>JAMJFZ010003211.1:0-727500 GCA_026225945.1 Cricetomys ansorgei | reverse complement strand
GGCAGGTGGATCTCAGAATTTGAGGCCAGTCTGGTCTACATAGTGAGTTCCAGGACAGCCAGAGCCACAAAAGTGAGATCTAGTCTCAAAAACCAAAACCAAAACCAAAACCAACCAAACAAACAAAACAATTAAAATTAAATTTAAAAAAAAAGAAAGGGAAAAAAGTCTTTGAGATCAATAACCCTCTTTATAAAATAGGCAGAGACATTGAGTTATAGTAATCAAAAACAAATATAATACATTATGTATATTAGTACATAGTACTATATATGTATATATATACATAATATATGTAACATAATAAGTACATAGTACTAGTATACATAGTAAGACTGTCTCAAAAATAGAAAAAGAAGACAGAAAAAACTTGCTTTCTTGGCAAGTTTATTTCTACAAAAAAGTGTGCTAATATTCAAGAATAGAAAAAAATATTTACCCCAACTCACTTGGAGACTCTATATCATACATTGTCATCCTGGAATAACACAGGCAAACTGGGAATAATGACAGCTTGGAAAGAGCTGACTCTGCAGTCATAGTGATAAGCATTTGTATTCTAAGGTAAAAGGTATTACCTACAAGGAAGGAGTCTCTTCCTAGGTATTAGAGTCGGCAGTAAATGGACATTGGGTTCCCTTACATTCTCATGGAATGGAGGTTGGATTCCCTCACATTTCCAGTAATGATTTTGGAATGTGGGATGAGGAAAAGGTTTCAGGAAAAGAAGTAGAAGCTCTTCAGATGAGAGCAGAGGTACAGGGGCTGGAGAGAAAGAATAGTTAACAGAGTATTTGCTTTGTAAGCACCAGACCTACATCCAACCCCAGAACCTATATAAAAAAGCCAGACATGGAGGCACATGTTTATAGTAGTCCCAGTGCGGGGGAGACAGAGGAGGATCGATCTCTGGGATTCATTGTCCAATCAGCATAACCTGCTTAGTGAGTTCCAGGCCAGTGAGAGACTCTGTATGAAGAAAAAGTAGAGAATGCTTGAGAAACAGTACCCGAGGTTGGCCTCTACATGCATGGGCACATATGTTCACCTGCCTGCATCTGCTCGTTCACAACTACACATGCATGTATGCACACATACCCCTGCTCTCGCACAAGTACATATACATGCATACACATACACAGAGCAAATTGCAGAAAGGACCCCCCTCCCCCACCAAAAAAAAGAAGAAAAAGAAAAAGAAAACTGAGAATGAGAAAATTCATGGAGCCCCATATTTAAAAGTAAGAGCGGTAAAAATCCTCTGGATCAGAACTCAAAGAAACTACTGCTCTTCTCATCTGCGACCAGAACTTCATCCGCAGAATGAAGTTTCTGTAAGTCAGAATCAGAGGAGTTTACGCAGCTGACACTTGTCTGTGTGGCTTAACAGCCATTATTTGTCATTTCCCCTTAGGATTAGAGACCTGAATTTGTTGAAGTACAGAGTTTACCTTTTCGTATGCTCAGGGAGTGGGAATTTCATCCCTAGGTCAAATTTCTCAAAATTATGAACACTCCATTTCCCTTCTCCGTCATTGTGTTAGAGGAATGCAAAGCAACTCTAACCATTATGTTCTAAAAGGGACACGGTGTGGTCAGGAGCGCCCAGACCAAGTTCCTCAGTGATGCGAAGAAACTCAAGGGAGACCCTGACCTCCTGCCTCTGGCAGCGTGCAGAGCTATAGCACAGGCTCTTCTCGCTGTTCTGAGAAGATACACTGAAGACAAAAGCCGAAGGTAGAGGAGAATGGAAGACGGCATTGCTTGGTCCAGTGTGGCGCGTCAGCATTGGCCAGCTCTGGAACTTACCCACCCTAGACTTCCCCTTCCATGTTTCCTCTGCCCTGAATGTTTTGTCCGGTGTGGTGAGAAGCATTCTAATTAATGTGCCATGAGATTAGGGGAGGTGACAGGGTAAAGATTAAAGACATGGAGTGAATAGGAAACTTTTTCACAGCCACTGAGTTAACTAATAATTAAGCCTGACCCCTGTTGACCCCTGATGAGGGTGTGGAGTTCCAGGGTCCTCTCCTATACTGCATGCTGTCACTCACGGAATCAGTTCAGGGAACAGACTGGGAAAACAGAAAATGAGCATGATCTACAATACAACAATCCTCCCTTTCGAGCATATGTCTAGAAGAACCTCCAGTGCATGTTAATGGAAATGGAAGCATAGTTGTGGTGGCTAGTTTTTATGTTAACTTGACAGAGAGGAGGGAACCTCAATTGAGGAAATGCCTCCATAAGGTGAGAATGTAGGCAAGTCTGCAGGACATTTTCTTTTTCTTTTTTTTAGGGGGGTGGTGGTGGGTGTTTCAAGACAGGGTTTCTCTGTTGTAACTCTTGTCTGTCCTGGAATGCACTCTGTAGACCAGGCCGGCCTCCAACTCACAGAAATCCACCTGCCTCTGCCTCCCGAGTGCTGGGATGCTGGATGAAAGGCATGCGCCACCACCACCTGGCTTGCAGGACATTTTCTTAATTAGTGATTGATGTAGGAGGCCCCAGTGGGCCCTGGGTTTCTGTAAGATAGGATTATGAGCAAGCCATGGGCAATAAGACAATAAGCAGCATTGCTCCCTGTCTCGCCTTCAAGTTCCTGCCTTGAATTCCTGCCCTGACTTCCCTCAGTGATGGAAGGAGGCCAGAGAGTCGTAAGCTGAAATAAACTCATTCCTCTCCAATTTGCTTTTGGTCATAGTGCTTTGTCACAGCAATAGAAGCCCTATCTAAGACACAAGGCTTCATAATTCTCAACTAGGAAACAAGTAAGTCACATATCGAAACAGATTTGAGGCTATTATAGAACAAATACAATGAATAATTTACACCTACATTATCAATATGCAAACAGAGTTTTGAATGAAATTAAATTGTGGGATCTGAAACTATTCAAATGATGTTTAAGACCATACATATTATATGTGTGCTGGCTAGTTTGTTTTTTTTTAAATAATTACAATTATGCCACTTCCCTCTTTCTCTTTCCTCCTTCCAACCCATCCCATCTCCCCACACCCTCTAAAACTGATGACCTCTTTTGCTTTATTATTGTTGTATACACGCACTCACTCACTCACACACTCACTCACACACACACACAAACAAATATATATAAATATAACCTACTAAGTCCATTTGGTGCTGCTTTTGTGTACATGATTTCAAGCTGAGCAACTGGTTTGTTGTTGGGTAACCAGTTAGGGGGCTTATTCCTGGGAGAGACTAATTCTTCATTTCTTCGAAGTCATTATTTGCCTGTTGTTCTTTGTCTAGGGATGGGACACTGAGATTTCTTCCATGTACATCAGCATACCTAGTGTTGTCCTTGTTGAGATTTTGCTTGTGCTACAACATCCTTGGGGTATCATAGGTGAAGCTTTCCTGTCATTCTTAGGAGATACAATTTCACAGCAGACTTCTCTGTCCTCTGGTTCTTATATTCTTTCGCCCCTCTTCCGTGATGTTCCCTGAACCTTAGGTGCAGATTTTAACTTGTAAATGTATGCTTTGGGGCTGGGCTCCCCCACTGGTTAGTTTTTGTGAACATGACATACACCTAGACATATCTGGGAAGAGGGAATTTCAGTTGAGGAATCAATTCCATCAGATAGCCAGTGATCATATCTGAGGGCATTTCCTGCCCGTCTCCCTCCCTCTTTCCCTCCCTCCTACTTTCCTTTCTTCTTCCTTCCTTCCTTCCTTCCTCCCTTCTTCCCTCTTTTCCTCCCTCCCTTCCTCCCTCCCTCTTTCCTTCTTTCTCTCTTTCTTTCTCCACTTCTTCTTCTTCCTCCTCCTCATCCCCTTCTTCTTCTTCTTCTTCTTCTTCTTCTTCTTCTTCTTCTTCTTCTTCTTCTTCTTCTTCTTCTTCTTCTTCCTTTTTTGTTTTTGTTTGTTTTGGAGACAGGGTTTCTCTCTTGTAACTCTAGTTGTCCTGGAACTCACTTTGTAGATAAGGCTGGCCTTAAACTCAAGATATCCTGGCTTCTGCCTCCAGAGTGCTGGGATTAACGACATGTGCCACCATGCTTGGCTTGTGGGCATTTTTTTTGATGGTTAATTGAAGTGGGAGGGCTGCTGTGGGCTATGTGAACCTGGAGCAGGTGGGCCTGATCTGTGTAAGAAAGGTAGCCGACCATGCTAGAAGAATACCAAGCCAGGAAGCAGGGTTCCTCCACGTCTCCAGGTTCCTGCCTTGAATTCACTTGGTGATGGACTGTAGTCTGTAAGCCAAATAAATCCTTTCCTACCAAAGTTGTTTTTGGTCAGTGTTTTTTCAGTGCAACAACAGATTAGAACAATATAATATGGGGGTGAGTGGGTAAATAAATTCGCTGGGCTTACAAACATGTTCCAAACAAGGCTCTCTTTCAGGACAGAGACAGGCTACAGAGGAGGCCATTTACAATAGCCTAGTGAGAGCTCAAGCATATTCCTTCTGAGCAGAGGCTAAAACAAGATGGGCGGTCATTATACCATCATCTATATTGTTTTGCATGTCTGACATATTTCATTAAAAATTGGTAGAGGCTAAAGTATTAGGACAGAAATGGAGTGAAATCTATCCTCTACATTTTTGAGGACATGTCTGAAATAGTTCCCTAAAAAGATCTGTAGAAACAGACTGAGGAGAGTCAGTGAGTGAATTCTGACACAGCTGATAATCCACACGTCTATGAGAAAGTCACAGAGGTGTAGGAATAAAACCTAGGGGACAGCCAGATCCGCAGACTACATAGATAGGAAATAATGTCCAAGACGAGGAATGAGGGATTGGCGGATTTCGACACTCGGGGAGGTGCAGAATAGCTCCATTTGCATTTGATCTGCCGTTAGGGTTTGTACAGCTCTTTGCCGTCTAGCTTTCAGTGTGGGAGACTCGTCTTTATGACTACCTACAGAATTGTATTTCAAGCACCTTTAAAATTGTTTTGCATATAGGAGTCTATTTCCACATTTGAATAAGGATATTTTTAGTTCAATTATAAAAGTATTGTCCCAACAAACCCACTAGAGGGTTTGTTGTTCTTATTCTTATTCTTATTTTCTTATTTTTTTGAGTTGTGTGGTGTTCCTTGGATTAATAGTGGCTTATATAAAAGGAGTCAATGGATCTCGCTTGTTTCAATCTGTGATTACTGTGAACCAAGAGGGTGATGCAATTTCTAAGCAAGTTAATGTAAACCCGTGTTGTATTCATAGAATTGTGATAACAAGATCAGAGGACAGTGAAAACTCAGCTTTATTTTGCATCGTCTAGACCTTGTTGGAGGATGATGTTTAATGCCGATTTTCTTATGCAGCGAGGAGCACGTGTAGAGTAGGAGACGAAGAATGTGAATTATCTGATGAATGCCCTTCAAGCTACGTCATATGGAGCGGTTGATGGAGAGATGATGTTGGGGCAGAACAACCACTGCTACTGTATCTTTGATGGGCTGTCACAGGGCAGAAGTACAAGATACTGCTGTATCAGGCCAGAGGACTGAGATGGCTCCCAAATTGGAAGGTAAGGTGCATGTTTTGGGTAGCGTGTTGGGTGAGGTCTTAGGAGACAGAGATGTCTAATGCTAGAACTCCTACGGTGGGATCAGTGGTCTCTGAAGTTAGTGAACATCTGGCCATTTGACTTCTCCATGAATATTCTAGAGTGGAGCTTCTAGCACCATGTAAATGGTTGCACAGTGCAGTTCCAGTCCTTCACAAGCATGGGGCAGAGCATTCAATATACTTCTTATTAGGAGATACAACTAGAGGCAAGAGTCTTGTGTTTCCCAGGCACATTTTAGAGGTGCTCACAGACTTGGCTCGTCTAGCAGCTCTGTGATCAGGACCATCTGTTTGTCTTTGGCCTTCCTATTGGCTGAAAGGTGGAGAACAAAGTTGGAGACAGAGGTGAGGATTTTTTTTTGATTTTTTTTTTTTTCTGGTTGGCTGATAGGCTGTAGGGAAAATGTTCCCTTCCACCTTCCACTGTCTCTATAGGGCTATAGTCCTCCTGAGTATGTATTGTGATTTGAATGTGAAATAGTCCCCTAGACCAGTAGTTCTCAACCCTCCTAATGCTGTGACCCTTTAATGCATTTCCTCATGTTGTGGTGACCTCCATTGCTACTTCATAACTGTGATTGTGCTACTGTTATGAATTTTAATGTAAATATCTGATATGCAAATGGTCTTAGGCAACCCTGTGAAAGTGTCATTTGATCCCCAAAGGGGTCATGACCCACAGGGGGAGAACTGCTGCTCTTAGCTGCTTCTTTACCTGTTACTTACACTGGGGGCTGGGGATGGAGTCGTTCCTTCCCACTAACTAAGACCTCAGAAATCATCACAGGGATATGGCAACCATTTAGTAGCTGTGTAAAACTTGTCTACTGCTGTACATGCTGGTTGATCTTGGTTGTTAGCTTCATTGGATCTGGAATCAACTAAGAGACATGTAATGGGGCACCTTTGTGAAGGGGTTTTCTTGATATGGTTAATGGAAGTGGGAAGACCCACCCCAAACGCACACTTTGCCATTTGGTGGCAGCTTAGATAAAAGGAGTTTGGCGGGGAGGGGAGCTTTTGCTTTTTGCCTACTTGGCTTCTTTCTGTCTCACTAGTGAGCTCATCTACTTTGCTTGTGAGTTGATTTACCCTGTTGGCTGCTGTATTCCTTCACTGATGCCAAAATTCAGATTCTTCCGGCTTCCAGTATGGACCCAAGACACAGTGACTCTCCTGACCTTTAGTGCCACGTCAGGATTTGAGACTCCTAGCCTTATGGACTGAACCGCTCCTGGGTTCTCAGCCTCTCAGTGTGGGAACAGCCACTTATTTTGACTATTGCACAGCCTACACTGTGCAAGTCATTCTAATAAATCCCCTTCTAATATTTACTTTATTGGTTCTATTCCTCTCAAGAAACCCAGTTCGATCACCCCAAACCCAGCAGCTAAACACCCATTGTTTATTTTTGCCCCCCATTTTAAGTGTCAGGAACTGGGTGTGGCTTGGATTCGGGACCTCTAATGGGATGAAGTGCGATGGGTTCTTCTGTCTCTGCTGGCTTAGGTGGCTCTTAGGATTTGCTCACTTCTAAGCTGACTTACAGGTTGTTGGGAGAAGACCCCAGATCTTCAGTATGTGGCTGTCTCCTTGGAGCTACTCATGACGTGGCTTTCTTCAGAGTAAGTGACCACGAATAAGACAGACAGAGTGCGACAGGAATGTAAAGAAACTGCAGCCTCTGACTATCACTTCAGTCTGTTGGCCACACAGATCAACCCTGGATCAAAGGGTAAGGTGTAAATAGCAAGAGACGGGATCACTGGGGATTGTAACTCTAATTGAAAGCATAAAGGTTTAAATTAGCTCCAGAAAGATCCATATCTGGGCCCAGGAATGGTAATATTTACTCATTCATTCAACAGACTCTTATTAAGCACTTCCTTTGTGTCAGTCACTCTTCTGGGGACTGAAAATGCACCGGGAGCAAGGCATTCAAACTCTCACTGAACCCAGCTTCAGAGGCTTAGCTGGGGACGTGGCCCGGTGGTGGAGAGCTCTCGTAGCAAGCGTGAAGCCCTAGGTTCAATTCCCTGCACCACTGTGTATATTCTAACACAGCTACCATAGCATAATTGCATGTAGTATAGCTACAGCATTGCTAGTTCAAGGTCAACCTGGGACATAGGAGACTTTGTCTCAAAACAAAAAAAAACTGGAGAAAAATGTGTTAGCTCTTTGTCATAAAAAGGTTGGGACCTAAAATGCTTTTTCATTTGCTCTCTCCTCACCTCCCCAGATGGAGCATTCCAGGAGAAAGAATGGAGAATATCGGCCAATTGTGCAGACACTGTGATGCAGGCAGAGAGAGCCTTGTGGTTATGGTTACAGGAGCTGTGGGGATTCTTCTGAGAGATAGCTCTTTCAGCTTCCCTCTCTGAAACTGTCTCTAGGTCACTTTCTGAAACAAAATTCTGTGTATTCTACTCTAAACCATGTTTGGTCTAGCCTGGAGCATGCAAGTTACCTGAACTTTTCTCTCTTTGTTGTAAATCTTCATTCTTTAGGTCTGGGTGGAACCTGAGAGTCTACATCTCTGAGCGCTTCAGGGTTAGGCCCACGTTGCTGCTCCATGCAGCCCCTTTTGCCCCCTTTCAATGTTAGAGCCTGAGCCATCCTGGAACATGCAAACCCAGGATTCTAAGCCCAAGATAGCTCCCTTATGACACCAGTGGGAAGTGCTACTTCTTCCCTGAGTGCCCTGCTCACCCCACAGTACTGCACTAAGTGGCTTGAGGTTTTAGACATTCCTCTATGGTTCGCCCTCACTGGACTGGGCTCAGAGTAGATCTGAAATTACACGTCATTACTGATATGCTTTTAAATTTTGATCTTAATATGTAAGTGTTTTGCCTGCATATGTGTATATGCATCATGTATGTGCCTGGTATCCTTGGGGAGCCCATGAGAGAATGTAGGATCCCATGGAACTGGATTGTAAGCTGCTATGTGGGTGCTGGAAAATGAGACTGGGTCCTATGTAGGAGCAGCAAGTACTTTTAGCCACTGAACCATCTCTCCATTCCCACTGTTAAAAACAACAACAACAGCATTTATGTGTGTATATGTATACATTTGTGGAGGTCAAAGGACAACCTGTAGGAGTTAGCTCTCTCCTTCAACCATGTGGGTTCCAGGGATCTAACTCAGCTCATCAGGCTTGGTGGAAAGTGCCTTTGCCTGCTGAGCCTTCTTGCCTGCTGACTGTTATTACTTTTTAAAAATTGTTAACCCAGTGGTTCCCAACCTTTCTAATGCTGCGACCCTTTAATACAGTTCCTCATGTTGTGGTGACCCCCAACCAAAAAATTATTTTCGTTGCTACTTCGTAGCTGTCATTTTGCTACTGTTATGAATCGTAATGTAAATATCTGACATGCAGATGGTCTTAGGAGATCCCTGTGAAAGGGTCCTTTGACCCCCAAAGGGGTGGTGACCAACAGGTTGAGAAGCACTGTGTTAACCATTTGCACCCTTAGGCTGCTTCACTTGTGCAACAGGGGACTGTGGGTCACCCTGTGGAGCTGCCTTCTTTTCTCCATTTCTTCACTGCTGGGATGGTTCACTGACAGATGCAGTCTCTGAGCAATGTTTCAGTGGCAAGGCCATGTTTGTGGGCTGCTGGATCAGTGCTAGATTCACCTGATAAGACAGCTTTACACCTATGTCTAATGTTCCTAACTGGCAAATTCAGAGTCGGCAGCTGACCTTTACTTTGGGGAAAATTATATCTATCTATATCTATCTATATCTATCTCTATATCATCTCTCTCTCTCTCTCTCTCTCTATATATATATATATATATATGTATGTATATATATATATATATACACACACACACACACACATATATATATCTTCTCGGTAAACCTAGACATACGTTGAGATTCTTGGCTGTACCAGGCTGTGGAGGGCCACCAGACACCAACTTCTTGCAGGGAGGGGTCACTGGACTCTCCTATCTAAATCTCATTATCTAGAATATGTAGGCATACTCAATAAATTCACAAATACCAAGTGGGCCAGGCCACGTGCATATGTTATTAGTTTAAAAGAAAATACCCCAGCAACCCAGGAAAACATTACAACATAATGTAGTGTGGGAGAATTTCCATTTTCCTAAAATCTCCCTTTAAAAGTTTAGTATTAAGAAATCCTGGAGGTAAGGCTATTCTGATCCCTCTTCCTGGACAGATGGACACACAGACGCTCTGGAGCTGATTAACCTCACCCTGACATTTTTGCTGTCTTGGCTTTGTCTTACAGTGAGTTTTGGAACGTATCCAAAATCTACTTAGACATACTTCTCAGGGAGAAAGGCTTTTACACTTCAGAAACACACACACACACACACACACACACACACACACACTTACTCTTAATTTGAGGTTGAATTTTTCTGCCCTAATTAGCTGTGTCTTTGAGCTTCAAGAGCGAGTTTTACTGTGGTTATTAACGAGGCCAATCTCAGATCGCTGGCCTTTTTCAAAAGCATTCCAGCCCGCTAAACAGTGGCCTTTCATGATTTACAAGTTTGGAATCTTTGAGAGTTTTCAACAATTAAGGTGCTCACTTTTCACACTCTGAATGTCTTAATCACAGAACCTTGAGAGTGGGCCATGGTGGGTAGGGCCTGGCACACCCTAGAAACTTGCCTCTTGGGCATGGGGGCTCCTTGGAGCTGGTCTAGCCCAATGGCACCCTGTTCGGAGAGGGTGTCTGATAAAGTCACAAGTGTTATGCTTCATCTCCAAGCCTGTGCTAACAGTCCAAAGCCGTGTCCCAGGGTGAGCGCTGTCAGGCATTGGCTGCGAGCAAGGTAAACAATCCCTTTCTTCAACCAAACAGACCCTGTTTTCAAAGTACTTAGAGACGTGAAAGCTCATGTGAGCTTTACAAGGCTGTGGGGTTCACAGACAAAATGATGTAGTATTAGTGAATGGGCAGAGGGAAGACCAGAAAGGTGCAATGGCTTGTGTAAGGGCACACAGTCAGTGGTAGAAAAGGGCATCTGAGTTTTCTGATTCCTGACCTGGAGCTTTGCCCAACAGAGATGACACTCCTTCTGTGTAGAAATGGTACCTTCTCTGGGGAAAGAATTAAAGATGCTGGTTTAGCACTTCTCTATCTAATGAGAAGATGAACTGTATTCTGCTTTCATGAGATACAGATTCTGTAGACACTCTATGTTCCCATTTGATCTAACAGTGAATCTAGATGTACAGCATTAAATAGAAAGTTAAGAGGATCACTCAATAGATATTCCGAGAAAATGAATTGCTAGTTAGTGTTGGAAATGAATACATGAGCAGCAGCTTCTAGAATTGCAGAAATTGATTCTCATGAGTTGCACAATGAAGGTGTGAGCTGACATGTTTATCACTATAGAAGCATCCAGAATTCTGCTTGTGTGGGTTTTTCCTTCCCTCTAAAGATTAACTCTGTAGCCCAGGCTAGCCTGGAACTCACTGTGGAGCCCAGGCTGGCCTCACAGCTATGACAGCTTTCCTGCCTCTGCTTTCCAAGGGCTGGAATTGCAGAAGCATGCCCTTTGCCTAACTCTTCTGTATGGTTTTTATTTATGTGAAGTAGGCCAGGTGAAGGTGATTTGCATTTGAATATTATATAAATTGTCAGGTCAGTTATTAGGTCCCATCAATTTCATTATTTACTTGATGAAGTCTCTATTGTTGTATTACCATTACTATGATCTCTAAGCAAAGCCTTTCTATGCAACCTACTGTAAGACAAAGCCAAGACAGCAAAAATGGCAGGGTGGGGTTAATCATCTCCAGAACATCTGTCCAAGACAAGGGATTAGAGTGTCCTGGCTGGCTTCAAACTCATAATTTTCCTGTCTCCATCTTCCAAATGATAGGTTCAGAGGTGTGTACTACCACGCTGAGCTTTATGAAGTTCTTTAATTGGTTAAAGAGTATTGTCCTTGGAAGTGTGAAAGACCATGTCCTAGGCTCTAACATGAACTTTGACTTCTCCTTAACATCCGCGTCCATGAACATCTTTGCATCTACCCTCTTCTCAGGACATCTTGGTGGTGGGACTGCATCTCTTATACAAGGCTTATGGTTTAATGAGTATATCCGTTCAGCATCACTATCTGAATCCTAACTACCAAGAGGATGCCCTTAGCAGGCATGTTTAGGCAGTGGTTAGACTGTAAAGATGAGTGAAGAGCCCTCACAAAGGTCATTCGTGCCTCACCAGAGAGACCAGAGAGTGCTTTGCCCATCAACCCCAGGTGAGGACATAGTGAGAAGGAATCACTACCAATAAATGGGTTCTGATTAGACACAGAACCAACCAATGTGTTGTTGATCTTAGACTCTCCTGCCTCCAGAACTGTGAGAAGCAAATGTCCATGAACTTCGCAGCCTATGGGACCTTGCTGCAGAAGTGTAAGTAAAGGTACCAGTCTTCCAGTATCCTCCTACCCCCACCCCATCCCCCTGATTCCAGACAGCCCATCCATAGAGCAGCTCAGTGCAATCTAACATCATGTCCTTGTTTATTTAAAATCACAGCTGAAAGAAAATCTAGTCCACCACAGTGGCTATGAAGTACTTTATGCTCTTGCCTCTGTCATCTATCTCTCCTGAGAACTCACCATGCCATTGATTGGCCCATTGGTCCACTTGGTGCATGCTACTCATTTGTAGCCCTAGGCTGCACTGACTTTGGCCAAGGTTGGGTGTTACTGACCCTTCAGAGCAGTGTGAGCCTCTCAGAGTGGCTCTCTGCTTACCTGACTGGTTCTGTTTTGTCACAGAACATCTCATGAGATTATCTCGTCCTTTCTACCCAGTACATATCCTTCTTCTTCAGAGTCTGTTTTCTTCCTAGAAGAATGCAAACTCTGAGAAAGCAAGGAAATGGGTGGGGTGGTTCAAATCATTTTAGTATCACAAATGTCTAAAATAGTCTAGTGCTTGCAGTAGACGTTCAGTACTTGGTGACTGAAAACAAAGGAATAGCAGAACCAAGACCAGGCCCATTTCTTGAACCTTTTTCCATAAGTAAGATTTAAAAAAAAAAAAAAATCTTTTCTTTAGCCTTCTAACAATTCTGGGTTATTTTAGTTCATGGCACACAAAGGAATAAATGAAGTCCTGGAAAAACTTACTAAGGCGTAAAGATTTGTCATTTCAGCCCACTCACAGGCTGAATGACTCCAAAGCTGTGGGCTGTAGACTGTATACTGTAGGTGTCAGACCCTTTAGATGTTCCCTAGCCACACGTGGCAATGAGAATTACTCAGCAGAGAACACACACAAAGGGGAAAATGCCCTTTGTTCTCTGAGGGAACTTTTGGCAGCTCCTACATAAGCAACGAACCAGCAAACTATAAGAAGAGGCATTTAGGGGAAGGAGAGATTCTCAGTAGTTAAGAGCAAGAAGACACTTTTGCAAGTGTGATTTCCAGCATCCAGGAGGGGCAGTTTACAACAACCTATAACTCCAGGTCCAGGAGATCTGACACCCTCTTCTGGCTTCCACTGGCAGCTGCACTCATGTGCATATACTCAACACAGAGACACATGTCTGCATATAATTAACATTTTTATTTTAATCTTTAAAAAAATAATTCTTTGCTTTGCTTTGCTTTGCTTTGCTTTGCTTTGCTTTGCTTTGCTTTGCTTTGCTTTGCTTTGCTTTGCTTTGCTTTGCTTTGCTTTGCTTTCTCTCTTGTTTTTTTAGAATGGGTCATGCAGAAACTGTCCTGGCTAGCTCAGAAGGTCTACGTCATTTGGGATATATTCAGGTTGGATGTGAAATATCTCCCCACAGGCTCATATGTTTGAACGTTTAGTTCTCAGCCAATGGTGCTATGTTGAGGTTGTCAAACCTTGAGGAGATGGAGCTCTGCTGCAGGAAGTGAGTCACAGGGACCTGAAGCTTATAGCCTGGTCTCGATTCCAGTCCGGCCTCTGCTTCCTGTTCTGACAAGATGTAAGGATGTGAGGTTTTCCAACTGCATTTTCCTGCTGCCATGGCATCACCTGTGTGACTGTACCTTCCCACCACAGTGGACCGTATCCACTCCAAGGGTGAGTGAAAATCGTTCCTTCCTCAGGTTTCTTGGTAACATCCATGGGAGAGGATGGAATTGGGCTGTACCCACACTTGTGATTGGGTGGAAATAGAACAAATATTCTTTCCGATAATACATTTCTTCTAGTTCTATCTTCTTAGCACACATGTGACTCACTGTGTTCATCTGGCTTTTCTTATTAGGTATATTAGTTTGCTTTTCATTACTGTAACAAAATATCTCAGGCAGCCTAGTTTATAAAGGAAAGAGGTTTTGATTGATCTCGAAAGTTTCTCTCTCTCTCTCGACAGGGTCTCACTATGTATCCCTGGCTGTCCTGGAACTCATTAACTATAACTTTGGGGCTTAAATTCCAGCATGAGTTGATCTGGACAAATCGAATTTAAATCAAAGCAGTAGGTAAGGAGCTCTGAGGGCTAGGGATTCTGATATGTATCCAGGCTCATGTCCAGAGTCCATCTGTCCTTAGAATTAATATAGGTAAGACCAGGCTGGTCTCAAAATCATGGAAATTCACCTATTTCTGTCTCCCAAGTGCTCAGGTTAAATGTGTGTGCCACCATACCCAGCCAACCTCACATCTTCGAAGGGAAGAAGTTGTAGCAACACCATGTGGGCTCTAGAGAAAACTCTCCTAACTATAACATCTCATGGCAGGCAATCTGTGTGTATCTCTCTTCATTTTCTTATAAAGCCATTAGGATTAATTTATGGGAGGAGGGTAGGTGGGTTCCACCCTAGTGGCTTAATCTAATAATCTAATCACTTCCCAAAAGCCTAACCTTTAAATACAATAGGTGGATTAAGTTTCTACCTTCTTAATAGTATTAACTATGACTTTGGGGCTTAAACTCCAGCGTGAGTTCAGCTGGACAAATCACATCCAAATCAAAGGGCTCGTATTCTTCTGTGTGTCCAGGCTCATTCCTAGATCCCACCCATCCCTAGGGTAAATGTTGGTAAGCATACTATAGATGCTAGTGGAATGGCTTCATGACATTTTGTCTCATCTCTAACATTTAGAAAAATGGGAACGAACTTGTGCTTTCTTTGTTTCTTTTCTAGTCTCAATCTCTCTCTCTCTGAGTCAGGATCTCCCTAAGTAGCCCATGCTGGCCTGGAACCTGTCATATAGCCTAGGCTAGCCTAGAACTCACAATCCTACCTATATCTTAGAATATAGTTATATACTACCATAACCTGCAGGCTTGTGGGTCTTTTCCTCTCTTTGAAAATGCCTGGAATTAAACTGAGGAGAGAGGACCAGTGTGGCTAAGATGACTATGTGAGGACAACTTTACCAACATTATCCCCTCTGTTGGCAGCCCAGCCAGAATAAAAATTAATCTTCCCATTGTAAAACATTGAATCCAACAAGAGTGACTCTGGACAGAAGTAGAGATGGGAAAATTGGTCCCTAGCTTTATGGTCCTATCATATGCTTTCAAATCCTATAGTGAAAATTTTTACACAGTGCTGTGAGTGTTTAACACTGCTCCCTACTCCCCAAAAAGGTATGTTAAAGCCCCGAATCTTACTGTCTCTAAATAGGACCTTGTTTGGAAATAAAGTTTTTTTTTTTTTATTTTATTAGTAACATTTTGTCATATTATAGTAGGGCAGTTTCTAATTTGACATGACTAATGTCCTTATGAGAATGGAGAAGATAGGGAGAAAACATTTTGAACCTACCCCATCTGATAAGAGAATAATATCTGGAATACAGATGTCTAACAAGAAACAATTTGGGTTTAAAAAATGATTTTCCAGGCAAGACACAGTCACTGCAATCATGAACTCAGCCACTGTGGATGTCTGCATTAGGTCTGTGTAAGAATAAGCCTGTCAATCAGATATGGACAGGGGAAAGGCTCAGAAGGCCCCATCCTCATTGCTCAGCTATTTGCTACTGATAGACTAGTTCTGCACCTGCTGGTGACCCTATTAAGTTCAATGGATAGTTCCAACCCAGTGCTCATACAGATGGCCCAGTTAAACAAAATGAGTTAAAAAACAAAACCAAAGATAGGTGGATCTTTGAGTTCAAGGCCAGCCTGGTCTACAGAATAAGTTCCAGGATATCCAGGGCTACACAGAGAATCCCTGTCTCAAAAAAAACAAAACTAAAAAAGCTGTATGTATGAGTATTTGACTGTATGTATGTATGTGTACCATATGCATGTCTGGTACCCTTAGAAGACAAAAGAGGGTGTCAGATCCCTTGGAACTTGAGTTATGGATGGTTGGGAGTTACTGGGAACCACAGATCAATGTGATTAATGGGAATCAAGTTCCTTTGCAATAGCAGCCAATGCTCTTAACTCACAAGCTATCTCTGCAGCCCCTGAATAGATATTTCTCAGAGTTGTACAAGTGACGATAGGTACACAGGAAAAAAAATGCTCACATAGTGAGCTGTCATGGAAATACTAAGCAAAGTTAGATGTATCATTCTTTCAATGACTGTCTCAAAATCACAAATAACAACAACAAAGCTGGTATGGGGGCATTGCTCCAAATGCTGATGAGGGTGCAAATAAGATTTCCAGTTGTTAATGAGGAAGTTAACAAGTACAGCCATTACATGAGACAGTAGGGTGGTTCCTCAAAAACTAGAAATGGAAATGACCGTATGATCTGGTCCTAGTGCTGGGTAAATAGCCAAAGGAAGTGACTTCAGTATGTTAAAGGGATAGCTGAATCCTATGTTTCCAGCCAAGGCATTAATTCAGGCTGCATACCTCACAGTAGATGAACAGATAAAGAGAATGCAGCATCTATACACAGAGCAGCAATTTTGTCAATTGAAGCAACATAAATGGAATAGAAAATGATCACATAAATGAGTGAGTCAGGCACAGAAAGACAGACCCACATGCTGTGGTTTGTGTATGAAACATCTCCTAAAAGGTTCATGTGGAGAAGACTTGGTCATCAGCTGGTGGAGCTGGTTGGATCAAGAGGATACTAACTTCAGCAACGGATTAATGCAGTTATTGGAATTGTGGCTAAATGGGCTATTTGGAGATGGCACCTGGTAGGAGGATGTAAATCATGGGGGTGTGGCTTTGAAGGTTATACCTGGTCCCTAGTACTCTCCTGTGGCTGCTTCCTGACCACCAGGAGCTAAAACACTCTACCACACACTCCTATTGCCGTGACAGTCTCTTTGGTCCTCTCTTTGGTCCAAAGCATGGAGTCAGCTAACCTGGCCCTGAGCCAAAATAAACCCGCCCACCTTTTAAATTGTTTCTCTCATTTGTCAGATGGCTGATAAACCAGGTTGTGATGGTTATGCTTGGTTGTCTACTTGGCTACATCTGGAATTAACTAAAACTCGAAAATGGCTGGGCACACCTGTGGGGGATTTGCTTAATTAAATCATTTGGGGTAGGAAGACTCACTTCTAATCCAGATCTTTGAGGTGGGGGGAAAAAAAAAGCCAAAAACATTTAATTCAATTCTTTTGAGGTGGGAAAACTGGGCCACATCTTCTGCTGGAAGCTTATGTAAAAGACATGGAAGAAGGAAACTTTTCTCTCTGCCTGCTTATTCTCACAAGCAAGTTCATTCCTTCACTGGCATTGGAACTTACTTCTTTGGGATTCCAGTGTACACTGAAGACCAGGTGACTGGTCTTCATGGTTTCATGACTGATCTTCAGTCTTATGGACTGAATAACTCCTGGATGCTTGGATGCTTGGACCCTCTATTTATAGGTAGCCATTGTTGGATTAGTTGGACTATAGCCTGATATATATATATATATATGTGTGTGTGTGTGTGTGTGTGTGTGTGTTTGTGTATGTATATATTATACATGTGTGTATATGCATGCATACATATTCATGTATATATACACATATATACACACATATGTGTATATGTATGTATGTATATGTAAGGTCTGTTTCTCTAGAGAACCCTGACTAACCCACACACTAAAACAGCACATGTTCCCATATGGATATGGAAGCTGAGGGGTTGACCTCACAGAAGTAGAGAATGACAGGTGGCAGAAGCTAGTAAAGACGTAGTGAAGGAAGCGATGGGGAGAGGGTGTTATAGAGCACAGGGAATGTTGGAGAAGAAGGATAATGCTAATGACCCACGGTAGATAGGACAACTGTGGTTGACAACAATAACTTGTATATCCTATAATTATAAGTAGAAAGGGTTTTGAATGTTCCTCAAACATAGATTGAGAAGTATTGGAGATGATGAATACTCTATGAATATGCTAATTAATCTGATCTGATCCTATGCATTGCATACATGTATTGAAATGTCATACGCCATAAGTATATACTACTACTTTCAGTCATTAAAAATGTGAAAAATCTACAGGAAGAAAGTGAAAAATTTGGACCAAGAGACACACAGGGAAAGATGGCTGTATGAAGACAGAAGCAGAGATAAGAATTATTTAGCTATAAACTGAGGAATGCCTGGAGCTATCCACACTAGGAATAGGAGAGGAAAGATCATTTCCCAGTCAACTGGAAGGAGCAAAAACCTTGATTTTTGGATTTCTAGATCTCAGACCAAATATCTTTTGTGTTAAATCACCTTGTTTGTGAGGACATACACCTAGTAGTTGAGGACATACTTAGAAATAAAAAGAGAGAGAACTCTCTGTCCCTTGGCTGGTGCGATTCTTCTAGATGATCTAAGTAACATCCACAATATAAACAGATATGTCAGAGCAAATAGAAACAAACAAACAAGATCTATTTGCCTGCAGATCTCTGCATCTAGAACACTCAGGCAAACCAAAATGCCAGATGCTACCCGAACACTGATGCCTTGGCAAGTTTCAAGACCCCTGAGTTCAGCCAGCTACTTACAAGAAATCATCACAGCACTCAGTGTACCCAACACAGAACTGAACAGTGTTCCCGTCATGATGGCTGTCCCTGGGTTTCTATCATATCGTGTATTCTCCCACCATCCACGCCCCTCCCCGGAAGCCTTAAATCTTGGGGAGGCCATCTTTCTCACTGTCTTTTACTTTATCTTCTTCTCCAGTTTCTATCTCTATCACTTTCTCACCGGATCACTGAGTTCTACTGCTGTATTCTTTTTGTGGCTGTGAAATTGATTCAAGGAACCCCAAATCCTCAAATGTTCAAATACCTTGATATGAAGGCAATACTGTATTTGCATGTAATGTGCATAGTTTTCATATGTTTTTGTCCATGGGTGGAATTTATAGATGTGGAGCTTGCTGAAGATTGTATTGTATGTCTTTCTCATCTCTAGAATTCCTCTCTTTAGATCAGTCTTTCCTTCCATTGCTTTCAATTGTGTTACTTTTAACAATCTCTTATCTCTCCACCTCCAAGTCCTTTCTTCTAACAATATCATCAGCTTTTTAAGATCATGAAACTCTTTTAGCCACATCTTTAATGCGGCTTAAAGCCTTACCTCCTTTAATCATGACTCATTTTATATGCACACACGAGCCAACATACATGCCCGCATGCATGTACTCAAATACATGGTCTCCTTCCATCTCTCTACCTTGTATCCCTATGTTGGTTTTCTTCACGATGCCAGTATGACTGCAGAGACCCTGCTAGGATTCATATTCACCTTCTACTCTGCTAAGAGCAAAGATGATAGCTGGATTGCTTGCTAAATAATAGAATTGATTCTCAGGCACCCTCTTCCTCCTCCTTTCAAATAGGTCTCACTGTGCAGCCCTGGCTGGCATGGAACTTGCTATGTAGACCAGGCTGGCCTTGAACTCATAGAGATCTGTCTGCCTGTGCTTCCTGACTGCTGGAATTGAAGGTGGCTGCTGCCCTGCCAGGCTAAGCACTCTGCTTAAGAACTAATGGCTAACCCCCTCTTTAGATCTTGTTGGCACACTGTCAGTTCCTGAGCTAAGAAACTCAACTGAGGGAGCATTGCAGGTGTATCATATGGGTCTGCACCTCAAGCCCATCGCTGGTTGGAATAGGTATGTTGACGTCTGTCAGGGTGGACTTCTGTTGTCATCTGGATCTGGAATGTTCCCTGAAGGGCCATGGGTTAGAAGTTTAGTTCTTAGCCTCTGTTGCCCCTGGAAGTCTTCATGTCCCTGGAGGCATGATGTCCAAGGAGATTTTGGACCTTGGGTCTCTTTTCCCTTTTCTCCTTAGCTTCTTATCTTTGAGGCAAGAGGATTTTCTTTACATACACCCTGCCCTCAAGTACTGTGATACACGCCCACAACTGGGTGAAACCTCCGAAACCTGGAGTCTAAGTAACCCTTTCTCTTCATAAGATGATGGTCTCCAGTATTTATTACAATGTCAGAAAGCAGACTAAAAGAGTGTGCTGGGTAGTTTTGTGTCAATTTGTGTAAAGGTTTGAATGAAGATGGCCCCCATTGGCTCACAGGGAGTGGCACTATTGGCACTATTGGCACTATTGGCACTAGGAGGTGTGGTCTTGTTGGAGGAAGTGTGGCCTTACTGAGGAAGTGTGTCACTGGGGGTGGGCTTTGAGGTTTCAGAAACTGAAGCTAGGCCTGTTCTCATTCTCTTTTGCTGTTGCCTTAAGATCTGGATATAGAACTCTTAGCTTCTGCTCCAGTACCATGTCTGCTTGCCTGCCATCATGCTTTCTGCCCTGGTGACAATGGACTAGTGAACTGTAAGTAAGCATCAATTAAATGCTTTCTTTTAAAAGAGTTGACATGGTCCTGGTGTCTCCTCACAACAATAAAACCCTTAGATGACTTGACATAGGCTAAAGTCACCTGAAAGGAGGGAATTCCAATTATGAAACTACCTCTACAAGATCTGGCTGTATGAAAGACTGTAGAACATTTTCTTAATTAATGATTTATGTGGGAGGGCCCAGTCCACTGTGGGTAGGGCCACCCCTGGACTGGTAGTCCTGAATTCTATAAGAAAACAGAAAGAGCAAGCCAGTAAGCAGTACTCCCCCATGGCCTCTGTATCAGCTCCTGCCACCAAATTCCTGCCTTGACTTCTGTCAGTGATAGACTGTCATCTGGAAGAGTAAGCTGAAGTAAATCCTTTCTTCCTCAAATCACCTTGGTCATGGTATTTCATTACAGCAATAGAAACCTTAACTAAGACAAGGAATTAAACATAGCCAGGGTCCATTTCTGCACCCAGGGATGAGATAAACCTCTCTGCTCCCATTATAACCCTTCATGTCCGATCAGCCGCCTTGCCTGTACAGCTTTGTGGGTGGCATGCAAGAAGGCTGAAGAAACCACAGCATTAAATCCCATGGGATGGTGACCCCGTACTCATTTCTTAGAGCTTGACATAAACATCATGAACTCATGGAATGTTCTGAACCCTTCTCAATACTCATTATTCATCCTATCTGTTACGTTCCAGTAGCGTTTGCTGCCTTCTATCTTGCTACGTTCACTGCCATCCCTGTGAGTAACCTATGCTGTCCATCTCCAAAGCCACTGCCTGGGGAGTGAAAGCTCCAGAAGGGCTGGCCCAGGGCTGCCTTTCTCATGGCAGTCTCTTTAGTGATCGGTGTAGTGTCTTGCACACCATAAGTGTTCATTAAATTTGTGTTGAGCAAACTAATGTAATAAATACAATGGCTAAGGACAGAACTATGATAAACAACCTACGACCCTATTAGAAAGCCATCAGTGTCACTGACAACTTCTCTATGAATGCCCATGATTGTGTTAATATTTTTTTTCCATTTATTTTATTTAATGTGTGTGGTTTTCTGCATGTATGTATTTATATCACATATATATATGTATATATATATCATATATGTCATACATATATGTGTGTGTGTGTATATATATATATATCATACATATATGTGCCTGATACCCTCAGAGATCAAAAGAGATCATTGGATCCCTTGTGGCTGAAATTTCAGATAGATATGAGCTGCCATGTGAGTGCTGAGAAGCAAACCCAGTTCTTCTGCAAGAGGAGCAACTGTTCTCAGACACTGAACAACCTCTCCAGTCCTGATATGTTTTACTTTTTATGAATCCAGCAACCTTGTACATGTATTCAGAGGGATTTTTAATTTGATATCATAGCACTGATATATCTATGGAATTCTATATCAACAAACTTATGTAATCTAGTGCCAGAAGCTGCTATGCAGGCTTATTGGAGAGGAAAATCATTAGAGCCCTATAGTCTGACCTACTTGTGAACTCTGGGAACTAGACTACCAACTTGCCAGGCAAGATGTGCACTCAGGTACAATAGTGGCGTCACTGTTTTGGGCGTAACCACTTGCTTTTTGAATGAGTCTGTGGCCCATTACATAGGATGGAATGCGTACCTGGTGCTGTTATGGGGGAACCTGTTGTTCTGCTATGTCTAACATTTTGGACATGTTATCAAACTACCAATCTTCTGAATATGTTAATACCCATAGATGAGTGTTGCTCTTAGCCTTGGTCAGAGAAGCTTCTGTTTGCAACGAAAACAGTCATGAAGAGACTTGTTCAAAGTGTGGAGAGTATGTGACCATTGAGTACTTAACCATACTTAAACAGGACAGCTATATTCCCCCAGTTCAGATGTTAGGGAACATGGAGGGAGAGGACAAAAAGAGACTGTAAAAACTGGAAGATAGAAAAAGTGCTGTAAATGCTGTTTCTAGACATTACGTGGTTGTCGTACCCATGAGCCCACAGCAAGAGTGGCTACACATACAGGACCATCTTCACAAGTCTGGCCCCATCAATATTCCATCACAGACTGGGGAGGAGCTGATATAGTCCAAGTCCTGGGAGAAGAACCATATAGGTAGTTAATGGTTGGTTAGGGAGGAGGGTCATAGTCCTCAGTGTGTAGCTATTAGTAAGTCGGCTTAAATAAGTAACTAGCCACACACACTCCAGTAGGGCAACCCTAACTAAATGTAGTGAGTCACAAAAAACAAACAAACAAACAAACAAAAACCAATATGTGATAGTAGGAAGGGAATTGTTGGAAAGAAGAGGGATTCAAGCGAGATGGAGTGGGATAGAGAGGGTAATGAGGAAGGCACAATTAAAGAACATTATGTGTTTCAAATTGTGAATAATAGAAAATCGACTTTTTTTGAAAGTTGGATTGTGGAGGCTAGAGGTGGGCAGTGGGCATACGGCTCTATCGTCCTGCATCTCAGTCTTCCAGATAGGGTTTTGCACTGGACTTGGAGGTAAGCTGGTTGCCAGCAAGATTCTCTGACCCTCCTGTCTCTACCCGCTTGCAATGCTGGTGTTGCAGGTACATGGGAGTAGTTACCCCCAGCTTTTTACATGGCTGCTGGGATTAGAACTCACGTCTTCATGCTTGTGTACCAAGCACCCTTACCTACTGAACAGTCTTCTCAATCAATATTCTTTTGCATAGTACCCTGTCTATATTTCAGGTTCAATATATTCTTGAAAATGGATGCATTTTCCTATGTACTGTAAAAGACTGACAAACACAGTGTTTTAGGCCAGAGCATGGACTTCACAACCATCTGCAAAGCAAGGTAAAAACAATCTTTAAGAGTAGCATACACTAAGCTGGGCGGTGGTGACGCACACCTTTAATCCCAGCACTTCGGAGGCAGAGGCAGGCAGATCTCTGTGAGTTAGAGGCCAGCCTTGTCTAATGAGTGCGTTCCAGGACAGCCAGAGTTACAACAGAGAAACTCTGTCTCGGAAAAAAAAAAAAAAAAGAAAAGAATTGTAAAAAAAGAGTAGAATACACTCTTAACCTTTGTCCAGAAGCAGTAATGCAACCTTAAAAATGTCCTTTGCATCTAGTTAGCATTGAATTCATTACTTGATTATGCAACCTTGAATGGTATTATTCGTTTTCAAATTCACTGAGACTTGGACACAGCAATTCTTGCACAGAGAGATGGCTCAGTGGATAAAAGCGCTTGTCCAGAAAGCCTGAGAGCTTGAATTCAGTCCTCAGAATTCATGGATGCCATAGTACACATCTATAATAGCAGCACCCCTAAAGCAAGATGGGAAGTGGACACCAGAGAATTGTCTGGAAGTTTGTGAGCCAGCTGGACTAGATTACACTGTGCAGTGGCAATCAACAGAGACCCTGCCTCAGAAAGATGAGAACTTAGAGGCCCCCAAGAAGTTGTCTTCTGATCTCCACATGTTGATGCACAGCCCCCCCACATGCACTACACACACATATAGTACACACACACCACATACAGCACACCACATATACAAACACTACACACACATACACTACCTACACACACTACACGCACACATACACTGCTTATACACACACTACTTAAACACTACACACACTATGTACATACACAAACACTACATATACATACTGTACACACACACGACACACATTACACACACACTACACACATACACAACCCACACACTACATGCACACAATGCACAAACACTATGCATACATACTACACACATATTGACCCCCACACACTACATATACACATACTGTATACACTGTGTACACATACTATACACACATACTTCAAAAACACACACTTAAAAATATAGCAATTCGTTATCACGGTGCTGCAAATAAAATTGCGGTGGTTCAGCTTTAAAAAGTCAAAACATACAACCTTCCCTTCGTGCTTTCCAGTTCCAACCCCCACATCCTCTCACCTCTCTTCTATGCTCTTATTTTCTTTTTTTCTTTCCTTTTCATTCATTATGAAGGAGGGACATCTATGTGATACAGGCTGCACTGTGAGTGAGAGAAAGTTTAGGGTAGTTTCACAAAGGGTGTAAAAACCAGTTTTTACTAAAACTCAGACCAGCACTTTGGAGGGGGAGGGCTCTAGGTAAAATTTTTTTTTTTTTTTTTTCAATTTTGTTTTTCCCTTTCATCTTTTCATCAAGTAAGCCCAGAGACTCACAGAATGGGTCTGTACCTCTTGGTTTGTTCCCATCTCTTCCAGCAGAGCTGTAGGATTTGTGGCCACCCATGCCCAATATGTATTTTTCTGTGAGAGATTTCCAGGAGACCCCTCGAATTGCACAAAAGCCGTTCTCCCATTCATCTCCAATATGCGGTCACTATGTGTGTGTGAGCTGGCGTCAAAGCTGGCCACTGGAGACCCAGAGAGGAAAGATCAAGCCTCTCCTCAGGGGGCCTGCACTCTAGGGGGGAAGCAGATAGAGCTTGTAATTAGGAGTCACCACAAAGGGGACAGGATGCCATTCCAGAGCTGTCCCAGGCAGTGAAAATGGAGTTAGATCCCAGAGGAGGAGGCTCCCGAGGGAGGTCCCAGAGCTGCGGGAGTCACAGAGACAATAGCGCGCTTATGTTCTCTGCAAGCTGGCCACACGCATCTCCTGGTTGCATTGTTTCTGGTTCAAATCCTACTGCTTTATTCAGAAGCCCTGGATCCTCCAGTGGAAATCTTAAGAAATAGCTAGAGCAGATTGGAGTCAGAAAGCTTTAGATTGGAAGCTCCACTCCACCTTTTTCTTGTTCTGTGACCCCAGACTCTCAATGACTCACTTTCCTTATCTAAGGAAAAGACGTAAGCCCAATCTAAGAAGAGCAGGAGGCCCAAGCAGAGTGGAGCAGAGAGACTGCACCATGAAGCGCTCGGTCCAGGGCACTGCCGGACTGACGCCCTTCTGTATCATTTGCCACGTTTTACTCGGCGATGTTTTTCAAAGGCTCCTGGTAGAAAGGATGGGTGGCAACACTTAAATCCCACCCTCTGTGAACCGGTGACCCCACCCCCACCCCGGCCACGGAAACAGACAGGTTATTTAAAAAATGTAATTTTCGAAATGACATTCTTCATGTTAAGTCCAGGGCAGGCATGTCCGTTCTGCTCAGAGAGAGCTGGGGCAGTAACCCAGAAAGGAGACATAGGCCTCCTCGCTTAGCCATCCTGCGGCCGGGGGGGGGGGGGGGGGATTCTGACAAAAGAATTGTGCAAATGAACCTTTAAATCCGTAAATAGTGCCCCCACAATGCCGGGAAGAATGCAGCGGCGACAAAGGGCAATATTCACAGTTTATCTCAGGGTGATGGATCTGAATGGACGCATGAACACGGGTTTGTTAGAGAAAGAGCCGGCCACAGCCCCCCGCCGGGAACCCAGTGGCCGCAGTCTGCAGTGCAAACAGTCAGTCTAAATCCTGAACAATTAGGGGAAACCAAGCTGCCTTTATCTGAACTTCAACTTGTTCTCATGATTGATATGGGAAATGAAAAGTTGTACACGGCTCGGGAAGGGTCCGCTGGCCCTGGCTGCGTGCGGGGCTTTGGAGAAGGTGTGTGATGTGTATATATTTCATATACAGGGTATAAGCAGACCACCACGCAGGTCAGTGCAAAAGTAGTGAGATACTCAGTGGCTAGATGGGTCTGGGGGCATTTCCATAGGTTGATATTGTCCCCAGGCAGTAGAATACTTTAACAGTTATTTTAATTATATCAAAACCCTCCTCATTTGATCTTGGGTAAGGCTGGAGCATTGCTTTGCAGGTGGGAAATGAATTAGATATTCCTTGCATGGCTTGAGTCCAGTTTGGCTCATCTGTCTGGGTCTCAGTTTTGTCACCTGAAGAATGGGAACAGGGACTTGCTTCTCATAAAAGTGTGTGGAATGCAATTGCTAAGCACACAGTAGGCAGGCCCGTGGTCTTATATTATGCAGTCCAGTATCTTAGAGCTTTGTTTGTCTAATCAGCGGAGGCAGGAGAGGATGCGTGACTGTGGGCAGGCACCTCGGACTGCTTCGGGAAGACTGGGCATCTATAAGTCAGAAGAGGAATGTAGGCACTTAACAAATGGTGTCTAAGGGCAAGACCTGCGGTATACTCACGTTGGAGACTTGGGTCTTTTGCTCAGGGAGCAATGAGAAAGCTGTTTATTGAACAGATGTTAGTCACTGAGGGAAAGGATCTGGAAAGCAGGTGACATTTGAGTGGCCGCTTGTGGAAGGGCAAGGCCTTGTTCTGTGCTTCAGAAAAGTCTCCAAAAGGCTGGGAAGCTGTGGGCACAGGCTGGAGAAATAAGCAAATCGTCACGGGCCTTGAAAATGTGGTAAAAACATACCTTTTACCCTGTAGGTACCAGGGAGTAACAAAGTATTCAGGAGCAGGGAGCTACCTTCCCATTTGTATCCTGGGGAGATCTTCAGAGGTGTCTGTGAGGCAGTGGCACAGAGGGGCTTGTCAGGGGCAGGACCAGCCAAGGCTCAGCGACAGAGGTCAGAGGTGACAAAGGCTGTGAGCCTTTGACTCCTGTACTCATTCATTCATCAATGAAACTCTGTACTCCTTTCCCAAATTACACAGGCTAGCCCACTCGTTGCCAGGAATTTACATAATCAATTACTTAATGACACCATCGAAGTCCAGGGAGGGAAGCAGGCAGTGTGAATACCTTTCAACAAACATTCCGTTCAGCCAGGCTCACACTGGAACTCTTCACACTTGTACTTTACAGAGAAAGAAACAGCTGCCATCATTCTCCACATCCTCACAGAGGGGGAAACTGAGGCCCAAGACAATTAAGTCATTGATTGCCCAGGCCTGAGCTGGGATTTGAACTGGGTTCTGACGACAAAGCCCTTCACTGTCCTTTATGCTAAACGCTTCTAGTGAGGCTGGCTGGGAGGCACGCAGGCCACAGCACAAAAAGATCTGTGCACAGGCCACTCTGCTGAAACAGACTTCCAAGAACCCTCTTCAAAGCAGCCTGAGGCATTCAGCTCCACCGGGCATTCACTGTGGAAGTATTTCCTTTGTCCCCACCATCAGAGGTAAGTGACATCTTGAACGGCTCAGGAAGATTAAATAGCCCCGCTCCGTCGGAAAGCTTAAGAAAAGAGTGAGAGAAAGAGAGAGGGAGAGAGAGAAGAAAGGGGCCACGCCGGCCATTATGGAGCTGGCCTCCCCCACCCCCTCCAGTGAAAGAGCTCCCAAGAAGCGCCATTGGAAGAAGCAGGCGCAGATAAGACGACAATGACAGAGAGCCCGAGAACTCCAGAGAACCCGGGGCTGGGTGTGGTGAATACGGATTACTGCAGCTTGGAGTCGCTGAAGAAAAGGGGAATCCTAGTCAGGATGGAAGTGAGGAATTCCTTTTTTCCCCCTTCCCCTCACAGACTTCAGTTCACTGCGCAGCAACAAAGCGAGGTGGGGGGCACTTGACATGCCCCTCTTCCAGGCCATGTTGGCGCCCCATGTGGGGCTCCCGGGGAACAAGGGCGGCGCAAACCCAAACAAAGCCGATTTTAACCCAATAAACTCACCCCACATTCTCAAATAGAAATGCCAAAAGCCTGGGTTTGCTGAGTACCCATCCGTTGGCCAAACACATGGGGCAAACAAGGCTGGGCGTATTTGAACAGCAAACTTCACCCTCTGTATCGCTTTCTTCCTTTTTTGTTTTGCTTCAACGAGAGAGGAAGACTTTGGATTCTGCTAGCAGTTGACAAGACTTCAGGAAAGGGCTTATCTCTGGAGGTGATGGAAGTATGTTCTTCCTGCAATTGTGATTATTTTTATTGTTGTTGATGTTTGCAGTGCTGAGGATAGAACCGGGGACCTCATGCACCCCCAGAACTGCACTTCTAGACTGTGACTATCTTCTTAAACATGCACTATTTTATTTCATCCCAAACCACACCCTTGGACACTCAATTCTCATGTAGGAAACGTGTATAAAGCTCTTTAGCCTGTAAGTTACTGCCTGAGTTCTAGATGAGCTAATGAACTCAGCCTACAGATGGACTGGGAACAATTTTTTTTGCTGCACAAAATTTTGTTTCTCTCTTACAAAGTTCTAAGCCAGGGATTCTCACCCTTCCTGATGCTGCAATCCCTTAATACAGTTAGTTCCTCATGCTGTGGTGACCCACAACCATAAAAATATTTTCATTGCTACTTCATAACTGTAATTTTGCTACTGTTATGAATCATAATGTAAATATCTGCTATGCAGATGGTCTTAGGTGACCCCTGTGAAAGCACCATTTGACCCCCTCCCCCCAAAGGTGTTGTGATCCACAGGTTGAGAATCATCTCTCTAAACACTCTGTTGCTTGTAAGATGCACCGAGCAGTTTACTTAATGCCTTGTCCACATTCCTGGCGTACACAATGCCTAGCCGGAACGAAGCATGCCAGGTCTGACTTTCCAGGGAAACTAGAATAAGGCAGCAATTGCCTCAGCATTCAAACTGCAAATGCAGTTTTTAAAAAGTGAACTGTCATATTCATTATTTCCCCATTTTAAAAATAAAAACCAGTAACTCAAGCCTGCTTAGTAATGAATATTTACAGACCTCCACCCTCCTTGTGAAATTTATCCCTAAGTTCAAGGTTCTGTCCAGTTACATAAGGTCACCAACAGTCTGTGAATCTCTTACCTTCTTAAAAGTAAGCAGGGGAGGTACTGAATCCAGAAATGGAATTTTAGATAAAGAATGTGGGCGACAAACTCGACAGCCATCATTCTCTCTAAGCCAGTATCCAGCAGAAATAATGTACTTATCAAAATGATACCAGCCTCTGTGTGTGTGTGTGTGTGTGTGTGTGTGTGTGTGTGTGTGTTAAATCAGGGTCTTACACATGCTAGGCAATCGCTCTACCACTATGCCATACCCTAACTGTTTAAAATTTTATTTTAAGACAGTCTTGCTCTGTTGCCCAGTTGGACCTCAGACTTGTGATTTGCCTGCCTCAGTTTCCTGGATAGTTGGGATTACAGGTGTGAGCCACTGTGCCTAGCTTCTGTCTAGTTTGAGCAGATTTCCTATGACTTACCTTCCATAACTGCCTTCTCCTTCCTCATTTCCTCACTGCTTCACTGACTTCCTCTTCTTACTGTTAGGTCCTACTCACCTCTTTGGATTTAAGGCCGCAGTGGAAAGAGGTCTGAGCAACTTCAAGTGAAGAATGTTTCTGTCACTCCAGAGTCTCGAGGTCTTAGAACATGAACCCCAGTGCATGACATGTTGAGTTTCATGCTGAGGGTACCCTTGTCCAGCATGTCTTTCCTCCATACATGGAGGAGATGAGCCTTCCAAAGCTGCTTCATCCATCTCTGGTTTCCCCCTACTGGAATTTGTAGTCAGGATCCCTTTGAGACCATAAGCTTTATCACTAGGGGGAAAGACAGTGAGCTGTGAATAAGACACTGTGGTGACCAATGTCCATTGCTTATGTCCAGCAGGGCAGTCACAGAACTGCTCTGGGCTTGTGTCTTAGATAGAGTTTTATTGCTATGAAGAGACACCATGACCATGCCAATTCTTAGAAAGGAAAATATTTAACTGGGCTTACAATTCAGAGGTTTAGTCCATTATCACCATGGTGGGAAGCATGGCCACATGCAGGCAGCCATGGTGCTGGAGAAGGAGCAGAGAGTTCTACATCTGAATAGGCAAGCAGCAGCGAGAAAGTGAGCCACTGGGTCAAGCTTGAGCTTCTGAAACTTAAAAGCTCCCCGCCAGTGACACTTCCTCCAAGAAGGCCACACCTCCTAATAGTGCTATTCCCTATGGGCCTATAGGGGGCGGTATTTTCATTCTAATCATCACAGCTTGGCTTCCTGAGATGAGAGTATTAATACCTAGGAGCTCTGGTGTAGTTGTGCACCTATGGTGGTGGCTCCACCACCATAGGTGTAGGAAGACAAGGAGGCATTTTCATACGTATAACTCTGCCAGACGTCAGAGGGAACCACTGTCATGGTCAATGCCATAGTCGACAGTGGAACCCTGAGCATCTGAGCTCAGGTGTTTTTATTGATTCAGAACTCGTCAGGTGCAGATCATAAGCAATAAAATGTCTCCCACAGAAATCAATTACCTACAGACAATACAAAACACCCATACTTAGGCAGACCCTCACCCAACAGTGCACAAAACAATATTTTGTACATAACTAAAAATAAACTTCCACAACACTCTGGCAAGAATAGAAAGAGATGGTGTAATAGAAAACATCATGGGGAAAGTGCAAACAGGAGGGAGGATGTATTGGGCAGGTACCCACCATGGGTCCTGGAGCCTAAGTCTGTCTTCACTGCCTGTAGGGCATCAGGGGGCTGTACATTGGATGCTTTATGTATAACCTGGGACTATAGGGACCTCTCCACCAATGCTTGGAAGTTATATCCATGGGCTTTTAAAGCAGTGTCTATCAGTGGTTACTGCAGAGACTCATAACTGGTCACAGTGCTGAGGGGAATAAATGGCTGTTGATTGCTCAGCCCTGGATGGAACATCTATATCACCCTCCCTAAGGCTCAGGGAACATTATGGAAGAGAGGAAAGAAAGAATGTCAAAGGTTTGGAGTGCTGTGTGGCTGTCTTTGGGGCATGGCATAGTCATTGCACACTAAAACATTCAGCAATGCGATTACCTGTAGAAGAGTGGGCTTGTTGGCATTCCATTATGGAGGAGGAGGGGACTCATGAGCTCCCTTCACCTTCAGAATCTATGAACAATTGATATTGCTGGGGGAGAGAGAGACACCCCCCCCACACACACACACAGTGGTGTAGCCACGTGGTAAGGTGCTCATCCCTTACCCATGCTCTTGTAAGCAACCGGAAAGAAGCTCATTCATTGAGTCACAAACAATAGAGACATGAGAGTAGAAACAGTCTAGCAGGAATAAGAAGGGGGAAGAGAGGATGGAGTGAACACGGTCCAAGTACATATACATGTACATGAAACACGTTACTCTGTATAATATGTGCTAACAAAAGTATTTAAAAAGTGTACGGGACCTGGCACATGGATGAGGATAAAACAAATGAGCTATTCCTAAAAGTTCCTTGGCAAAAGAGCAGGGAGCAAAGTAGGAGAAAGGGTGAAAGCGAGGAGTAATTGGCTGGAGATGTTGGCAGCTACTGGCTAGGAACTCCAGAAGACTTGCTCCAGGAAACAGTATTTGAGGAATTCTGAGCTTCAAGGAGGGGAAGTCAAGATCCAGTCTTTTTTTGTTCTTTCTTTATCCTCCTGTTGCCACCACACTTTGAGACTATGTATGCCATCACTGAACAGAGAAAGAGAACTTGTTCTCATGGCTGACTTGGTGGCTTAGGATGGAGAATTGGTGAGAAGAGAGGGAGAATCTTTACTATTCAGTTTGTACAGTGCTGACTTTAAATTGATTTTATTGAAGAATCATTTGTGTGCCTGTGTGGACATATGCACATATGCATAAGGGTGCCTATGGTAGCCTTAAGAGAAGGTTCAGATCCCCTGGAGCTAGAGTTACAAGAGGTTATGAACCACCCATAGTGGATACTGGGAACTGAACTCCACGAGCCATCTCCCCAGCCCCCAGAATGCTGGTTTTGTCATTGCCTTCTCCTTGGTACTTAGCATGCTCCAGTAACTGGCTTTCTTTGAAGCGTATAGGAGAGACAGTTCCCGGATCCCAGCAGCTCATCCTAGTCTGGACTTACTGTTCATTCACCTTGGCCATTGGCAACAGGTTTACAAAACTGCCCTGCTCCACTCTCAGGCCTGTTTGCATTACCCAGATTTTCTAATGGATAAAAATAGCAGTCTCCTTAGCAGCAGTGTTTGAGTTCTTGCTCTATAGCTATAATCCTCGGCTTTTGAACATTTCTGCTAATGAAACATCTTATGTGAATAGCACATTCCGGCTGACGTTAGGAGGCAGCATGTGAAACGGTAAGAGACACTACACCATGTTTCTGAATTCTTTAGGCCAACAGCAACAAACATATACAATATACAGTTTACAGCTGAGTGATGTGGAAGCCGTTAGCTGATGAGGTAAACCACCATTCATCCATTGAATCGAACTAACAACACAACCTATCTTGTTTTCAACAGAGCCTCTCCTTCACAGGGGAGGAAAAAAAAAAAACACACACACACACTAAAGGTTCAAATTGAAAGATATTTTTCTTGTAGAGAAACATAGAAACATCTTGTATTTGTTTTGGATCTTCAAAGAAGACACAGCGGAAGGGTTGAACAGGAGGTGAGCCAGGCTAGTATTTTTTTATTTTATTTTATTTTTTGCTTTTTTTTGATATCTATTTTTTAAGAAAGCTCGCCCACCCTTTCTTCCCTCCCAGATCCTGTGAAAGCAGCTTCATGCTTCTCTGCAGATGGGAGTTTCCACCAAAGCTTCTCTGGGTGCCCCTAAAGCTGTTCTCCACATTTCCTGTGTGCGTGGAGCCCCGGTAGCCACTGGTTGTTGGATAGACTTAGCTGAGTCTTCTGAGGACTGTAACTGGCTTGTCATTGAGGCTACCAGCTCAACTTTATGCATGCAAAGAGAATTCTCTTCTTCCCACTAAGATTCTGTTGTGGAGTGAGAGAGAAGGATAATGGGTAAAGTGCTTGACATGCAAATATGAAGACCCAAGCATGTTCCCCAGCAACCCTCCCTGCCTCCCCCCAGCCCCCTAATAAACTGGGCATGGTGGCTTGTGCTCTAAATCCCAGTACTAAGGAGGCAGAGCAAGGTGGATCTCGGGGACTCACTGCTAGTCTAGATGAATCAGTGACTTCCAGGTACAAAGCGAGAGACTGTCTCAAACAAGCTAAGGAAGCTAGAGGCCTGAGAATGATCCCCCCCCACATGAACCCACGTTCATTCACAGAATCCATTTTAAGGACGAGGAAAAAGCTGGAGTTTTTCAGTTATCAGTTCTTGAGCCTGTCTTGAGTCAGACCCTTGAGTCTGTCTTCTAGGATAGTTCATTTCAGGTCCCCAAGTTCCTTTGTGGCTGACCCTGTTACAACTCTGACGTCTTTCTACTGAAAAGATACAGGCTCCAATGGCTAGTTCTTTGTCCTTGAATAGTAACACAAAGTTTTAAGCACAAAGACTCCCCACTATATCTACAGACTCATCCTCTCCCACATGGTCTTTGGCGTTTCTGCCTGGGCTAGGCTCCCTAGACATGTTGTCACCACCTGGCACGGGGTCCCCAGTGTCAGCATTACTCAGAACTTCAGGGACAACAACCGGCGACTCTCTGTTGTTCTCAAGGCCACCATGGTATCTTCTCAGTGTGCTAGAACCCGGCTGACCACAGCAAATGCCAAAGTCAGCCATGTGGCAAAGAAACTGCCCAGGACCGTCTCAGTACTTGACAACCAGCCTTACCTCTGTGGAAGTGGTGGATGGTCCCCGAAAACTGGTGTGTCCAACCTTCCCTCATTTTGACTCATAGGACAATGATCAGATCACTTGACTATAGGACAGTTGTCCTATAGTCTACTAGACAAAGCTCTACTAGACAAAGGGGAATAGCTAGAGGTTCCAATCGCCTTTGATCCTTCCTGGCTGCTTCTCAAATTAAGGACATCCGTGTTTCTCTACACCTGTACTATTCTTGGTCACTTGTAGGAATACTGTGTGAAGTCCCATCACTGGTCACTCGTATCTTTCTCCATCTCCCTTTTAAAATTAAAGAGTCATGGATGTGGTGTAATATTAACTGCAGTGAAGTGAGCACATCTGTGAGATTAGTGCATTTCAGTGTTGTAGAACCACCAGCACCATTTAGCTGGAGCACGTTTTCATCCTTGCTATGGACCCCCCATATCCGCTAAGCAGCTGCTCTCTGTTTCTCTCCATTACCTTCTAGCAATTATTGATCTGAGACCCATTTGTTTGGATTTCTCTATCCTGAAGATTTCATATAAAGGGCATCATAAATCATGAGTTTCCTGTCTGATTTCCTTCACTCGGCATTAGTGTTTAAGATACATTTATGCTGTATCAGTACTCCATTCTTCTTTGTAGCTAAATTGTATATCTGTATCTGTATCTATATCTAAAACAACTTAATTATCCATTCCTCCATTGATGGATGTAACTGCTGTTGGACCTTTTAGCTATAGTAAATGTTATTAATACAACCACTGTGAACGCAATAGTTTTTGAAATTATATTTGTTTGTTTATTGCACACTTCTATGTGTGTGCACATGTGCACATGTGCATGCAATTTTCAGGAGTCAGTTCTCTGACCACATAAGTCCTGCTGATTAAATTCGGGTGATTAGGCTTGGTAGCAGGAGCCCTATCCACTGAGCCGCCCTGCCAGCCTCATGTACTTATTATAAAGCTAGTTTTCAACTTCTGGATAGATAACCAGGGGTACCTGGATAGAGTCCTGAGGTTACATGGCAGTTTTTTGTTACTTTCCCTTCTCCTCCTCTCCCCTCCCCTCTTCTCCCTTCTCCCCTCCTCTTGCTTCCCTTTTTCTCCCCTTTCCTTCCCTCCATTCTTCTCCCTTCCTCTTTTCTATCCTTTTCCCATCTCTCCTCCTTTCTCTCCTTTTTTCCTCTCCTCTTTCCTTCCTTCTTTTTCTTTTCTTTTCTGAGACAGAGTGTCAGTATGTAGCCTTGTCTGGTACAGAACTCACTATGTAGATCAGGCTGGCCTTGAACTCACAGATCTGTCTGCTCCTGCCTTCCAAGTGCTGAGATTAAAGGCGTGTGACACTATACCAGGCCCAAACCTCTCCTCTTCTTTTTTATTTTTCTTTCTGTGTTGGACATTGAACCCAGGGTCTAAGCTATTTCTCAGGCCTTAACTGTTTTGAGGAATCACAACATTGTTTTCCACAGTGGCTCTACCAATTTATAATGTCTCCAGCAGAACGGCAGCATTCTGATCTCTCCATAGTCTACCAGTTGTTATTTTCAAATTTTAAAATGCTGGATATCCTCATGAGTGTGAAGTGGTCTTGCATTTCCCTAGTGACTTATGATGTTGAGCATATTTCATGGGCCTGCTGGCATTTGTATACCTGTGAAGAAATGGCAGTTCAAGGCTGGTTTTTCATTAGTTTGTCTTTTTTTATTGTATATACTCTGGCTACTATATTTTCCTTCTTCATAATGTCCTCCAAGTTCAAATATCTTCAAATTTGATGTGGTCCAGTTTACTTTTCTGTTGTTGTTTATGTTTTTGAGGTCATCTCTCAGCATCTATGGTCAAGTCCAAGGTCATGAAATTTTACCTCTTTGTTTTCTTCTATGAGTTCTGTGATTTCAATTCTACCATTTAGGCCACTACTTTATTTTGAGTTAATTTTCGTAGAGGATGTGAAATCAGGGTGTCTTCTTCACTCTGGGGTCTAGATGAAAAGGACAGCCTGCATCTGTCCTGTGATTCTCACAGTAGAGGGACAGGGACAGATGGCGAGGCATGGCACGGTTCTGAGACTTACATCCTACATGGCGTATGACGGGTAGACATGGTACATGGGCTATACAATGTCACAGGGTCAGGGTTGAAGGCCGTTTCGGTTGGATCTAGAAACTTTAGGAGGTGGGACTCAGCTGGTGGAAATATTTCAGTGGGGTATATCTTTGAGGGCTATATCTTGTTCCAGGCCTCTGCCTGTTTCTCTCTGTGTCCCACCCACTGTGAACTGTTCAGCTCTCGATGCTCTCCCCTTCAAGGCGGACACCTCTGAAACCATGAAGCAAAATGTACCTCTCTTCCTTGAAGCTGCTTTGCTCAGACATTTTGCCATAGTGGTGAAAAAGTGACACACTCTTCTCAGGCTTGGCCAAGGCTGCTGTCATGGAGCAGAGGATAGCCTTCAGGAGGATACTCTAATCCCACTAGACAGGGCGGAAGTGTCTCTTCTTCTACAGCAGTGGTTCTCAACCTTCCTAACGCCACGACCCTTTAATACAGTTCCTCATGTTGTGATGACCCCCAACCATAAAATTATTTTCCTTGTTTCTTCATAACTATAATTTTGCTCCCGTTACAAATTGTCACGGAAATATCTGATATGCAGATGGTCTTAGGCGACCTCATGAAAGGGGTCTTGACCCACAGGCTGAGAACTGCTGTTCTACAGGGAGATAGAAGTGAAGAATTGGAGGAAATAATATGGAATCTTCTCTATGTTCCATAAAAATTACACATGTGGAGAGAAAGAGAGAGACAGAGAGACAGAGACAGAGACAGACAGACAGACAGAGGCAACACTTCACCACAAAGAACTTTTAACACTTCAAGCACACTCTAGGCACATCCCCGTAACCCCTTATGTAAAACCACTTTAGCCAGATGGCTTCGGAATTCAGAAGCACTTGCGTTTTAGAAAAGAAATATTGTTCACTTACTGCATGTGGGTTATGTAACACCCCCAGCAGGATCCTTAATATTTTTGCAGCCATACATACAGCTCTGCAAAGTGAAGCCTAACTTTTGCACAGATTAAGTGCTGCCATTGTTTTAAAAGTTAACTGTAGTTCAAATCAGGTCTCGTCACCAAACGAATTTCACTTCTCTGCATCTCTATATAAAATGAATTAGTACAGATGGTCACAAAAGATAAAGCTGCGTTCGGGTTTTCTTTGTTTATGGTGTGCATGTGTGTTCAGATGCACATGTTTATGGTGGCCAGAGGACAACTTCAGCTCTCATTCCTCTGATGATGCCTACTTCGATATTGCTTGAGAGAGGATCTCTCACTGGCTTGGGTCTTGCCCAGTAGGCTAGACTGGCTGGCCAGTGAGTCCCAGGCATCTATCTGCCTGTCTCTGCCTCCTCAGCGCTGGGATTACAGGTATGCACCACCATGCCTGGCTTGTTTTGGGTGGTTTTTCTGGGGATTGAAGGCAAGAACTTCTCAGCTCAAGAACTCCTCTCCCTAGCTCCCTGTTCAGAGTCTTCTAGGCTGTTGCCATACAAGACCTTTCCTAGAAAACTGAGTGACTTGTTGGATATTATTTCTCAGCAACTGGAGATGTCTGTTGACAGTCTATGTGTATGAGAGGAGGGTGGGGTGCTTATAGCCGGGCTGCCTACGCCCATGGCACTTACAGCCTGGCTGGTGACAACAGATGGTAATGGGTATGGTTGTTTTATGGCATGTGGCTGTGTATTTGAGGCTGCCAGAAGAGCTCAGATGGGCTGGCTGGGTGAGGATTAGTCTGGGGATCTGACTAGAGATTGACAGGGAGACTTAGTCCAAGGAAGGCTGCTCTGAACACTGCAGGTGAAGAGGCAAATGGCTCAGGCAATAGGACCTGGCTGTGGGGTGGGAACACTCTGATACCACTGACCTGGTTCAGGGGCTCATTTGTCTATTCTTATCATTCACAGCTGGAATGGCTAATTTCTTATAAAAGAGACACTGGCAGGAACGTTTCCTGAAAACATGCTTCCTTGGGAGTTCTGTCTGTGGAGCCAGCGAGTTTAAGCAGGACCCTTGGCATAGAGATGGAGTAAGGATCTCATTCCTGACTCCAGGGAGGGCTGAGGGAGGATCCCAGGGAGGCTAGAAAGGAAGTGGGTGGCTGAGGGAGGGAAGCATGTTTGCAGGCTCCTGCAGGAACCTGTCTGAGGCAGACTTTCCGGGGCCTGGGTGGGCGAGTGTTCCCACTGTCTGGGAGCTACCTCCTTCCAGGCCTCCAGACTGTGGCAGACACCTGTTTTCTACCATCTCTGAGGGAATCTTCCAGACAGATGATCCCTGTCTGCTTGACTGTAAGTCAGGCTCTTCCTCCCTCATTAGCTGTGGTGCTTTCTTAAGCCCTTCAGAAGCCTTTGAAATTTGAAAATTGCCTAAACTCCACAGGGAAGTGAGACAATTCTGGAACCAGAGTGTCCCTAGGGCCTTGCTGAGCATCTGTGTCTTGAGGAAATACAAGACAAAGCTTACCTGGGCATGCTCTGTGCTCTCTTAATGGGGACACAAATGGTCTTACAAACACTTGCTGTGATCTGAGCCTTCCTCGATGTGCTGCCAGTGAAAGGCCAAGAGTTACTGCTAAGTGGTTGGCAGCATCCGGGGACCGTTGATAGAGGATTCTGAAAAAAAGCTTTGGTGAGCTTTATGTGGATCTAAAGCAGTGGTTCTCAATCTTCCTAATGTTGTGTCCCTTTAATACAGTCCCTCACGTTGTAGTGAATCCACAACTATAAAATTATTTTCATTGCTGCTTCATAACTGGAATTTTGTTACTGTTATGAATCGTAATGTAAAAATATCTGATATGCAGATGAGCCTATGAAAGGGTCACTTGACCCTCCCCAAAAGGGTCATGACCCTAAGGTTGAGAACCATATACAGGGATCTTTTGTTCTCTACTGTGCATTTGTGTCATAGCCCTCACCAAGATATCCCCAAAGGAAGGACAGCACAGAGTCATGCTTCCTTACAGGCCTTTTTCTAGGCTGTCAACAAGCGGTTGGTGGGAGGTTGGTATATTTCAAGGTGAGGGACTCACATGAAAACATGGAAGGATTCAGCAGCAAAGAGCAAGGAGGATGTTAGGAAAGGGTGTTAAGTGCTGAAGCTGCTGGGGTGCAAGATTGGGGAGGAGGAAATGTGGGAAAGACCTAGGTTGGAGAGTTGCCAGGGGTGGACTCCAAAGGGTCCTACATAATAACACAAGTTCAGACATCACAGCCAAGCCCTGAAGGCTCCTGTATTCCCGTTATGATGTTGAGTATAAACTACAAATTGAAAAAGCAAAAACAAAATTAGAGTTTCACTGTATCTGATTTCCAGTCTCCTTTTCTATGACATCATCTTAGGCATTTCCACCCGTGGAAATCTTCCATGGATGTTTCTGGGATTGCATAATAAACAGGCCATCAAATAGGAGTATCAAATGTGTTGACCATTTCCCCAAGATTTTGATATTTAACCTGCCTTCATTTTTTTCTTAAATACTAACAATACTGTAGTAAACATGCAGTGAGTATGTATTTGATCTGTATCTCTAGTTATTCCCTAGAATTGATTCTTAGAAGGAAAGTTCCTGGCTGAAGAGCCATCAGCAACGTGTGTGTGTGTGTGTGTGTGTGTGTGTGTGTGTGTGTGTATGTGTGTGTGTATATGTATGTGTGTGTGTGTGTATATATGTGAGTGAATGTGTATTTGTGTGCACGTGTATTTATATATGTGTGGGTGGGTGTGTTTGTGTGTGTGTGTGTGTGTTTGTGTGTGTGTGTATATGTATGTGTGTGTGTGTATATATGTGAGTGAATGTGTATTTGTGTGCACGTGTATTTATATATGTGTGGGTGGGTGTGTTTTTGTGTGTGTTTGTGTGTGTGTGTGTGTGTTTGTGTGTGTGAGTATATGTATGTGTGTGTGTGTATATATGTGAGTGAATGTGTATTTGTGTGCACGTGTGTTTATATATGTGTGGGTGGGTGTGTTTTTGTGTGTGTTTGTGTGTGTGTGTGTGTGTGTTGAGGCAGAGGTCAGAGGACAACCTCAGCTGTCATTTCTCAAGACTCATCTACCTTTTTTCTGGATACAGGATCTCTCATTGGCCTGGAGCTCACCAAGTCTGGCTTTTTTCTTTTCTTTTCTTTAATTTAAACTTGAATTCTGGGAGAGTTGAACTCAGTTCCTCGTGCATGCCAGGCCGACTAAGCTAGCACCTCCGCCAAACGTAGACATTTTAAAGGCTTTAGATGCCTGTTTTTTACATTGCTTTCCCAAAGTGTCAGTGCATTTCTAGTTTCTGCCCTGAGGGCCAACACACCTGATTCATGGACGAGTCCTCTCAAGGTCAGTAAGAATGGTCATTCGAGAGGGGGAAAAAAAGTAGGCATTTTGAGAGGGAAAAATATTTGGTTACATTAACAGATTTTACTTGATTTATGGAAGTCCAAATATTTTCAGATATTTATTTACTTTATGTACTTCTTTTGTAAATCTTTCTCCTTTGTCCAGTTCTATGAGATGACTCTCCTTATTTAGAAAACGTCTTTGTTATAAAATATCTTTGTAGCTGTTTGATTTTTCTTTTCAACTCTGTATTTGTTTTGTAATCTCATGAATACTGTAACTTAGAAACAGACAGTCTCTATCAGGAGTAGGGCAGGAAAAACTGAAGATTTTTGGCTTGGACTGGAGGAGACAATGGGATGCTGTGGTGCCCAGGAAGCTCAGAATCAAGGAATGATGAGCTACACTGAATGTACATGTTCTAGTTGTTGAGAGTTAGGGATGATGACTGAACCTCTTGCCTTATACACAGCCAACAAGGCTTTGTAGAAAGAGGGAATTAGGGGAGCTGGAGAGATGGTTCAGCAGTTAAGAGCACTGACTGCTCTTCCACAGGACCCAGGTTCAATTCCCAGCATCCACATGGCAGCTCACAACTGTCTGTAACCCCAGTTCCAGGGGATCTGACACCCTGTCACAGACATCCATGCAAGCAAAACACCAATGCACATGAAACAAAAATAGATAAATTTAAGAGAAAAGAGAAAGCTGGGGGGAAAGCTAAGCGTGGTGGTGCATGCCATTGATCCCAGCATTTGGGAGGAAGAGGTAGGTGGATCTCTGAGTTCAAAGCCAGCTTGGTCTACAGAGCAAGTTCTAGGACAGCCAGGGCTATACAGAGTAACCCTGTGTCAACCCCACCCCCAGAAAGAAAGAGGGAATGGGTATCTCCATTTAGATCCCAGCACTCAGAGGCATCCAGTTGTGAGTTTGTATCAAGGTCAGAGGTAAAGCCCCTGTCTCCCCACCCCTATACAGATGGATTCAAATTTCAATTTCATTACACACTTTTTTTTAAAATTTAAATCTGATCTTCACACTCTTTTCCAATCTGTAATCTGCTTCTCTTTTCCTGTGGGGAGATGAGCCATGTTTTGGATACCTCAAGCCAAATTAATCTTGGAGACTGGCTGAGGAACTTATCAAACGTTTATCATAACGAATCTGTTGTCCGTCTGCATTAATTAATTTAGCCATTTCTACAACAAGTGGCATTAATATAGTATAATGGACTTCTCCATTACACTGGATTAATTACTAGGAACCAATATGTCAGGCACATTAACGAGGCACTGAGCAATTGAAACCTTTGGTGTGTTCCCATTCCCTTTACATTTCCAGCTCGAAGAAAAGTCAAAATCAAAAACGACTAGGGAGTGCTCAAAATCTTTGCGTATGAGCAGCGATTTAATTCTTTTTTTGGGGGGAGGAGGGCGGGGGGCTTCTGTTTTATGACTCGGCAAGATCTGACAAAATCATGTATTCCATGTATTTCTCCCCCCACCCCACCCCACCCCTGGCCCCTGCTCTCCGGGTGCCTACAGGTAGTCATCTTTCTGTAGCCTGCAAATGTGCTTCCACTGGATAAGCCATGACAGCCTTCAGGGCTGGAGTGGTTTTAAAGGTATTTGCAATGGAGGATTTGTGGGGCTATGCGGTGCAGGCTGTCAAGCGAATGTCAATCTCTTTGTCATCTGCTGCCCCCACTCTTTCCTCTTCACCAGCAGTCTTGGTCTCTCTGCACAGAAGGGAGGAACTTTCCATCTGAAGGGGAGCCTCACTCTGGAATCCCACTCAATGGCATAGGAAAGGATGTGACCTGGTACAGAATCCCCATGACCTGGAGCAGAGTTTTCCATCAGGAGACCAGAACTAGGTATCCTTGGTGTGCGAAACCCTCCTGTGGAGTCTTAGTCTTGAATTCCCCTCACTGGTGTTGAGCTTCAGAGCAGTGAGCCACGCAGTAGAACCGAATGACAGACCAAGTCTCTCAGCAACTAGGCAGATTCTCAGAGAATCGAGGTTTTCTCCAGCTCAAAAACTATCCTTTGGGCGCTCTTGGTAAAGTGCTTGCTATGCAAGTATCAACGCTCTGGTTGGGTCTCTAGAGCTCGCATAAAAAACCTGGGCAAGGTGGCTTGTAACTTGTAATCCCAGTGCAGGGAGGCAGAGTCAACTAGATCCCTGGAGTTCACTGACCAGCCAGCAAAAACAACACGGACAGCAGCCTGAGGAATAACACCTGAGACTGATTCCTGCATGCATGCATGCACGCGTGCAACTATCCTCTGAAAAGCAAGGTGGAAAAAGTGCGTTCATAGTAGTCTCCATACATCATGCTGTCCTTTTTTGGTAGGAATATCTTTTCTAGAACACAAAGTGTGATTTCACACTTGCAAATAGCAGTTGTTAATTTTTTTATGCGAAGTGTCTGATGGGAGAAAATCCGTGTGTCTGGTTGCTCTGCTCTCCCTTTCATAGTATTCTAAAGTGAGGGATTACATTTCAGGAGTTGAAGGCACACAAATGTGAAGTCATAAGCCATACGAAAAGTATGTGCGCCTCTAGGTCTACATAGCCAGGCCCAGACCGGTTGCGTCAGGACTGTGGGGTGAGGCCCAGCTGTCTGGCTGCTTAGGGGACCACCAGCCCCTATGGGGCCTCTTTTGGCGTTGCTTGGAAACCATGCAACAATGCCTCCCGAGCAGCCCCGTGATGATCTTTTCTGAAGTGGCAGCCCCTTCAATTATTTTATTTCCATTATATTATGTTAATTAAATCATCGAAAAGAACAGAGCACATGCATGCCCAGAGTTGAGTGGCTGTGAAGGGTTAATCGGAATGGCCCTGGCAGTGTCTGCTGAACAGAGAGGCAGCAGCAGAGGGGACACCTTATTCCAATGGGCCCAATTGAGACAAACTGTCAGGAAGCCCCATGGGCCTGGTCTGCCTGCATCCGGGTCTCCTGCAGCACCCAGAGCCACCCCCTTGCACCCGGAGGACACAAAGACAGTTGGGAAACTGGATGGGACCTTCCCAACAGCATCCCATTACCCCAGTGACCAGTTAGCACCTTGGCCAGACTTGTGGAAGCATCCATGCAAAGCCAGTGGGCTTCAGATGCCTTCAGGATGAAACTTGCTAGAACAACAGCCTCTGAAAACACGCAGTGTATTAGTGTTAGCCTTTCTACAATAAAATCTTTATGTTGAGCTGACAAAATGGAAAGTGAGATCTCTTTGGTTGGTATTAGAGCTGGGCTGGGAGCAAGCTCCTGTTTGCTTCACCTTGGATGCAGAACACACCCAGGGAAGTCAAGTTTAGGGCACACTGGGGGGATCAGAACTCGGGCCTTTTCTGGGCTGCTGCATTAGACATCATCAATGAAAGCCCTTAGCCATGAAAATGAGTGTCAGAGGCCTCATAGAATTTAGAAAATGGGTGCCTTTGGCCTCAACTTACTTGTCTGTTCAATGGACATAATTATTTTTTTGTGGGGGGTGGGGTTGTTGGAAAGTTCCTCTGTTGTAACTCTGTCTTGAAACTCACTCTGTAGACCAGGCTGGCCTTGAACTCACAGAGATCCACCTGCCTCTGCCTCCTGAGTGCTGGGATTAAAAGTGTGTGCTACTACTGCCTGGCCAATGGACATAAATTTAATATGTGGCTTCCCAGGCTCAGGAGTTTCTCTGGTGGGCACTACATGGGCGCATAGGTGTTCCTGGGAAAGTCCCCTGGGCGCTGTCCCAGAGGGTAACTTTGTGCCTCTGTAAACACGACGCATGCTTCTTCTTTGTGGAGTTATGTAGCAAGGACACTGCTCCAGAGTCATAATTCTGCTTCGCGCTCCTTGGCACCCTGCAGGATCTGCCAGGAGCTTGGGGAATCTAACTCTTCTCTGGCCTCCAGCTTGCTGGGGTTGGGAGACAGACCCACTTTGGCCCACGATTTCCTCCCAGTCTGCAGGCAGTGCCATCCGTGATCCCTTAGACACCCCGCAGCTGTGGCATCCTCTCATTTGAATACATCAGCAAAAATAGCAGTGCACCGCCTTATGTTTAAAAGACGCCGGAGCAATTACTCTGAAGTTGATTTCCTGCTCCCTGCCTTTCCAACATTGCAAATCTCCTCAGTTTCAAAATTAAGTTGTAAATGAGATTTGAGTTCCACACCACCCGCTTTGTTCTCTCTCCAAGAGAGAGAGAGTCGAATCGCCAGTTCAAAGAAAACGTACACATAACTGGAATTCAAAGGCGGTTGGAGGGATTTTCTTTCTCTTAATCTTGGTGACTGGGCTCACCATCTGATTAACCTTCCACAGCCTTTACTGGGAAGAAGCAAGTCTTCAGCCAACACTCCCAGAGATTTCCCCTCGTTTGCAGGACAAAAGCTCAGGATCGGCACCGTCATAACCATAGAAACAATAGCTAGGCTTCTGTGTGTATTAATTTTCAAAAGTTGCCTCGACTCTCTTTCGAGCTGCACATTCTTAGGCATGCTTTGCTGATTGAGAAACTGAAGGCTGAGGTGGAGACCATTTCTTTGTAACTTTATACAGGTTACAGATTAATTTGTTCATCTCACTGGCCGACCCAAGCTGACTACTGTTCTGTAGTTTTTTTCTCTTTAATCTTGTTCTTTGTTCTGTGTTGCTTTTTTTTTTTATTTGTTTTGTTTTGCTTCTGTATTGTTTTGCCCTGAGGTCTCACTATGTAGCCCAAGATGACTTGGAAGTTGCTATGTTGCCCAGGCTGGCCTAAAGCCAGTGATAGTCCTGTTTCAGCCACCTGAGCTCTGAATTCACCAGGCCTGGTTTCCATTCTATTTTTTATTGCTTTCTCTCTCCCTCACCCTCCCTCTTCTCTCTCTTTCTTACATGCTCACACTGCCTTCAAACTTACCATGTAGCTGAGGCTGGTCTCAAACTTCTGATCCTTCTGCCTCTACTCCCCCAAGTGCTGGGATGCCAGGCAAGTGTCACCAGGCCTGGATGCTTTTTATTTTTGAACCTGACCTGAGAGTCAGTTTGCAGTTTAAATTCCCATGTGGGCCTCAAATCCCCTGCAAGACTTCTGGGGCCGGGGAATCCCTTTCCTTTGACATTCAGAGTCCATATACTGTCTTATCTTGGGATTCTCTCTGCTCTGGCCCTCCTCAACCCTTCATGTTCCTGGGAACCTGTTTTGGGAGCATGTCCATGGATTCTCTGGGCCTCCTCTGTCCTGACCCAGTCTAGCTTGAAGGTATGAAAGTTGAGAGCCATTAATCTAGCTGATACATGTGAACATACCCCATGTGCACGCCATGCACCTTGCTCAATGGTGGGCCCTATAGATGAATACAGTCTTGCTCCTTGAACAGACAGTTCTTGTTGATGCAAAGTCCTGTCTTGGGGCTGACTGGCTGGCTTATTGTACAAAACTTTTGAAGCATAAGTGTGGCTTGGGATCTCCAGCATCCATGTAAATGATGAATGGATGTGGCATCTCACTTGTAACCCCATCAGTTGGGAGGGAGAGAGCTCCAGATACGTGGAGCAAGCTGGTCTGGGTACACACACACACACACACACACACACACACACACACACACACACGGGAGAGAGAGAGAAAGAGAAAGAGAAGAAGGGAGACCCTCTCTCAATATATAAGTGAAACACAGTTGATGATCCCTGGACTCCACTTGCGTGTGCGTGCGTGCGCACACGCGCGCACACACACACACTCATACATACATGCATGCATACACCTATGCAATCATACACCAGTAAACATGTATAACGTATATCACTTTAAGCACATTCACACATAAAAAGAAGCAGAAAATACCAAATTAGACAAATGTTCCTGCAATTAAACTGATCAGGTGATTACCCCCAAACCAGGATACTGTAGAGAGAGCGATTAGGAACTCATAATATCCATGCCAGATGACAAGTATGCATCAGGCCAGTCCCCAGCCAGTGAGGATACAGGCTTCCAGCTCACTCTGCATTTCCTGGGGGTAGGCTGGCCTTTGAACATGCCTATCAGTACCACTGATGCTCAAAGCCTATCTACTGTCTTATCTTGTGGTGCTCTCTCTTCTCTGGTCCTCTCCAACTCTCCAGCTGGTTGGAAGCCCGTCTTGCAACATGTCTGAGCTCTCCATGGGATCTCTAGGCCTCCTCTATCCTGGCCTGGTCTAGCCTGGAAGGACTGGGAGTTGAGGCTTGGGGTGGGATGGGGGTGGGGCTAAATGTCCTAAAATGTCTCCTAAGGACACTAAACCCCAGTTTTGTTGAGATTCCACTAAATGTGGAGAATGGAGGAGACCCAGGGGTATAGATGTAGATTTTCACCAGATGTAGGCATTGATTCAGGGCAAAAGCTTTTATTCTTTGTCTAATTAAACCACCAGTTCTAGCCTGGAGCCCTGGAACATTTTGTCCTCCATACAATCTTCCTAGAACTGGAAGCCTTCAGCCTCCATACAATCTAGAATGTTTAAGCCTGCTGACTGAGCCATTGACTAGCTCCCTCTGAACTCAGACTCTTCAGACTGCTTCTGTGTCTCTGTGAGCTCTCACTGTCCCATTCTGCCTCTGAAACTGACTGAGTCTGTAACTGACTGAGTCTGTAACTGCCTCTGCTGCAACTCACTTTTTAACTGATTGATTGTAACTCTTCTGCTCTGAGCTGAGAGCCCACCTTTTCTATCCAGAGAGACTCACTCTGCTAAGTCTTCCTCTGATGAGTCACCTTGCCTGACCTTCACTCTGACTCATCACAGATGTCACTTCCTGTGTGACACTGACTCCTTTTGAACTCTGCTTTCTGTCTGCTTCCATACTGTTAATGTCTTAGGGATTAAAGGTGTGGACCGCCAATGCCTTCTGAATACTGGGATTAAAGGTATGTCTACATTCCATACAAACCACATAGGTCTCTGAATGTAGACCCCTGGAACGTAGGCCCTAGCTTTCACACAGGGCTATTCCTCTATACCCATGTCATGGTGGCTCAGTGGTGAAAAAGGACGGAAGGGTATGTTTAGCAAGTCAAGAGGAAGCAGTTTGGAAGCAGGATCAGGAAAGTACGCTTTCAAGGCTGGAGAGATGGCTCCGTAGTTACAAGCACCAGTTGATCTGACAGAGGACTTGGGTTGAGTTTCCAGCACCCACCTGGTAACTCACAACTCCAGTTCTAGAAGTTATGTTGCCTTCTTTGGACTTCTGTGGCTAATGCATAAACATGGTACATAGATATACATGCAGGCAAAACACATACACACAAAAGGAAAATAAATAAATAATTGATTTATTTATCTTAAAGTATGCTTCCCTCTCTTTCTTGGGCTTGGAAAGCTTTGGGAAACATAGTTGTTTTGTTCTGTTTTTTTTCCTGTGAGGTTCTTCTTTAACTACAAAATGCTATTTACCTACTCAGTTGGTCAACAGCAGTTTATTGCCCAGTGGATACACACAGGCTACAGAGACTGTACATTCTGTGCTCTCCGGTACCCCAGGACAGGGCACAGAGCACCAACGCATTCTGATAAGAAGAATCACCAGAGCACCAGTGTGGGGCATCTATCTAGTCACCCTCTCGGGGTGTGTCTGCTTGGGAGGTAGGTCAGTGTGGAAATTTTGCCGGCAGAGGATGCCATGCAGACACTCTAGGCAGGAGCAACAGAAGAACAGAACAGGTAGTGTGTGTTCGGGCAGCACTGAAGCCTTTAGGTTTGTACTGGGAGAGACCTGTATAAGCACAGAGCCCTTTGCAGCACTGAACACTGGTGGGTGGACTCAGATGCAGGCAAGGGCCAGCAGGAAGCACCCATGAGGAAACAAGTTTAATTGAGAGACGTGCTTTTCAAATGCTGTTGAGCTGCCAGCTGACTGCACGCTCTGGCAGGAACGAAGAGGGATACTTAGCTTTCTTCAAGCTCCATTAATCTGCCCATTTCTTTTTGCTTCAAATCCCACTTCAAACACACAGCAGCTCCTCAAATTCATAATGAAATAAATGATTTATAATCCTGTTGGGAACCAGTGAGACTCCTGTCAGGTGGCTGGGGTGGGCTTGGTTGATCCAGCTGGCCATGTCAGAGGAAAATGGTGGCTTACATCATCATCATATCTATCTATATGGATAGCATCAACATCTATATCTATATAGAGTCTGTATCTGTACATCTGTCTATACTGACACTGGCACACACACAAGCACACGTGTACACATCTGGCTGCGTAGCCCTTACCCTGTCTTTAGTCTTTGGTGTTATGAGTCTTCCTGGGAGAGCCCAGTGACTCGGTGAAAGGACAGTGCCTAGAATTCTTGGGGGAGGATGCTTCATCACTTCCTATTAACTTGCTGGGTACCAAGTCAAATACTGTGTTTGTTTTTCCCATTTTTCTAGATAGGGTGGTATTAGCCCAAGCTGGTGACAGATTTGCCATGTAAATGAGGATAACCTTCAACTCTTGATTGTTCTGCCTCTATCTCTACATGCTGGGAACTGGACCCATTTTCCAGGATGGAATAGAGAAAGAGCTATCAATCTGTCAATCCATGTACACTGTATGCTCCATGCATACTGGGAAAGCATTCTACCAACCCAGCTACATCCCTGTTCCCTAAGTCAAGGACTTTATACGTGTCTCATCTAAGCTCTTAATCTGCAAGAACGTATTGCCTCCCTTTTGTGTTGAGGGAGAAACCTGAGGTACAGAGCAGTCAAGTGACAAGTACCAGTTTAAATTAGGCCAGCAAGTAAAATGGGATTTGAGTCTATGACAGTGTAACTCCTTCACCAAGCTCAGTATCTCTCCTTCAAACTTGAGGTTGGTATAAGAAAACTCTATGCCCACTGCTGCCCATGGAAAAGATTTTGGAAATCATTGACAGAGACAATGGCATTCATTTTTTTGCTGGTTCCACTGGCTGGACTGTGGAGAAAACCTGGCCTCCATTCACCCGAGTGCATCTGGAGGGAGTGAGGCCACAGAGTGCAATGGCTCAGTGAGAGATGGTATTTAAACACACCGCGCTATGCCTATTGGCAGGCCTTGGGTCCGAAGGGATCCCAGAAGTTAGGATTGTAGCAGTATCCGTTATTGGATAAGATGTGGGGGGTGTCCCAGACAGGGAGAGGAATACCTGTACGGAGACAGACATCTCTGAAAGAGCAGGAAGCCTGGGGATGGTGGCCTCATTGTCTGTGATTCAAATGGGGACTTATTCCACATTTCAGTTTGCAAATTTTCACACTGTGTAAGAATTGAGGGAACAGTACAATGAACCCTGTGTATTCTTTATCTAGCTGCATCAATTAACATCTTAGCTTGCTGTGTTTGCCCCCACCAGTGTGTGTGTGTGTGTGTGTGTGTGTGTGTGTGTGTGTGCGCCCGCATGCTTTGTGTATTCTTTCTGTTTAACTATTTGAAGATATGCTACAAACAAGTTTCTCTCCTAACATTTGTCATCTGCCTATAAAATAACAGCCTTCTTCACATGTTTTGAAAATGGTTGCAGAGCTGGGCATAGTGTCCCATGCCTTTAATCCCAACACTTGGGAGGCAGAGGTAGGCAGATTTATATGAACTAGAGACCAGTTTGGTTTACAGAGTGATTTCCAGCACAGACAGAACTACCTAGTAACACCCTGTCTCAAAAAATCACCAAATAATTAATAATAATAATAATAATAATAATAATAATAACAACAACAACAACAGCAGCAGCACAACAACATGGTTGTGGAATACAGTATGTGACAAAAGCTTGAATAATGCCTTAGAAGTCCTAGCTCCTCCCAAGTCACTGAGGCCGTGCCACCTGGACATATTAAGTGCAGTCAAGGCAGAATTGCATACAAATAGCTTTGAGGAATGCTAGAATCTCAGGTGAGGGTCTAGTGACCCTCCCCAGCCCTTCTTATGAGGAAATCTCAACAGTCCACAGGCTTCTCCTGATGGTCTCTTGCAAGCAGGCGCAGCTGGCTTGATCATGGTGGCTGTTTCGTTTGGTGGGTCACACTTCAGAGCACCTGTCTTGTAATATCCACTCCTCCCCCACCAAGCTGTGCTATTGGATCAGTGGTTCTCAACCTGTGGATCACGACCATCAGAAAATACATGGTCTTAGGAACTGAGACACTGCTCAGTGGCAAAATTATAGTTATGAAGTAGTAACAAAAATCTTTTTATCATTGTGGGTCTCTACAACATGAGGAACTGTGTAGAGGAATATTTAATCATTTAATACAGCAACATGTTTGCTCTGGGAAAGGATCACATTGAAAGGTCTTTGTAATAGTTAGGAAGGGATCAAATCCAAGGGTCTATATGAAGGGATCACATTCAGAGGCCTATGTAGTCCAGGTAGAATGTAAAAAGAATGTTAGTATACACCTTTAATACCAGAATTCAGAAGGCAGTGGTGCATGCCTTTAATCCCAGTACTTGAGAGACAGGAAGCAGACTTCAGAAGGAGTCAGTCAGACAGGAAGTGATCTCTGAGATGAGTCAGAGTGAAGAGCCGGCAAAGTGATGAATCAAAGGTAGACTTGGCAGAGTGAGTCAGAGTGAGGACATGCCCAACTCTCATGATAGAAAAGCAGGCTCTCAGCTCAGAGAAGAGAACAGTCTGAAACAGGCAGAGAGGATAAGACACAGAAGCACCCTGAAGCAGCCTTAACCAGAGTCAGCGGTCAGAAGAGTTCAATCAGAAACAATCAGCTGGCTCAGAAGGTCAGTTTGAACAAGCAACTTGGAGAAGAGTCAGAGTTCAGTACAGGCCTGAGTTCAGAAGGAGCTAGTTGGAGTGGCTCAGTCAGCAGTAAGTCTCTGAGGCTTAAATGTTCTAGAGTATTTGGAGACTAAAGCCTACCAGGTCTACATGTAAGATGAGATTGTATGGGGGCTAAAATGCTCCAGGGACTAAGACCAGTGATTGAATTAGCAAAAGAATGAAAAGCCTTTGAACCTGAATCTATTACTACAGAGCTGTATTGAGGGGGTCACAGCATTAGGAAGGTTGAGAATCACTGCTTAAGATTACCAACCTGGCTCCTTGCTAATTGGCCATTTTAATGTGAACCTACCCTTTCCCTTACACAAGCCTCAGGTTCCTGCTTTGTAAGAAGAGGCTGATCCTGCCAGGAGTGGGTATACACCTGTAATCCCCACCTAAGGAGGCTGAGGCAGGAGCATTTTGAGTTACAGGCCAGTTTGAGCTACAGAGAGGGATCTTGGCTCAGAAAAAAAAAAAAGATGTGAGAAGAGATAACAAGTACTCCCTTGTGAACCTTGGGAGATTGCTGACAGACTCCAAACAGGTGCCAAAGACCAATCAATCAGCAAACTCTGAACTGCTCTTCACGTGGTGGGAGCTTTTCATAGCTCGTGTGGCTTTCAGATGGAGGGAAGGATTGACTTTCTCATCGCCAAGTTAGGTTTTATGATTGCTATTAGTTTGCAGTGTTGGGGATCACGTCTGGCATGCTAGGTAAGTGCCCTGCCACTGAGATAATCTATCATATGCCATCTTAATCTGTGATCATGCCATCCACTTTTAAATTGTTCCCACTAGTTGTTTATGGAGGTGGGACAGAGTGTGACTCTTGGCCTGGCAAGCCTTACAAGGCACTTGGAGACTCTGACCTTCCAAATGGGCCTTGTAAAGCCTGCTCCTCTTGACATTTTAGCTCCTGGGAGCAGACAATTGATCTTGTTCACCACTGCAGCCTTAACATTAAAACATTAGATGTACAATAAATGATTAATAAATGTGTATGGAATAAATGTAGCAAATTTTTAGTCATAATTCTTAGGTTGGCAGACACGTGGGAGAGGGCAATGAGACATCATATTTATATCTCCGTAATCCACGAAGGGTAACATGGCAGAAGGCAAGAAGTAGGTGAATCATTCCTAACCTTAACAGTAACAGTGCAATTGACCCTGATTCATTTTCATACCAATTTCATTTCCTTTAAGTAATACACAGCAAGCTCCATCAGTCAGCCTTTGCTGGGTTATGCTACACTAACAAGCATCACTCAAATTTTAGTGAATTAGGAAAACAAATATTTACTTTTTTTTTTGCATGTTACCAAGTCATTTGAGGCTCTAATCTAGAACTTTCTCATTCTGGGATTAGAAACACAATCTATCACACTGATCTTGAGGCCAAGGAGATAAAAGAAATCTGACCAAACGAGGAAATATGTCATATAGCTCTGTCAAATGTGGGCAAAACATTTCTGTGCATGTTGTGCCAGTCAGCCTAGTCATGTGACCAAAGCCAGTGTCAGTGTGGGTAGGATATGCTTTACCAACCTTGAACTTCCTCTTGATGGAGTGGGAGGGAGGGAAGTAGAGAGAGAGGGAGAGAGAGAGAAAGAGAGAGAGAATGTGTGTGTGTGTGTGTGTGTGTGTGTGTGTGTGTGTGTGTGTTGGGTTTAGCCTACAAATAGACGGGGGTAGGGTTGGTTTGCCATCTTCTATGTAGAGCAGGCCTTAAAATATTCTGACTTACCTGGAAGTCAGTCATATTTTGTGCTCTTTAGAGATCCCAGAATCCCAGAGTGCCTGATTGGAAGAGGTTTTGACATTAAGCTACCATTATTACAAATCCAAAAATCTGAAGGATCTCTGGTGGGTGTCAGGAAGCACCCCTGACACCAATTTTATCAATTTAAATAAGAACAACGGAAGTCCATCTCCTTTATAACATGCTTGGCACAGAGAATGGCTCTGACATCCCCTAGACCACACTGACCCTTCGAACTCCAACAGAGCATTCCTGAGCCACTGGGGCCCCTGTCACAGCCATTGCCCAAAGGGCCGCTGCTTCCCTGGCTAGCCAGATGCCCTGCAGAGATGAGTGGCTTCAGAGCCCAATAAAACATACTCCCTATTTCTTGGGTCAAGCTGCTCACTGTCTGAGCTTCAGGACTCTCCAGAGCTCATCTGTCTGAAGCGAGAGGAGCAGGTAGGAATACAGCTTAGTAATAGATTGCTTGCCTAGAATCCATGAGACCCTAGGTTCAATCTTTAAGGTGTGGGAGGGGGACTTTGTCCTTTCCTCCCTTGCTGGACTTTTCCCACCACACCCACCTTCCAGGAACTTCCATCACAGCGCCATGTTCACAGGCCTCCTCATTCTTCCTGTCTGATATGGAGGGCTGTAGTCCCTCGGAGCTGACTGATGACACTGAGATCTCTGGGCAGCCGGGCAGCCTTCCTCTGACACCTTTAAGGAGGAACTAGCAAGATTATTGGGTAGAGAGTACGTTATCATTTCTAGAACCCAGTATGAAATTTAGTACCATTATTTGTTACATAATCCCATCATTTAGACTTCTCTTCTTTGGAAGAACTACTGAAATAGAACCAATTATTAATACAATTTCTAATTATGCATTATAAAGCATGGATGCAATTGCCAGCATGTACCATATTATTATGTTCCAGAAGACTGGAGGAAGCTGGTTGTCAGAGGAGAGACCACAAAAATCTTCCATTCGTAGAGAGCCAAGGACTTGTGCCATGAACACCTGTGACTCTGTAGAACCCCAGGTTGATCGAAATGACCTCAGAGGACTCCTTCTGACCTGGCCAAATCCATCATTCAGGATAAATACTAAATCTAAATGGAAAAAAAAAAAAAAAGGCATTTTGGTTTTTCATGGAGAGGGTTAATGTTGTAGGGCTGCTTGCTTTCCAGCAGCATTATTCAGAGTCTTCCAGGAATAGTGGTCTTTCCCTTGAAGGCATAGGAGGGACAGACATGCAGCGAGCCGTGTGTGTTACCCTCTACTGCCAGCCTGTCCCCTCGCTGAGACCTGAATTAAATTTGAGTGATGTTTGTTGTGTGCCAGGCTTCTGCTAGACTCCAGGGAAGATATGGAAATAAATAATGGCAGTTCCTGCCTTTGGGGAGTTGGCTGTCTAGTATGGGACACAGGATGTATCCGGAAATGGTTTTAACAGAATTAAAAAGCACTTCAGGATCAGCGGCTGGGGTAATGGGGGAGGCGTGGGTGGCTGATTATTTTTAATTAGAAGGTTTGGGAAAGTCTTTCTGAAGGAAGATGCATTTGAGGTGGGTCTAGGAGGAAGCTAAGACTTCCGAGGTGGGTAGGAGCGAGGTGCGAAGGGGATCCCAAAGAGAGAAAGGCATTAGCAAGGTGTAGGTCAGGAAAAGCCACGGTGTTTTTGGTGAATGGTAAGCAGGGCCTTTGGCATACACAGAAGGGACATGCAGATTCCTGGCTGTAGAGCATCTTGTGGATGCTGAGTTAGCCCATTACTCACCCCTTCAGGCTGGGTTCTGTTCTGTGTGCTGGGGATTCCAAAGAGGAGTGCTTTTCAATCCTGTCTTCAAAGAGCCTATGGTTTAGTTGGCAGGCAGAACCAAAGAGTGATGAGACTATAATTGCTTAAATCCTCTAATAGAATCATAAGACTCTAATGCGATAAATACTTATCTTTATGATAGAGATGAGGTCAGAGGAAGAAGTGAGCATTCAGACCTGGGAGAGAGTGTCATAGAAAGCTGAGTACAAAGGCCGCCTTCGCATGACATCGAAGCAGAGACAGCAATTCTCTCTTATCTTTTCCTTGATTTTCCTCTGTTTCTAAAATGTTTTTATTTTATTTAAATATATCATTTCCTCTCTCCTTTTCCTTCCTCCTACCTCTTCCAGGATTCACCCCACCACCAAATTCATGGCCTCTCCTCTTTAACCATTTTTATTACATGGACATATAAATGAATCAACATATAAATACAACCTGCAAAGCCCATTCAGCGTTGCCTGCAAGTATATGTTTCTAGGGCTGACCACTTACTGATAGATAACCAGTTAGGGGGCTCATCCCTAGAGAAAACTAATTCTCTTCACAATTGTTCATTGTTAATCTCTTCTTCATCTAGGGGTTGGGGTTCCCATGAGATTTTCCCCACCTATGCTGGAAATGTTCAGTTCCTGTTTGGGTGGCCATATTGTTGAGCTCTTATAAATGTAGTGTCCCCGTCATAGCTACAGGGCACCTGGATTCTTCTTAATCCAGTCATTCTTGATGAGGGTGATTTTGCCTCTAGGGAAAGAATTTGGTTGTCTGACTTAGGGGTTTGGGGGAGATGTTATTGGAGTCCAGTGAATAGAAACAGGGATGGCACTAGATACCTCTTAGTGCCCAGAATGGTCTCCAAAGTGAAGACTGACATTGCCCAAGATGTTAACAGAATCAAGATAGAGAAACTTTGTGAACTGTGCTATGACTGAGCTGCCAACAACGGCTGTGGCTTAGGGTGGGAGCCAGGTGTCTCTGGTGGGCCCCGTGCTATTGGCTGAATGTGTGTGTCCTTCTCAAATTTATCTGTTAAAGCTCAAATTTGCAATAGGATGACATTTTCATGTAGAGACATTGGAAGGAATTCTACCTAAATGAAGCTATGAGCCCCCCACCCCGCAAGATGGTATTAGTGTCCTGCCAATAAAAAAGCAGGAGTTCCCTCCAGATCCCTCTCTCCTCCCCCCTCTTTCTTACCCCTTCTATTTCTTACCCCGTCTTCTTTCTTACCTCGTCCAACTCTGCCTTCTTTCCCCTTCCCTTTCCCCTACTTCTCCCTCTCTCTCCCACTTCCTTTCCTCCATTCTACCCACTCTTCATTGTGAGGACATGGCAGAAAGTCATCCCTCTGTTGTCTAGGAAGAGATCTCCCTCCCAGAACTACATCCATTGGCACCCCCATTTGGGCTTCCTAGCCCTCAGATCTGAGAGGAAGAAATGTCTGTTGTTGAAGGCTCCCAGTCTGTAGTATTCTCTCCTTGCATTCTGAACACAAGTAAATGCTTCCATTCTCATACTCTGACCATGAGTCTGTGGGCTGAATGTTCTTCAGCACCTGTGTCTCCTCTCTAGTATATTGAGAAGAGTTTGTTCAACAATGTTTGGCTCACCCATTTTCTGGCAGAGCCTGGTTTTCATCTACCTGCTCAATAGTGCCTCATCTGTTGAGAGGGCTCCTGGTGACAGTTTCACAACCAACTTGGTTAAGGTCTGTTTGTTGAGTACAGTGGATTATTTATATGGCAAGATTCCTGAAGGACTATGGAAAACTACAGTATTGTATGGTGTTAAAAATCCCTTTGGAATAGAGTTCAGAGTAGTATATATAAGGGCCTAGATTTGATCCTTAGATACATACACACACACACACACACACACACACACACACACAGACACACACACACACACACACACACACACACACACACACACACACACACACACACAGAGACACATACACATGCAATACACACACACAGACACATACAATATACACAAACACACAGACACACACACACACACATACACACAAAGAGACACATACACATACAATACACACACACAGACACATACAATGTACACAAACACACAGACACACACACACACACACACATACAAAGAGACACATACACATACAATACTCACACACAGACACATACAATGTACACAAACACACATACACACACACACACACACACATACACACACACCTACCCCTCATTGATCCCCACCTGGCCAATTTCTTCACACCATTATTTAGCCACACATAGAAGGTACTCTCTTGGTTGATTAAAGTGGCCCTTCATCTTGACCATTGCCTGTTGACTATGCTCCAGCTTCCTTGGCCTGACTTAGCAGACCTTCCTAGATCTGACTCTAGTAACTAATTCTCATTGTCTTATTCTCTTCCCTCCTATTCACAGAAAACCTGTCCTTACCTGAGATGATCACAGCTAGAGGACCAAGATTATAACCAACTGATTTAAAGGCTCTTTCAAGTCATACCAAGTCAATAAAACGCCAGAAAAATGAACAGTCATTTTAAGCTCTTAGAACTCTGGACAGGTCACGTCAAGGAGTCTGAAGATAGGCAGGCAAGAGCAACTATGGCCACACATAGGGTGTGATGGCTGATTTTAGTTATCAACCTGACACAATCTAGAATTACCTGGGAAGGAAATCTCATTTAAGGTTTGTCTGGATCAGAATGGAATATGGGCATGTCTGTGAGAGATTGTCTTGGTTACATTAACTGACATGAAAAGATCAGGTAGGAAAGTGGGTGGCATCATTCCCTAGGTTTAGGTATTGGATTATATAAAAGAGGAGACTGTGAACTGAATGTAATCGTGCATGGATTCACTTCTCTTGACTTAGATGAGACTGACCAGCTGTTTCAAGTTTTTGTCACATTGATGTCCCTGCTCCAAGGCTGTCTTGTCCTCTGAATGGAGCTGAGTCTCACTAGGAAGGTATTATGGGGAATGATGGTTGACTAGTCAGCCAGCAATCCCTGCCCATCATGGACTCTTCCCATAGTGAAGTCACTTTCCCTTTCAGAGCCAGAGAGAGACAAGAAAGTCTCCTTGGGACTGCAGCATGTTGGACATGTGTCACCATGGGTCTTTCCAGATCTGACATGTTTGAATATTGTCATCTGCTCCATCCCTACCAGGCACATGGATCTATTTGTCAGTCTTCTTCTCCTGGGCAAGTGTGTCTTACTGAAACATTAGCCCTCATCGGCTACTATTCTGGATCTCTTATAGACCAAGGGGCCACTGTCCCCAGTGCACTTACTGTTTTTTGCCTTTGACTTCCATCCTAATAAGAAAACCCCACAGCTACCTAAGATGCTAGGAAATGACGAACCCAACAAGCTTCGGCTTGTGTTACTTTGGATATTCCCATGATGCTTATGAAGCTAACACTGGAATCTGTGGACTTCCGAGTTACACAGGTTGCACTCCATTTGTGTAGGTGGGTCACATCCAATCTGTGGAAGGCATTGGCATAGTGCTGACTGAGCACCTGAGGGAGAGGGACTTCTATTCGCAGACAGCCTTCAGGACAGGGGATGTCTAGGAGGCTGTTTAGGCAGGGGTTTAACCCTGAACGTGGGTGGAGTCCTCCAGTGAATAAAAAGGAGGCAGTGAGCTGGGCACCAGCACTCATTTCTGAATGTCCAGACTGCAGACACAGTGTGACCAGCTACCTCATGTTCCTGCTACCGCAGTTAGAACCACTCTTGCTGTCACACATCTTCCCTGCCGGGATGGCCACACTGTGAGCCAAAGCAAACCCTTCTGTCCTTAACATTGCTTTTGCTATGCATTTTGTCTAAGCAATGGGAAAACTAATGGACAAAGCCTCTATAATTCCTTAAAAGAAATCCATTTCCCTCCTCTGTCCCTCCGTCTCTCCATCGCTCCACCCTCCATTGGTTTGGTTTCTCTTAAGAAATGCTACCTAATAAAGGGCATGGGAAGGGTCCTGTGCAAGTAAGGAACTCTGATGCTTAAGAATGGTTAGCTTTGTTGTGACGTCCTCCCAGGGAGTTTGGTCTTCCCAGCACTGACTCTCTCCAATCACTCAGCAGTGATGAGTGCCGGTCCACCTGAGCTCCCTCCTATAAATTCCCCTGAGCATCTTGCTCAGAGAGCATGGAGCCGGAGCCCCTGGCTCACCTTCCATCACCTCCACACCCATGGCCCAGCAGTGAACAGGGCAACGAAGCAGCAGGTAGCTGCATGGAAGGCTACATTCTCACCCAAGAACCTTGAAGCAGGGCTGAAGGACCCAAGGAGGTATTACAGACCCTGTCCCACTGAGTTCATGTTAGTCGGCCCCTTCCTAGGGCTGGAGTTTGTAGGGGCATAAAACATTGGTAACTGCATGACATTTCTGGATTGTTTTTGAAATGAGGTCCATTTTTACTCTCAGTTGGCATGAACCTCACTATGTAGATGAGAATGGTGTCAAAGTTCTGATCGTCTTGCTTCCCTCTTAAGTGCTGTGATAGGAAGCACACATGATCCACGCTGGGTTTTATGTATTCCTGGGAAGAGAACCCTGTGTGTGTGTGTGTCTGTCTGTCTGTATCTGTGTATTTGGGTGTCTTCCTCTATTCCTCTCCACTTTATTCTTTGAGACAGGATCTCTCACTGAACCTGAAGCATGCTTTTTTTTTTTGGCTAAACTGGATAGCTAGAGAGCTCCCAGGATCCTGGAATCTCTGTCATCCAACTCCAGAGTTACAGCACGTGTGGCTATGCTCAACTTTTACCCGAGCACTGGGGACTTGAACTCAGATCCTTTTGTTTTCATGGCAAACAAGTGCTCTTAGCCACCGAGCCATCTCCCCAGCCTGAGCCCAGTACTTTGTACATGTTAGGCAAGCCCTCCACCGGCAGAGCTACACCCCAGCCCGAGTTTAGTGACTTTTAGCTCTAGGACAACGACCTTGCCAGGGCCTGATTGCCGTCTTACTGTCAATGAAGAGAATTTATCCTTGCAAGAGGCATTTGGAATGAAGCCTGGGTGCTGGATGCAAGGGTCTTCGACCTGACTGTGATGCTAGTTACAGCTCGGCTGACTGCAGGTTCTTTACTGGCTTACTGGAGGTCCTTCCAGTGGTGGTGTCCCAGGACAGACTTTGTATGGCTAGCTCTGCCATCTCCTCTACATGTGGGGTTGGTGACCTAATCCTTCTGAGGAGGCAATGAAAAAGGAGAGATTTTTTTCCGCAGTGAATTCAGAACTAGTTCCACCTCCAGTCAAAGACTGTAGACAACCAAGAAGCAAAATGTGCCAACAGAGTCACTGGTTTGAATTTTTGATATGCAGGTATGCTACCGGTGCAAGGGGTGGGTGTGTATGTTCACAAAGATACACGCGTACATTCAGGAGTGGGACAGGAGAGGAAATGACCCTGGCTTGCTTTGACCACAGCAGGCAAGGTCTCCTCTGGCAGTCCTCCACAAGCAGCCGGCTTCTGCATGCATGCAGAAGAGGGTCACCGGGCCTGTAGCATCAGTGGAAGAATTCGCCTGTCTGGCTGGAGAGGAGACAGTGCATGAAAAATGGTGGCAAAAGGTCAGGAGGCGAAGGCAAGTGAGAAACACTTTCATCTATTATCCGGGGTCAACGGGCTCCCTCCCATCAGGGAACCTTGAGGCCCGATGAATAGCCCATTGCGGGAGGTGCGGCATTGTGTGCACCCGGAGCCTCACATCACAATCCCCAGCCCCGGACAATAGCGCCTAAGAAAGTGGTGGGTGGCTCGCCTCGCCTCCCAGGGGCCTGCCTCTTCTTATCAAAGGCCTTTCACCGGAATGCCCCAGCTCGCTTGGGAAGAGGCAGTGTTTGTCCAATAACACGAAGGCGCTTCAGACTCTTTCCAAATTCCCGGTCATGGCGATTAGGTCGGCCCGCATTGAATTTCGTCCAGAACCAGTGTGGGGTTCTCAGCTGTTGCCGCTCCCCAGAAGCTGCACATATTCTTTGCGTTGTCTGAAGAACAACACATTCCTGTTTAAAATAAAGTCCAAACCCTAGGGTGAGAAGGAGACACGCATTCCTTCAGAGGATGCCTGCAGGGTCACACATCCTCTGAGCTGCAGCAGCCTTGTGCTGGAGTCCCAGGGAGCGGATCCCGGCTTGAGCAAAACCTCAGTTTCTTCCTGGACCCTTCTTATCCGTGATCCCTGGCTTTATGTTTTATAGTATCTAGCAAGTGAGCTGTGAGTCTGAGATGGTGGCTTCCTTACTTGGGCTCAGGCTACTTTTCCTTTGGATGTTTACAGAAATATGAGGGTCTGGACTTGTGACTCGGTGGCTGAAATGCTTATTGTTTTCAGTATAAGGAGCCGAATTCAAATCCCTAGAACCCACAGAAAGCCAGGTATGCTCGTACATGTCTCACTGACTGGAGATAACTCATACTCCCTGCCAGCTCCAATGCTCCTTCTCACGTAGTTTTGGGATCAAGCCTGAAAAAGAGGGGAGAAGCAGCCAGTCATGTGATTAGGGGGTACTTGTCATAGCTGGTACAGAACTAGAACCTCAGATCTCTAAATGGATCATGGATGACAGCTTTCAGATTCAGCCAGATACATAGGTGGAGACTCCCTTGGCTGCATGGACTTTACTGGAAGGATGTGATTGTCTGCAAGTGACCGGCAAGGGGGGCTGTAATAATGGAGCACAAGATCTTATGGCTCTTGTAAATCATTCTCTGGAACCATCAGTCAGTAAGCTACTTAGCAAGCCTGTTGAGTGCCAGGCCCTGCAAAGGAAAGGAAGAAGTAAACAAACACATAAAATAGGACTTGGTCTCGTCCCATGATAGGGACAAACTAATATGTAGATGAATACAAATATGTATGGTGAACATTATAAAAGAGCATCCCACAGACACAGGTCAATATCTTGAAGGACGGATTATAGTTGAATTTATTTGCAGAGCACAGGATCAAGTCTATAGTAGTTACTGGCCTGGATAGTGCTACCCAGATTCATATCCACCCAGAACCAGGAAATCGCTTTTTTTTTTTTTTTGGCAGGCATATTAGGTATAATGAAACTATTTGACATTTTATAAGATGATCATGTAAAGGCAGAGGCGGAGACTGGAGTAAGGTTGTCACAAGTCAAGGATCTCAGGTCATCACCCAAAACTAAGAGATCCACATGGGATGCATTCTCCCTTAGTGTCTCCAGGAAGTCACAGTCTTTATATCCTGATTTTGGACTTTTGGCTTTCTAAACTATAAGAGGATAAATTTCTATTGTTTTAAGCCATCAGGTTTGTTGTGATCGATAGCAGTACAAGTGAATTGACAGCGGCATTGTATTGGAAGGCCGGAGTGGGAGTCATGGGTCGGGGAGCTGTGTCCGGGGTCGTTGGGAAGAAGTGATCACAGAGACAGGGCAGTGGGATCAGGGAGGTAGGAAAGAGCTTGGGTACCCTGTTGGTGATCTCTGACAGGAGTGAACAGAGCTGTGAGAGAGTGGGAAGGGGAAGCAACAGGCTCAGACAGGTTGGAAGGGTTAGGGTGCTATATTAAGGAGTTCAGATTTGATCCTTTCCTTTTCTCTTTCATGTCAAGTCAGCGGTTTCCGTTGCACAGCCGTGAGGTGATGGAAAAGCCCAAGCTGACCTCTAAGATACACACAGAAAAAACAAGACACAGACACGCAGGATCCCAGCAGAGTGATGTGGACAAGCACAATGAAAAATAGATTTTTGAAGATAAAACAAAATAGCAGACCTCAGGACTCTTTGTTTACTTTCATAAAATACAGAGCAAAAAGCTAGATTGCTTTCTCTACTGGAAGGCATTTCTAACACTGCAGAAATCTCTTTTCAAGAAATTGTATTCCATAGTGGAGCTGCTTCTTCCTTGGCTCTTTCCAGGACCACTCAAGTTATAAGGATATCAAAGGGATAAACTTGGAAGTTCCTTTTTACTGGCACTGAGTCAACTGCTGAGTTCATCTCTCTGAACTCCCTGATTGGCCTGACTGGTTCAGGGGCTAGCCATGGAGAGCAGTGGGGTTGGGTGACACTATCAGGTGTCCACCCATTCATCCACCCACTTTATCTACACACCCATCCACCTCCCACTCCTCTCACCATCCGCCCCAAAATAAGCCTAGATTCCTGTTTGAATCCAGACACTAAATCCTCTAGGGAATGCTACATGAAGCCATTTCTTTTGCCCTTGTGTAGCTCATATCCATTCGCCCATCCACTCATTCATCCACTACACATTCTACCACCTTCTCACCAACCGTCATCCATCTATCTAATAATCTTTTATTTCATCCATCCATCCATCCATCCATCCATCCATCCATCCATCCATCCACAGACCCACCACTCAACTGACCAGCTACTCAAAGTAAGTCTAGATTTCTGTTCCGGGCTAGATTCTGCTCAAGCCCTCTAGTATGTCCAGTGTCAAGCCATCTTCTTTGCCGTTGAGAAGCTGACAGTGGACCCCACAGAGAAAGTCACACAGGAGCCTGTGTCCAACAGAAGGAAAAAGTAGACCCACCGGATGATTTCTCTGTAGTAGACAGTTCTCTCCCTCATTTGTTGTGTGAGTGAAGTGGAAGGACTCAAGCACCTGGAGCCCACACAGGGTTCTGCCGAGGCCTTGTCATTTCCCCAGGCTCTTGGTGACATTCCCAAAGTGTAGTGAGTACTGTCCTTTTTAGTGACATTCAGAGAATGAGTCATCTTGATGTTACCAGACTCTTAGATGCATAAGCACGCTGCCTCAGTTTCCCTGTATTTTCCAGGCTGTTAGGAAATGAAACTGGCAAAGGAAAATGGGTTTATTTACAGTTTGGCAAAAGAGTAGTAAACACCCTTCCACAGTGGTGGCCTTATTAATATAGCGACCAGCCAGCCCGCCCTTTTCTGGATGGAAAGGAACCTCGACCTCAGGTTACCTTAATTATCTGTAATACAGACAGATTTTTTACTGGAGTCCCAGAGGACTTGAATATGGGTAAAAAGGCCCTATTTTTGGAGAAGAATCCCTGGGGTCTGAGGGTGTAACGTCCTCACCCTTTTCTGGCCTGGCACAGATTTTCACCCCTGGTTTCAGTCCTTTGGTAGGTAGAAAATAGAAGCTCTTTGAATCTTTTCTTTGGCAGCCCCTTTAGCTCCCACTCTTGTATGCACTCATCTACTCTGATTCTGCCAGTTTAAAAGATCTAAGAAGTGAAGGGAGGGGCACAGAACATCTTATCTCTCATCAGGGCTCACCATGGTTGTGGATACATTAATACTAGGGTATCTGGACCTCCAAGGCCGCAGTGCCATATACACACAAAACACCTTTGCAGGTTGAGCACCAATCCCACTGAAGGTGCCATTTTCCTAGCCATTTCTAGTCCCAGGCAGCTGGTTGAGGCTCCGAAAATTTGATCACATCATTTGCAATGCCAAAGGTTCAAATGCTTTCAGGCTAACTGGTCCACCAAGGAGGGGTGGGGGCAGGAGGATGGCCTTCAGTAAGGCCCAGGAACAGGCAGGGTTTTCTTTATACCTTACTTTATACCCTCAGGGCATCTACCTCTGCTCTGTACTGGAGCAAAATACATCCTATAAGGGGTGGAGAGCTGGTGACTTAGGGAAAACCAACTCATCTTCCAATCTGACGTCCTCTACCCACAGTCTGCCTTGGTTCCCTTTACCTGCATCTGCCCTGCCCATTTACACGTGTTCTAATTCACCCAGGATGATTTTTGATTCTGTCTTCCTTGATCTTAGATTTGCTTTTTGTTTGCTGCATACCTTCCTCCAGGTGGTAGAAAACCACCTGGTTGTCATAGCCCAGTAATATTTCATCACCTTCTAGAAGCTTCCCTGAATGACATGATCACTGAAGTTATTATTCTGCAGAATGAAGTCATCTCAGAGCCTCTGGGCTGTCTCTTTTGTGGACAGGCGAGTTGAGGAAGAGTTTGTTCCGCTCCCTGCTTCTTTTCACATTCACAGTGAGCGGGACTTTGCTTCCTTCCCCACCTTCTGAGGATCTGCCAAGCAGCCTGCTAGAATGGGAGCACCATCCCCATGCAGTATGAAGCTGATTTTGTTTGCTTGAGTAACTGATACATTTCCCTCCTAGAAGTTGTGAGTATGATATAGTGGTTGACTTTGGAAAGGTCAAAATAGTTGCTTTAAAAAAAAAATACTATTCTCTTTATGTGTGTCTGAGTGTGTGTATGCGCAGGAGCTCACAGAGGTTGGAAGAGGTGTGGGATCCCCTGGAACTGAAGTTACAGATTGTTGTGATCATTTGTGTAGGTGCTGGGAATAGAACCTGATTCCTCTGCAGGAGCAGTAAATGTTCTCAACCACTGAACAATCCCTCCAGTCTGATAGTCACGTTTTTTTATTTGGACTTCGGTTATGAGTGATCTTGCTTTTGTGGAAAGCCACCCTTGACATGGTCTGTAGAGCCTTTGGTGTTGTTTGTGTACCTGCAACATTGCTGCTTCTCGTCATCCCCCACCCCACCTTGCCCTGCCCCCTCTCCTGCAGCCATGGAGCCCTCATAGTTTCTTATCCAGGCTGAGCACCTGGAGATACCTGGTGTTGAAAACAGAGGTATATGAGTCAGTGCCACATCACAACCGGATATTAACTAGAGGCTAGCAGAGCTTCAGATTCTCCCAGCCCCCACTAAGTTTCTGAGAAGCCCTTTGATTTGAATAGTTGGGGGTGGGAGCGGGAAGAGATGCTATGGCATCACTGGGAGAATCCTGAGGAAGAGCAGGCTTGGTGGAGAAGGAGGTGAGATGGCTTAGGGACATGATTAATTTGAGATGGCTATTAGCTATGCAAAGGGAGATGTTGATGTGGGCTGTTGGTACATGGAGACTGGCTTGACTTGGAGAAAGAAATTGGGGTTCTGATGGAAAGGGTAAATTTATTTTAAATACCCACTATCCCATTTTCTTTATAATGAGAAGGACTTTTCAATTATAGATTACAACTGTCAGCCTTCTGTGTAGCTGTGTGGCCATGAATTGGCTAACAAAGCATCACAGAAAGTACTCCAAAAAGAGTCTCTATCTCTCGCCTTTCTTCAGGCTGGTGTTCAGATGCAGGCTGTGATGGCGGGTGCCACAGTTGTCTAGGAACAGGAAGATGATGGTCATATCGTAGTGATGGTGGAGACAGAAGACAAAAGACATTTCCTGTTGGATAATGGTGTTGGCTCCTTACTTTTCCCTCAATGACTCTATGTCTACTTCTTGTCTATAGGACAAAACTAAACCTTTATCTTTTTTTCTGCTCTAGATAATACCTACAAATAAATCAGTGTTTAAAACTTTTTTAAATGTGTGAAAGTGTTTACCTTCATGTATGTATGTGTGCCACATGCATGCAGTGTCCGTGGAGGCCAGTGGCGGGTATGTGATTCCCTGGAATTAGAGTTAGACAGTTGTGAGCTACCACATGGGTGCAAGGAACTGAACCTGTGTCCTCTGCATGAACAGCAAGTGTTAACTACTGAGCCATCCTATTCATCCCAAAAATGAGTATATATTAATCTTTTCAGGGGTGTGTAGTTCTGAGAATATGAACTATTCTCAGTGTAGATTTGTATAACCACAACATGATCAAATTCAGGGTGGTTCTTCCACTCTAAATAGCTCCCTGTGCAACTCCATGGTACATACATCCTCTCCCACAGTCCTGACCTATCTGGCTACCATTTGCCCATCGATATGTGTTTTTTTCTTTTGGAGAATTCTATACAAATGGAGTCCTTTAATAAATAACTCTTTGAGGCTGGTTTCTTTTACTTAACACGATGCGCACAGCCTCTGTGCCAACTGCTATGTGAACTAATAGCTCGTTTCTCGTTGCTGCCGAGTGGTATTCCGTGTAGAAATGTTAAAAGACATTTGAGTTGTTTGTACTGTCTGACGGTTACCAACAGACTTACTAAAGCTTTTATGGAAAGATGCCTGAACTTCAGTTTTTAATTTCTTAGGGACAAATAACTCTATTTCTGTAGGATAAATACCTAGGAGTGGGATTGTTGACTTATCTGGCAGGTATGTATTAAATTTTGTGATTAAAGCAAAACAAAACAAAACAAAACTATCAAACTAATTTCTGGAGTATTGTCACCATTTTGCACCTCTCCTGGCAGTGTATGAGAAAGCCACTTGCTCTGTATCCTTTTCAACTCTTAGTATTAGTATTAGTCAAGATTTTGATTTTAGCCATTCTGGTGTGAAGTTGTATGCCTACAGTGGTGGCTCACCAAGGAAGACATGGAGGCATATTCATATCTGCAAATTGTGCCAGACATCAGCAGAGGGAACCACCATCCTGGCCAGCAGCATCCTGGACAGTCGAACCCTCTGCTGATTTCTGGCAGAGTTTGTAGATATGAATATACCCCCATGTCTTCCTTGATGAGCTGCCATTGTAGGCATACCAATGTGGGGTACATGGTACAATGTGGGGATATCACACGAGGCTCATTCATTGTGGAGACAAGGAATAAGAGAAAGAAACCTCACTTGAGGTCTGGCAAGGCTTCCATGTATGAAAATGCCTCCTTATCTCCTCGCTGAGCTGTCACAGCAGTGATCAACTACACTGGTGGCTATTTGCACTGCCTCATTGACGTTTTAACCCTTCCCCGGTGGCTAATGAAGATGCTTGTCTTTTCATTTGTCATATATGTTAGTTAATTTTCTTGTTGCTGTGATAAAAAACTTGACACAAAGTCACTTAAGGAGGAAGTGCTTATTTGTTGTCACAGTTTGAGAAGTCACACTGCATTCTAGAGGGGAAAGCACAGAGGCAGGCACTCTACGGTGGGAGGAATAGCTCAGACTCTTCTTGGATTCACCGCTTGGTAGAATGGGAAATAGGAAGTAAGGCTTGGCTACTAAACCTCAAGGCTTCCTCCCAGGGCCTCCTTTCCTTCATTGAGACTCAGGCTCTTAGAGGCTCCACACAGCCTTCCACATAGCACCACCAGTTGAGACCAAGATTTTAAGTATATGAGCCCGCGGGAGACAGTTCACATTCAAACCTCAATGCCATCCATGTATCGTTGAAGAAATGTCTACTCCAAGTTTTGGTTCATTTTAGAATTAGGTCATCTTCTTGTTGAGTTTTGAGTGCTCTTTTTAATATCTTAGATAAAAGCCCTTTATTGGAAATAATTGAAAATATTTTTGTTTCGAAACTAGTTTCTGAAACTTTGCTTTCATTCTTGTAATAATTTTCATTGTGAAGCAAAAGTTCTTGGTCTTGTTGAGGTTCAAGTTATCACGTTTTATTTATGAGTCGTAATTTTGGTTGTGAACGTCTATTTTTGAAGGCATTGTTGTTTAGGTCTCTGAAAACTCTCATTTGGATTGGATATGCCACCAGCCTCTAGACAGTCTTCAAAGACGTGTTGGTGTGAGATAGCCTTGAGGAGGTAAACCTTGCAGAAGTGGGCATTGCTGAGGCTTTCCCATCCTCATATCAGAGTATTAGTCACCCATAATTTATTGCCCTGTTAGTGGACATCTGCATCAGAATCCTAAGACGTGCCTCCATCACACATTAGGAGGAACATTCCAGACTTGGTCATTGAGTTCACAGAAGCCTTTTGAGATTGTTTATTAACTACCATGAGTTGAGTTCTTTGAGCATAAAAGACTCAGAGAAAATCATGTTCTAGAGTAGACAGCTAGACAGTAAACCTACAGAAAAATAAGCATGGCGAGTGAGTTATGCTAACAGCATTAGGTGATAGGACCTCAAGTCTTTGGTCTTGGGTGCCAAGACCTTTTCCTTTTGTAGCACAGTTACTTACTTCAAGTCCTGTATCAGAGTTGGTTTCCCAGATGTCAACCAGGAACATCTCTCAGATCCCTGAGTTCACAAAGACTCAATGTTTGGAGAAGAGAGTCATCCTTTGCTGTTGATGGCTTGACATTCTTTCTATTTGAACAAGGCTTTCCCCTCTTCATTTTGCTTTGGGTGTGACATGGTAGGTAGTCAGTCTCACCTACACTGTACCCAGAGAGGAAAGGAGGCAGCCACTTCCACAGGACTTGCCATCCTTCTGGTCATCCTTGTTATCCTTCTGACCACCACTTGTCATCCTGGGAGACACTGGGCCTCTTATTCTGAGTCCATAAAAACATACCCCTGTTTCCAAAGTACATGAGCCCAAGATTCCTCTAGGAGTTTCTGGACATTCAGAATTCCTCTCTCTCTCTCTCTCTCTCTCTCTCTCTCTCTCTCCCTTTCTCTACAGGTCTCTTCTGCTTGGTCAGATCTTACTTTATAAATGCCTCTTAGCAGTGAGGATAAAATCTGTAGCAGGTGAACATTCAAAGAATGCTAGAGAAGGCAGCACGCTCATTTTAAGGACTTGCCTATACTTTATTCTCCACGCAGCTCATTTGAAATGGAGGAACAGTATCTCCAAGAGGGCAAATACTTTCTCTACCATGATACAATACTGAGAAAAGTCCCCAACAGCCTTGAATATGATGAGATGGGCAGGACACAGTGATGTCATTTCTGGGCCTGATTCTCTTGGTTGAACAGATGAGGATATCTCCAGTTACCTTTTAGATGTCATAGATATCCAATTCCTACAAAAGCCACTATCCCTTTTCATACTGATTTCTAAAAATCCTCTCTGATGAATTGTTGAGAGTAACTGTGGCCTCAGAATTCCAACTGCAATACCGGAAGCGGCACTGCAGTCCCTTCCACGGACGGATATTTATATGACACATGCTATTCATGGACCTAAAGTCTCTTTCTGCCTGGAGGAGGAAGCTTCACGCATTCTTTGGTTCTGACTCCTCATCGCTCTGAAGGAGGACAGAATACCTCAGAACTAGTGGAAGCTCAGGCATCCTTGGAACGGGAAGCAGGATGATGGCCCATGTATTGGCTGCTCTGCCCAGCCCTTCATTCATGTTCCTCCCTTTGCCTGGACTCTTTTGGAAATGGGTTTCCGGAGCTTGACACATGTTTCTTTGTCTAGCCCCAGCTGTTGGAATCTGTCTTCATTCATGAGACAGGAAGGGGGCTCTCAGAACTGCTGCTGCAGTCTGATGTCATGGGGCAGCCACTCAAATTAGTCCCGGGGACTGTGCAAAGCACCCATGGGGCTGCTGTTTCCCTTCTGATGTAATCCTTACTCTTTACCACAACCTGTGTGGCAGAAACATGATCCTCGGTTGACAGAAAAGGAAACTGAGGCTCAGAGAGGTTACAGGGGATCTTTGTTCTACAGACTTAGAGAAGCGGGACCTGAGCCCAAGTGTGAGGCAAAGTCACTTGTCCCATGACTGACACACATACAGGCTCCAGCAGCCACCTTTCCTTCCTTACCAAGAAAAGACCTTGGCTACAGGAAATCTATGTTGTATTTGGGAGAGCCTGTACCAGGTCTAGTTTACCTCCCTGCCAGGTGGCATCTCCAGGGGCTGCATGGGATCGAAAACGATAACTATATGCCTCATTCGTTAGCAGGAATCTTGCTCCAAGTTGCTCTGCTCTCTGACTGTAAGGGTAGGAAAAGCTTGAACTGAGCCCAGTTTAATTAATGCTGATCTCACAGGCGGAGCTGCTGGCTTACAGAGAGCTGAACATAGACACGAGGCAGGAAAAATAGCGGGGGCCCAAGAGCAGGGTGTGTTCAAATGATCCCTTCTTTCTGCTGAGACAGAGAATTGGTTTTCTAGTAAACTGTCAGGGGACATTTCCTTTGACTGTCACTTGCTGTCATCCCTCAAGGAAAATGTACCTTGAAACCTGGAGGGCAGCAAAGCCTCTGGTGTCATTTACTCCACAGAAAGGAGAGGGCCCCCTTGCTCTTAGTCACCAAGCAGCGTCTTCACTTTTTCTAGGCTTTTGTGGGGAACCCTGAGCATTGTTAAGAAAGCCCCACACATGTCCAGTCAGCCAGTCACCAGAGTGGACGAGGAGGGGGGACAGATGCCGATTTGAATCTGAGTGAGAAATATGACACGAGAGCTGAACCTATTTCTTCTTCCTCTGCCAAGAAGCCCCTGCATTCCCAGATGCCTCTCCTCAGTTCCTGGGAGAAAGTTAAGCTAAATTATGGAATGGTAATCCGAGAATTCAGAAGGGCAGACATTGCCTAGCATCATCGGAGGGCTCTCTTCATTCACACCTCCTGTCCTAGGAAAGGAGACCTCTTTGTATAAGACAGGAAGCTACCCTGACACGGAGTAGGCCGCCTACTCGGTGTCATACAGCTAAAGTGGGAAAGTGACAGGATGGAGCCTGCTTTAAATGGACCATTGACATTAAAGGGACGCCTCTTCCCTCCAATCTGAAAGGAAAGGAGAAGGCCAGTGGAGTGAACCCTGGCACAGTCTGCTATGTCTTCGGGGAGTGGAACTGTGGGCACTATTCTTCGAGTCAAGGAAGAGAAGGGCAGAGGGAGACCCGACATCGGCTTTCTGCCCCTTCTTGCTCTTGTTCATCCAGTGCAGACCCAACTGGGAACAGATCACAAACGCAAAGGTTTTCAATCTTCCACGAAAACAAAAACCAAGCCAAACAAAAACAAAAAAGCAAACCGTACCATTAGACACGGGACTCCTGTGTTCTGATAAACACTTCTACAGGGAGTTGGCAGAGCAGTCGCCAGACTGGCGCTAACTCCGCTTGATCCTGATAGGCAGCTTACTGACTGGTGGGCCCTGGCGTTCTCGCAGTAAGCTGTGCGTTTGGCCTTTTCTGTGAGTGTCTATAGAAGTCGTGCTCTCAAGTAGGAGGCAAGGTAGGCTCAAGACTAGCTTTGCTACCAAGCTTCCTACGAAGTCTGTCAAAAGTTGTTTGGCTTCTCTGAGCCTATTTCTCTTGTTACTCTACCTGTTTTATGGTGAAGACCTACTGTGTGTAGCTTGAGCCAGTAAGTGCCCCAGTCAGTACATGCTAAAGATTGGAGTCCTCCTTTTCTTTCTTCCCTTCTCGTCCTCATTGCTCTTCCATGCAAGGTCATAAACAGCAGGTGTCCTAGGCAGTCCTCCCCCTGTTTAGCTTTAAAGAGGATTCTCCAAGACCATGTTCAGGGCACGGGCATCTCATTTGCTTATCTATCTAGAAGCCTAATGAGGGAAACCTGAGGCACACTGGGTGGGAGTTCGAATCTGTCCCAGCTGTGTGGTCATGGGAAAGTTATCTACCATGTCTGGGCCTAAGATCCCCCGGTGGTAAGGGGAAGTCAATGACACCTTCCCCCTAGATCTATTGCGAAGAGTAGACAAAATCGTCTCAGTTTAGAACACATACTGAACACCCTTTTTAATCTTCTGCAGCTCAGTGTATGCTCTGTAGAACACCTTTTTTTTTTTTTTTTTTATCCTAAATAAGTTATCCTACCAGTCATCACTTTTGTATCTAGGAGAGGCCTTCCCACTCCAATGAATCTTTTTGTTTTGTTTTTCGAGACAGGGTCTTTCTGTTGTAACTCTGGCCGTCCTGGAACTCACTCTGTAGAAGAGTCTGGTCACAGAGATCCACCTGCCTCTGCTTCCCAAAGGCATGTGCCACCACTGCCCAGCCCCATTTTAAAAAAATATTTCATCTATTTTTATTTCATGTACATGGTGTTTTGCCTGAATGTTTATCTGTGTAAGGGTGTCAGATCCCCTAGAGGATGCTAGGAATTGAACCCAGCTCTTCTGGAAGAGCAATGAGTGAGGGCTCTTAACCACTGAGCCATCTCTCCAGCCCCAGTGAGTCTTTTTCCAAGCCCCATGGTCTAGCAGATACCTCTCAGCTTATTGTTCCTGTTTACTTCTGCCTAGGAGGGTCATCATTCAGGAGCTTGGCTTCTCAAGAATAAGGTAGCTCTTTGAGTCCATCTGGCTACAGATAGAGCTGAGCCTCTGTGTGTTGAAGTCCCTTAGTCTTCCTTAGAAAAAGGAGAAAGAGACCAAAAGCTGGTCTACAGGCATCCCATCCTGTACACACCCACTCTTGGAAGCTAAGCAGGGTGGGTCTCAATTAGTATTTGGATGGGAAGGGTTGAGGATAAGGTGAAAAGCATTAGTCTATAATCCTCAGGCTCATGCGGAGTCTTTGACCATTTGTCTTCCTGGATGAGGTCTCCAGGCAAAGGAGCAAGAATTCAGCTCCCTGAAGCCAGTGGCAACTGACAATCAGGCACCGATAGGTGTACCTCTCTGAGCACCTTTCTGAGATCCTCATCTTCCCCAGAATTTCCACCATCCTCCTTGATCTGTGTCTTCCTTGTGGTCCACACATTTCCCCATGATCTCCATCCTCCTCTGGTCTGGGCTTTATCTGTATACATGCCCATCATTGCTTGATACTTCTTCCTCTGATCCTTATGCCCATGGACCACATCCTTCCTTGTGATGCTCACCTTCCTCTGGTCCGCATCCAGTCTGCCAGCCACATCCTCTCTGTGCTCTGTCCTCTTGAGGTTCCCTTCCCCACACCCTCATTCTCCTCATGATCCACATCAACTTTCTCATCCACATCCTCCCCAGGCTTTGGCCCTAGACCACATTCTATCTCCCAGGAAAGCCTGCTGTAGTAATTGTGCCTTTTTCCAGGCACAGGTGTTCTCAGCAGTTGAGTCAGCAATAAACTGGCTTTAAGTTCTCAGCAGTTTCCAGCTACTCTTGTCCATGCCTTCCCTGTGTTATTTCCTTGCCTGAAACCTTCACCCCTACTTCTGCTCCACTGGATAAGACCTGATCTCCTAGATTACAAGACAGCTGACTCCAGGGAGCACCCCTGGAACCCCAAATCTGGCAAGACCGCCTTCTCTGTCTTCATATAGCTCTAGTCATCTACTGCAGGGATCCCCCAAATGTTTCCTGATATTGTCTCTTTCCTCAGACTCTGAACGCTCAGAGAGCAGAGGATGGTCTCTGGTATCTGTATGTCTAAGCTGTTTCAGGGACAGACACAACCACTGGGCTGGTCAGAGAAGTGACTCTGTTCCAGGAACCATGAGCCCAGAAATCTTGGGACTTTAAAGTTATTTTCATGCATTCAAGCATCATGGCTGGTCTTGCAATTCTCCTCAGCTATGTCTGAGCTTTGCCATTGAGCAGATACGGCCTCCATTCCCAGGGCCACTTCTACCCACTCCTATTGTCCAGAAGCAGTCATGTGACCTGGCCTACTCACAAGCAAGTCTGGGAAATGCTTGGGAGCTCAGGAGCACTGGCCCTTCAGTGAGCCCTATGCTTCTCTGAGGAAGACTCGCAGAGGTGAGCTCTAACTCTGGTAGGAGAGACCGTCCATCTGCACATCCAGAAAGAGGGCTTCCTGGCACGCTGAGCGAAATGAAGTTGCACCCCTGTCACCTCAGTCAGAGACCTGAGTTCAGATGAGAGACTCTGCTGCCTGAAAACAAGGGGCAGGGCCCTGGAAACGCCCGATTTAGCCCTGTCAGTCTTCAAGAAGCACAGTGTTCGCAGCTCTCAGCATCCTTTGTCCTCTGTAAGCTCCCTTAGCCTGCAGAGGTGACTTCTTTATTCTCCAAGCTGCTGTTTATAACTTCCAAAGCACCCCTACTCCTTTGGTTCTGTATCGAGGTTCAGAAAAAGAGCCTGCCCCCCCTCCCCGGACAGCCCTCCCCCCATTGCCAGGCCTCTCTCCCCCAGAGCAATCCCGTAAATAAAGGATGAAAGGCCCCGTAATTATTACCATTCGACAACACAGAGACTGTCAAAACCAGGAGTCCAACAAAGGCCTGTACATAAATCACAGCTGATACAATGGCTCTTAGCTGAAGGGGAGAGGGCTTAGAGTCTCAGCATGGCTGAAAGGAGGTTTGTGTCTAGAGGAGGAGTCACGGGAGTCACACAGCCCAGGCTGAATGTCTGAACAGAGTGCAAGCCCCATCCACACACTGGCCCAAAGACAGGGGCTGCTGCTGGAAACTCAAGTGAAAACCCCGGGAAGGACTCCAGATGTGGCATCTACACAGTGCTGGTGTAGTCCCACTGTGTCAACAGGGTACAGTCCAGCTTGGCAGGGAGTCGTTCCCGACAAGGATATGCTGGCTTGCAGCCTTGCCAGGCAAGGGCTGCTCACAGCCAGGGCACAGACATGGGTCATGGAGTCAGTAAGAGCTTTCTGGGTTTGAACAGAAGGGAGATCAAGTGGGGCAGGTAGCCTGCTAGCTTCCTGTGTGTGTGTGTGTGTGTGTGTGTGTGTGTGTGTGTGTGTGTGTGTGTGTGTTAGGTAAGGTTGCAGGCATTTTCTGATAGGTAGAAAGGAGAGTACACCCTTTGGTGACAAATGCTACTGTTGAGCCAGGTATCATCTCTTCAGGACAAGTCTGTGGAATGGAAATTTCTTGATATCATAGAGGAGCCTTGTCTTTGGAGGACAGAGAGACATCTTCTAGGGAAAGAGTTTACATCTTTGAGCAGGATTATTGCTTGGTTAAAAATTTCATTTTAATTTTATGAGCATTGGTATGAGGGTGCCAGATTCCCTGGAACTGGAGTTACAGATAGCTGTGAGGTGCCATGTGGGTAATGGGTTTTGAATCTGGGTCCTCTGGAAAAGCAGCCAGTGCTCTTAACTGCTGATCCATCTCTCCAGTCCAGGATTATTGCTTTTGAACAAGCCATTTGGTGGACTATTAAGAATGCAGGGATAGGGCTTTGGAAATAGCTCATCAGTAAGTGCTTACCTTGTGGGCACAAGAACATGAGTTCAATCCCTAGAACACACATTAAAAATGCTTGGCCTGGTTGTGTCCAAGTGTAATCCCAGGATTGGGGAGGAGACAGGCAGGTCTCTGGGGTTTACTAGGCAGTCTCTCTAACCTCCTCGGAAAATTGCAGGACTCTGAAAAAGGTAGACAGAACTAGAGAACTGATACCTGAGGTTGTCCTTTGACCTCCAACTCTGCATATACATGCGTGCATAGCTGTGCACACGGTGTGCCTGCATACAGGGTGAACATGCACACACATACATGCATATACATAAAGAACTCAGAGGCCTTTACAGATTTTTGGTGACTGCTCGTGTATATCACATACTGCTCAGTATTTATGAATTCTTCATCTGGAGATAAATAAGAATATTGTCCTTAACATTTTTAGAGACAGGAAAGGAGTTAGATACAGGGACAGGAGCCATGCGCTGGCTAGTCTTATGTCAATTTGACATGCAAACTAGTTATCTGAGAGGAAAGAACCTAAAATGAGAAAACGCCTCCATAAGATCCGGCTGTTAGGCATTTTCTTAATTAGGGATTGATGGGAGAGGGCCAAACCCATTGTGGGTGGGGTTAACCCTCTGCCATTTGTCCTAGGTTCTATAAGAAAGCAGGCTGAGCGGGCCAGTAAGCAGCTCCTTTCCATGGCTTCTGCGCCAGTTCCTGCCTCCAGGTTCCTGCCCTGCGTGAGTTCCTGTGCTGACTTCCTTTGATGATGAAACCGCGCTGTGGAAGTGTAAGTGGACAAGCCACTTCCCTGCCAACTTGACTTTGTTTATTTGCAGCAGTGGGAACCCTAACTAAGACAACTACCGGGAGTGAGGCAACTACCGGGAGTGAGGCCTGATCATGTTTCGAGGAGGACTGTGGCAGGACTTTGGGGTTTTGGGCCATTGAGTGTTCAATGCTTGGTGAGCTGTCCTTCGGGAGCTTGAAAGATAAGAATGTTGAGAGCACTGCAGACAATGGAGGCCTGGTTTCTGAAGGAAGTTTAAAGATTCTATCAGGGCTGTTTGCAATTCTGAGTTGAGATCCTGATTAGCTGGGGCTGAAGAATCAGCTGTGGTTAACAAGATCCTAGAACTGCTAAGGGGCAACCTTTGCTTTGCTGGAACTCAGCGCTGGTCCAGCTAGAGCTAAGAAATTAGCAGTGATTGAGAAGAGACCAGCATCACTGACGTGAAATCTGGGAAATGTTTTCTCGGAGTCAGCACACAGCATCTGTGCTCCACAGGCGGCCAGGTTGTACCTACGCACTAACAGCTGAACTTGGTAGTCACCCAGGTGTCACTGGTTTTGAAGGCATAAAGAGGTCATGGAGAGCAGCTGAGGCCTGGCACTGTGAGAGGCCAGAAGACACCATTGGTAAAGGTGCAGCCTCAGTGGTAGTCGAAGGCCCAGAACTGAAGGGTCATGCAGAGAAGTTGAGGCTTGGCACCATGAATAGAGCCTAGGAGAGGCTGTTAATGAAGGTGCGGCCTAGTTGGAGCAGAGACTCCAGCATTTGGAGATGCCAGGGCCATGGAATGACCACCAAGAACTGCAGCAGGTGTGGAGTGGAGCCAGCTGGAACCTAGAAGCCAAGCTGTGCGTGCTGCAGAGGGCGGAGCCAGAGAAGTGAACCAAGCCCTTTGGCAGAGTCCAGCAGATCACAAATGGATCCCAGGTATTTCAATTTCATTTTGGTTTTTATGGAAGCCCACAATTGAAAGACTCTGAACTTTTAAAAGAGATTTTGAATTTTTAGAGAGATTGGATATTTAAAGAGACCGAAATGTTAATGTTTGACTATGTGCAGACTGTAGGACTTTTAATGTGAGTTCTTGGGATGAATTAGAAAGGGAAGGTGTGGCTTAATAACGATGTGTGTGTGTCAAGTTGACGAGGGCTCATTTGTGCTGGCTGGTCTTATGTCAGCTTGACACAGAAATTAGAGTTACCTGAAGAGGAGAACCTAAACTGAGAAAATGCCTCCATAAGATCAGGCTGTAGGCAAGCCTGTGGGGCATTTGCTTAATTAGTGATTGATGGGGGAGGGCCCAGCCCATTGTGGGTGGTGCCACCCCTGGGTTTGCAGTTCTGGGTTCTACAAGAAAGTGGGCTGAGCAGCACCCCTCCATGGCCTCTGCATTAGCTCCTGCCTCCGGGTTTTGGCTCTGCTGAGTTCTTTGATGATGAATAGTGCTGTGGAAGTGTAAGCTGGATTAACCGTTTCCTCCGCAACTTGCATTTTGGTCATGGTGTTTTGTCACAGCAATAGGAACCCTAACTAAGACAGGTCATATCTTGAGTAACCAGTGCAGACAGACTGGAGGTGGTGTCAGATTGTTAACAGGGCTGAACGGATGAAAAAGAGCTCTGGGGCCAGTAAGATGCTCAGCAGGCAAAGGTGCTTGCCACACAAGCTTGACAACCCAAGTTCCATTGCTGGAACCCATGTAAAGGTGGAAGGAGACACATAATATCCACATGCACACACACACACAAGCACAGAATAACAATAACAATAATAAATGAAATTTTAAAAGGGAATGCCTGTTATATGGTTCTACTCTATGGCACTGGTGATATTTTAAAACATTAGAATAGCAAATGTGGTTTGTAAGGCAGGTTAGCATCACTCTTTGATTTCATTCTACCACTAGAAAAAAAAAATCATTTAACTTCTCCTTCACACAATAGAAGTGGGGCATAAGGCTGAAAGGGGGAAGCTGAGGAACTCCAGCTCCTACAGACAGCGAGACAGAGCCCAAGTTCTTTCCCAATGGAGACGTTATATCACTGTTGAACAGGGGCAGGGGTTCTGAAGGGACTCCAGAATTTCCAGGGGATCCTGGGAACAGCCTAGCGATCTTGCTGAAGCTAAAGTCCCAAACCATGTTAGACCTGACCCTCTCCTCAGAAAGGAAGCTGGGGACCTTTGACAAAGCTCTCTTCTCCCCCAGGCTACCCTTAGCCCATGCAGCAACATAGCTATTTGAACTCATTTTCCTTCTGTAGACTACAGCAGGTTCCTAGGGTGCAGTATCCTGGCAAGGCAGAGTAGACCTGTACTTCTGGGGATGATATGGTCCCCATCAGTCTCTATTGGCTAGGTTGGCCTCATCCTCCATGGCCAAGGTTTCTGCCATGGCTCCCAGTAGGTAATACACAAGATGAGCTTAGGTAGAGAGTCCCAAGTAGACTGGTGTCATTTCCAGCAAACCATAGTTGGGGGTTCAGAATTAAATCAGGACCAAGCATTAATAGCTCCTTAACCACATGACCTTTGATGCCAATGTGCTCTTTGAGGCATACTGTGAGCATAGGTTATGTATGTGCATGCATATGTATACATGTCTCTGCATGTACATAAAGCACATGTGTGTTTGTGTGTGTATATACATGTATGCACCTGTGCATGTATGCATCTGTGTGTAGCATGCAGAGCAGTAAATATGTTGTAAAAACAGTTTTGGTGGAGGAAGGGCTGAGGGCTCCACATGGGGCTCCACAAGAAGCCAACAGAAGGAGGGGCTTATGGAAGATAACCAGAAATAAGATAGACTTGGATACCCATTACACTACAGATCATGCCCCCAGCCTGCTGCTTGGAGAACAGCAGACTCAGTCCTGGACACTTCTGTCCTGGGTGTCGCAATCCTGGCTTCTGTGGCTGAGCTGATCTTTGGGACTCTCACCGGGGAGATGGACCTTTAAGAGCTCACATCTCATGTAGCAGCATAGTTTTTCAAGGACATGAGTCCTGATGTCACTTTGGCATGTGAAATAGGTCTGTATAAAAAAACACAGAGGTCTAGAAAGATGACTCAGGAAGTAAAAGCCCTTGCCACACAAGCCTGGCAACTAGAGCTAAATTCCTAGAGCTCATATGGAAAAGCCAGACGAGGGAGCATGTGTCTGCAATCCCAGCAATCCTATGGTGAGATGAGAGGCAGAGACAGAAGAACCACTGGGGTACTTGTTGGCCGGCTAACTTGAATAACCAGTGCAGCAGCAGAAACTGCAGGAGAGCCCCTGCCTCAACAAGCTGGAAGGCATAAGCCATTCCCAACGTCATCCTCTGACCTGCATGGCATGCACACACATCTGTACACACACACACACACACTATGGAGTAGATAATAGATTATATATAGTAGGTAATAGATGGGAGAGTAGATAGTATTAGAGCACTCGAACACAGTAAGGGGCAGGTTATTTCCGTCAACTTCCAGGTGTACTCATCAACAGCAAGCTACACTATAAAACCTATTTTTGCCACGAGACTAGAAACTTTTGTAAAGTGCTGTTCTCTTCCAGCTCTGACGGCTCCTGTGGCAAATTGCTCTCTCTTCAACCTCAACTTTTCCACCTTTCAGATGAGATCATTAAAGCAACAAATAGAGCCTAACAGAGCCACTGTGAGACTCATATGAGACAGGACATGCATAGTGTAGTTTGCACAGCGCGGAGCATCATGGAAAACTCAGTGGCTCCTTCTCCTACCCAAGCTGTGGATTTATAATGGGACAGAATGGCTCCAGAAAGGTGGGACACCATTGCCCCCTATCATAGCCTCCCTTAGCGCCAGGCTGACCACACTCTATCAGAGGTCTGTTTTATTCCTCTCTGAAGATACAGTTAACTTCTTCTTTCCACATGTCAACTGTGGACTTTATGGGATGGATACCATTGATCCTTCATCTGCCTATGCATTCCTCTAAACCTGTGCTGAGGCTTGGCATGGGTGGGGAACAGGATTTGTACAGTAGGACAGCATCTGTCCATCCGTCTGTCTGTGGAGCTGCATGGGTGATGGACCACCCTCCGCTCATCTGCTCTCTCCCCTTCACACCACCTGACAGACTTACACAGAAAGCCAGGCTGGCCAGACGTGCCCCCTCAGTTGGTGGCACGGGGGAAGATGAGGGAATTAACTTCTGGCCCGCTGACAGTGGTGCAGCCTGCCAAAGCCGCCTGGGTAATTTGGTTCCTTTCCTTTGTTGACTTGGTGCCAGCGCACAAGAGTGGATTAAGCAGGGAAATTCTGCATGGAGAACTCTCCCCCTTGGCGCTGTAATCCCATTGTCTCCTGAGAGTGACAGCCACTGGTGGTGCCAACACACACCGCTCCGTTGGCACGTCCCCAGGACAGAGCAGCTCCCCTGTTCCTAAAAAGAGGGATTTGTTTTTTTTAAAAAAAAAAAAAAAAAAGAAGCAGCAGCAGCAGCTGAAAGGAAGGACGGGCAGGAGGTGGAGGAAAAGCTATGCCTGGTTTGTTAATTAAAGGAGAGCGGTCCTCTGGTGCTAAGGCTAATGCCCATAGAGATTTTGGTGCATCTCAAGATCAATCCCTCTGGGGAATGATATCACTTTTGCCCACATTTTGTGAGCATCTGCTGGTGCCAGGCACCAGGTTGATGCAAGTATGTAAGGTAGAAATGAGCAACCATTCTTCTTGTGAGGGTACGTCAAGGAGTCCCCATCCCTAAGGACACAGACATTTAGGGAAACCTCGGATAGCGATTGCTAGTGCTTGTTGGGTGTTTATTTGTATCAACCAATGGACGGATCCTAGTAACCCTGTGAGGCCTGCTTACCTGTTGTGATGGGACATAGACACAGCTGTTAGGGTTATCAATGATTTTGACAGAAATAAAAACATCAGTCCTAAAAAACAGAGCATTTGCTAATTTCTGTGGTGTCTACACTCCTGCCATATCCAATGTCAAGGTCCCAAAGGGATGCCATTGGACATGGTGTTGGGAAGAGACTTGTCCACCAGCCCAGAGCAGGCTCCAGTACTTCTGTGGGTATGGGGGAACTTTGTCTCAGCCCATGCAAAAAGTAGGAGAGTCGGTATACCAAGTACCCAGGTCACCTGGTTCCTGAGTCTATTGTCAATCACCATTGCACCTGAAGGGACCAAGAAAAGGAACCATTACCAGCTGAAACCGTTCTGAGGGATGACAGGCTGACAGGAAGCTCAGAGTCTGGCCTTACAGGCTGTCCTCAGGGGCTCACATTCTTTCTGCTCTTCCCAGAGAGGAGACTGGACTCTTCCGTTATGCGTTAATCATCCTGATGCTGGATGTGGAGTAGGGTGCTACCTTGAATTTCCCAAGTAAAAATTCCTCCAACTACTATGATGTCTTTAGCCCTTTCCTCATCCACCAGTCTCATTTCATTACTGTACTCTGCTTGTTTGAAATACAGCGGAAGTTCTCCAACATTGGAATAGAATAGACTCTCGCTGTCAGTTTCTCCTTCTGTGTACCCAGTGCTTCTGTTTTATTTCTCAAATGCGGTTTTCCAAGCTGAGTCCTGATCGATGTCCTCAGGGGCCCCTGTCTTTAGAGGTCAGGCCTGAGTTTTTAAGTCTGAATTTATGATCTGCTAGGCTTTTATTGCATGTATCTATCTTGTTATGTGCTAGATAGGCATTTACTAAAGAAGTAGGCCATCCCAAGTTTGTTCCTATGACAATTCATTCATTCCATCATTAATGAGCATCTACTGTGTGTGGGGTTTTGGAGATGCAAACACATAAGTCTTATATAGATTGCTTTTGAGACTTTATATCCAAGGCAAATTCACCTGCTTGTTCATGCCAAAATAGCCACTTGTTTTCATGCATGACATTTCTCCAACTTCAGGTATGCTTTCTGTTTCTGCAATTCCATTTTTATTCATTATTTGATGTAGCCCTGGTTTCTCCTTCATGGGTCCCCACCAAGCCACATCTTCTCTGAACTTTCACTGCCATCTTGCGTCTTCTTCTGACCCCATTCTTTATGACTTAGGTTCATACCATGTTTGTTCTGTGTCCAATCTGTCTCTGGGACTTGGTCTGTTGGAGTTGGGGAACTCACGGGTTCACATCACTCCCTTTTCAGAGGCAGATGGGCGAGAAGCACCTATTGGCCAGAAAATGAAGGCAAAGAATCCGTGGCGGTGAGAAAATGCCGTCTCTCACTTGTGGCTACCTCATCATGTTTGGTGCAAGAGTGTAAATAGGTCCTTTTAAAATGGAAAACAGCTTCAGAGCCATCTCCTTGAAAACTGTGCAATGTGTCTCCTACTCATCTTTAATTTTTCACAGTTAGTTTTATTAAAATGACAGTCACTCTTGGGAGAAAATTAATAAGTTTAAATACAGTATTAGAGCTTGAAGGGGTCTGAATGACCCTGTAATTTTAGCCTCTAATTTTAGGTCTGAGAAAATCAGGTGTGTAGAAGCAGAATGGCTTACTCAGATTACCTTGAGTGTTGGCAGGTTATTTTACAACCTACGAGCATAATTATTTGTAAATACTCAGTGATTCCTTGGCTTACTCTGCCAGCAGAATGCGTGTGAGGCAAAAGGTGATTCTTAATCATTTCACTAAAAGGAAAAGAAATAAAATTATTAGCAGTCTAATTGTTTAGGAATATTCTCGTTAAGCATAGCAAAAGAAAAGCAAAGAGCTGCTCATATTAGGTAAATTCCAGTTATCTGACCAAGTCACTGACCCCAACATATCCATCTCACACTTTGGAAAAGCCATGAGACGCAGCCGTATAAATGGTGTTAATCCCCATCTCGTGACTGGCCCAGGCTTTCTCTTCTTATCCGAGTACAATGTTAGTCGGGTTTTTGAGTTTTGTTGTTGTGTTTGCTTTACATCGTAGCTTCACTATCTCAAGGACAGCTTGTAAATCGTAACAGGTTCTATGCAGTGTGTCACAGCTCTCTTGACACACAGCTCTAGACACCTCAAGTGTACTTGTGAGAGATCCCGTAGAGATGTCTGGTGATGATGCATGCCTTTCCCCAGTGAGAGGCTTTCTCTCCACAAGTCCTGTGATGCATCCCTTGAAGTCTCAGGAAAACGAAAGGAATTTGTAGAGATGGCTTGATCAATTTTCCCAAAAATAGAAGCTGCAGGCAATCTTGAGGCTGGAGCAGGATTAGATGTTGATGATGTGTCACAGGCCAAATGCATGTCACTCCAGGCATTTTTGCATAAAACTCACTTTCAATCTTTCTATATGAACTTGTCATTAAGCAAATTGTTCCAAAGCATTAAATGAACCATAAAATGGTCTATTTGGGAGTTGCAAAACTTCTCCCCAGATGCACTTTGCCAATTTTGGAGACTCAAATGGTTTGAATTCTCCTCTGCTATTCAAATTCCATTCTTTGAGACTTGGTGGGGATAAAGAATGACTAGAGAGAAAGGTGTATGGGTCTAACTCACCCCCAGACCCTGCAGAATGCTGCTCAGTAGTCTTTAGTGACACCATAGCGCTTAGCTCTGTGCGTACCTAGAAATAGCTAGGGCAGACTAGGTATCTGGAATTGCTACTCAGACCTATTTTCCATGTATGCCTGTCCAGGACACTTGTGTCTTCCTTGGCCTCCTGACTAATGTACGTCTTCACAATTCACCCTCTCCCTTTGAACATAAATGATATTTCTGGAACAGAGCAGGGCAAGCAGGTCACAATCTGGCTTTCAGCACAGCGTTACAGTGTAATGTTTCTTCGATGGTGTCTTTTCTAATTACGATGGAAATAGGAACATGACTGAATCAAATGCATTAACTTTGGCCACAATAGACAATAGAAAACACTTGTAAAATGTCACTTAAGAGGTCTGAACAAATAGGTTTAAAAATGGACTCTAATTTTCTGTAATCAGAGTAGCTTCCTTTCTTCTAGCTTTTCCAACACACACCTATCCACCCATCTATCCATCCACCCACCCATTAATCTGCCCACCCACCCCCCATCTACCTATCTACCCGCCCCCACCACCCACCCTCATCTACCCATCTTGCCCAGCCACTCACCCATCCATCATCCATCCATCATCCATCCATCTATCCATCAGCCCACCCACCTGCCCACTCATCTACCCATCCATCTATCCTTTTAACAATTATTTCCTGGTTTTTTCCTATATCAAACACTTGAGTTTGGTGGAGGTAATACAGTGGGGAACGATTTAATCTCTTGGCCTCATGGAGCTTAGTCTTTAGTGCGACAGTGATTATTGCCCCAACATATTTGCTCATTGACCAAAATCAAGCAATGCCTTTTACCTAGAATGCCACCATTTATATTATGTATCTAGATTCTAGACAAAAATATTTAGAATTCTCTAGGTTCTAGAGAATGCCTCACCAATATTTAGGCTTTGCTTTAACTTATTTTTCTAAGACCACCTGCATCTGAAGGATGTGAAGTCAGGCAGATGCACAAGGCAATGAGATGTACAAAGCAAAAGCCAAATAAACAAAGCTGAAACCACAGTGCCAACAGATTTCACAGATTAACGCAAGTCCCCACCAAATTCTGTTTACTTCCCACAACCCGTGTGACTTTGAAATACAGTCATTTAACGTCTTTGTAGGGGGATGCTTGGAAGAAGTTTTGTTATTTTGGTTTCTTTAAAAACGCAGAATGGCATTTGGACTGTTTTTGTTCCCATCCCAGGTGTGGTGGGTGATAATGAGTTTGATTTGGACTGTTTGTCGCCGGTGGCTATCATTTGGTTATGTGCAGCTGTTTTACCACGTGTAGCTCGTCTTTATGATTGCATGCTGCTTGGACATCTGGGAACTTTCCCTTAGAGTATACCTCGAGAACTGTGTTGGTCGGTCGGTCGGTTGGTTGGTTGTTAGTGGGTTGGTTTGTTGGTTATTGCTTAAAAAAACTTTGGTTGGAGAAATTGGTCTCAAGGATATTGAGCTGAGATGCTAGTCTAGCTCACGGTCAGCTCCTACTCTCCAAGCTTTGGACAGCCTAAAAGGGCTGTGAATATTCCTTCCTTTCTCGCTTTCTCTCTATCAAGGCTGCCTACAAGGGCAATAAAGATTTCTTTCTATCTGTCCTTTCTTTTTCCCTAAATTGAGGGTAAAAGTGTGGTAGCCAACTGCTCACTTCTTAGGGCCTCAGTTATCTAAATTTAATAGGGAAGGAGAGGAAAAGCAGTTGTGAGGTTTAAATACTATACGTTCGCTAAGCATTTACTCCATGGAGCAGGCTCTGTGTTAGTGCTGGGTCCAGATTCTAGTTAGACTCTTCTTAAGTGGAGCACATAGCCAAGAGGGGACAGAGTCATGGACCAATCACTGCACAGTGTGAGAGCTACAGCAAGAGGAGTCATAGTAGGGACCACCAGGAACCTGGGGGAGACGGACCCAAACAGGAAAAGCCTGTGGTGTAATGTGACTGTAGCAGTCACCCCGACGGTACACTCTGCCGTGTTCTCACTACAGCGCTGCGGTCTGCCCTGACCCAGTTAAGTCGCTATTATCCTCCTTTGAAGTAGACATATTTACTATCTCCTTTAGACTGTGGAGGGGCATTTTGGCCCAGATGACATGGCTGGGAAGTAGTGGTGGTGGGGTTCAAAGCTCTTATAAACCTGGTATTCTGGGAGAGAAGAGTGGGCATCCCACATGTCTGGGACAGTGAATGAGGTGGCTGGCATGATCAGATGAAGGTGAGCAGGAGGGCATGTAGGCTGGCTTAGAAGTCTGCGGTCCTTGAGTTTTCTTAAAAGCAGGTACAATGTGGGGCAAGGCAAGGCCTCCTGGAAGCTTATTTTAACTCCTTTCTCCTTTCCATTTTTGGAGCTCAGCCATACTCTGAACATTGACTCTGAATATGGCTGGGTTCAAAAGATGGTCAGAATCTCGGATCCAGGCTTTGGCTGATGTTATGTCTCTGGTCCAGGGAGGAGTGTGTGTAGGAGAAGAGTGCTCCTCGTAGGTTCTCCTAGCGCACTAATGACATCCTTTTATTTTTGCTCGTATGACCCTAACAACTGGATATTTGACATCAGTCAGCCGATAATTGATGTCATTTGCCCTGTGCTGATCTTTGCTAAAGTTCTGCACTAGGTTAAATCAATGGTCTCTTTTCTTGTCTTTCAAATTTGTATTGCTTTAGGGAATTTTTCTTTGAAAAGCTTTTATTGACTTTTCCTAAAAGAAGAAGCGACTTGTCGGATTCAAAATAAAATCCTCTTTCAGAGGAGCCAGGAGGTCTCTACACCAAGTCCACAGCAACCATGATTTAAACATGCTCATAGGGGTCACGTAGCCTAGCATCCCCTAAACAGAAACATCCTCACAGTCATGGGGAAGCCTCAGAGGTAGTCAGAGTAACCAAAATAGCAGGGAGAAAGGAGCAAGTGAAGGTCTTTGGGAGAGGGCCCTGGGGTTCTATAGCATATCTGGGGGCCTCTGGAAGCATGGCTCTGCCCAGATCTGCACAATTTGAGCTCAATACACAGCCAAGGAAGCATGTAGGGATTTAAATACAGACTGTATCTCATAAGGACGCTTACTTTGTGTGACCTATCAGCCTGTGGGGAGGGTGTCTTTAGAGCTGCATCTACCCAGGGGACACCTTTTCCTAGTGGCCACTAAGGCTTGTTTTAATAGGTGAATATGGATATGGTGAAGAAACCTCATACTGTGGGTGTGTTAATGGATTTTCCTAATGAATGGTCCTATGGTGTTTTTGATACAGTTTTTTTATTTTTTAGACAGGGTTTCTCTGTTGCAACTCTGGCTGTCCTGGACTCACTCTGTAGAGCTGGCTGGCTTCAAACTCAGAGATCCGCCTGCCTCTGAATACTGGGATTAAATGTGTGCACCACCACCAGGCAATACAGCCCTCTTAATCATGAAAAATGTGTGATTGCAATGACTTGTTCCCCTCCCCACCCTGTGTTATGTGAAACTCTGCAGCCCTGGAAGCAGCCTTTTTCTCTTTCCTAGAGATGATCTTGAAGTATTTGGAAATAGTCATTTTGTTCCCGCCAGTCTTAGGTGTCTTGGTTAGTATAACCTTAATTTTTCAATCATTTTTTGATTAACCCGCTTGGGTTTCTTTTCCCTATTTGTAAAAGTCTTCCATAACCTGTGTCATCCCATAGGAAGATGCTCTGTCAGTTGATGTAGCCACATAGCCATTGGTGCATACTACTCAGCTGTCACACGATGCACTGATAAACTTGATTGCATTATAAGACATATCTGTGTTTATAGATTAAATGATGAGGGCCTGTCTCTTTGCAGGAAAGGACAGCAAAGTTCAGGAGTTATGGTAAGCTAGTTCTCCATGGCTCAGGAACCCTGCCTGGAGTAGATGGAGCCTTGACTGCACTGGCCTCAGTTGCAAGACAGTTGAGGAAGCCAATGAAGCAGCTTTCCTTGGGTTTTATACCTCGGGTCACGTGACTTGACTTGCTAAAACCCCGAAGGATATACTGCTTCTGGCCAGTGAGGTGATGATTAGAAAGAGCCCCAGCTGCTGTTGCTCGTCCCTCACTAGCTCAAAATCCTGCATTCCTCACACATTCTGCAGTTATTTCTGAGAACCGAGTATGGAAGGAAAGAGAAGCAGGGTTGGTCTGAGGCCACCCAGGAAACTGTCTTGCACATGCCATATGCCAAGCATTTGACAGCTATTCATAAAATCGTTATTAGTGCCTACCGCATTCCAGTCTCTTCCCCGGGCGTTGAGGATATGTGACAAGCAAAATAGAACGCATCTTATTTCGTGGATCTTGAAGACAGATAACAGCAAGTCAAGCAGTGCAAAAGGGATAATTTCAGTGTTGATATTCAAATACTTTGGAAGGTATTCCAGGATAGGAAGATGAGAAGATACAGTCTAGGGGAGGCAATCATTCAGACCTTTAGTTCCCACCTGGCACCACTAATGCTGAGGCCAAGGCTTCTTGGAAGACTGTGGAATGAGGGGGAAGGAGTCTTTTCTCTGGATCCGGGTTTGTCTGAATGGAGAGGAAACTTATTACCCACCTCAATTAGTTCTTTCCATTGCTTGCCTTAACAACTCTGGTTATTGTGTGGTTTGTAAGATCCTGTTGGGTAGACTTGATTTTGAGTCTGTGTTCTTATTTGTTTATTTACTTATTTTGTGTGTGTGTATGTTTTGGAGATAGAGGGAGAATTTAAAGGAGGAGAAAGAAAACCTACCATGTTGCAAATCTCACTTCAGTCTGGTGGGCCCTGGAACCAAAATAGTTTGTGCACTAATACTTAAGTTATGCAGAGATAGGAGATATTCGGCTCCTTCAGTCTAGTAGGCTTGGCAGGGCAAGTTCTCAGTAACAATGACTTCCTATATACCATCCACAGTATAAAAACTGTGGCCTATGTTTTGTCTTGCTCTGTACCCTCTGGGGCCAATTCCAGCACCGAGATCCCTTTGAAGTTTCTGAGCCTGGATCAGCTTCACAGGCTCTGAAGCCAGATGAGAAATGGGCCCATTATTAATGGGGGTAAAGCGTTTTCACCCTCTCCACTCAGTGTGGGTGGCATTGAGCTCCTCTGTGATACCCTAGGGCACAGCATCTGACTGCTCAGAGCTCTAGTGCCAGGCTTGGCACAGGCTTCTTTTGGGACCTGTTGGCAGCAAGTGTCAGGGGACCAGTTAATGACTTCCCTGTGTTTAGCTTCTAAATGATGAGAGGTTACTGTGCATGGGCCATGGGCTTCAAGGATCCCGTGGTCATAGCATTGACTCACTCATTGGTTCACTGATTCTCTCATTCTGGCATTTACTAAGCACCCACTGTATGCCAGATCCTGTGTCCTTCTGCTCCTCAAAGAATAAAGACACATAGGATTTTGGGAGCAAAGACAGATGTGTAAGCCAATTGGGACAAAGTAGAATTATGGGATCTGGCATAACATCTGGGGATTTGGAGCATAATGCCAGAAGTTGTCCATTCTCTCTGGCTCAGTGCTTATAAACGGCTTCATGGAGGAGATAGTGTTTGAAGTACAGTTAGAAGATACCACTGGAAACAGACCACTGATGTAGGAATCCAGATGGGCAATGTAACGGCTCTAAACTTTGTATTCTTCTCCCAGAGCCTGAGCCAAGCCTTTTGCATGGTTCCGCTCTGAGCACAGGAGGGTGTTAACGATGTCTGTCCAGTTTGTGAGTTGCCATGCTGATGAGAGTTCTCTTGGCCTAGTGATGAAAAAGCCCTGGTTTAGATGATTCCTTACTTCCCTTCTCGGGGTTTGGTTCAGTTTCACAGCTTCACCTATGAAATGAGAGTTGTGAACTGTTTTGGCAGCATCACAGTTTTCCATAAGAGCAGTTGTCATGATTGACGTAGGACGGGTAGCTGTGTCTCCCATTAGCCTGACCCTCCTCCCCGAAGAGGACCTCAAAAGAAAGTGAGGATCACCATGCCTCTACTAGGGTGATTCCCAAGATTCCCCCCAACCTCACACTTGGACTCTGAACTCAGCTAAAGCTAACTCATGGTCGTGAGGCCTTGCGTAAAGCACTCAGCTTCTTACTTCATTTCCCCGTGGGGGGAATGCACAAGAATACATGAAGGCTTCACTCTTTTTAGCTTTCCAGATCTAGCTAGGTTTCTGTGCAGGGGAGTTTGGTTCTCAGAAAGGAAAAGGGATGGTATTAATACCTAGCAGCTGCCTCCTGGCGAGTAAGAAATGGGCTGGATTTTGCATGCATCACTCCGTTCAACCGATACAGAAATCTGTTAGTGAAAGTATAATTGTCATTGCCTTAGAAGAAAACAAGTATAAAAACATTAATGGCTGGGAAAGAACTTTCAAAACAGACAGGTAACCAGAACTTTTGCCTCTGAGTGGAGGCCTGATTTAGCTAATTTTAAATCTTCCCACCTTACTGACAGTGTAGCTTTCTTCTCTGGTCTAGACAATAGGCTGTTGTCCTGGGTGGGACCCTGGCTCTGCAGCAAAGAGGCCCCTCCCCCTATGTATTATAATGATATTATGATGGTACCACGTGGCCCAGAATGAACCTGGCTGAAAAGTTAGCTCCCACACACCAGGAAAGGACAGTGGCCCCGTGTGAGGGACATGACTCATGGGAGTTCCCTGATTTGAAGGGGGAGAAGAGTTGTAAGGTCCCAGATGGGAATGTTCTGGGCTCAGAATCAGGGAAACCTACACAAGATCACCTGATATGGCTAGTGTCTAGTGCTGGAGGTACTTGGTAACACTTCTGCAGCTTATTTTTGGAAGGAGCAATAGTATAAACAAGAAGACTCCAGAGAGAGACTGGCACAGCCTTTGGTGTGTGTGTGTGTGCACGCGCGCACACGGGTGTCCTGGTGTGTCTTCATGTGTGCTTCAAGAATGCATTCCCGTGGTTGGTGTACACAGAGGTGCGTGTACCATGGGATGCTTCATATGAAATCTGAGGGTGAATATATGTGCATCTGTGTACACAAGAGGACAGTGTCTGTTGTCTGATGGCATGGTTGTATATGGACTGTGTGTATCCTGAGAAAACATGCCTTCACAACTTGAGCATAAAACATTATGAAGGTACGATGATTTGGAAACAGATCTCCAGTTTAAACTCGTTAGTCCACAGCGCCTTTTTTAGCTCTACATTGCTTTTCTAACTTTTCTCATTGCTCTGGCAGACCACTTGTCAGAAACAACTTAAGTGACAAAGCACTTACTCTGGTTCACGGATCAAGGGGATATATCCTGTCTCGATGGGGAAGGCATAGGGTGTAGGGCTCCCTCAATGGCAGTAAGAACTTGTGGCATGGTTTGCTCATAGTTGGATGTTCCTCCAGGAAATAGAGAGCCAGCCTATAACCCCCAAATCTGGTCACTATGGCTTGACTTCTGCCAGCCTGGCCCCATGTTTCAAAGGTTCCCCTACACCTCAAAATAGTACCATGAGCTGAGGCTCAAATGTTCAAACTCATGAGCCCACAGGGGATACTCAAATTGTAACATTCTGCTTCTGGCCCCCGTTCACTCAAGGCCATTTAGTAATGCAAAAATGCATTTAGTCTAACTCTGAAAGTCCCTCAGATCTTAACAGTATAAAAGTCCAGAGCCTCATAGCTTGGAGGGATGTTTCACACTCAAACCATACAAACTCCCAGGTAATAAATATTGTGTGTTTTGGCTACCACCATAGGCTTTGCCCATAGGACAATCTGGACTGTCAAGAACAGGCAGTCCTTTTCTTACCACAAGAAATGCCCTTGTTGTGAATGGAGCAAGGACAGAGTTGGATGAGACGTATTTTCATCCTGTAAAGGGCCAACTCAGAGCAAACTCTTGGGTTTGTGCCTTCAGATCTGGGGAGAGCACAGTCTAGACCTCTAGATGGGTCAGGGCGTATATGAAACCACAGGGATAGGGCAATGTAGACATGGGGAGATGGGAACGGAGAAGGAACCCCGCGGGCTTCTTTCCATGGTGTTCTGGACTTGCCCTTAGTGGTGACTCACCATGAACTTGTTGGAACTGATGACCTTCCCACAGAGTAAAGACTAATGAGGTCAGGTCTTCTCAGCTTTGAGATGCTTTGGGAAAGTTGCCGTAAACCCATAGGGTGTTATTATCACTGAGAATACAGAGAGGCTACTGGGACAGGGAGGTGAGCACTCCAGTCTCCCAGGCCTTGGGGCACCTGTCTCCCTCCCTGTCCTACTTCAACCTCAGTCTCTGAAGCCTTGAGAGAGTCCAAAGGCCCATATGCCTCATCTTTCCAGTCAGTTCTGGGATGCCTGCTATGTTTGACTCTCGTCAACAAATAAACATGTGTCCCCAAGGGTGCTGAGCTTTGATGATTTTGTTCTGTCTGATGGAGGACAGTGCTTTCCACCTCTTGGAAAGTTCCCAGCAAGTCAGTTATGGGGAAGCTCAGCAGACTCATTCCTCATACCAAATTTGAGCCCTTAAAAGTAGAAACTAGCATTAATAGTATGATTATATTTGATTAGCTATATCAAAGCTGTATCTGGGCTTAGTGTCATGTAGGTGCTCAGTGGTCCTACCTTAACTGTATCTGGTTGAGGCAGAATGGAGGACTTTTGTGCTCTAGAATAAAGGTGACCTAGAGTGGGAAGAGCTACCTGTAGGCCATAGTTCATGAGGCAAATGGTACTTTCAGACTCAGATTCTCTGAGATTCTTGTACACAAATGCCTGTGCAACCCTCCTCACTTGCTAATATTCCCCCCATGTCCACACCCTCATGTTCTACCTTGTAAAGTCCTTTCCCATTTCTCCACAATCTCTGTTCCATCTTCACTGTCTAATCGACCTCAGCCTTTTCTTCTGTAGCAATGGCCCTCAGCCTTCCTAACACTGTGACCCTTTAATACCGTTCCTCATGTTGGGGTGACCCCCAACCATAAAATTTGTTTTCATTGCTACTTCATGACCGTAATTTTGCTACTGTTATGAATCATAATGTAATTATCTGATATGCAGATGGTCTAAGGTGACCCCTGTGAAAGAGTCGTTCAACCCCCAAAGGGGTCGTGACCCACAAATAGAAAACCACTGTCGTAGTATCATTTATCATTACAACCAGATCTACTCGTGGTTGCCCTACCCAGCCTGAGGGACTTCCTAAACAAGGGGGCTAAATATCTCAATTTGACAGTGTCCCCAGTACTAGAAGCGAACTGTATTCCTTTCTAGTGATTCCCCACAGCATATGGCGCCCAGTTCTATGCCCTCACTGGGACAAGTGTCCATTTCATTTGCATGTGACTTTTCTAATCTCTGGTTTTTATTGTCTGAGTGAAGGAGAAGTACTCCCTCACTAAGCCTCACTGGGGATGTGCAGGTGGGAGTGGGAGAGCTTGGTCTTAAGAACCCAAGTCTGCAGGAGGAGGTATGTGGGTGACATGACATGCGTAGCTCTACCCAGATACCGGCCACACTTTCTTAGCGCCACCTGCCGCTCTGGGTATCCAGGTCTCACCACACACCTTGTAAGGACACGCAGTCGTCATTCCACCATCTTACGAGGGGCAGCCTGTTCTCTGCCTTCTGAGACAATGAACGTGAGGGCAAGTCTCATGACTGGCACACTGCACAGGGAGAGAAATTCACCTGGCCAAAGGGATCAGGGGAAGTCCAAAGGCCACCAGGAACTTAACTCTAAGCCTTAAAAACATGGGATGGCACCTGCATTGCAGAGGAGAGACAACACAAGGTCAGGCTTCAGGTATTTTGAGGACCTGATGCCTAAGGCTGGGCAAATGGGCACACATAGCAGCATAGACATCACCAAGGGCACAAAGGCACACCAGCAGAGGGGCTTATACTTGACTGTTTAGGAATAAGATGTGGGATAAAGGTACAATCAGTTATGTTACTCACATGCCACTGAAACCCTGTGGAAGTAGCCAACGCTGAAGCATGGCTCTTACAGAAAGCAGAGAACCTCTGGCCACAGCATTTGTCAATGTATCAGCACAGAATCTTGTTCTCTGTGTGCTTCTGATTAGAGATACTTGGCTGTATACTGTGAGCTCTCACACACTAGGCTCCTGGCAGACACACTGGACTGATGGCTGGGGGCCCTAAGTCCCAGCCTGATGCAGCTTATTGAACTCCTTTTTCTCCCCTTAAGACACAGCATAGCCTCCTGGACCAAGGCCACCAGAAAGCCCTTCAGCTCTATTCTTCGAGTCCACTTTAAACATCAACATCACCAACAAACAGTACAACAACGTAAAACCAAAACAAAACACAGCAACAACAACAAAGAGCCAGGGCACTAAACAGACTGCAGAAGGGCATGCTTGTTGAGCCTGAGAGCTGAGACAAGGCATCCCAGTTGGGATGTGTGTGACCTCAATGTTTTGTGTTCCTCCAAGGTCCATTATTAGCTGTGCAAGTGCCATGGGTGGCATATAGGGGTTGCAAGTTCATTTTGGATAGTACGCCTATTTTCAGTCACAGAATCAATGGACAACAAGGATCGCTGATGATCAGCACAGGCCCGGAGCTGGGCTTTAGGACTTTTGCTCTACAAAGACAGCACTGGGCCATAGGAACCCTGGACACATCATCTCTAGAGACTTTGGGGTAGGACCCTCCATGTCCCTCATCTGGAACCTTCTCCTTTGTGCTCCTGAGACAAGTGGCTAGGGATATTATTTTGTTGGTAGTGCAGTGATGAGCCTTGTCCTTAGACATTCTCAGAACCACTAGGGGCTCTAGTGCAGTGGTTTTCAACCTTCCTACTCCTGCGACCCTTTAATGCAGTTCCTCATGTTGCGGTAAGCCCCCCAACCATAGAATTATTTTCATTGCTACTTCGTAACTGTAATTTTGCTACTGTTATGAATCGTAATGTAAATATTTGATATGCAGGTGGTCTTAGGTGACCCCTGTGAAAGGGTCATCCATCCCCCAAAGGAGTCATGACCCACACATTGAGAACCGTTGCTCTAGAGGATGGAAGCCAGGCTCTGGTGAAGATTACTGCCCAAGGCTTCGTTGCCCAGTGGGAAAAAAGCTAGGAGCAGATACCACATCTCTCAGGAGTGAGCTGAGCCACTGTGTCATTACCCAAGCATTCAGACTTAATGACACCTTAAATACGAGGATTCTGTCCACTTGCATATAAAGAGAACTCTGGTAGGACAACTTGTAAGACAAGAACGAGTGTCATAAACTTATATCCTAGAATTTGGTTAGGGTCTTCAGTGTGCTCCTGACACAGAGAGCCTAAGCCCTGAGGAGATCCACTCTTGTTCCTGGGGATAGGATTTATGTCCTATAAGTATCTCTGCAGGGGAACTGTGACTGCTACCATGGTACAGCATGCTGTCTTAAGTAAACCTCGGAGCTGTCTGTATGGAGAGTCTGATGACCACCAAACTGGCTCTTCATTTCTTTGTAGGGTCACTTTTTTAAATAATAATAGCAATAACAACAATAATAAATACATATTTATTTATTTCTTCTTGGACGCTCTCAAACATGTACATAGTATAGTTTGAAAATATCTACCCCACTCTTCTTCCTCCTGCCCCTGGATCCTGCCTCTAACATGTCCCTCTTTTGTTTTGTTTTTTCTTTTCCTTACTTGACTCATTGCGTCCAATTCATGCTGCCTGTGCACAGGTGTAGAGCCATCCGCAGGAGCATAGGCAGCCTACCAGGAATACCAGAAGAAAATTGACTTTCCCTTCCCCAGCAACTATGGGCTGCCTGTAGCGTCTCAGCTAAGGGTAGGGTCTTCGAGTCCCTCTGGGTCCACACTAGAATACCGATTGGCTGGATCTTGTGCAGGTCTTACGCACGTAGCAACAACTGCTATAGGTTCCTGAGTGCAATAGCCATGTCTACAGCTACTTTTTAGTGCTCCTCCTCTTCTGGCAATGCCTCAAAGACTCCCTGACCTGAAGCTTGACACCCAGTCCTATGAACTTGAGCTATCCTGTCTGCTTGTGAGGTGACGTCATTTCACAGAGGGAAAGGGACAGTTGATAGCTTTGGAATTGCCTCACTGGTTCTTCTGGGAAGGAAGACTGTGGGATCCTAGATACGATGATTATTTTCACTATGGAACATAGGTCCAAGGGCTTGGGTGAAGGGCTGGCCACCTCTCTAAAGGTCTTTCTTCTGCAAAGTGGGAGTAGAAACAACCCCTCTTTTCTTCCCAGTGTTGTTGTGAGTCTCACACCCCTGAACAACATGTGTGATCACAGCCTGAGAGGTGTGAAGTACCATATTGTTTCTTTGTTGAACAGAAATCTAGTCATAGTATCTAGCAAGGCTGAGGTTATCAGTTTCGGGAAATGATGAAAGAAGAGCGTGTTGGCTTCACAAAAGCGGGGTTTACTCATTGATTAACAAGTAAAACTTTGCACCAAACTGTGTGGTATCAGTGTTATGTGGAATTTGTTTTTAGATAAATGTGTTTCTGAGATGTACAGATATGTAGTAAGTATGACTTTGGGTATAAATAGACACATGAGCATTGTGTATTTACCAACGTAAAGATCTATGTTTCTTTTTGGAGAGTGAGAACACCAGTGTAGAATGAATATATGTATAATAGATTTGAATATCTATTATACATATGTATGTATGAATGTATTTGTAGATAGCATTTCTGTTTCCTTGGAAATTCTTGAGCATACTGTTAAATATAAGGCAGACCATGTGCACACACATGGGTCTTTATACAGATATATATATATATATATATATATATATATATACATACACACACACACACACACACACACACACATATTTTATAAGATATTCTGTATAAAATGTGTGTGTGTGTATACATAAACATGTACATATGTGTTTGTATATATGTATATATATGGGGAGCTTTGAGTAGGCCAAAGAAAAGGCCTATTGTCTCAACTTGGGGTGAGTAGGAACCCAAAAGCAGAAAGGTCTTGCCCTAGCTTTCTGGGATTTGAACTCTGACCTTCTGGAAGGTACTTAATTTCTCTGCTTCAAATTCTTCCTCTACAGACTTGTCCCCTCACAGAGGTGGCCATTCATTTGGACCTTTTACCCTGTCCCAGGAGAGAGGCCAAGCAATCACACCAAGATTCCGTCTTCTTGTCATGAGCGCTAACCGGAATACTGCCAAAGCGAAGCATGTCCTCTTTTGAAGGATTTCTGCAAGCCTTAAGGGCAGAGAAATCAGGAGGACTAGGGATGAACAGTGACAGGAATGCAATTCGGGCTGTTTTTAATGATCAGGGAAGGAGGCTTGGTGGCGAACTAGAGGCATTTCCTCCGACAACCTCTGTTCCAGAATGATCTCTTTTACAAACGTGGCTAAGAAAACACGGGTGAGGATGCAGAGAGCTCCCTGCCCTCCTGGCCCTGCCATTTATCCAATTTACACTGATCAGACCCACATTGGCGAATGAAAGCCCCTCTTTCCTTCTGTTTGTATGAGTTACTCACGGGGGCAATTTGAACGGATTGGATTTCCCCTTGGAAATGCTGGTATTTCCATGATTTGAAAAGTCTGGCTCAATTAGAATAATCTCTGGGCACTTCCTCTCCTTTTATGCAGGTAAATCATGGATAATTTAAAAGCAAAAGAACCTTTAGGACCATTGGGCCTGCCTCTTTCATCTCCTCACCCTCATAATTGCCCTCCATTGCGAGACCTCCTCCGTGGTGAGTTGGGGCGACTGATTAAGAGGTGCAGGGCTGGGCCATGCAGAAGGGAGGGTCGAGGGCCAACGCACATGGCCTCCCCTTCAAAGACACTTCCTCTGCAGCAGGTATGTTAAATACCAAACCTGAGTCGGGTTACGCTCTCAATTGATGCCATATGATCCGGAGTGCCCAGACAAAGACGGGCCATGATTAGAAAGTTCAGGACTATGAATGCTTCTGGGGGCAGGGGGTAATCAAGTGCCTAGAGATGGGGAGGGAGACAGTAAGGCGAGCTGACAGTGGTATGCGGCACTGCCCCTCAACATATTTGGAACCAGAGAAATAGTTCTTTTGCCTCTGTGCCGGCGCTCGGATCAGGAATGTGACGAAAGCTCACAGTCCCCTGCTCCTGTAGAATGTTATGGGGATCCTGGAATCACATAGCAAAAGGCTGTTTTGACTTCCTGACTTAATTAGACATGTTTGCATAGACTCTATCCCATCCACCTTGGAGAGGGGAATGCGTTGTTGTGACTGCTACCAGGGAGGGTAACCATGAGGGACCCCAGATGTTCACAGCTGGGAGAATATTCCAAGAAAAAGCAGCTTGGTAAGCCTTACTAAGTTAATGGGTGGGGGATGGGGAAACTGAGGTTTGGGGCTCTTTGGTCTATGATGCACAAGAAGGGCTAGAACTCAGTATCGTTAGTCTCCCTACTTCTGAATACCAGCTGCCCAGAAGGCAGGGGTATGGGTTATGCAGGTGCAGGGCCATGGGTACAGGGGCATACATGGACAGAGGCATACATGGACAGAGGCATATATGGACAGAGGCATGGGCAGGGATTTCTATCTGCTTTCAAGCCCCAGTCCTTATCATTTGTTTCTAGCTTTGTTTGACCCTTCCCTTGCCTTCTTGTGTGACCCTAGCCTGCATCCAAACTGGAGACAGAGCTGAGACTCAGATTAGAGTTGGAGGGTGCCCTGAAGCTTCCCAATGAAGAGTCAGGAAAGGATGGACTAGATTGGGTGGGGTAGGGAAGTCACATGTTCCGGATGCATTTGGGAACCTGACAGGGAGTGATCCATAGTCCTGGATCACCTCAATTTCCAGCTCCAACCTGCACTCGTGTCCCTTAGGAGACTCCCTTTCCCACCCAAGTCTCCATTTCCCACTATGTAACTTTATGGGGTTCGAGATGGAGATCATTTGGGAGTGCAGCCGATCTGAAGCTTTAAAAATATTCCTATGCTTTTTTAATTGTTCTGATTTAAATTTTTTAAAGACTTGTTTATTTTCATTTTCTCTGTGTGGGTATTTAGCCTGCATGTATGTCTGTGCATCCAATGTGTGCAGTGCATAAGGAGGCTAGAAAAGGGTGCTAGATCTCCTGTAACTGGTGTTCTAGATGGTTGTTGGCTACCATGTGGGTGCTGCGAATTGAAATCTACCTCTCTGGAAGAACAGCCAATGTTTTAGCTGCTGAGTCATCTCTCCAGCTCACTCCCCAGTCTCCAACCACCACCCCCAATCTGAAACTTTAGCAGGAACCATCCAGTGCTGACTCGTTCTGGAAGAGATGTACTGTTATAGCTCTCTGGGAACCCTCTCTCTAAGGAGTGGAAGGGAAATGACAAGCTCAGGGCAGAGCCACAGCTACCCTCACAAAACCCGGGACCCCCCCAGGGACAGACTGAGAGCCCCCCTCCAAGGACAGAGCGCCCGGCAAAAGGAATGTGCGGGGGGGGGGGGGTTGGCAGGGGAGGAGTATGAAGTCAGAGAATGGTACCAGTGGAAAAAGAGGTTCAGTAAAAACAAAGCAGTGTGTGGCTAACAGGCAACTGCGGGGACGCCCCTAAGTAGCAGCTCTCGTTGAGAAAGTAGGATGACTTTGTTGTGTTTTGGGTCTCATCCACAGAAATGCAAGGACCCATTGCGCCCATGTCTGTTCTCTCCCATGGCTCTGCTCCGATTCCTTTACTGCTCGCTGGATATCCATTGCTTTCTCCCCCACTTGTCTTATGGCTTCTTATTTACACACAGGCCTCTGCAGAAGATTGAGAGCCCCTGGAGGCAGGACTGGGCAGACGGCAGAGCCCCTCCTGTCTTACTCAGATTGGCTCGGGAGAACTAGTCTCTCATATGTAATGTTTGTGTAAGTGAAGGTAGGTCCCAGGGTGATCTATTCCACAGCAGGACAAGCGAGGGTGTCTGAGCACTTCGGAAGCAAGGGTCCTGAGTGACTTGCTGGAGGATTGTGAACATGTTTCTTTGGTTTCCTTTCTTATGGAAAGTGGGCAGGATAAAGTGGTCATAATGATAGCTGGCCTCCACTGTGCAGTCTCTAATTGCTGGGTTCTGTTATACACACCTCTACCTGCCTCTTACTGTAACTGCCTCCCCAGTTCTAAGACTTAGTTGCTATGACTATCCACGCACAGAGAGGCTCAGTTACTTTTCCCAGGCTGCAGAGCTAGTGGAAGAATCAGCATACCAACCTCCCCCCAACCCTATTACCATCGAGGTAGATTAGTGTCACATTGCATGTGTTGCAGGCTCCTCTGTGTTTGAGGAGTGTCTGGCCTGGGTTTGGTAACAGCGGATGCTGGAGGGAGATGTCAGCCCCTTGTGAAGAAAGAACCTGCAGGAAAGACCTTAGACCACCTACTAGGATGTCCATCTCCCCAGCATCCAGGGAGACACCAACACCCTACCTAGATTCCTGCAACCTGGGAGGCTGAGCTCTCAAAGCCAAAGCCCAACACCCCCCCCCCACACCTCACCACCCCAGTCAATTCCCAGTGCCAGCCCTGCTCCTGCAAGCTCCTAATTAAGTTAAAAGGGAATCCAAGCCCCTGGGTGCTCCTTTCTCCAGGAAGCATTAGAAAAATGCAGGGAGGGAAAGAAGTTCAAGGTTGGGGTATGTGCTGCCCTTGGTTCTGCTCAGGAATTCCTTAGCTGATTACACGGCTCTCATTTCAACAACACCAGCTTTGTATCCTGGCTATGGGAAGACTGCCTGTCACTGCTGTCGCCTCTGGAGGGTCACCCTGCCAGGGAAAACGCATCTGGAGAAAAGTTTCCACCAGATTTGAAATACTTTCGGTGGCAGGGGATGCTTTCTCCAGGAGTTAATGCTTTTTGTACCTCCCTTATTTCTCTCCCCACTGTTTTGGGTATTAATAGTTATTGTGGGACCTCCACATTTTAAGAAATCTGGTAGAGTGTATGTGCTTGGTTCCCCCTTTAAGGAGGCTGGAAGCTTCTAGCAGGTTTCAGAGTGGACACAGACTCATCTCCCAGGCATAAGCTCTTCAGGTGGAGGATCTGGCAGCCCACTGCACCCCACCACTTGTGCTAAGAGGCTCTGGCCATGGGCAGAGACTGGGTGCAGGTATGACTCAACTCCGCACAGCCAAAGAAGTGGCTGGCAACTTGTCACGAAGCCAGTCTGAGCCTTTCTCCTTTTCTGATGATCTTTGATCATTTCTTTCCTCTCTGGAAAGTCCTGCACTTGTACCGAGATGAGTCCTGAGATGACTATGTGATCTTCCACTCTGGAAAATACTCAGTCCACTAGAGACACTGAACTGGCCCATGAAAGGAAATGTTTGCTTTGTGCTAGGTCTGGGAAAAGCCTCCTGGGGAGGGAGAAATATGAGGTGAGTCACGATGTCAAACACTTAGCTAGCTTTGGTAACTTACCATGCCAGCCATGGTACTTAATCTGCTTTACTTCATTTAGTCTTCAGCATGGTCCTCTGATGGCCACGTTTAACTATACCAGGGAACAGATAACGAGAACAGTAACTGAGCTCTTCATAAACATTGTGGTCAAAGTGGAATCCTGAGCTTGGTTTACCCGACCGGCTGGGTTGTTCTGGTACCTACATCCCAATACTGCAGAGTATCATCTTCCTACTTCACCACAACTCCAGGGAGCTTACCATGTCTGGAAGCAGCCACATATGACCAGCCACAACCATACAGGATGAAGGGTCGATATGCAGATAGGAGCAAAAGCCACCAGCACTGCCGTGGTTCAAAAGTGACAACTTTCTCCATGGGGCTTCCTGGAATAGGACAGAACGAAGGTGGAAGAGTTAGTTTTTCTATTCTTCATCTTGTGTTTTTCCTCCTGGCTACATCTCCCCTCCTGTGTCTTCATAGCCAAGACCTATAAGGCCACCGGATGCTGCCCGTAGGATGACATCTCCTTACATTCTTTCATTCTTCAGGGGTCCTTCATCCCTTGGTTAGGCAAGGAGAGTTTCGGCCAATTGCTTAGCATGTTTCTATTCTTACTGACTTCATCTGCAAGGTAGAAGCTGAACCTTCCTTAGTCTTCCTTTAGGGTCATGATGAAGAATCCACGATACCACGCACGTGTCGCATTTGCAGTGCTTTTGAAGGCAGGCTACAGCTATCAATGACTGTATTTCTCGGGATAGGAGAAACCTGAACACATGCGGAACTAGATGGAAATAGAAGTGGTAATATGGGGGAAACGGATGGCGTGAGGGTGGGGTGGAGAGGAGAGCCCTCATTCTTAACACTTGACGGGAAAGCGCGAGGGATCAGAGCTCTATGGCCAATTCTCATTATTTGCAGTAGTTAGGATTCCATAAAGCGCCTTGCATTCTGAATGAGTGACCTTGGAGTGCACTGCTCCTGAGGGAAGTGCAAGCTTAGTTTGTCTTGTGAGCCTCCTTTTTTTTACCCCCCAAAACACATTTCTGTCAGCCAATTAAGATATAACTTTATACGAGGTGTGGTTTGGGTTAAAGACACCGTGTTTAATATATAGTTGACTTTCTAGCGGCGACTTCATGGCCACTGCTACTGACCTTCCTGCTGCATGACGCTTGTCTAGCACGTGTGATTTTCTCTGTAAGACGCATCACAGCTCAGAAATACAAGGCAACATCTCTGCGTTGCTTGTGTGAACAACCCAAAAAAGCGGAATCGCCAAAAAAGAACAAGTATGGGAAGGCAAAACTCAATTTACCACAGAACATAGTTACTGTGTGAGCGCTGAAGCAGAAAGCCAGAGTTGGGAGCTCATCCTTCCCTGGGTGTAACACGAATATTAGGGCTCAAGTTCTTACTATGATCCGTATGTTCAGAAACGATCGCCAAAGTGTCTCGTGTATAGGGTTAGGGATTAAAAATACGTTTTAGTGAGCAGGTGAACTTCTAAGTAAAGAACCCGTGAATGATGAGGCTTGATAGTGTTTGTAGCAAGGGAGATGAAAGTTGAGACACTGGTTGTGGGAATCGGGGGACTAGCTTTTTATTTGAAACAGAAGCCAGAATCTTTTGAGAGAAGGCAGGGAGGAGGCTAGCGTAGGCTTTTGAGGCAAAACAGGAAACGTTGCTGAGAAGAATGGTAGGGGGTTGGGTAGAGCAGGGGAGCAGACTGGCAGCCACAAATGAAGGGCCAACTGAGGCAGGAGGCTGCTAGTAGGTAGGCTCTTTCTACCAGGGAGCGTCCCCACAATTCCCTAGGAAAGCAATTCCCTGGAGCAGTTTAGCTAAAGACCCGGGTCAGGATTTCCATCTGGAGGCACAGAAGACTCCTTTTCTCTCCAGGAGGGAGAATGAAAAGCAGAAAAGTAAATAACCGAAGTCTGATTTTTACGCACAAGAACACAATAGGGCAAGAGAGGTCAGTAGTTCAAGAGGGCTTGCCTACCTTGTGTGAGCCTCAGGACTGCATAGCCAAGTGTGGTGACCCATGCCTATAATCTCAGTGCTTGAGAGGTAAAGGCAAAAGGATCAGAAGTTCAAGTTCATCCTAGGCTACAGGGTGAATTGGAACCCAGCTATACGAGACGCTGTCAAAACAAACACGTAAATAAACAAAGGCTACAAGTTAGAGTATGTTAGCTAATACCTCTGTACCCCCATGAAGTAGAGGCCTGTCGTCTTCACATTTCTGCTCAGATCTTGAGCATGGAACACATTTTTGTACAAGCAGCCATGAGATTCTTAAGACCCTTATTCAGTAGTTCTCTGATTAGAGCCACAAGGAGGAGGGGAGCTGGCTCCTTCAGGGCAGTGCACGAGCCCAGTAGAAATTCCAGCAGACATCTTGGAGGCCCATCAGCTCTGCTCTCTTACCAGCTTTCTGCAAGGAGGTAGTTGCTACACTCAGAGGCAATGCATCCAGAGTTTTGAGGTTCAAAGCCTTTCTAATTCAAAGAGTGGTCTCCAGACCTATAGCATTGGCTCTACCCGCTAGCATGATGGGAATGTAGAATTTCAGATCACATCACAAAGTGCAGAAATCAGAATCTGGCTCACCAGGCAACTAGCCTGCCTGCAAAATTTTGAGATTGCCTGTCCTAGAGGCTCTTGAGGTGAGCTGAGCCAATGTTGGAGGCACAAAAGTTGTGAAAGTTGGGGCTGGGGATGCAGCTCAATGGCAGAGGGCCTGCTCAGCATGTGTGAGACCCTGGCTTTGATATTCCCCACCCCAGCACTGCAAAAACAAAAACAAAGCTATGAGAAGTCAGGCTCCTAGGATACAGAACATAGATCTAGGAGCAGACGATAAGGTGGGAGATTTGAAACAAAACAGTGTTTGATTGAGTTCACTTCTGTTTCTCTCTCACGTGTGTTTACTCAATATCTGGTCACACGTGAAGACAAAGTATAGGGAGAGGAGACCCCATGCACATGCGCACTTAGGTGCTGTGAAGAAAAAGGAGAAATAAGGCAAAATAAATATCATTGAAGGAAACAGTAGACCCATCCAGACAGTTTTCTACGGTTTTTAGAAACATTGCTGACCATGTTTATGTGTTTATTGTTTGTTATTGAACCAGAGTAGCCCAGGATGGCCTCAAGCTTTGCTGCATAGCCAAGGATGACCTTGAACTCCTGATCCTCTTCCAGTGCTGTGATTATAGGCATGCATCTCCACTCTCGTACACTTTATTAACTTTCATGTTTTAAAAAAAATCCCTAAGGAATAAGTCTTCAAATATTGAATTAAGTCAACACAAGGAGATTAAAAAACAAGTCAGCAGAGCTTGGGAAAGAAATAGAAAGTAAAACTACACAGAGATAAAAAAAAATATCAGAAAATTAAAAAGCAAGATGGAATAAAAGGAACAGCAAGGCAGAGCCATCGTTCCCATGCAGGCTCAGTAGTGTGGGACTTCAGCAGCTCCGGGTCCAGAGCTTCAGTCACAAAGTTCCCACTCCTCATCAGAACCAGGAGCTGGTACACCTGAGTGGTTCCAAGAGTGAGGTCTCTGGAGGCTCTGGAACATTCCACCAACAGACAAGTCAAGGTCTGCTGGCATGTTTTCTATAGCATATGCTTCCTTCAAAGAAAAGTGTAGGTCTGCTTAATAAATTAGTGACTTAATAAAAATAAAGCAATTCACGATAGTAGAAAGAAGTAATGGAGAAGGAGGAAAGGGGAAGAAATCAAACAACCAAATTCCACCATCCAGAAGTCACCACTTGGAAATCCAGGGCATTTTCTACAAGTTTTATGAAAACAATGTTTTCTTCAAACATTTATATGCCCTAATTTTTATCGTCACCTTCTAGTTAATATATAATGAACTTTTTATGGCTGCTATTAAATATTCTTTCATTATTGCAATGGTTCTAGAATAATTCTATTCTTCGGAAATGTCTTCCTTTAAAAGGACTACTGGGTCCATGGCTCAGTTTACTAAGTGCTTAGTAAATATTTGTTGAGTGACTTACATGAATGAATGCTGAATGGTTAGGTTTTGTTGCTAAATATTTGCGGTTACAAACAGCACAGTGGCAAACATCCGCTTAGCTAAATCATTAACGCATCCCAATTATTTCCTTAAGAGCAATCCTGGAGAGGAGAATGAAGTGGTTAGGGAGTACGGCCATCTTTGAAACATTTGGATAGTGTCCAGCTCACGATATCAATCTGTCCTTCCATCTACAGTGTAGACCCATGCATATTTTCTTTCATCTTAGCAATACTTGGTGTTTTAAAAATACAGTTCTGATTTGAAAGATTAAATACAGAGTTGTATTTCTGAACACTTTAAAATCCTTGGGCATTTAAGAGTATACATTTTTACAACCTTTTGGAACATTTATATATCTTGTGTGAAGCTTTTTATGCCTGGAGCTCATTTAAATATTCTGTTGTTGATCATTTTGAGTGTGTATACGTGCTTATGTGCATGTGTGTGTGTTCGTGTGCGTGCACGTGTGTGTGTTTGTGGCACATGCTCACAAGTACCACAGCACACATGTGGCAATCGGGGGACAACTTGCAGATGCCAGTTCTCCCCTTTCACCGTGTGGGTCCCAGGACTGAACTCAGGTCATCAGTCTTGGCTGCAAGCCCCTTTACCCGCTGTGCTATTTCACTAGCCTTATATTTTGATACAGGGTTTCTCAATGAACCCGGAACTCAATGATTGGCTAGACCAGCTGGTCAGTGAGCTCCCAGGACCCACCGTCAGTGCTGGAATTACAGGCATGTGCAGTCATGCCTGGCTTTTTAATGTATATGCTGGGAATTTAAACACAGGTCAGTGTGCTTCCATGGCAAGTGACCTTACTTACTAAGCTATCTCCCCAGCCCATGTCTAGCTCGTTTACCATGGGTTCTGGGGGGTTGACCTCATGCCCTTTTGCTTTGGGGACAAGCACTTCATTTCCCTCACCTTTATTAATACTCTTCATATGTTAAAAGACAATTCCTTTGTATACTTATAAAGCTATAATCTTTTCTTACTTGGGCATATTCTTTTTCTTCCTTCCTTCGTTCCTCCCTTCGTTCCTTCGTTCCTCCCTTCGTTCCTTCCTTCGTTCCTTCCTTCCTTCGTTCCTCCCTTCGTTCCTTCGTTCGTTCGTTCCTTCCTTCCTTCCTTCCTTCCTCCCTCCCTTCGTTCCTTCCTCCCTTCGGCACTTTTAAAGACTGCATAGCCATTCTTGTTTTCCATTTTCTTTTTCCATGCTTTGTCTTTGAGGTTAGAATAGCTTTCTCTGCCTCCCCAGTACAGGGCCATTCAGTCTTGGAGAAATTACCCTCGTTTTTCAGGAAAGGAAAATACAGGCCAGAGAATCTACAGTCAGACAGCTCTTGCCCTTGGACATCAGATCTCTGCTCCTTTCTGTGGAGTCAGCTATCTCCTCTTACAGTGACTCGACTTACTGTGGTGAAATCTGTTGAGCAATTGGTCTGTGTAACTGGGAAAGGCAAGGTCATTCTGCCATGGTGGATCTAAGAGAAAGACTAAAAACCTTTGCCAGGATGACATCTTGTCTCTGTTTCCTCTGCATGCCACACCTACGTTCTGTGACTCTTCAGTGCTCAGAACCCAATACATATGCTTTACTGTACAGGGTTCCCAATGGGAGGGAGAAGCTTCATTGTTTAGAAATGCCTTGAGCCATATGGAACCCGCAGGGGTGAGGGCAGCTCGTATCACTGCTACCAATGTCCACCACCCTCGTTACTTGCACACCACCCTCCATACTGAGTCTTGGCTTTGCCAGGGCCACAGTGTCATCTCCTCCCTGCTTTTTGAATGGCGGTTTGTGAAGAAGATGTTGAGCCATAGAAAAGTGGGCTGTAGCTGTGGTAATGGGGCCTTTTGGGCCTTACTTTTTTTCTCTCTCTCTTTTCCCCATCAGACATCACTACAAATAGTCTGACTTGATCTCAAGAGCTCAACTGACCTAAATAAGCTGGAGGGGAGTAACTACTTTTTCTCTTTTTATAACTTTCTTCCTAAAAAAAATACAACAACAACGACAAAATCCAGGTGAGTATGCTTTCAGTGAGCCCTGTATGAATGCTATTGGTCACACTTTTGTTATGATTTATTTTCATCTTCTTGCTTAAAAATCAAGGAGAAGAACCCAAACAACTACCTATCTGATCCCATGTTGCCTAAAATACAAATGTAAAGCTGGGCATAGTCATACATACCTTTCATTTCAGTACTGGAGTGGCAGAGGTAGGCAGGTCTCAGTAGTTGGAGACCAGCCCGGTTTATATAGTGAGTTCCAGCAAAGGCTAGCACACTGAGATTCTGTCTCAAAAACCCAACAAACAAAACACCCACCACCAACAAAAGGAATATGCAATCTGAATTTTTAGTTGTTGTTTTTCCTTACAACACAATGATATTTCTAAAAAGGTGTAGAGAATAAAGTCAGTTTTTTTTTTGTTTTTTACTTATGAAAACATGAAGTTTTAATATTTGATCCAAATTTATAACTTCTGGGGGAGGGGGCTCATCACGTAATTCCAGAGTTCGTTAGTAACAATTGGGCAGGCTCTTCTCTAGGGCTGTTAACCTGGAAAGCTCCTCTAGTGGGGATATGGGGTGGGGAGGGTCTGGGTCATGTGAGAAGGGACCACTCAGGACTAAACTGAGGGAGCTGGTGGAACTGAAGACTTGGCAGTAATATGAAACATCTTCAACGCCCTGTGTCACTTAGCACACAATGATCAAGGGACTCAAGGGACCCAAGACAGCAACTTTATTGGCAGAGAGTACTGAAGCATTTCAGTGTTAACAACCTGTGCTGTGAGTTTGGGCGTGTCCCTGCGACTCCACGATGTATAGTACCCCTAGATGCTCAGTGAAGATGCAGCTGGCTCTTAGGGGGATCAGGCTGGGCTAGGACTCATGTTCACAGATCCTTGTTAGTAGATGAAGCAGAGTTCTTTTGATTTAGACCCTCTCCCTACCCTTTCTTTTTTTTAAAATGTTACTGACCAGTTATTGATCTTTATTGTGGACTTCAAAGGAACAAACAGGAAGAGAATAGGTAGAATAACACGTGAGCTCTCAGCTTCTCCTTTACCTTCTTGCTCTAAGCCTGGGGTTAGAAGTGGGATTTTGAGGACATAGAGGTTGCTGAATGAGTCTTTGTGACATTTTGGAAGGTTACCCAACCCCACTGACATTGGGCGTCAGTGTCCAAGAAGAGTCTGCAGCACAAATAGACTTGTAGTTTCCCTTGTTGGTATCTGTTCTCAGGCTATCTAGCAATCTAATGTAAGATGATCTTGGTACTTTAAAAAAATTACTACATTTACTCTGTGTGTGTGTGTGTGTGTGTGTGTGTGAGAGAGAGAGAGAGAGAGAGAGAGAGAGAGAGAGAGAGAGAGTGAGAGTGAGAGACCACTCATATGCTCTGGGAGTCCATTTCTCTCCTCCTTCCATGTGGGTCCCAGGCAATGAATTCAGGTTGTCAGGCTCAGCAGCAAGCACCTTTACCAGCTGAGCCATCTTGCTGGTCAGACCGTGATATTATGAGAGGCAGATAAAATAAATGTCAAGACAGTGAAAATGCTGGTCCCCATTCTCCACCTGCTGCACCTGGCTTCAGAAAGTAGCAGTACTCTGGAAAGTGACAAATAGATCCTTATTTGTGCCTATCTGTGTCTCAGTCTCTTCAAGCAAGTTTCTACTCATTAAGGAGGTGTCCTGGTCCTGCGCTATATAAGCTGACATTTGTGGAAAGTGACAGAGGGGCCAAGCTTGGTGGAAAAGGATGGCGCAGTTGTTCAGGCCTGAAGTGAAGCTCTACTCAGAACAAAGAGAAAGAATTCGAAGGGACACAGGATCCTGGGGGCAGGGCTGCTCCAGGTTGTCTCATTCTCCAGCCCCAGGCTCACACATCAGATTTTGGACATCTAAGAAGCCTCCTTTAGTAATTTCACTGACTTTTCTAGTAAAAAAAAAAAAAAAAAAAACCTTGAACATTTCAAACGCTGGAGCTAACCAGTATCTGGGCAACCCTGGCATGCATGCCCCGGAAACCGGCGCTTTTGCCAACTATACGTTTGGTTCGGATCTTGCATATGGCGTGCACAGTATGCTCACCGTGGAGCTGGAGGACAGAGGCTGGCCACTCAGCGCCTGCTTTGGCAGAGTTTGGTTAGCTGCAAAGCTGTTTTTCCTCCAAGATGTCTCAATCAGCAGGGCCTCCAGCAACTTTTATTCTTTTCTTTTTCTTTAACACTGCCCTCTCATTGCTTGCGTTGGAGGGATCAGAACTGCAAGGGAGTCTTTCATCCCATCCAGGGAGTTTGTGGGGAGCTGAACCAGGACGACAGGATTTGGAACCTGAGAGGGCGTCTTTTTGTCTGCCGTGGCCTATCGCCACTCAAATCCAGTGTGTAGGTTAATAAGGCTTAAACTTTAAAGGAAGGTTGAACATCTGATTGACAAGCTGGCGAATAAGAGTCCAGGGGGGATGTTCTGGGCTTGGAAACTTCCCCATTTACGGAGACACAGTTGAATTTTAAAGAGCCCTTGTCTTAGGCAGAGGCAAACACCTCAAGAGGTTAGCCTTCATGGAAATGCCCAAGTATCTCTGCTCAATGGTTTCTAGAGGCCCCAAGCCTGACATTTGTTTAACCAATAGCTATTGTCTATTGTCCTTAAACCAAAGAGTGGCTAGAAGCTCCCTTCTCAAACCAGAATTATCAGCTCTGAATACAGCCTTCCGATTCAAGGTGGTCAAAACGACTTGTAATGACACTACATTTAGAAGCTTAAAGAGCACTTTTGCTCTTTTAGGGGGTGAGCAGTGTATTAATGCGTGTTACCTTTAGAACTGACAATGCTTAACATAAGGTGGAATTGTTCTTTTCTTCTACTAGTTCCAAAATAATATTTATCCTGTACCCTAACATATTGCAAGTTTCAGGACTTGCTTCTGAGTTTCCAAAAGGGCACAAACAGGAGGACAAACCTGAGACTTCCATCCAAGGATTCTATGAGCATGTGCACAAAACCAAGAACCCTGGTGGCCTGTGGCTGCGACTCTCACTGCAGGGCTCAGAGTTCCCCTTCTGACAGAGGAGAGTGGTCCACAGGTCCACACTGGAATAGGTCAGGTGAAGCTGGTTAAATGCTGAAAAACCCAAAAGATAGGGTTTTAAAAATGGGAAGAACTCATCCCTTTCCCTAACAAAACTGGTTCTTATTTATCTGCCTCTGTGTCTTTCTATTCCTCCACCTCTCTCCCCATCCTACAAATAGTCATCTGTGTCTCAATTTTTCATTTTTAATATTATATTAAAATATTGTAGTATTACTTGAAATTGCTGTGTTTGACGGAAGCTATTATATATGTGGCTATGTGGATGGCCATTTTCCATTTGGTTATATTTAAAATATTTGCCATTTTCCCAATTATGGCTGAAATTCACTAAGTTGCATCTTCCATATAATTTTCAGAAATGAAAAACTGAAAAAGAATAAGGACCTTTGCCACTGGTTATTCCGTAAATCCCCACAAGGGGCTGGGTTCATTTATGTCATCATAATTTTATTTTGCTGTATGATTATCTAGTGTACTTGCATGTCTGATGTTGTGATTTGGGTACCCATGTGCACGGTACATATGGGAAGTCGGAACATCTTTGCGGAGCCCATTCTCTCCTTCTGCTTTTGTGGGGGGGTTCCCAGGGGTTTACCTCAGCATTAGGCTTGATCTGTCTCACGGGGTGAACATCATCAGAATTTTAGCATAGCAGTCACACAACCCTTCCAGCACCGGAGGCTATCAGATTCTTAGAGAATTTTAGTAACTTTGTGTGTGTGGCGCGTGTATGGGGAGGGGTGTTGCAAGGTGGGATGGCAAAATGATGTAATATGGTAGGTTGAATTTGCTTTCCTTTGACTTGTCTTGAGATAAGCGACCTTTGCTTTTGTGTTTACAGCTATCTGTATTATCCTGTGGTTCCTGTCTCCCAGTCTACTGTACACGGGACACTGGTATCTACTTTCTACCTTTGCTACAGTGGGGGCTTCTTTTGATTCTGTTCACCAAAATCCCTGTAAGCCAACTTCAGGATGTACTCACCAGATCAGGTCAGGAGTCTGGCTTCCCCAGGCATAGAAAAGTGAGCATTCTATGTGGGCACCTCCAGGCTGGGTCTCCATCAGGTGCCCACACCTGAAATAGGCTGGGCTTGGGCTCTGCCTTGAAGGGTTGGGCTGTTTCTATGCTTTAAAAGGAAGCTTTCTAGAAACTAGAATGGACTGGACAAAAAGCTGCTGGAGACAGCAAAAAAACTGGCTAAATATCCAAACTCTGCTCATATAGGCAGCCTTGCATTTGGATATCTGGAAGCTTCTGGATGCTGGACCACAGTTAATCGCATATAAGTAAAAGTAATAGTCACTAATAAATAAATCACTGATTGATCAGTTAATTCTCGTCAGTCAGCTAAGGTCTACTAAAGAAAATACTGCCAACATGGATGACTACTGCTTTGTGGTACTTATTTGCACATGTGGCTGTGAATCTTACCCTACCCAGTTTACAGAGGTAGAAACAAACCAATGAAAGGTACCCAAAGAGTACCGAGATAGCTTTCTGAAATTTATGTCATTAGTCTGTGAAACTTCATAACCACCAACTATTGGCCATGTTCCAGACACTATGCTAAAACCAAGAGAAAAGAGTATGTGTGTGCATGTTTTGAGGGATTCATAAGATGCTTAAAATGTTTAACAAGGCAGACATGTGAAAATGTGGAAAGAACATGGTAAGAGGTGGGACACAAAACCAGACCCAGGATTCTGGGAGAGTCAAGAGGCAGGCTCCTAGCCCAACACTGGTCATCTTGGATACTTCTTGGAAGAGGTGGCCTTTCAGTGATGCTTCTCCATGGATAATTAGATGAGTCCGGCAGAGGAATAACGTGAATATTGAATAGCTACAAGTTGTAACCTACAGGCTAACCCCTAGGATTAAAAGCTGCAAGTGAAATTGCCTTAACTAGAGGTAAGTGAACAGAACCTTTTTTTAGGCAAAAAAGAAAGAAAGAAAAACAAAAAACAAACAAACAACCCCCCCACAAAACAAACAAACACCCACCAACTCTGACTATCCATTGCTTTAAAGACTTGAGCCAAAGATAGGGTGTGAAGTAAATGCTTAATAGAAGCCGTCAGACCCACTACTGAGCGAAGAGCAGCCATTTGAAGAACAGATGTTTGGGGGCTAGGGAGGACTGTCAAGGGACGAATGGCCATTGAGTGAAATGGATGGGACTAGGTAGAAGGGAATGATTGCTGTTCTGAGCAGCAAACACAAATGTTTGGTTTGTTGAGAGGGATTATCAACCCTATATAGTGGGGAGAACAAGTAGATCAGCGTGCCGCGCATCTGTTATGATCAGGGTCCCAGATATCCCACAGAAATGGATTTTCAGAAATCAAAAGTAGGAATATTATCTGGACTTTGACAGTTATGACAGGAAACATCCTACAAATCTGCAAGACATGTCACATCCATTCCAAGCTCCGTCTTTTCTTGGTCCTGTTACTTGGGCTCATTTTTAACCAGTGTTCGCTGTCATTTTACTCCACAGAACTGCTTTGTTAATTGATTGACTACTAGTGAGAAGGAATCCCTATACTCTTCTTGGTACCCAACAGGGTATTCTGCCGTACAGCTGTGAGAGAAGAGGAAACTCTCAGCCTTTTCCACACTTTCTAATGCTCTCTAGTCTGTCCCTACTGACCCTTCAGATTTTTTATTTTCACTCAGGAAACAGAGCCAGGAGTGTGTCTGTGAGTTTGAGGCCAGACTGGTCTACATAGTGGGTTCTGGGCCAGCCAGGGAGAAACTCTGTCTGAAAAATCAAAAACAAACTTATGTGTCAGTAGTGATTTACTACAGACCTGAATACTGATGTAAAACAAAAGAAAGTATCCATCACACATAAGCTTATTCAGTTACACACACACACACACACACACACACACACACACACACACTTGAATTCTGTGTTAGGAAGAAAGCACTGTGTGAAGGGGTCATCTGCTCTGTGGGACTGTACGGAGCTGACGACGATTTGATTAGAATTGAGGAGAGTCTAAGAATTGGGATGTATTTGAGAACAGTGATCATGAGGAGACTACTGAAGTCCTTGAATCTTCGTAGCCTCTGCATAGTAACTGCTTTTGTTAATTATGCATTGTCCAGTGGGGACTGATTATTTCATAATCCCAAATGTTTTGAACTATATAAATAATGGTTATCGTTTAAAGTGTAGTTGGTTAACCCCCCCCCCCCCCCAGGTGAGACCTTTGCTAGCAGTCCTGTCTCTGTGCACTCAATAGGTACGGCAGTCCTGTTAGGTAGGCATTCAGTTCATGTTGTTGTCAAGGAAACAAACTCTTAGGGCAATAGCTAGGGGTGGAATGCAGGCAAACTCCTAGTAATGACTAAGCTAATGGTCTTTCATATGTCAGGCATCTTTTAATAGCATCCTCAGTGGTAAAGATCCCAAGGTTTCTCTCCCTTCTTCCTCTCATGCCTTCCCACTTCTCCCTCCCCTTCCTCTTTCCTTTCCTCCTTCCTTCTTTCTTTCTCTCCCCTCTCTTCCTTCTATCTGTGCCTTCCTGCCTGCCTGCCTGCCACTGGAAAAGACAGGGCTAAAAAGACAGCTGATTCTATAGTCATTCTATACCAGGGAATAGATTGGCAAGGGACAAACACACCCTTAATGAAACGATTCTCAGGAGGGGTCATTGAGAACTAACCACCAAGAACTCTGTCATACCTGGACTAACCAACAGGATGTCTCTGTTGTACCTGAGCATGTCTGAACCTAGAGACTTAGAGGAGAATGTCAGCAGCCCATGAGATTTTAGGGGCAGGAGTCTGAAAGCACTGCCCACAGTTGTCAGGATTGTGAAGGTTCCTTCTGAACTTGTGGCTGAGCTGAGCATGAAGGGGTTGCCAGGAACTGAAATTTCTTATCAGCAGTGCCAACATTTGATCTGTGGCTTTATTTTAAAAGGTGGAAGGCTGCATGTGCACAAGTGAAATAATAGGATCCAGACTACGCTGGTGCAGCTGGAAACCAAGCTGGGGTATTGAGCCAGGTGAGCCTGGAAAGGGGCATGTTTCCAGATACCTGATGCCAGGAGGGACACAAGGCTCCTCAAGCCAATGGCTCAGAGTTGAGTCTTTCCTTTTTTTTTTTTTTTTTGTTTGTAATCTATATTTACTTCTCTCATTTTCCTAATGTCATGGATTCTTAAATGTCTCCCAGAGGCTCATGTGGTGAAGTTTGGGTCCCCTGCTGATGGCACTGTCGGGGGACAGTGCAAACTGTAGGGATGGGAGACTAGTTAAAAGAATAGGTTATTGAGAGGATGCCCTTGAAAGATTGAATTTGTCTCTGGACCTTCCTTTTCAATGTTTCCCACTTCGTGCTACCATGACAGGAGCGGCTGTGCTCCACTGCATGTTTAGCTTTGTCTCAAGCCCAACATGGTGTAGCCCATGTGACCATGGATCAAAACCGTGAAGCCATGAGCCCAAACCTTTTCTCCTTGGCATTGACTTATTGCAGACATTTTGGCAGAGGCTGGAGATCTGACTAACGCAGGTTCCCTCGTCCTCCCATCCCTTCCCCTTTCCACAAAAGTCTTCTGCACACCTTCTCTGCCCTGGAGAATGCACTTGGGAGATAATACATGTTCCTTGCTCTTGAAAGTCTCACATTCTACTCAAGCCATAATAAAAGTGCCACAAAGTGATGTGAAAAAGCAAGGAGGGGCCTTCAGTCCACCTCTGGGTGACAAGGAGCTCGATTTCAAGGAATCTGTTGGTTGACTGGCTGTATGCAAAGAGGAAGAGAGAAAGTCTAGAAAAGGGGGAATGCATGAACCAGGGTACAGAGGCAGAACAGACCCTTCAGAAACAGCAGCAGCTTGTCGACGGTGGTCCAGAGGAAATGGGTATCATATTAATGGGAGAGTCATAGATGGGGCCGGAAAAGGAGAGAGCTGGACTATTTCTCCTATAGACAATAGGGAATCAATTAAATGAAAGTTTGACAGTATATGGTGTTTTAGAACAATGGCTAGGGGTGTTTATTTGGTGGTTATATGGAAGGTGGAGTCCAAGGAAAAGAGAACAGGGAGGAAGGTAATATTGTAGTGTCTACACTAGTCGGTGGACTAGGGCAGTGGTTCTCAACCTTCTAATGCTGTGACCCTTTAATACAGTTCCTCTTGTGGTGACCCCCAACCATAAAATTATTTTCGTTGCTACTTCACAACTGTAATTTTGTTACTATTATGAATTGTGATGTAAACATCTGATATGCAGATGGTCTTAGGTGTAGTGGAACACTTGGAAGAAGTTTTTTGTTATTTTGGTTTCTTTAAAAATGCAAAATAGCGTTTGGATTAAGTTTGAGTTCCCACCCCAGGTGTGGTAAATGTTTATGAGTTGAATTTGGAATGCCTGATGCAGATGGTTAGGTGCGGTCATGTTGGCAGGTGTAGCTTGTTTTGGGGATTGTGTGCTGCATGGGTTTATGGGAACTTTTGGCCTAGGGTATAAAAGGTCTGAAGCCCCGAGAGTCAGGGTGAGTGTTGGTTGGTGGTTCATTGGTTAGGTTGTCATCTTGTGTGTGTTAATTCTTAAAAGAACAAAGGTGGGAGGGATTATGTTTACAGACCTTGAGCTGAGATGCTGGTCTGACTCTCTGTCGATAGTCCTCTTCAAGCTTAGGACAGCCTAAAAGAGGCTGTGAAGACTTCTCCCTTTCTCTCATTCTATGTCAAGGCTGCTTGCAAAAGCGGTGAAAGTTTCTTTCCTTCCCTTTCCCTAAATTGAGGGTAAAAGAGTGTAGCTTACTGCTACACTTAGGCAACTTCTGTGAAAGGGTCCTTCGACCCCAAATGGGTTGCAACCCACAGGGTGAGAACAATTGGAATATGGCATCCTTTTTATGAGCTGGGGTGGCACTGGATTAATAATGAAACCAAAGATAACCTAAAGGGCCAGTGAACATCAGCACCCATGTTCTGAGGGCACGAATTGTTGAAGTTTACTGCATTCTTCAAAGAACAGTTTTAACAATGTATGGTCTTTAGTCAGGTGCGGTGTGGTGGTGCATACACGTAACTTCAGAACTTGAGAGGTGGAGGAGTTCGATGCTAACCTCAACTCCACAGTAAGATCTAAGTTTGCCTGGGATACATGAGACCACATCTCAACAACAAACTACCAACCATCACAAGGACCACCAAACAAAACAAAACAAAACAAACAACTACAACAAAGAAACAAACAAAAACAAGTATGGCTCACTTGCCATCTACCAAGAGCTTCAGGATCTCCGCAGAGAACTCAGAGGAGGGCAAGCGTAAGTATCTCATCATATGAAGTCAGGTAGACATGTATGAAGCTCAGTTTTCTGGCAGTTCCACCTTTATAATGGTTCTTCTTTATTCCCCTTAAAGTAATTATCCACTTAGCTGCTCCGATGAGAACTTAGACTGCTGTCGGCTCCTGGGGTGCAGAAGCAATTTATTTCCCTCTGCAAACTGTGGGCACACTGCTCTTTGTTTAGACTGTCCTGTTCATTACTCCTCTCCTGAGTGTCCAAGGGCTTTGCTGCCTCATCTCATTGAATTGTCACATGCAGCTACCAGACTCCCCATGGTAGTGTCATCTGCATTTTAAACACAAGGAAGCAAATCACCCCAGCTAAATCTGCAGTTGACAGGGACTGTGAGCCATAGAAGCGGGGCCCAGGCCCTAACACAGAGCTGTGTCTCTGCGGGGGTGGGGGTGGGGGGCGTGTTATGAGTCCTCATAAATAGAGGAAAATGCATTCCCAAGATAAGAGCCTGGCCTTTCGAATCCAACTTTCTTGCACGAATTCTGCCTTTTGTTTATTTGTTCATGTATTTTAGTTACTTATTTTGATCTTCTTGTGTGCGTGTAATTCGGTGTGTATGTCAAGGTCAGAGATCAACCGACGGTGTTAGTCTCACCTTATACCTTGTTTGAGATAGGACTTCTGTGGTTAACCACAGGCTAGCTGGCTTGTGAACTCTGGGAATTCTCTAATCTCTACCTCCCTTCTTGGTATAGGTTGCTGAGGCTACAGACACGCACTATGTCTGGCTGCACGTGGGTTCTGGAGTTTGACACTCAAGTCCACATTTACACAGTGATGACTTTACCCACGGAGCCATCTCCTCAGCCTAGAATTCAGCTGTTGCTACATGCTAGCACTGGTCTTTGCTCAGGGGCCCATAATCAGGAACTTAAATGAAATGCAACAGTGCAGATAAAATATTCAAAGGGCCCAGTCCAAGTGGTGGTCATCACTGTTAGGCCTCAAACTTCAGGACAAATGGCTAACTGAGGTGTCTATTTAGTATATCAAAGCAGACACTGGCTACCACTCTCAGCAGATTCAATCTGGCTGGCATACCCCGACCCCTACCCTGAACCTCTCCATCCATGAGCTTCTCTTCCCCTCTTCCAGCTTCTCTGATTCCTAGACGGCCCAGTCATTTTGGCTAGGAGGTCTCTTGGTTCTCTGGGTCTCTGGATTCTCAAGAGCTGTCACGTTCTTGTTATTTTTCATTTAACACAATCTACCATTATTATAAGAATTGTTATGAAAAGCTTAATATCAATCTTCCCAGCCTTAGGAGATCTCAGTATTTCCAGACAAATATACCAAGGACCTTGACAGAGAAGGTCTGTGGAGTGAAAGGACATACAACCATCTGGGGAGAAAGGACTGGCCAGATACACTCTAGTGTCTATTGATTAATTTACCCCCCAACTAGGAAGTTCACAAGTCAAGATCCACGGGCAGAGGCTCTGGGACCAGCACACCTCGCTGCCTGTCTTTGCCCTTGCTTTCGTGTTTGTGACCAAGTTTGAAGAAAAGAATAACCCGAGTGATTAGAAACCTAAAAGGGACACAGAGAGTTTGTGCTTCACTAATGCCTTCATTTGCTTTTCATGTAAGATTTCAAATGACACACATTTGTTCTGAACGATTAACTTTGTGGAGCCGGGATAACACAGATTTTTTTTTTTTTGGAGTAATATAAACAAAAATGGGATGTTAATTAAATAGTTACTTTTAAGAGCACAGTCATTTGCTAGCTTGGAAAAAAAAAATTCCTACTCATTGTGTTATTGAGTTGCCATTAATTCAAATATTTCTAAAGAGAAACATGGAGATGGAATCTTTTTATATAGCGTTTAGATTTATATAAAACTTAGCTCTGGGTTGGCTGGTTAGTGTCCTTTATGTTATATGATCTTCACCATACGCCCATGGAGTTATCCACATGGCTGAGAACAGCAGTTCTCAGTATGATCTGCAGCTTGCCCAAGTTCACAGCACCAGCGATGGCGACGTGAAGCCAGGGTCACCTTCTTTTATCACATGCTCATTTGAGCAGACAAAGGGACTTCCGGGTTAAAACTAGTGTGCATTCACAGTCTTGATCGTCACCCTCCACACCTTTCGGGTATGATATGGAGCCCACGTCCAGACACGGATCAAGAGATAGGGTATTCCTAAAAGGGTGAGCAATTCTCAAAGACTTGGCCCCTCCAGTTCCTCCATATGTGAGCAAACCAAAATGATAGCAGTCGAGGTGAACAGGAGACAGAGATGGGGCTGGGGACAGAGGAGATGATATTCAAACACATTAGTGGGATCACAAAGCTGATCTCTAAAGGGGTGACATTTGAGCATAGTTTAGAATCATGAATTGAATTAAGCGGGTGTCTTATATGCTCTGCCAGGATTGGAACAGTTTGAAGAGCCCGATGTGTCGGAGTCTACAAACAATAGAGTGGTGGTTCTCAATCTGTGGGTCGTGACCCCTTTGGGGTGGTCAAACGACCCTTTGACAGGTGTCGGCTAAGACCATCTGCACATCAGATATTTACATCTGATTCATAACAGTAGCAAAATTACAGTTATGAAGTAGCAATGAAAATGATTTTATGGTTGGGGGGTCACCACAACATGAGGAACTGTATTAAAAGGGTCACAGCATTAGGAAGGTTGAGAACCATTGTCCTAGCAGAAAAGGATCTCTAAGTGAGGAATTGGAGATGTTGACAGGGAAGTCAGATTCTGACCATGAGGATGTGGGGAGGGAGACACAGGGGCCATGAAATGAGCCTTAAAATATAGCAGAAGATTTTCTAAGCAGGATAATGACATGAATTCTGTGGAGAGCTTAAACTTCTGAAGCAGGGCTGGTCAGACCTTTCTGTGATAACGAAAAAAAAAAACTTTAAAAAAATATCTGTTCTCATTAATGTAGTAGCAAATAGCTACATGTGATGATGGAAAATTTGACTTATGGATCCTCCAACTAAGGGACTGCACTTTCTGCTTTATTTAATTTTTGTAAATTTAAACTTAAATTGTGGTATGTGACTAGTGATGACTACATTGGATGGAATTGATCCATTTAAAGAAATATGGGCTAGAAGATATAGCTTAGTTCGTAGAGGGTTTACCTACTATTCACTAAGTCCTGAGTTCTACCCCAAGAATTCATGAGCCAAGTGTAAGGATGTATGCCTATACAACACTCATGAAATGAATGCATGGGGATCAGAAATTCAAGGTCTTCTTAGGCTACACATAGAGCCTGAGGCCAGACCCACTCACTCACTCAATCAAATTATCTTAAAAACCAGAAAATATTCTAAATCCTTTTTTTTTTTTTTTAATCAGGGGCTCTCCAACAGCTGTGAAAGCTAAGCTGTAAATGGAGGAAAGTTTCTCATGGATTCACAAGCACCACCTGAGTTAAGAGCTTTTGATGGCTAAGATAGCATAAGAGAACACCCCTGGTTAATTTTAGATAGTATCCACAATTAATATTGTAAAGAGAGACTTATTTAAAGCTTTATGAGTGACGGCACATGCCAGATTATTTAGTCATTGTTATTGCTGGGTGGGCAGGAAGGAAGTTGTTCCAAAGGTAGATAAAGAGAAATTTTCACCTAGTATTTCGAAAGGTCACCCTATAAGAATGAGTCTCATTCATTATATGAGGATAATTTATTATAAGATAAAGTGAAACTTCAAGACGTTGCTTATTATGAAGTCAGAAAAACAACAACAACAAAACAACCTAAAAAAACCAAAGGCAAATGCATACGTGTGCTAAAGGTCAAGGCTGATCCTGCTCGGCTCTGCAGCAATGGCCAGCAGTGACAATTCCATCTCAGGGCGTCTCCCCCAGCCACAGATGTGGTCACAGGCTCATAGTCACTGTCCCCTGACAATCCCTCTTCACGTGGGAGCTGATGGTAACTCAGTGAGGGAAAGGTTGAAGCTTTCCCTGCACTTCCAGGGAGCTAGGAATAGGCTTTGCTTCCTTTGGCAGGAACCATGAATTTTAAAAGCAGAAGGAGAAGCAAAGGCTGCAAGGTAGATGATTATAGCAACCTCACAGCCTCTGAGGCTCCCTCAGCCTCCTGGGCTCTGTGAGTCGTCCCTAAAACAGAAGCAGCTTTTTTATCAGGCCTGTAAAGGGAGCAGCTTTTCTCTAGCACAGAAGAGGATAATAAGCATTTGATGTCTTAATTTTTTTTTTCAATTTTTATATCCTGGAGTAACAGTGGCGATGGCAGGCCTTTATTATTATTAATTATTATTACACTATTATAGTTTTCCAGTCTGGCTCTTTGATATTTACAAGTTCAGACAACGTGTGGTTTCTAAGCCAGATTTCATAACCTTAAACTACCTTCCCACTTGGCTTTCATCCATTCTATTCTGTTTTAGATCTTGTTTATGTTTGGCTTGAATAACGAATTGGCGGTAGAGTTTATTTTGCCACATGGATGGAAAGCATCAGATGAAGACAGAGTTTTGGATGGCGTCTACAGCGAAGCACAGCTACAAAGCTTGGGTGTCAATGCTTGCCAGCCCCTGGCTGAGTGGCTGAGTCCTGAGATGCCCACTGAATCCTGCCTGATCCTTATCAAGTGCCTCACGAGGCCGTAAGCTTCGTGTCTACAGTCTGGTGTCTCCGTTCAAAATAGAGAGAGTCTCTTTGCTACCAGACTTGGCATTAGGGGCCACACGTCATAAGTGTGTATGTGTGTGGCCTGACATGAAATAACTTGAAAAGCAATTCTGGAAGTACACTGTTGAGAACCCTAGGTGCCAGACTGAGTTTATACCTTGCAGAGTATGGCAGTGTGGTTCCTGAGACAGCATCGAACCCTCTGCAAAACCACTACAAATGCAAGTTCCCAAGCCTTGTCCTAGACCAACTGTGTCTAAAGAGGGGCTCTACCGGGATATCTTAATAGACCTTCCAGGTGCCTCTGAGCGACTCACAGCCTACGAACCACTGGTGTGAGGAATAGGAGCCGAGAGAAAATGTGAGGCAGCGGGCAAAAGGGTCACGCATGTGCATTCAAAACTGGGAGAGTCACCGGAGCCGATAGTGAAGAGTCAACCAGCTTCATTGCGAAATGTCTGTGCAAGGGTATGAAAAGCGTCAGAGCCAGGATGTAGTAAAAATGGTACTAGAACTCATCAAACTCATCTCAAAGATGGCAAGGGGATTATATTTGCAGTGCTCGGTCACTGATAATTGCTGAGTATGAGGACAAGCTTCTGACTTAGGTAGACACCAATGTTATTTAACAAGACAGAAAACATAGAGCCCCACCTCCCCCTTTTTCCTTCAAACCAAAAAAAAAAAAAAAAAAGCCAGCAGATAATAATTCAATATACAGTTGTATTTGTGTGGTTTGGTCTGCTTGGCCAGAGCTCTGGAGGAGGGATTCTGTTGAAAGGTTGATAATAAAGTATTGACCACAATGTCATGAGCACAGCGAGGCTTATTGAAACCACATGCCTTATGAATGGGAATACATGTTATGACGGGTCTGTCTTCACTTCTCTTGGGCACCTGCATTTTCAGTTAAAGACTTGACTATGAAGATTTCCCTGCTTCTGGACCCAGAGTCCTGTTAGCACTCCAGTACCAAGGGCTGGTTTGCATGAAATAATGTACCCTTCACTATGCAACTTTGCCAATACTGAGGATGTGGTTTGACCATGGTCTGTATAAATGTAGGTATTAAGGAACTATGCAAAAGAGTGGTTACTCTGTGTGGTCATAGACTGCAAAAGGTCGGAGCATAACAGGGTCACAGCATTTGATGGGAGAAAGACCTCAGTGATAAGTCATTGAACCTGCTTATTTCAAAGATGGGAAAATTAAGGCTCAGAGTTGTTCAAGGGGAGGGACCCCTTTCAGGGTAAATACAGGACGTGTTTCTCCAGGACCACTGTACACAACCTCTAATTTCGGTGTATGTCTCACTCAACGGCAGTGGTAAGGGTGAACATGGGTCGAGCGTGCTAGGTGCCAGTAGGCACAGCAACATGCTTTTCCCATACCTCATATCAGTGTTGAACACTGGAGGCTGGAATTCCTCCTTCAGCAAATGGAACTGCGGAAGTTAAGAAAGACTGAGATCTCGTTAAATCATATAAACGTCAGCGTGTTCTATGGGTCATTGTTAGGGTTTGGATGTGCAAGACTTCCCACAGGCTCACTTGGTCTCCAATTGATAGTGCTGATTTGGCTTTTTAACCCGCCCTCCCCAACCCCAGCCAGTCCTTGCTTCCCTTTTTAGAGATACTGTATCAGCTTGATGCTATCCAGTGGACACCATTATTGGTGAGCTCTGCATAGAGCCTGTTCCCTATTTGGTTACAAACTTCAGGATGGGGAGAACATACCTTGTCATCTTGCTCATGCGCCTGACACCTTTTCAGGAGGTAGCTGGAAGAAGAGGATATCCAGGAAGCAGGTCTTAAGGGTTGCAGCTCACTTTGGTATCCAAGCTGGACCCAGCCTTTCTCCATTTCCTTGTTCACAGACTGTCTTAGCATTACTATTGCTGTGATGAAAAACCATGACCAAAGCAAGCTGGGGAGGAAAGGTTTATTTCACTCAGAGTTCTGTATAACAGTTCATCCTCAGAAGCAGTGAGGACAGGAACTCAAGCAGGACAGGAACCTGGAGACAGGAGCTGATGCAGAGGTCACAGAGGGGTGCTGCTTACTGGCTTGCTCCTCCTGGCTTGTTCAGCCTTTTTTTTTTTTATCTCTCCCAAATATATATAGAAACGAGGACCATAGCACAGGGATGGCACCATCCACAGTAGACTAGACCCTCCCACATCAACCACTAGTTAAAAATGTTCCACAGCTGGATCTTACGGAGACATTTTTCTTAACTGAGGTTCTCCCCTTTCAGATAACTTTAACTTGTATCAAACTGACATAAACTATCTCACAACACACAGACATTTGAGCAAGCAGCCTTATGCTCCTGCTGCCATGCCAGTGGCTTTTATGCCTTTTCCTTTCCTGCACCCCTAGTTCTTGTCTCCCCTTGTGGATACTGTATCAACTTGATGTTGTCCTGTGCTACTATCGTTGTTGACATGCTCTGTATAGAGCCTGTCCCCATTTGATTACAAGCTCCAGGATGCAGAGAACATACCCTGTCATCTTGTTTATAGCTGTTTGTTCCTGACACCTAGTAAGTGCTAGATGAATGCTTTTTTGAGAGAAGGTGTAGATGGATGGGTGTGGACTTTCCAAGAGCAGCGGCTATGACAGCCATCCCATGCTCCCCTGGGCCTCAGGCTCTGGTGGTACCATCAAAAGTTTTTCAAAGCATAACTGAAGAGGAAATCTTCACAGAACAAAGAACTACAGGAATCTCGGGTTGAGGAAGACTCTGCTTGCTCCTTTAGCAAAAGGGAGCAGTTGGCATAGAAGAGAGTGAAAAATCCCAAGGAAATATCAGGATGTGTCCACAGATGCTCTTTCGTGCAGAACAGGGTAATCTGAGGGACATCTCAAGGCAGGTGAGGAAAGAGAGGGATGAAGAATGCCTTTGTTTAGTGCATGTATCGCTCAGTCAGCCTTCCTCCTGGGACATGCAACCACCAGGCTTCAGGTTGAGGTGCCTCACAACACTAGCACACAGTAGACACATTATAAACGATAAGTGGGCACTTGTGAGAAATTCCATAGTGTAAATACTTGTTTAGCTTTTCCTCTGAGCTAGTTTCTTTCTCCCTTCCTTCCTTCCTCCGTTCCTTCCTTCCTTCCCCCTCCCTCCCTCCCTCCCTCCCTCCCTCCCTCCCTCCCTCCCTCCCCTTCCTTCCTTCCTTCCTTCCTTCCTTCCTTCTTCTTTCTCCCTCCCTTCTTTCTTCCCTCTTTCCTTTTTTTTTTTTTTTTTCTTTGAGACAGGGTTTCTCTGTTGTAATTCTGAGTGTCCTGGAATTCACTCTGTAGACCAGGCTGACGTGAACTCACAGAGATCCACCTGCCTCTGCCTCTCAAGTACTGGGATTAAAGGCGTGCCCCACCACTGCCCCAGCAAGCTAGATTCTTTAAGTCAGTGATTCTCAACATTCCTAATGCTGTGACCTTTTAGTGCAGTTCCTCATGGTATGGTGACCCCTAACCTTAAAATTATTTTTGTTATTGCTTCATAACTTTAATTTTGCTACTTTTATGAATCGTAATGTAAATATCTGATATGAGATGGTCTTAGGTGACCCCTGTGAAAGAGTCATTGGACCCCCAAAGGGGTCCTGACTCAAAGGTTGAATACTGCTGCTCTAAGTGGTTTGTAAAGTAGATTACCAGGAAGCTGGAGGAAACTGCTGTCCTGGGCGATGCAGATGATTGTGGGGACAGTACGAATGGCAGGTAGTAAGAGGGTTCTGAACCCAATCACAGACCCACCAACACTTCACAATCCCTAGTTAGCTGACTGTAGGTAAAATGCTCCAGAACTGCAGAAGAGCCTCAGGAGCATCCTGTCTTCAGAAGCTTACGTCTCTGCATTCAAGGGGCCAGAATGGTGCTCCCTGAAAGCACTCACTAATCAACAGTAATGACAGGGAGCCCAGTGAAGAATCAGGGTGCAGATGGGTGTGGCAGCCTACAGGTTCCTGAATGGAGATGGGGAGGGCAGTTTCCCCTCACCCTTGTGACCTCTTGCTATCCCAAAAAGATAGCCTAGAAAGTCCTGCCTACAGAAAGCGTGTCCTAGATCACAGCATGTACGCTTTTTGGAGGGATTGGCTAATCAAACAGAGGGACAGTGATACAGGAGCTGTCTCCCCAGGATCTGTGCTCCCACCATCTCACTTGAGGCTCAGCAGCCTTCTAGAAACCAGAACCAGGAGGAGAAGGCAGGCAGGGCTGGGAGAAACTGTTCTCAGCTCACTTTGCCTACCAGTGGGCTGCCTAGCTGTGTGGTCCCAGGGAAACCCTTTCAAGGCTTGGTCTTTTGTGTGTGGAGAGGATGGCGATAAAGCTTCCCTGCTCATGTGGACCCTGAATGAAAGTCAATGGTTGAAAGGAACACGTGAGTCCCTTGAGCAGGGAAGCAGCCGCTGAGGGTTCCCTGCGGCATGCCGCCTCTGTGAAAGCTGGGCTCTCTGACCTGGTGTTCTGTCAGTCACATCACTCCCTTCTGGGGTGTGTGTGTGAGTGTGTGCACGCACGCGTTCGAATATTTTTGTGCTGCTTGTGTGTGTGTGTCTATGTGCCTGAGTCTGCAGGTGTCTGAGGATGTTTACTGCTACAGCCAGGGCATGTTGGAGGCCTTGAAAATCTTGTCACTGTGGTTTTTCTAAGTCTGTAGGATAAACTCTGACTTGGCATCTATCGTGTGTGTGTGTGTGTGTGTGTGTGTGTGTGTATGTATGTGTATGTGTGTGTGTATACATGGAAGCCAGTGAACAGCTTGGCTGTGGTTTCTCAGATACTATCCATCTTGTTTTTAAGACATGGCCTCTTACTAACCTAGACTGGCCATGTCAGCTGGGTTGGCTGCTGAGCTCCAGAGATCTACTTCCTCAGGGCTGGGATTATGCAGGCCTTACTACAGACAGGCTTCCTTTTTTACTTGGGTTCTGAGTGAACTCTGGTCCTTGTGCTTGTATGGCTAACACATTACTGAGTGAGACACCTCCCAAGCCTCACCCTCTGTCCTTTAACCCTGCCCTCCCATGATTGGTCCTAGGTGATGTTCCTTATCCTGAGAACAGGGACTTGTATCTGCCATGCTCTGAGCATTCCCGGTCCACATGTGTGAGATTCACTGGGAGACTGTGTCTCACAGTGTAGCCAAGAAGGGAAAAGGAGGCAGTCCTTTTGATATGATATGGTATGATATCTTACCACCTTCCAGCATTGTGCTAGAGTCTCTAGAACAGAATCTTTCATTCTCAGATATGATTCTGGGATTCTATTTCCTTACTATTTTTCTGATATAGTTATCAAGGCCAGAGATGAGAGTGAGTAGCCACAAGCATGCAGATCCCCATTAGGGGAGCTCAGGGCTTTTATTTTGTTTCCCTGTCGAGACTTCTGAGTTATGAATAATGATGCCGCCAAGCCCACTGACCCCGGTCCCTGGCCCAGGCAAGACCTCCAGATGGAACCCTTGCTCCTTCTCTTTGGAGCATCCATGTTTGAACCCAACTCTCTCTCTGACAAGAAAGTTCTCATTCTTATTCTCTTATTTCAATTTTACCCAAAGCAGGCGAGGTGACCTAGGTAGAACACTCAGAGTTGGGTTCTGCGTGTTGGTGTGCACAACTGTGGAGAAAACTCTCTCTCTGGGCTTCAGTTTCCTCATTAGTGATGTAAGGTTACTCTAGATGCTATTGTAGCTCCAGCTCTGCCTTGCATCCTTAAGCATCTTCCTTTTCTGAAATCCTAGTCTCTCTTTCAACAAATGCTTCATCTGTCAGGCTAGACTGTCTTAAAGCATAGCGCCACCTTCTGGTGATGAAGTTACTATTCTCCCCTCCCCCCCCCCCCCCTCCCCACGCAAACACCCTTTTTGGCTAGTGTCTGGCTCTGGTTCCTCCCTTCTCCAAATGCCAGACTGAACACCTAATGAGTAGTTACTGTCTGCTGGCTGTGGCACTCTTCAAAGCTTGCTAGGCAGAGCCAGGGCAAGCGATGGCTTTCTTTCATCCAGGGTCCTGATGCCTTTCCCATAGCTAAGCTCACACTGAGACCTGGGGACAGGGGGCTGGGTCCTGCTCTTGAAAGCACACTGAGGCCCAGAGGCAAGAGCATCTAGAACCTTGTAAGTGACAAGGGAAGTGTTCCTTTGGAAAGCAAAAGCAGAAGTAGGTAGGGTTCCCTGTATGCTTCCTTAAATTTTTATTCGAGGGGTAGAAGTGGGCTTCAGAAAAGTATTTGAGGAGTCAAGTCTCCAGATGCGGTCAGATTTATTTATTTATTTATTTAATGTGCTTAGTTAGGAAAAACAGCAGGGGGCTGGAGAGATGGCTCAGTGGTTAAGAACATGTATTGTTTTTGCAGAGGACCAGAGTTCAATTCCCAGTACCCGTATCAGGCAGCTCACCACTGCTTGTAACTCCAGCTCCTGGAGATGCCTCTGAACTCAGGCTCAGGCACATATATACATAAATAAATAGTAATCAAATTATTTTTTAAAACAGTAAAAAGAGAGAGAGACGTTAAAAGGGTGTGTTTGGAGTCTGCGCACCTGGCCTTTGTGCACCTGACGCCTGTCTCCTAAACACATGCAAGGAGCTACTCTCCTGGCCTCATACCCACGCTGCACTGGGGAGTCAGCTGTCGTGAGCTTTGTCCCAGGAGCTGTTTGCTAATTACTTGTGGGATGAAGTTTGAACTTGGCTTTATGTTGGAGAAACTCGATTGCCCGCCAATAAGACAGGCTGTGTGTGGCTTTAAGTTCCTGGTTATACTTAGCATTCATCTGGGGACATGTGCTGAATAACATCTAGACCAGTGGATTTCACCCCTCCTAATGCTGCCACCTTTTACTCCAGTTACCCATGTTGTTGCTACTTTATAACTAATTTTGCTACTGTTATGAATTGTAATACAAATATCTGATATGCAGATGGTCTTAGGCGACCCCTGTGAAAGGATCATTCGACACCGCCCCCCCAAAGGAATCACAACCTATAGGTTGAGAACCCGTGGTCTAGACAGGTAGGAAGGAACTTTGGTCCCAGAATTGCCATGCATTCCCTGCTCTCTGTGTTTGCAAGCAAGAGTCTTCCCTCTACAGGGCATAGCACCGTGCTCTATAAGGAGAGAGTAAAAACGGATGGTTTTCAAGTTTTCTAAACTTCTTCTGGTTCATGGTTTCTAGGAGTTAGTTATCTGCTGAGTTTTCATCCCAATTCTTCCTCTTAGCATCAGGCGTGGTGGTAGAACAGGGGCTTGGGAAGTGCAGGGATCCTTTGGATGCTTAAGCATCTAGGCTCTACCTGCTTGCAGGGTTCTTGGGAGCTGTGTGATTCTGTGATGAAGGGTTACTGATGTAACCTGGATGGAACTGGGTACCAGGGTGGCGGAAAGACTCACTTGGGTTGCACAGGATCCTGTGCTTAGAGTCACTAATGACCACCACTAAGGCTCCCATCTTAGACCACAAGAGTTATGAACAGCTTAAGAGGAAATGTAAATGGTTCCCAGTGATGTGGTTGCTTTTCTCCATTCAGTCTGGTGAGCTTGCACAGACACACCTGTGGGCATAGGTGCTAAACGAGAAGGCCCACGGTGAACAAGGCCAGAAGGTGATGCTCTGCTGCCAGATCTCAGCCCTGTGGCGATTGGCAGAAGCTGTTGGTAAATCACTTGGAATTCTGTGGGTACCTTGCCCTGTTCATTGAAGATATTAACACCTTTTGTCGGGAGCCAGAAGCCGACATCGCAGTCCCCCAGTGCTAGACTTAGCTTGTCCGGTGGAGAAATTAACATCATAAAACTCAGTTAACGGAGATGCTGTGGGTTTAATTAGTTCCTCAACAATTAAAGAAGAATTATGAGATCCTGAGTTTGAGCACTCCAGCTTTGAGAGCAATTTGGATGGATTGATGTCAACGGCTGAAGTCTCTCTTCCCTTAAATTCTGGGCTGCCAAAATGATTTGGGGAATTACTTATGTTCCTCTGCTTCTAGGCAAGTGCACACACTTTCCATAACCCCCAAGGAAGCACTTCTAGTCACCTCCTTAGCAACTCCTTCAGAGCCTGCGGCTGGAGGGAAATGAGCAAATTCTGTGTTTCGGGCTCTGGAGCTCTGCATCCGTCCTCTTCCCCCTGTAACAACCCCACCGTTGAAAATACATGGCACTGTTGGCTTTCTAACACCATCGTGTTCATCACGCACGTCTTAATGAGACACCATAAGAGGGAAAATGGCCACTATGCTGTTTATCTGTGGGAGGGGGACTAAGCAGCCTTTAGACATCATGATAAGATTGAGATCAGGAACAGCTAGCATAACCAGTGCTCACTCTGGAAGCCTGTATCTCTTCAGCTCTTAGTCTTCTGTCTTTTTCACAATGGGAACCAGAGTTATAAAGCGTTCTCTGGGTGAGTCTCTTGAGTCATTGGATCTGGAACCAGCCATCCTTTACAATCTTGCTGGTATGGGCTTCCAGCGTTTAGTCTTACTATCGTGCAAGGTGTAAGAACTTATCAGGAGTGCCCTGCCCCATACCTTCTACACCAGAATCTGCTCCAGCAAGATCTCCTGGCATTTTTTTAAGCATGTGAAAGTGTGAGAAGCACCAGCTATCTCCCAGGTTCGTTTGTTCCCTCAAGTGAGGGCTGGACAGCCTGAGTTTTGGCTTCCTTGGTCCAGAAGGTATCCTTTTCTTCACCCCCATCCCCTTCCTCCATCCCGCTCTGGCAGCGACACTGCCTCTGAACCTTCCTTGGTGGTCCTGCTTTAGCATCTTGCCAGCCCGGGCAAAGATACCACGCCACATTAACAGATGGCCCTAAAGTAGGACAGACAGAAGAAGTGAACGTTTATCAAATTTGGGTGGAGAAGACCCCATTCCCTCAGCAGAGACTGTCAAACAGCTGTCACGCAGGAACATATGACCCAGCGGGGAGGGCACAGGCCTGGCTAATCCCACTCTTGTAGAGATTAGCTCTGCTGAGTGAAGAAAGTTGCGGCTGTCACCAGGGGCCGCCTACGACAGGGTGGTTGGGATCTGCATTGTGGCTATGTTCCCGAACTATCTTCCCTATAATCCAGGCTGAAAAAGATAGGGTAAATGGCGCTGATAGAAAGAAACAACAACAGGAATAATAACATATTATACCACAGCAACACACCTACTGCTTTTCAATTGCCTGCTGTGTGTCAAGAGACACACCAGGCTGCTTACATTTGCGATTTTATTAATTTTCCCTAGGATCTCTTTCAGGGTTATGTTATCACATCCATTATACAGATGAGGAAAATAGGGATCTGAGCTGCAACTGTGAGTCTCTTGGCAGGTCAGGTTGCACTCACACATGAATGCTCACACTCACGGTGTTATGTACGGGGCGGGGGGGCTTGCTTACTTAGGAACCTGGTGGTTGTGTTTAAATCTAGGATGTTACCCCAGGCTCATGTCTTGAGCACTTGGTCCTGAGTTGGTAGAGCCGTTTGGAGCGATTATGGACACTTGGGGACGTAGGGTCTAGCTAGTAACCACAAGGGGTAGGGTTTGGAAGGTTATTCTTGCCTCCTAGTCTTGTCTAATGCTCTGCTTACTGGACTGGTCCCCACTGGCGTGAAGAACTCTGCCGTACACTCTTGCTGCCCCTCCGGCCCCACTGATGTTCCCATGCCTTCACTGCTGGGATAGTTTCAAAAATTTCCAAAAACCGTGAGACAAAAATAAATTTTTCCTCCCTTACGCCCCTCTGTCAAGTACTTTGAGTAATGAGGAAAGTCACCCCAGCTTTGCACATTGCTGCATCCAGGACAATGGAGAACGAGACTGGCAAGCATATAGCCTGTTCGGTGTTCTGTCTGGTCCAGCTGCAGTGTCTGCACATCCTCGTAAGGAACACGGTTTCCAGCACTCTGGCTCCTAGACCATATAATCAAGGTGCCCTCTGCAGAGGCAGGCTGTTTTGAGATACTAAAAGCAGAAACACATTCTCATTGTGTAGCTTTCCACTGGCTTTCTTGTAGATAGAAGTTGCACAGCCTGGCCAGGAAGGGTCCCTGCAAGTGAAGAATTGAAGTAGGGGGCTAAGGAGAGGTAGGCACAGTCTGCCCTAGCACCTGGAGAAAAAGAGCCTTTGCCAACCTGAGCTGGCTGTAGGTGGCTGGCATTTCCAAAATCGTTCTGTTTCCTCAGCTGAGGCTGCTGTGTTTGAATTGCCAGGTACATTTCTCTCTTGGTCCCGGAGTGGAAGCTGAAGGGCTGAGCCAGTTCCCAGAAGCCTTGAGCTTCTGTTCCGATTAGGCTGGGAAGAGAGTGCTGTATACCGCAGCAGAAATTAAAACATGCCTGGTTGTGTTATGTGCTCGGAAATAAAGATCAGCAAGGTCGTTCCTCAGCCAAAGCTCAGGGGGCTTCCTCAAAAGGCCTTGTAGAGCTCTTGATCGCAGTAAAGAAGTAGTTAAGTTCAATAAATGGACTTAGAGCATGCCCATAGGCCAAGAATGTGGGCCCCACTGAGTCATGGTCCTTGGCCACAGCAGTTCATAATTGAGAGAGACAAACAGTCATGAGAACACTGTTCAAAGCTGTCTGCTGTGGGTGCTGGAAGCTGAACTCAGGTCTTCAAGAGCAGTGACGTTCTTAACCACTGAGCCATCTCTCCAGCCGCCGAAGTCTTATTTTTTGTTATACTCATTTTAAATTATTTCCAGAAAAAAATAAAGTCCATGATGTATACATTTCTTGTAACTTAGTGGGATGTATGATAGGCTGTGTCTTAAATGTTCTTACATAGTGCCAGGATTCTGTAAACTTGCTACAGTACGTGGTAAAAAAAAGGATGTTGTAGAGGTGACTGAGTTAAAGGCCTTGAAATGAGAGATTATCCTGGACTATCTGAACTTGCCCACTGCAACCCAAAGAGTTCTTATAAGTGAAAGAGGGATGGCGCTGGAGAGAGTGTGTCTTTGTTAGAGTTCGTAGTGCTGTGGTAAAACACCATGATCAAAAGCAACTTGGGGAGGAAAGGGTTTATTTCAACTTTCAGTACCATAGCACAGCCCATCACTGAGGGAGATCAAGGCAAGAATCTGGAGGCAGGAGCTCATGCAGAGGCCAGAGGAATGTTACTTGCTGGCTTGTTCCTTGTGACTTGCTCAGCCTGCTTTCTGGACCACCCACCCAGGGTGGCACCATTTCCTGTGGGATAGGGCCACCCATATTAACCATCAGTCAAGAAAATGCATCACATGCTTGGCGATAGACTACTCTGGTGGGGCCATGTTCTAGCCAGCACAGACTGCTTAGCAGTTAAGAGCACTTGCTGGGTTTGGTTCCTAACACCCACATGGTGGCTCACAACTGTCCGTAACTCCAGCTACTGGGATTCTGATGCCATCTTCTGGCCTCCTCTGACACTGCATGCAGATGACACATAAATGAAAGTAAAAACATTCATTCACATAAAATAAATAAATCTGAGGGGGAAGGAGGAGAAAAAGAGAAAGAGGGAAACCACAGTGTGAAACAAAGCTAGAAAAGATGTGGTATTGGAGTAGCAGTCAGAAGGATACAGCCACGAACCAAGGAATACAAGAAGCTTCTAGAAGCTAGTAAACAAAACAAACAAACAAACAAACAAAACAAACAGTTGAAAGCCTAGAGCCTGCAGAAGATACATAGCCTCCCTAAACATTTTAATTTAGCTTAGTGACACACATTTCTGAACTCTTGGGCTCTGAGTTCATAAATTGAAGTTCGTGAATTGAAGCCAAATAAGTTTGTAAAGGTTTGTTATAATAGCAAAAGGAACCTACTACAGGATACAGTCTGAATTATGCTTTTGAGAATGGCAAGAGGGAGTATCACCATGCTGGAAAGCCCAGTCAATTTGCCAAGTTTCTGCCCACCCATAAGTGGTGACATGCCGTATGCCATCATGGAGACAGTAACAACCTCAGAGTTGTTCTGTATATACTGTACATTAGGAAGAACATAATTTTTGGGAGGTGGGCACACTAGGATCAAATGGAGGGCCTTTTACACGCTAGGCTAGTGCACCATGCTGGTAGCCCTGGGGAAACAATGGTATCTACACAGATACGGTAGTAGGAATCTCATATAGGAATGAGTCAGAGGGAGTATAAATAGGACTGAAAGATTAATAATATTAGAAGTATCTTATTATCACAGAACGTTTGAGCCGGAGCTCTTAATGGCCCACTCGTGTATTTAATGATGCGTTTCTGGGTGACTATTTGTGCACAAACTCCGTGAGAAGCAGAGAGGGTAGAGGGCAGCCTGCTCTAACAGGTGTTTCCCAGGCAACGGGTCTCAAAGTGGAATGAGAAATAATGATAAACAATAATTTTGCACCTGACCCCTTTTCATACCTGTTGGGTAGATGTTTCTCATAGGCTCGGTGTTACAACCTGCAAAGGGATTTCTCAACAGCTCTTGGATAGGATTTAGTTTGGAAAACCACTTCTTCCATTGTTATCTCATTAAGATGTTGTTTTCAAATATCTCAGCATTGGTTTGTTTTTCAGAGAAGTTTAAAAAAAAAAAAAAACTCATCAAAAACTATCGTCAAAAGTTAATGCACCAGAAACTCAAAACTCAAAAGCTCATCTTTTTCTCAGAGTGAACATACACATGAACACATGCACACATGAACCTGTACAGGTACACATGACCTACACACACACACACACACACACACACACACACACACACACACACACACACATATACACACATACCCCAGAGGATTTCTGTCTCTGAAGTAACTGATTCACACTTTCAAGATATTGCCGAACTTGAGGAAGCTGTCTGAGATAACAGAAACCATCTTTTCTTTTATATTTATCCATTGGAAAAATATTTTAATCAGATAACGTCTTTCAAAACTTGAAGTTTTAGCTCTTCCCCATATAGTTGGGCTCCTGTGGACAAGCAGAACAAGATTTCTTTAAAGCCTGTCCATTCAGGTTAGGAGACATGCAATTAAAGCACAGCTGTGAATAAGCAAGAGCTGAGTTGACCCAGGATGTAACCCTTTTCCATGTGATCTATGTGATCCTGTCCTTCATGTGGCGTTCAGGGTAAGACTTCTGCCTGTTTGAGACCTTTCTCACAGTCACAAAGCCATCATCACCACCATGAAATATAGCACATTTTATTAAAAATAATTATTTTTATTCTGTGTGTTTCACCTACATGTGTGTCTGTGTAACATGTACACGCCTAGTGCCCTCAAAGGCCGGAAGAGGTCATCAGATACCTTAGAAGTAGGGTTAGACAGTTGTGAGCCACCACGTAGTTGCTGGGAATCAAACCCAGGGCCTGTGGAAGAGCAATCAGTGCTTCTAATCCCTAAGCCATCTCTCTGGCCTTGCTGAAGCATGCTTCTCATGCATGCCAAATGCATACACTTTGCCCAAATGGCTGTGTTACAAATATATCTTCTGATCAGTGGTGACTATTGTTCTTTCTCATCGCTGCTACTGCTAGGACTGTTCACCCGTCAGTATTAGCCCTTTCAGGAAGTAGGCTGGTCCCCTCTCCTCTCGCTGAGCATATTTGTCATTAACTTTGTGGGTGGCTTACAAGCTCCTTGGCAACAGTGTAATTGTACCTGGTTTTAAGCTATGAAAATTTCACTTCAAATAGTGCTTCTTAGGTTTCCTTTCTTGTCTACATTTGGTGATACAATTTGTTAATGTTCCATAGAGATAATAAATTTTATCTAGTTTGTTCTGAAATGTTCTATTGGCTTAGCAGAAATGTCAATAGACTTTACTCAAATGCTCCTTCATGACGTGCTATGACAAAATTCTTACTAGCTGCATCCTTTCCTTCTTTCCTCTTTTGTCTGCTTGAATAAACCATTGTCAGTGGAAGTGTCCCTGCTCCAGAGTGTGTAGAATCATATTCTGTGTCGTGTTTATTTGTCGAGTCTTTGTTTTGCTTTGTTCTTGAGACAAGGTCTCTCCATTGTTGTTCAGGCTGGCCTCACCCTCCCAAGTAGTCAGGACTGTAGACATGTGCCACCTGCCTTGGCTCATTTCATTTAAGACAGTAGCCGCGCAGGAAATAACAAATGCTGTCTCCTGGTACACTCCCATCATACAGAATGCATCTGTGACAAAGTGTGTGGGGTTTTTCTTTCAGCATACCAAGCAAGAAATATTGATCTGTAGCAGCCCAGTGGGTACCTGCTGAGCATCCTGGCATTCATTCTCTTTCTGACACCACCTACCTCAGAGTTCTCCAGGTTGAGGACACAGTCCTACAGACCACTCACAGTTTGCAAGGCCTGTGATCAACCAATCCAGGCTCTTGTGATCCCTTCCCCGGAGTCAACTGATTTGCCACAGTGGTTCACGGAGCTCGCATCGACTAGTTTAGTAACAGAAGAGATCATGAGATAACTGACTGAATTGCCAGAGGAAGAAGTGGCAAAGAGTGAGTCCACTTGTGGCGCTGTGGACGCCCACCCATAAGCCCCTGGGCTGACTTTTTGGTGGAAGTTTTACTATGTAGGCATACATTGGTAAAATCACTAGTCAGTGGAGATAACCGTGAATGACCTCTAGGCCTTTTCCCCTCTCAGAGGCTAGGGTTAGGGATAAAAAAGAATGCCAATTCTATCTGTGAGCTACCACCTATGAATGCTAGCCATCGGTTTTTTGATTAGCATACAAAAGACACTTTTTAGTATAGGAATTGTGTGTAAGAAAATGAAGATGAAGATCAGCTACATATCTGACAACAGCGTAATAACTTTATTGTGACTTACTGTGTTTGCTACTATCAGGGCAGCTTCCACACTTCCTACTTCCCTGTTCTACTTTTGAGCCAATAATTGATCATTTTAGGTTTTGGAAATTTGCACAACAAAACAAGAATATATACAGATTTTACCAAATATATTATAGCTTACAATGGGATGAAGAAAGCTTTGCCAACATATCCTAGTAACAGAATATCTATAACAAAAACTATATAATTGTTAAGCACATAATGAAGCTTCTTTTGACAAATCAGGAATAGACTTGCATTTTACATTTGTGAAGTGTGTGTGAACATCGCTGTTTTGTCTCATTTTCATTTGGAACCATTCCACCACCTGTAGGCACCTGTGAGACTACTGGGAACCTCCAGGGATCTCTGGACCACACTTGAGAAGCCCTGTGTTTCTTGGAGTTTCATCCTTTCCATATGGCGTTCTAAAGCTTCAGTGTGGAGTACTTGGGCATCCTCTTGAGTCCCGCTTCTCTTGCCAGCTGCCAGTATTTGTCATGGACATCATCTGTGACCTTTCACAGTGGGTTCCTCCTGCTCATAGAATGAAGTCCAGCTTGCTCAGGGTAGTAGCCAAAAACTCTGTGTGTGGCCTGTGCAGACTCTCTCTGGTGATTGTTTCCAAATTCTTCGACTCTATTTAGGTGTCCTGTGCACACCTTTTCACTCAGGTAATGGTTCCTTACCCCTCGCACTTGCAATGGCCCACCTGTGAATATATAATGACATCCCTGTCTGCCTGAGATGCACCCATGGTGATGCCACGGGTTGGTATCACCTGTCCTCACACAGACAGGGACACTGGTGCAACAGTAGGAAGGTGACTGGTTGGACCCCATCACTGTACCCCTAAAGAGTAAGTTTGGTCTGGGAATCTGGGCCAGCACTTTGTGAAGCACATAATGGGGTCTCCTTTTCATCCTGAGTGTTTCTCCATGTGAGCTGTATGCCTGCCATATCTGCCCCATAGTTGGGGATCCTGTTGGGCACCAGAGGATGTCACTTTCTCTAGAAGGTCGTGACTTAGGGGCTGGCTGCCAAGTGTGTAATGGCCATTCGTGTCGAGGGTCATAGACTTCCACTGCTCAGACACATAGGTCCCTCTACGTCTGTCTCTTTCACTGTCCGCCAATCCTTGGATTTCACCATATTTGCAGTGAGGCCCTACTTAGTTGTGGACTCTGGGATGTCCACACCTGTGAGTCCTCTGTCCTCACAGAAGGGAGCCATTTCCTCAGTGCAGTCTTCTGCAACATGTGTCTCTTTTACAGGTCCTCCACACCTCCCCTGTCACTGGCCCTGCTTGTTCCTAGGGATGTCAAGTGCTAGCCCCTCTCCAGACCTTTGCTCACAGACTCATCAGGTTTCTCTTTCTTCAGCACCACGACTATTTTAGGCTTCCCTGACCTCTAATACCTTGCTCTGAGTCTGTTCTCTCAGATCCCCACCAGCACAGGTTCTGACGTGAGACAGAGCCAAGTTCAAATTCCGGATCTGCTCCTGATTCACCTTGCATCCTTTCATCCTTTTTCACTTCACCCATCTGAGGTTTAGACTTCCCAGCTTTGAAACAGGCACAGCCATCTCGACCCTGGAAGGAAGTTGTCAAAGTAAAAGCGACCGTGTTTCCCCTGTCGTTGGTTTCCTTCGTCTATATTCCTTCACTGTGTTGATTTTACTTCTGCCTTGGTCTCTATTTAAATTTATGACCAGTGGAATGATTCTTCGCGTCCCAGTCTCCTCTCTGCCTGATTTGAAGTAGGTGCTGTGTGAATTTCTAAGGATCGGAACTGGATTCTTTGTTATCATTTATGTGCGATATGCATATCCATAATTTATGCACACACTTTGGAAAGCGGTGGAAATGAAGACAGAGCAGGTCTTGCTATTTCAGTTAAGGGCAAGGTATACCAAGAATAGCAACTTTTAAAGGTTTGTGTATATGAGGCTTTGTAGAGAACAGGGAGAAAGCCCAACAGCTTTTTACTCCAGGAGAATAAAACAAAATTGAGGTGGACAGGAATGTTGGGGGGAAACTAACACAGGATCCTAAAGCTCACAGTCCAAACTGTCTCTGCAAAACACCAGTGTTTCTTTAGGCAAAGAAAGGGCTGTTGGCACCAAGTGAAAACACGTCTTTTACAAGCTGATCCCAGATATCCGAGGGTTAAAGGCAAAAACATGCATATGGACACACAACTGTTTCCCCTCGAAAGATTAGAGTGCCCGATTTCCCCTCAACCATATTCCTATGTGATGATCCTTCACCGCACACAAGACTGTCATTGTATATTCATTCATTAGAGATAATGATTTTGAGTCTCTGTCCCCACTGACCTGTGGACAGATGGCTAGCATGAATGCCATGTTTATCTGGACACCAGATCAGCCCCGGCAGCCCTGTGATGGGTCTGATCACCGTGTGGCAGCTGCATCACAGACCTCCTCTTTTCTCCTCTCCTCCCAGGGTGGGGGCGGCGGGGGACTGCCAACTGGGTGCACTGCCTGTGAACTTCTGCAGAAATGGCCTTTTTGGTCATGACCAGTTTTGCTTTCTTTTCATGACCGTCTGATAAATGTCAGGGCTGCTTAGAGCTAATCAGTTCTGATTCGAGGGAAAACAATCTGAAGTTCTAGATCGTTGGAAGCATTATTCAGTTCTGAATAACAATTGCTTGCCCTTCTCCCTCTTCCTGTCTGAATGTGGTTGTGCTGGAACAAAGAATGGCTGGAAAGGTAGGACTCCATCTGTGGTTCTTACCTGTGCAATCTGGGTTTAAGAGATTTAAGCCTCTAACTGCAGTGGTAGGAGAGATCCATTCCTGGATCTCTTTCATTGAGTGGGCACACTCAATGAAAATCAGACCGACCACTAACTTGATCATTGTAGACACACAATTTTCTGCAGTTATTATTAACAAATGTTTCTTTTAATAAGGTGTATAACAGGGCACTTTAAACTATTTCCTCTTAAAAGATACTCAACTACGTGAAGCTCACAGTAACACAAGATTTATATGAAAGGATCAAGTATATTAATTTTTATTGAAATTCTTTGTTGCAAAACATGAGGATAGTTAAACTCAGGTCCTTTGAAGACTGCTATTAATTCATTAATTCATTCAATAAATAATTTTTAACCTCAATACGCCAAGATGGTTTTGACCTCTGTCAGGGAAAATACACTGCCTCTCAAACTTCACCAGGCACAGGAAAAGGGGAATTCATGTTTAAAATTCCCACACGAGAGTTCCTAATTCATTCTCTGCCGTTAGCACGTGTCTGGCAATTTTCTCCCCTACAGTGTTAGTATTGTGAACTGAGGTCCTGTGTGTGCAAAGGTCCTTAGTAGGTGATTCCTTCTCCTCCTCCTCCCACCTTGCATCTTCTCTCTGCCTAAAATGGCCTCCCTCATGCTCAAGTCAACACTGAAAAAAAGCCACTTAAGGCGATACACAGAATATAACTGCAGCATATTTCTTTTGAGACCTTTCCATTTCCTCAATTCTTTTTAAATTTTATTTTATGTTGACAAGTATTTGTATGTATGCATATGTACCATGTGTGTTCCAGTGCCCATAGAAGCCAAAAGAGCTGTCCGTCTTCCTAAAAACCAGAGTTACAGGTGGTTGTGGGGGCTGAGAACCAAGCTCAGGTCCTCTGCAAATACAGCAATTGCTCTTAACTTCACCACTTATAACCGCACCACAAATAACTCTTAACTACACCGCTCTCCCTTTCTAAGTTCTCAAAGGGTCCACATCCATCTCTACCCACCCTTGCCTCATGTTTTGAGACTCCCTCCAGGGTCACTTTCTCCTTCTGGACCAGGGGTTCTCAACATTCCTAATGCTGCTACCCTTTAATATAGTTCATGCTGTGGTGACCCCCCCCCCGCCCAAACCATAAATTTATTTTTGTCGCTACTTCATAACTGTAACTTTGTTACTGTTATGAATCATAATGTAAATATATGATATGGAGATGGTCTTAGGCGACCCCTGTGAAAGGGAAGTTCAACCCCCAAAGGGGTCACGACCCACAGGTTGAGAAACAGTGATCTAGACCCTTCCATCTTCTTTTGTGACAATGTTTCTTCTCATCTTATGAATCCTTTTTCTCATAAAGTCCGCTTACTTCTCTCTTAGCCTGCATATGGGATCGAGTTTGTGTACTGACTTGGCTGTGGCCTTCAGCTTAATTTAAAAATTACAATATTTAATTATTCTCTTTGTGCATGCATATGGAGGCAAAGGTTGATGTTGGGTATCTTCCTTAGTCACTTCCTTTCTTTGCCCAAGCCAGACTGTACCTAACTTTGCTCAGGATACTTTGCATCAATACTGCTTCAGGCAGGGCATGGGCGGGAAGTAATTGACACCAGACCTTTCAAGCTCCTTTCTTAGATGGACTGCCCAGCTTGGAAAGGCACTATGAAGTCCTACCAAGTCTTCGTTTGATGCTTTGAACAGGGAAAGTTTGGAGTAAGGGCTGCCGTTTTGCATTCAGTACTCTGCTTAGCAACTTTTCACAGTGAAAACTGACTTGCAGGAAATGAAGTGAAAACGGCAGAATTATCGATCCGAAGGTCCGTGGTCCTTGAAACGGAGCCGCTGCTCTCTGCTCTCTTGGGGATTACAATTCACTGGTGTCACTGCAAAGTCCAGGTCACCCAACATACTGGAAAATCCCAGTTGAAAGTGGCCAGGTCCAATGGATCTCTGGTTTTAAGAGAGTTAAGTCTGTGCTGAAGGGGGAGGGGAGGGGCATAAAAATGAATGCTGTGATTTCTCACAAGACAAGGCATTTTGTACCAAGGTGACCACGTGTGACATCAGAAAATCTTTCTGGAGTCAAAATGGCATTTTCTCCTCCTCCCCCTCATTATTATTATGTGTGTGCAGGTGCCACTGTATGCGTGTGAAAGTCAGAGAACAACTTACTGGAGTTAGTTCTCTCCTTTCACAGTGTGGATACAGGAGGTTGAACTCAGGCCTCTGGGTCTAGCAGCAAGTGCCTTTAGTGTCTGAGCCATCTTGTCAGCCTGAGGATTCTTTCAGAGCTAACAGAGAAAGGAGAGTTTCTCCCTCATATCAATCCAGCTTGGGGGACATTCTGTTAGTGACACATGCTCCCTCTTCCCCAACAATGAAGCCTTCTGTGTGCTAACAACATAGCTACTTTAAAAAAATAAATAAAAGGAAAACAAAACTCTGCATTTTAATAAAGCTTGATGAAAATAGTATTCCATACTGCGCAGTCCCCAGAAGCACACAGTTATCAAAAATACATGCTTCACATGCAGCTTCTGCATCGTCAGCTTTCTGTGCCCAGTGTGTTTTTGCATTTGCATTTCCTGCAGGGTTGTTCCTATGCTTGCCAGGATCATTTCCCCTTTGGGTACCTTCTCTCCCCTCTTTGTGGGGATCTTTTTGGGCTTGGGCTTCAGCTTTGGAGAAACAGGTGTAACCGATAACCTTGTGGATCTTCTCTGTGGCCTGCCCTTCACCTTAGCTTTATCTCTTTTAACATCCCCTTCCTTGAGGTGTGGGGAGGAGGAGGGAGATGGAACCGAGGTTCTGTACTGGAGGATACAGGGATGCTGGGCTTTAGTAGTCTCTAGGGGCTGTTCCCACTGCTTCAGACTGCTCCTCTTTACTCGAATTTTTGAGAGAGCCTCTCATGGAGCCTGGAGCTTACCAATTCATCTAGAATGGCTGCCAGAGAGTTTCAGGGATCTGTGTGTTTGCATCTCTCAGTGCTGGGACTTGCACACAGGTTTTAACATAGGTGATGGGGATCTAAATGCACATCCGTATGCTTGTATGGCAAACTTACCAACCAAATCATCTCCCCAACATACTTTATTGTTTAAGAACAGTTTTATATCCCTAGAGAAGCTGTTTGATAGTATAGAGCCTACTCACGTAACCTCTCACAATATCCCAGTGAACATGCTATACTTAAAAAACAACATTGGTACATTATCAACCAACTAAAGCATACGTTTATTCAGATTTCCTTTGTTTATACATCATGATTTCATCCTGGATACCAGGTCACATTTTGTCATCCTGCCTCTAAGGTTCCTTGTATTTGATGACCTTGTCAACTTGGAGAATACCGATCTAGTGTTTTGTGGAAGACTTTTTCCTAGGATTTGTCTAATGTTCCTTCTCATGATTAAGCTGAAGTTATGGGTACTGGGAGGAAGACCACAGAAGTAGATGATCATTTTGTTGTATCAATCACGTGATTTGTGATTTTTGACACTGACCTAGCTCACCCGGTTGAAGTAGTGTTTTCCAGGTTTCCCTATTTTAAAACGGCCCTTCCCCACATTTCATATTGTGTTCTCAGGGACAGAATCACCCTACATAGGCTCTACCTAAGGAGTGAAGCGCTTCACTAACCTTGAAGGTAGAACACACACAGCAGTAGTTTGAATCAGTGAATTCTGCACAGAAATTTTGTGCCTGCTGCCACTGGCTTTGCATGTTCCAGGACCACTCTCATCAGCAGTTCATCTCTGAGTCAACCATAATGTTAGGATCTGGAATGGGCAACCAGCCCTGCAGGGGGTCTCTCTGTCCACCCCACTCGCCCAGTTACACAGCTCTAAAGCATCTCATAGGACAACGTTACACAGCTCGCAATACAAAGCTACGAGCTTTGCACGCAGACAGGCTCTCCAGTATCCAGCATTTCTCCCATCTGATTCTCATTTTCCCTCCCTTTCCTAACCAGGAACCATCACTCCACCCAAAGATTCATACCGTTTCCCTACCCTCATCTTTCCATTCATACTTACCCCTTGGGCTACCATTAAAGCCTTCAAGTTTTCTCGTTCTTCATGAAGTTTTTCTCCCTTTGGCTTGAACGTGAAATGCTCTTCTTAGGTTCATGTGTGTAAATAATTGGTTCTCAATGAGTTTGGGGAGGCTGTGGAACCTTGTGGGCAGGAGGCCCAGATAACAGCAGTGGGTTGTATTGGGGTAAGCATTGAATGTGATATCCAGAGTTCTCTGCTTCCTGTCTTCTGCCTTAAACCCCTGTTGCCGTGGACCAAACCTACCAATGTACCGTGTCTTACCTACCGTGATGACGTGTGCCCTCTGAATCATGAGCCAAACTAAATCTCACCGTAGTAATTGTGTTCCTGTCAGGAATTTGGTCACAAGCAACAAGGAAAACAACATTTGATACCTAAAACTGAGATGGTTGGTGCGCTAGGCCTGATAGTGGGGTCTGTAAACTTTTGGGAATAGTTTTGTGGGAGGAATGAGGAAGAGTTTGGAGCTGTAGCTGGAGAAGCCCAACACTGCTGTCAAAAGAAGTTAATGAGCACGACCAGTGGGAATGTGGATGATCAGGATGCTCATAGAAATGCAGAGAGTACGGACTAGGTTCTTGAGGTGTCCCTTAAAGAAATGTGCCAAAAACCGGGCTAGAGGCCATTTTATGTCGCATTCTGGAAATGCACTTGGCTGCGTTCTTCCCACGTCTTAGAGACTGCATTCACAAGTAATAGACTAATTTCCTTGGCAGAAGAAGTTTTAAGACAGCATAGCATTCAGGCTGTGGCACAGTTATCACTGCTTTTAGCCAGATTTACAGTGAGCAGAAAGTTGTAAAAAAAAAAAAAAAAAGTGAAGTTTGGCAAAGAAAGGAATTGTGAGAACATTTAAAGTTTGTAGACAAGGCAGCTGAGGACAAAGGAGTTGTTAAACAGATAAGCAGCATCCGAAAGGACTGCGTGCTTTGTACCGAGACAATAGGCATGCTGCCTCAAGGATGAGACTCTTCACTGAAGGCTTCAGGATGTAAAAACACAGAACCATTTGAGAACACTTTCAAAAACAGGAAATAGAGCCTCCTGCTTGTCCTGCTCCAACAGCCCCCCAGCTTCTCCAGCCATTGCATAGTCACAGCCCAGGAGGAATAGGGTACGTTCCACGCTGATAGCAGAACTTGGTTCCATCCATAGAACGCTACTTTTGCAGTTACACGGAATGCAAGAGTTTTGAGGAAATTATACCAAGGTTCTAGACAAAGAAACAACAAACAAACAAACAAAAACTAATGACTCCAGGTAATGAGCAGCAGAGTTGGATTCATTACAGAGAAATCTGTGCATGAGTTATGAAGGTGAAACCTTTTTTTGTAGCAGTAATCCCCAACATAACAGAGGTGATGGGAACATGAGGCGTTTGCCAAAGAGAGCTACAAGAACCAAATGGAGCCAGCACAAAAGACAGCCTGTGCATGCTACAAGTGGCAGTGCTATAAAAGGGCACTCTAGCTGGTGGCCCAGATGGTGCCACCCCAAACTCCAAGGTTTGGGGCTGCAGAGTTCCATGTTCACCTTGCTGGCTTTTATTCTTGCTTTGGTCTCATCCTTCCTAGCTACCTTCTCCTTCCTTTTTGGAATGGAAATGTTTGCTTCGTGCCATCGTATATTGCAAGTAAATAACTCCTCCTGCTCACGTCCTAGTCATTCACAGACAAGAGTTTGTCGGATGAGACTGGACTTTTGAACAGTGTCAGAACTCAGACGGCAGAGAATTTCTTTAAGTTGTACCGAATGCGCTTCGTGTTAGGATGTAGGGTACTACGCCGGTGCTGGGTGGTTATGGAACCCTTGGGGGCGGTAGGCTGGCTAACAGGAGTGGGTAAGTGACGTCTCTTTCTGGTTCTGGTCTGAGTTATCTGCCTTCTGCTGCAATGTGATCAGCCGTCTCTAGTTCAGACTGCCACGGACCACGATGAGTTCTCTGAGCTGTGAGGCAAAAGGAATCCTCCTTCCTTAAGCTGCTCTGTCAGATAACTGGTCACTAACACTGAGAAGAACAGCCAGTACAGCACCATAAACTTTCTTGGTATCTTCCTCTAGCACTATACTTCTCAAATGGTATTCTCATTATTTGTTCATACATCTGTCTCCCCATAGAATAAGCATTCTAAGTGCAAAGGTTTTGATTTATTCATTTATCTCTCCACTACCAGGTATGGTAGCTGATGTTTCACATCTCCAATAAACAACTGACAGGATCATTATGAGAGGGCCGTGTGCCCATGGGAGCCAGGGGTGAAATGTTATGGTTTGAGTATGCAAGGGACCGTCATAAGTTCCATGTGTTTGAGTGGAGTCCCCAGCTGACGCTGCTGGCTGGCTTTCTACATATACACCTATTATTGTCTCATTGCAGGGTGTCAATATACAGGGCACATACCATGCCTTATTATTCTTGGCATCCTCACTCTGTGTCCAATGGCCCACCTAAGCGTAGCAGGCCACTTGCACCTGAAGTGCTGAGGTGACTCCTCCTCTAAGGTTGGATGTGCCGTACGCGCAGAGAACTGATGAGTGTAAACAAGCCATTGAACTAAGTGGCTGCTTCATCTAAAAGTCGGTTTTGGTTGCTGGAAAAAAAAAAATGCTGACCATCCTTTAATACTGAGACAGGAAAGCGGCACTGCAATCAAACATAATTGGAAAATTACAGGATCTCAGAATTACCCTATTGCAAAAAAAAAAAAAAAAAAAAAAAAAAAAAAAAAAAAAAAAAACTCTCTTTCATGCTAGGCAGAGAATCCCAGGCATTGATTTTTTTTTTCTTCCCCCTTAACATCATGTTAGGAAGCCTCTCGAAGATAATCAGATTTTACCAAGGAGGTGCAATTTGTAAATTTCCCTGTTAAAATAGCACTTCAGTGGACGTCCAGGACGCTGTCAGAAGCAACATGGGAACCCATCACGAGGGAAATTTGGATTTGTGTAAATCTGAGTTGGTGATGATATCCTGTGGAACTCACTCACTCTCGACTGTTTTCCTCGCCATTCAGGTATAAAGCCCCAGGTGTGCCGTCACAACTGGGCTGTAATATTCCCATAATAAGCCATTAGTCTTTCTAAAGGCATAGGCAACTGAGGTATAAACATTCTTACATATACGCAAGTATATATATTCTCTTACAATAGTATATCCTCAGCGTTTTCATGCACCACTAGTGGGGCTATAAATTGCTGCAGGCTTTGTAGAAAAGCAACTTGACAGTGCATTTTAAATACCTTGGAAGTGCTCGTAGCCAATAATTTTATTTCTGGGTGCATATGTTCAATTTTTTTTTCCTTGAAAAACTTAACATAATGAGAAATTTCAAGCTAATACAAGAACAGAAGAGAATAATGAACTCCAAAGCAGCCAGTCTCCACCTTCAGTCATTCTCAATTTGTGGCTAACCTTGTTTTCTCTACCTAGCCGCCCCTCCTCAGCTGGATTATTCAGAAGCCCACATAAGACAGCATACCTTATATATTACTTATTCTGGAAATATTTCCGTACATAACTTTAAAGACGTTATGGACTCTAAGAAAATAAGCGTGAAAGCATGATACTGTTACCATACGTTAAAAATAGTCACACGTTCTTAATATCAGATATTGTCAGTCAGCAAAATTATCCTATTATTTAATGAATATTTCATGGTAGATTTGTTCAACATGAATCAAACTGGAGTCTCACACTGCATTAGGCTTCTATTTTTTTTTTACATTTTATTTTAAATATTAATTATGCATATATGCACACAAGAGAGCTGGTCATATGAATTTGATGCCCATAGAGGCCAGAAGAAGTTATCAAGTTGAATGTGGACATCTTTAGTCCCAGCCCTTTGGGAGGCTGAGGCAGGTAGATAGGTGTGAGTTAGAGGCCAGCCTGGTCTACAGAGTGAGTTCTAAGACATCCAGGGCTACACAGAGAAACCTCATCTTGGAGGGAGGGGAGGTATTCCAGGAACCAAACTTGGGTCCTCGCAAGAGTAGCCACATGCTCAATCCCTTAGCCATCTCTCCAGCCTTGGCTCATATGCTTCTTAAGCCTCTCAAGAGTTTTTGTTTGTATTTTATTTACATTGCAAGCTACTTGTTTGGAGAATCTAGATTGATCTGTAATTCCCCACATTCTATCTTTTGCTGTTTGTTCTAGTTAGCTTTAATTTTCAACTTGACACAGCCTAGAGTCATCTGAGATCAGATCACTGGATCAGATTGGCCTGTGGGGTATTGTCTTGATTGTCAATTGATGTAGGAGACCCCAGCCCATTGTGGGTGGCACCATTCCCTTGAAAGGTGGTCCTGAGCTGTATAAGAAAGATAGATAAGTATGAGCCTGTGAGTGAGCTGGTGAGCCAGCAAGCTGTGTTCCTCCATGGCTCCTGCCCAACTTTCCTCAGTATTGCTTTTTGGTCAGAGTGTTTAATAACAGCAACAGAGATCAAACCAAAACATTGCTTTAGGGGAGAAAGACAGGGAGAGAGCTCACTGCTACTGCCTGACCTGTCTCTGTGTTTCCTCCCTGCTCCCTCATCTATGTTCTAGAAACCTTATATTATAGCCAGGCCTTGTTTGTCTGCAAGAGTACCTTTAAGACCGTGCTGCAGGTTCTGTTGTAGTTTGGTTGTGAAGTGTTCTTCGAAAAGGATCATGTGTTTTCAGCTTGATCCTTCAATGGTGGAACTACTGAGAGGTGATTGGGTGGCAACAGCACTCCTTTGTCAGTTGGCTAATCCATTGGAAAATCTGCAGTTGAATAACTATTAGGAAGTGGAGGAACCTATTTTTTTCAACTTCCTGTCCTACCTAATGAAAACTAATTGGCTTCATCACACACTCCCATCATGATGTCTTGCCTCACTGTTCAGTGAGTCAAGGGACCCTGGATTGAGACCTCTGAAACTGTGAGGCAAGTTGGTTTCATCAACTTCCGTTAACAATAACTAGTTGGCTCCTTCCATATTGCTCAAAGTGATCAGCATGCATTCATGAGACTGAATAATTGTAACATTTACCTAGAACTTTTCAATAAATCGAGTCAGTGTTCACTGATTATCGCTGCTTAGATTCATTACTCCCTTAGGGTTGCAAAAAGATAATATTCTGATTTTTCCTCCTTTCTTTTGTAGCTAAAAGATGAGATAAAGTTTTTCATCCAGTCCTTTATCAGCTCTCAGGATAGCAAGTTGTTTCTCTGGTGTCCTAAGGTGATGATGTGTGGTTTTCAGAATAATGGCCCAGAGCTGTCCGCAGTCAAATCCCTGGCCATGGTGAACCTGTTATCTTACAGGGCAAGAGAATTTGCTGGTGTGATGAAGTTAAAGACCCTGATATGGGAAAGATGTCCTTAGATCAGCAGTTCTCAACCTGTGGGTCACAACCCTTTCACAGGAGCCACCTAAGACCATCTGTATATCAGATATTTACAATATGATTCATGACAGTAGCAAAATTACAGTTATGAAGTAGCAAAGAAATAATTTTATGTTGGGGGGGGTCACCACAACATAAGGAACTGTATTAAAGGGTAGCAGTGTTAGGAAGGTTGACAACCCCTGGACTAGATAGATGGTCCTGAGGGACCCAGTGGAGTCAGTCATAAAAGACAGCAGGAGGGGGATGCATATGGGCCAGGGTCAGAGAGTATGGAGACATAGCAAAAGTCAGAGTCACGTGGGACCATTAGCCAAGGAATACACGTAGCTGAAAAGCTAGAGAAAGAAAGGAAACATAGAAGCTGTTTTAGGTCAGGGATTTTGGTTTGTTGATAAATTTGGTCTGTGTATAATGCATAGACTATAACAGGTGTTCAGTGAGTGTTGAACACGTGGGTGAATTGAGAGGTGGAAGAAACGACTAAGGTGATCTACACAGACAGAGGCATAGGCAAGTGAGTGCACAAGTAAAGCCAACCTCCCACTTTTCAGATTTCAATCGGATTCTTCCAAATTTGGAAAACTTGAGAAACAGGAATGCTGAAATCTTGGCTAGTCTTTGGAATAGGGCAGGAAGTTTCATGACTTGCTACAAAACCTAAACATGACTTCTCTCTGAAGCTGACCTTGTTTCTAGTCTCAATGTCTTTGGGTGCCTTGCATGTGACTTGGGGTGTCCAGTTAGGAGCTGGAGTATCCGTGGCATCTTTCATCTTTTAAAATCAAGCCAGCCTTGGTGGAAGCTTCACCCTATCTACACACAAGGCTGCTGAGAGGTTGGGTGTCTGAATAGAGAAACCTAAGGATGATGTTTTCTTGACCCCAAAGTCCTAATACTTACCTACCTACACTCTGCAAGCCTTTCCTCATTTCCATGGTTACCTGTCATAACTGTGGAGGTGCACAGTCTAAGAAGAGTGTTTACCATTATGATGTTGATGAAGAACAAAGACAGTTTTTTTTCCTCACTGATATTGTGCCATGTACATTACATACATACTGAAATTAAACAAGTAATATGAAACTTATAAATAACAGGAATATCTGGCCCAACATTGCAGATTTCCTTTTCTCCACTGCAGAGGTCATGACCCTGGCCAGCATGGTCACTGATGTGCTCTGCATATCTCCAGGAGGTGCAAGCGGATGTGAATCTGGATGTCTCTGGGTCAGGCCTGCATCTTCCAGACACTCCTGTGAGTGACCTTGTCCTTGGTCATACCTATTCAAGGTCTCCACTTGGAGAGATGACAGAGTCAAAGCCTAAGTCAAAAAGAGGCAAGGAGTGGGAGCAGACATGAGGACATTCTGGATAAAGAAGTGCTTTGGGAGAGCAGAGAAGGAAAGAGCAGACACGCTGAGCACAACTTGAGATCCTGATGATTGGGATTTTCAGAAGAGGAAACTAAGGCCAACACTGCCGAGGCCTTGGGCGATGGCCCAGTAGCGGGCAGAGACTTTACAGTTTCTAAACAGAAACCTGTTTCCTTTTTACCATGCAGTTTCTTTTCCCACAAACAGGAAGAAAGGAAGAATGAGGTCCAGTCTTAAAGGTGAGGACTGAGGACAGGGAGATTTCCACCACTTGATTTCTGTGAGTACATAAGTCATTATCACCAAGGCACACCCCAGGGTTAACGCTAGATTCATCCAAACAAGGTTGCGCTCCTCCTGGTCTGAGTAGGTCATCACTCTGATGGAATCCAGTGTCTCACGGCCAGCAAGGCCAAACAAAGGAGGAAACATCTGTGGCTCTTCTGAGGTAGTGGGACTCTCAACAAATGGTCTTTACATAGCAAAGTCGAGGGTATCTCCAAATATGGGCTTGTCCTGATTCAATGACAGAAGAAGTTGAGATTTCAAATCACTACCATCCATCTGCCTACCTACCCATCTGCTATTTAGTCTTTCTTTCTGAACGAAATTGATTATTGGGTTGGGGGTGATAGCTATATCAGCAAAGTACGTGCTATGTAAACATGGTGGCCTGAGTTTAATCCTTAAGAGCCACACTCCTTTCCTCCTTCCTTCCTCTTATATAAATAAAAAGCAGTGTATGGTGGTACATGCTTCTAACCCTAGCACTAGGCAGGAAGAGACAGGCCAAGTCCTGAGGCTTGCCGGTTAGCCAACCTAACAGATTGCAGGCTGTAAAAGGAGACCTTTTTTTTTGTTGTTGTTTTTGTTTTGTTAAAAAAAAAAACAAAACAAACAATGGTAGCTGACTCCTGAAGAACAGCACCCAAAGTTGCTACACATGAATGTGCCACATGCATGGAGCCTGCACACACACAAAATATATTACATGTCTGCTGTGTTCTAGATGTAGTGCCTAGGATTAGAAATATAGAAATGGATAAGGCCTTGGAGTCTATGATTAGGTTGGAAATATAGAAAAGATATAATTTCCATAAAACAATGAAAGTGTTGGTGTAATGGAATGCTGTACCTAGCATTACAAAGCTATATAAGTAGCTAAATAAAGCTATATAAAGGATGGAGAGTGCAAGCTTTTCTAAGGAAGGGGAGGCTTGGTTTTGGTCATTAAGGATGAGCAGGTATCTTCCAGGCAGATTCACTTACAAAGGCTGTGCATGCATGGTAATGAGAATCGGGAATGGTAAGCACAAACGTGTAAGTCGTAATAGGCCATTGTAGCCCATGACTTGATTAAACACTGTGTGTGCACTGGGACAGGGGAATGTTGGGTTTTGGGGTGAGGGTGGAAAGAAACTAGACTAGATTGTTAGAACGAGGTCAGGAGTGGTCACAGACACTAGGGCAGTAAGACTGGAGAGAAGGCACAGTTGGCAAAGTACTTGCTCCGCAGGGACGAGGACCCAAGTTTGAACCCCCAGAACCTGTGCAAAAGCCGACGGTGGCAATGGGCACTGCGTGTCTATCCCTCCAGTGCCTGAGGTGTGGAGACGGGAGGGCTCGTGGGGCTCATCATCTAGCCAGTCATTCTAGCCCAACCAGTGATCCCCTAGTCCCAGTGAGAGACCCTGTCTCAAACACTGAAGTGGAGAGGGACTGAAGAAGACACCTGATACTTACCTCTGAAACCATACACACAAGAAGCTACTAGTATAAAAGTGAAATGTGTCTGACCCCTAGGCCCGGAGAAATCCTGAAGTTCAGCCTAGTTCTAGTCTCTGCATCAGCATAATTTAGTCAGCTTACCAGGTCCAGTTGTGTTCTCTTTAGGACTTATTTTTCAGATATTCCAGCTTGTGTAATTGATGTGTATTTGCAGAAAGAGGGCATGGATGATATTGGTGGGACATGCGCCTGTATGGATCGTACAAACATCTTGCCACTATACACACAGAACATTTGTCAGGACTGATCACTAACATCCCAGCCTCAGCCAAACACCTTGACCGGGCTTGGGGAACATTGAGCGTCACCTGTGGGAGGCTTGCACTGAATGATTTGGAAAAGATGACACGTGAGAGGAGGAAGGGGTGGACCTGGAGGAGGAGGAGCCTTCCCGGATAACAGGGATGCGGGGCTTTTGCTGTTGTTGGGTTTCACTGCTGTCTGCAGGTTCATTTTCCTACCTACCGCGAGGGCTCAGGCCTGCTCCCTGCTTTATGCTGAAGAACAGATGAGATAATGCAGACCAAAGCGTTTGGTAAAGTGAAGGCAGAGAAAGGGGCAGGTGTTGAGCATGGCATCAACCTCAGAGGCTCAGAAATCCTCTTCACTGCAGGACTAATAGTTATTGCTGCAATCACCTAAGTCCTGACTGAGACATGCTGGGCTCCTGATAGGTGCTGAGCTCTCTGCTCTATTGGGAAGAATAAGACAAGGTCAGACAGAATCTTTGACTTTCAGAAATCCTTGGTGAAGAGAGTTTGGAATGATGAAGCCAGTTCACACCCATTCAACATTATGACTAACATACATTCTCCTGATGCTGTGACCACCCCAAATATCAGGGGTGACCCTGTCATTGTCCTTTAACAATGGAGTAGTGAGGGACAATTGCCCTCAGTTCAGGAAGAATATCTTTGTTCAAACAGCTCTACCACTGAGCTACACCTCCAGCTCAGAGAATGTCTTTAGATCACAGGGGCCCGAGTAATGGAAGACTGATACCTTGACTATATTACCTGGGAGTTCAAAGAAATCCAAAGCCCTTGGGCCTTTTCCAGGCTGAGTGCACTAGAATCTGTCATTTAATCAGACTTCAGGTGATTCATATGCAAATTAGAATTACATGGCCACTGTCAATAATTGTACTGGATGGTTCTTTGTTGAGAGAGGGCTGTGTCCTGTGTATTATAGGCTGCTTAGCTGCAACCTTGGTCTGTATCCACTAGATGCCAGGAGCATGTCCTCTCCAGTTGTGAAGCCCAATATTGCTGGACATCTGCAAATGTTTCCCGATGAGCAAAGTCACCCTATCATTTACAATCACTGAGCTAGAGCAGGGTTTCTCACAACGTGGCCCCAGCCTGCCACCTAAACACACCTGGGAACTTGTCAGGAATGCTCGTTTTCAGGTCTACCCCAGGTCTGCTGAGTTGCTTGTGTTTTATTTTGTTTTTTATTTATTTTTTTAACCATGCACTACAGGTAGTTCTGGGGACATTAAAGAATCATGTGGTCTCATCCCAGAAGATCACCTGGGAAGCTTGGGCAGCTGTATATTGTCCCCCATCCTACACCAATGAAATCATAGCACTGGCAGTTAAAATCAGGTTGAGAGCCAGTGGAGACAAACACAGAAGGAAGGCTCATAGAGGAAGCTGGTAAAGAAGAACCAGATGCCAAGGTTCCTGACTTATTGTTCCAGGGGCCTTTCCCACGAGGAAGATTTGAGGGTGACAGCCCCTTCAACTTACCGGCTCCTGGGGAACTGTTTATCTTCAGAGATGTGTAGATACGTCTTTGATCAAATGAAATGGTCTGTGACATATGCTGCCTGGCAGATTTCATAGATAAGTTTGAACAATCCACTCCTCATTTTCTGGACACCATCGAGGAATTTGGGACACAGATGTTCTTTTTGCCCACTGTCTACTCCCTCAACACTCTAAGGTCAGACCATTTGTTGGTTGCTTTTCACAGGGCACCACAGGCGACGTGGTCCTATCAGGAAACACCAGGAATGTCAGCACTCATATGAAAATGTATGTCGTGGGTGATAACCCATGTAGTCACTCAAGTACCACAGGACAGAAATAGCTAGAGGAGCTTTGGAAACTCGTTAGGGGGAGATAGGTGGTAAGTGGGCTTCACACGCTTTTCTCAGCCTCTCACGCACTGTTCAAAACAAGATGAGAGCTTGACTCCTGGTGAAAGTGGACATTATCCATAGAGGGTTCTCATGTTCTGTCAGAACCTGAGTCAGAATGCCACATGGACCGCTGTCCATGGACCGTGTCCGTTAACTTTGTATTGCCCCCAGAATTTGTGGAGAGGGATTCATCTCTTCTTTGCAGTTGTGGATATTAAGGCCCAGAAATATTTGACTCCTTCCTGTTCAGCTGGCCAGTAGAGAGATTTTGGATGTTGATAGTTGAAGATCTTGGCCGTGCAGTGGATAGGTGGTAGTTTTAGCCAGCCTGCACAAATAGAGTCAAGATAAATAACACATCATGTGGGAGCCAGTTATTTGTTCCATACTCTGCAACCCTGGAAATGGGGTTTGAAAATAACATTGGCCAACATCTCTTGATAGCTGGCCATATCCTGGCACCAGTGGGTGACATGGGGGCTTCCATCTTCTTTCTGTAGCTCTTACGATAAGTAGCAGTAGAGGGCTGTAGTCCTCAGGGTTTGTGATTCAAGTGCACAGTGTGCTCTCTACATTACACCATACTTGGCAACAGTTATCCTGGGAACAGTGGGCTCTTCTCAGTCTTAATGTTCCCTGTGACCATGCTCTTGCCACAATTAAATGACCAAATGCTATTTGGGGCCCTTGAAGAAGCCCTGGCTACACCTATGTGACAGGTACTGGGTGGCAACAGTATTTCCCTTCGCTGAATTTCCAGGTCCTGGTAAACCCACTTAATTCCCTTTTGTCCCTGAAACTTAGAGCTACTCATGGCTTCCTGAAAAATTCCATACCAATCTTGGAAAATCTTAGAAACTTTTATGTGGAATAACCTTCTGGGTTCTCACTGGACCGTGACTGATTTAAGTAAGCTAAACTTGGGGAAGGCTTTCTTAAGAAAGTAACAAAGCTGAGAATTAGACAATGGGTAGGAAGAAGACAACATGTGCCAGATTCCTGCAGTGTGAGGCCACTTCCTGCAGTGGGAACACACTTCTTTATTACCAGAACAGACTACGGGATAGGGAAGCGTAAAAAGATTGGTGGATGATGCAGGCTGTACCGTGGAGGGTCTTGGGCCTCTGCAGGGCTGTTCAGTGTGTCCTTCAAAAGTATGTCCCGTGATGCCCTCACCTGTAGGTATCATAAGATGTAAGAGAACCATCAAAGGATTAGAAGCAGACCTTGTCTACTCTGTGGAGAACATGTTCTACAACAACTCTGTGAAACTGAGAAGGGCTGTCAGCAGGTGGCTATAGTTGTTTGTCTAGGACAAGAGAGAGGTGTGTGACCTAGGGTCAGATCTTTCCTCTTTATGTTTCACCATCCATGGATGTGCAACAGGGATGGCAGAGGCTGGACCACTGTCTACATACACACCACTCCTTTGTCCCCCAGGGAAAAGAGCTGTCTTTCACAGTCTCTAGAAGGCTATGAACCCCATAATGCTCCATCCAAATACCATACCCCTGCAATGTGCTTTCAGTGATTGCCACTGACTTGAAATGCTGGGTTGTTCTGGGAGTTGGCTTCTCAGCATTCCTGTTGTCCGAGAACTGTGTGCTGCCTGCGGTAGCTGACCACCCCTCAGAATGGTTGTCTGCATGCACACAGAAACAGCCACTCCATTTCTTGTGGCCTTTACTAACAGAAGACTGGGGGATACTTGTTCATGAAAACTTACCAACCCAATGAGGCAGCAGATGAGACGGCTCCAGAGACCAGCATAATGCCCGCCATCTCGTGCATAATGCAAGATGGCCTCAGGAAGCTGATCCTGGCTACCAGCCATTGCCTCTACCTGCCTCACTGTTTCTCACTCCGGCAGATGCCTCCCTACAGACTCTTTCCCTCGCTCCTCTCTTGGCACATAGGAGAACTGTCCAGAAAAAGCAAACCCAAGTCAAATTCACCCTCAGTTTGTGTGAATTGGGCTTCTTGAGTCCCATCTCCAGAGGGAAATCCTGCTAGCACTGCAGAATAGAAAGTATCTTCCTTTTGGTAAAAGTAGGTAGGGTACCAGAATGTTTTGGGCACTAGGGTCTTTTCCACCGTGCCCCTAAAACTAAAGTTGGATACCCTTGAGTGTGGGCCCTCCCTACCCTGCCACCTCCATCCTCCAATTGGCTAACGGTGGAGACACAAATGCCTTTGCAATGACTCCCGCGTGCCCCATCTTGCTGGGATTTTTAGAATTTCTCTGTGGAAGGATCTTTATGGCCTGTGACCCTGGTCACTGCCAGGCTGAAAAGACAACAGATTTATGGCAAGCCCGGAGAGCAACAATCCGGGGATGCATTTTCCTGCCTTTCAGTTGGTAATTTATTTTTAAATGATCTTTCTGTTATTTATGGGTCTCGGTGACTCTGATGGCCAGAGTGAACTGCCTCTTATCAGACTGGCAAAACTAACCCGATTAGAAGAAAACTATCGCATTTCATCACAGGGAAGACCTAGAGTGCTGGGTGTCTCACAAGTACAGCTCATGCCTTGACTCCTTTTGTCCTTGAAGAGCAACTCGGCTCAGGGACACTCGGGGTCTCTGAACGGACAGAGGTCACCACTTCCACTGGCTCTTTCGTGGTTCATGTCGCACAGCCCCACCCTCACTTTGAATCCTGAATGTGAAGTTCGTGACACCCACCGTGATGCTTGAAGCAGGAAGGGAGAAATTGCAGAAAATACCTGGCCCGTGTATACTCAATAAACACTATGTGCGGGGTTATTATTCCCTTCTCCCCCTTGCTCATGGCTCCCCTTTGGGAATATGCACTGCAGAACTCAGGATGGAAAGATCTTCATTTTTACATGGGTTTGAAGCTTTCACAATAGGAGTTCCAAGCCCTGATGTTCCAATACCATTGGAAGGTAGCGAGGCGAGTGAGGATGGCGATCTGTTCTCCCCCAGAAGCAAAGATCGGCTTCCACTCCAGCATAATTACAGTTAGCAGGGCCTTGTCTGAGGCTGATGATTCTCCCAAGTACACAACTGCCTATTGTTCTCCTGCAGCTTGTTACCATGGTGATCTAATTAAAGCAGCATCTGATGCTGTCAGCCCCAAAGGTAGGGGCTGTGTGTACATCTCCTAGTGGCTGGGGGCACACATCCTGCTGCTTTTGAGGGGCTTTCCAAATTCTGAATGGGAGTTGATCATTCTGGATATGACTCAGAAAATTCCTTCGTTTTGGAAAGGGGCAGTTAAATGCTACTCACTCTGTGCTTTTTGAGGGAAAGGTAGCGAGCCAGGTACTGAAGCCTTTCTGACCTCTACCCAGGTTGCTTACAGTGTTTCATTCTCAGGTCATTCATGTATAACTGGGGTGACAATATCTGTCTCCTAGAGAAAAGAAAAGACTGTGAAAGCATCTGGGCAGAGTGCTGGGGAAGCGTGCTTAGCATTCCCACGTTTCTGCTGTATCTGTTTGCAACCATATGTAAAGCGAGGGGTCATGGAGAGGAAGCCTGGGCTTCGGCTGGTTGGACAAGGTCTAGGCCTTGAGGCTCAGGGTGAATGACTTCCATGCGTTTCTTACCTAGTACGTATGAGAGAGACAATGTCAATTCATGTGGCAGTGAGCATGCAGTGTGAAATTGTGTGATGTGCCTGACACATAATAGCCTCTCAGTAAATGCAAGACAATGGGAAGAGCTTCTGGGGCTCGCAGTACAGGGACCAGTTGCCAGCGTGATGCTCTGACCAGGCCTGCTATGTAGTGGTTAGCAGCACAGGCTTGGAGGAGTGCTTAGAGTTCATATACCATACTCAGCGAGACCTGGTTAATTTCTTCATGCTACTCGTCCTGTCTCCAAATTGTGCAGAACAGTGGTGGAATCACAGGTTAGCCTAATAATGCTCCTATCTGTCAATATTTAGAATACAATGAACCCTTCCTTCTGGACACAGCGTCCTACCCCTCCAGCTCTGGCCACCTTCCTGAAGAATGAGAGATTACTTGATGCCAACATACACACGCATCATCTTCTGTTATCCTAACATCCATCCTATGAGTGAGAACCATCCTCATCCCATTTGTTAGAAGCATAGCCTTAGATTGGGAGAGGTAAGGCGCCTCACCCAACGTGGCTCATAAATGAACTAGGATTTGAACACCCATGTCTGATCACTTTACCCCAAGCCTGTGGGGTTTTCTGTGAACCCCTATACTATGCTGCCACTCACTGGACTGTTGAAAATCTGTGACACAGAGATCAGGTCCCTGCTCTTTCTCCAAGACAGGGTTTCATTATTTAGTCCATTTAAGTACAGACGTGAACAGCTATTACATGAACAAATGTCTAGTCGTCCCAGATAGGGCACCAACCACAGACCAAAGTAACCTTTCCACGAGAGTCCAACTTGGAAAAACAATGAGTTCCTTTTAGAGCATGGGTAAGAGATGATTTAGAAGAGCCCAAGTAACTCCCAAACAACTGTGTCACTAAAATGTCTCACTCCAGCATGGGTGAAACCTTCCCTATAGCTACATAAATGGAGTGTCCCCTTCAGCTAACCTTCTAAACTCTGTATACTCTGGCATCTACCGAGCCCACACGCAGATGCGGCAGAATTATACTCAGCTGTCAAGGGGTGCAGGAGAGGGTGACTAGAATCCCAGGTAAGAGTCTTATGACCCTTCCGTCTGTGATGAAAGGTCAGCAGTCCTGATCTTGCAGGGCCCTTGTGAGTAGGGACAGCTTTTCATAATGACAGATTCAGAGAAAGACAATGCCTAGCACAACGTCCAGCAGTTAGTCAGTGGAGGGGCAAGACCTCCATGTTGGCTTTCCCCAAATTCACGGGTAAGTGTTCTCCTTGTTCGTTGCCTTAAACTGGAAATGCCATCTCTAGTGTGAGCAACTGATCCAGCTAGCCACCTGCCAATGTCTCCCGCCCTGTGCCTCTCCTCGGGACTTCCTCCAGCATTCCTCCAGTCCTGTGCGAGCTGGCCAGGGGACATGTGTTCCTGATTATTTCCCCGGCTCATCAAAGGCTGATCCCTTGCCTTGTAGCCAGAACTGCTCAACGCCTCGTCCACCCACCGCAGCCCTCATTTCCTTTTTATGAAGATTGGGGAGCAAAATCATTTCAAAGGCTACCAATTAAATGAACCCTGCCAGGCTTGTAACCACAGCACACCTTTGGAGAGCCAGGGAGTTACAACCTCTGTAACTGACAGGCCAGCACATGTGGTCTTTATGACCATGTAGTTCTTACCCCCAAGACACTGACTGCTTCTCCTCCACTCCTGACATCCAGTATTCTTCTAGGCTATCCAAGGGATGAAGGCAGGGGCTCCAGCTGGCATATTTCTCACTATATTCTGCTAATCACACATGCTTATGTATAGGCCCACAAGCCAGAGCAAGCCAGACTGACCTCTACAGAGGAAATGTCCCTTGTCCTGGATGTCAGAATCAGGATGGAATATAAACTGAAGAAAGAGCCCCAAAGACTCAGCCTGGAAATCCAAGCCCTGAACTCTCCCAGGGAAATCCTGGGAACATACAAGGATCTGCTGGAGTCTTAAAGATACCAGCTGGCAAAGCTTCCCTGGCGCCTACTTCCGGGAAATGCTGAGATGTGCATAGAGATGAAACAGGCATCCTGACTCAGCGTCCTTCTATGGCAGAAGTGCCTGGCTCTGTCAGTTCTGTGTTGCTGTCAGTTACTCCTCTCATCCTCTACGTTAGTGGTTCTCAACCTGTGGGTTGCAACTGCTTTGGGGGTTGAATGACACCAGGTGTCTTCTAAGACCATCTGCATATAAGATATTTATGTTACAATTCATAACAGTAGCAAAATTACAGTTATGAAGTAGCAATGAAAATAATTTTATGGTTGGGGATCACCACAGCATGAGGAACTGTATTAAAGGTCACAGCATTAGGAAGGTTGAGAACCACTGCTCCATTCTCTGAAGACTGAGCCAAAGCTCGCATCCCATTCTCCTGGCCTAGATGGTAACCACACTGCTTGACAGATTATAGAGCTGCTCCCTAAGTCTCCATTCCCATTTTTTTCCAAACTCTGAGTCCTGATAAATGATTCCCTGGGAACAATGCCAAGGCCCTGTGCCTCCTCTCCACCCTCATGGATGTGCTGGCCTCTATGGCAACCCTCAAACAACAAACTCATAAAGCCAGCTCATCTTCCGGGGAACAGAGCAGCTCCAGGGGCCATATAGCAAATGCTTGACCTCCAGGTAACTCTAGGTCATGGGGATTTATTAGTTGAAATCTGTACTGCAGCGGATGACATTTTAAAAGGCGTTTTATTACTTCATGACCTGTGTGCATTGCAGGGTAATTCTGAGGCTTTGTGTCTGCAGCGACTGTCCAAGCTGCAGTGCTCTGAATGAACCACAGCCTTGCCTGCCCCAAACGGGAAACCCAAGAGTAGCTACCCCTATTAGCACACCATGTTTAAAATCTCACACCCTCTACCTCCAAGCTGAGACTTTGCCAGAACAGTTGAAGGCCTTTCTGCACAAAACCTTACTGGAAAGAGAGTCATACCTAATTTCTCCTAGGGCCATTGAAGTAAGAATGTGATGTGTATATTGGGCTCAGTGATAGAGGGGGATTTAAGTCAAATGAGCTAACTGCAGAACCCAACAGCACTGCAATTGATATTGCATACTAGCAGGCACATCTGCAAACTATTTCCATTGTGCCCTTGCTTTAAGAGCAACGGGCTGTAAGTAGTATCTGAAAGGAAGAACGATGCCAAGGTCCCCACTGCAGAGAGGAGCAGAAAGCTAGGCTATTTGGAAATCTCCAAGAGGTCCAGGAAAATGCTTCAATATCCTCTCTGTGTGGCAATCAACATGGGGTGGCCCCGGCCTACGTTGCCCGAAGCCTCTCCAAGCGTCATGGTACAGTGTTCACAGAAGCTCCTTCTGCCCATGACCTTGGTTTATTCTAATGGTCCGTTGAAAATGAACTCAGAAATGCCCTTTTATAGACCACATAGATAGACTTTCCTGTGGCCCCTGGGATTTCTTTGGGTGATAGTATTGTCCCCAGATATTATTATCCATGCCACCTAAACTTGAAGTATTCTATCCTGCACCTAACTTCAAACTTCCATGGGCGAAGGTCAGGAATCATTCATTCCTCTTTCCCCAAGATTGTCCCTGTACTTGGCTCAACAGAGATGTTCATTCTATAGTGATTTTATTGACTTCAACTCCAAATCTGCCACCCTCAGGGAGTTATGTCTGTTGCTTTGGCATTCCTGTGGCAAGGAATGGAAATGTTGAAGATGCTTCTAATCCTGAGACATGACTAACTCTAAGGATCCAGATCCCACAAGGCTCACTCAGCTTTTTCTTGGTTTAAGGCTAAGACAGTTAAGAGGGGGGTGGGAGGGCCTTGTCAAATACCAGCCTTCCTGTGACCAAAGACAAGTGAGTTCCTTTTTTGATTTTTATACTCAAGATTAGTCAAACACGTAGATGACCTCAAAGTGCTAACCATCTCATTCCCAGAGTGGTAGCTATTCCTTTTTACCTGAGCCAACTCAGTCCTAAATCAATTCACCAGGCTCCTATTAAGTGACTTCTCTGAGTTCTGAATGAGACATCAGAACCTCAAAAATGAATAAGAAATACAGCCTACTAACAGAAGACCATCAACCTACCAGAAGAGAAAAAGATAGATCATTAGGGTACAAGACAAGTGCTAGACAGAAAGCAGCCTCCTAACACAGGAGCACAAACAGCAGTCCAGGAACTGGGGTGACTGTGGGCTGTGTATCAGAGAGGCAGTAGAATTCGTTTGGTGAACTCGGAAGGCTATGCTAGGTAGGGCAGAGGGTACAAGCATAGTACAGAGGCATGAAAAGGCTTGGCATGCACAGGTAACGTGCTCTTTGGTGCTGCTGGGTCAGAGGTCACATTAGAAAGTAACAGACATAGACACTGGGCTGAGAGCCATCAGAGATACTAGCATCCCAGCCCAAGAAGATTTATGTCACAGAGAAGAGGGAGTCACTGACCGAATGTAAGTGCATTGGATTTCAGTACCCGCCCCCGCAAGAATACCCTTTAGATGACCATGTCAAGGGTAGATTGAGTTTAGAGATCATGGTTGAAGAAAGAAGGTCCTGATTCTGACATCCAGGACAAGGGACGTTTCCTTCTCACGAAGGGCGGAGTAAGGCCATCCCTCTCGTTTCATGGATGAACAAGTGATGGCTTGGAAAGTGAAGGGGGACCAGTTGAAGCGGTCTGGGGAAAAGTTCAAGCTTTGAGTGGTCTATAAAGGACAGATTATCTCTGGGTAAGAGAGCTGAGAGCACCAGCCTGGGAGCCAGCATCCCAAGGGATCAGTGCTGGCTGGAACAGAGTGTTTCTGTGGTCTCTTTTGGAGATTGAGGCTTCCTGGCCATGCTTTTCAAATAGGATTTCAGGTTCTCATAAGATTACCTTTGTAAGGGGCTCCTGGGTAAACTCTCAGAAGACAAGTTCTTCTGCTACTGTTGTTTCTCTCCAGACATGTGCCTTGCTGAGGTCCTAGGTCGGGTTCCATTTCTCCACACAGCACCTCATTCCTTCTGATGTGTCTTGACACTCTCTTCTTAGTGCTCTGATTTCTCATGTCCTAGAGAATATACTTCCCAGGAGCCTAGTCCAAGGCTTCCAGGAAATCCGTCTGTATTACATACTCTCCGATCTCCTCAACATACGAAAGTGACTCCAATAATAGTATTGAGGTACATAACAATATATGGTATAATAATTTATTAATCACATATAATTTATACATAAGAAGTTTCCTCTTCTGATTTCATATTGTCCCCATCTACTGCTGTACCCTTGTTGCATAGAACACCATGTCTCAGCCAGTGCATAGTAAGTTGCATAAGACACCATAAGGTCTCAATTGATCATGTTGCCATGGAGACAGGAAAGAGAAAAGGGAAGGCTGACCACACCTTGGTGCTTGATAGCATGACTGTGTCCCTGTAGCACTTTTGGATGATGGTACACACTATTGGAATAAGCCTCCTACTGGTACCCACTGTTTCAATCTAATAGATGCCCAGAGATGGAAACTCTGCTTATTGGAACTCTTGTGTTATGTCAGCCTGAAAACAGCCAGTATCTGTATATGCCATACATCAACACTCCCCCACCCCTCCACATGTGAATTTCACCTTGTTTTGCCTTGGTTCTGCTCACTGCTGCCTCTTTTTGTTTGTTGAGACATGGTCTGGTCTCAATAGGCAGCTGAGCTATCCTAGAACTCAGTACGTAGACCAGGCTGGCTTTGAAATCACAGAGATCTGCCTAGCTCAGCCTCCAGAGTGCTAGGATTAAAGGGGTGCACCCGGAATATCTGTTTATCCAAGGTCCAAGTCTCTGATTTCCCATAGGTTCAGGAGTCTTAGAAATAGTGCAAGCTCCATCCACTCTGAGGCTCCCCTCCATTGCTACTACAAAAAAGGAAGGAGTAGAATGCCACCAGTGGCCCTTCCTAGTGGAAAAGGGAGGGATGTGCTGCAATTTCTATGCAAATGTCATGACTCAAAGCAGACTTTGCCACAGGGAAACATTAAAACACGGGTTTTAAAAATAATGACCCAGTTAATTAATGGTGAACTTTAACAGGGGTCCAGGAGAAGTCTTCCAGACCTTTCCATTCACAACATAAATAGGAAGTGGGGGCGTCTGAGAAGACTGGTGCTCCCAGCTTGCATGCCAAGAGTTCTAGAAGCACAGGTGATGGTTACCCTGTCTTTTCCATGACTCTGGGTTGGCGGTCACTACTCATAAAATGCATTGTGGTATTTCAGTCACAATGCCAATTTAGGTTCAAAAGTAGCAGTGTGGGGAATGGGAAGATGGCTCAGCTAGTAAAGAACTTACAGGGTAGGCATGGGGACAGGAGTTTGGATTCCCAGCGTCCACATAAATGCCAGGTAGATGTGATAGCTCACATATAATTCCCCGTGCAAGTCAGGGATAGGGGTCCCCAGACAAGCTGACTAGCTAGTCCAGACGATTCCACAAGCTGTGCTTATGTGAGACAGATCTTACTTCAGTAAATACAGAAAACACCCTACGTCAATTTCTAGCCTCCACAAGTAATGCACATATATCCGTGTGCACCCAACACCCATGTGAACACACACTCTCTCTCATGTACTCTTGCTTGCATGAGGCCCTTGGTTCCATCCTCAGTAATTCAAAAGAGAAAACAGAAAATCAACTCGATTCAAAAAGTAAAACACACAGGCAAGAGAACGCACACCTTGGAGCTAGAGAAAGCCAGGTGTTGTGCTGTTTTGAGACTCTGTGCAGGTAACTCAGCTCAGCTTTCTTACCTAGGAGCTTCTGGAAAGCTCCTATCCAAGTAGATGCTAATCCACACCCCAAAGCCATCTTGTCCTCTGACATTCACATGACACAGAATCACTTCGTTAGGTCTCAGAGTTGGGACAAACTGCTGGTGGAGATACCTATTTAACATTTCAAAGTGAACCTGGCCTCTGGGTTCTCCCAGGATCCCTCAGTCCCTACCTGTTACAGGGTCCTTCTGGCTTGCATACCCCACACCCTACCAGGGGGTTGGGCTGCTCTTCCCTGTATAATGCAGCCATTTTGATTACCTCCTCCTCTTTTGGCCTCCAGGTTCCTCTCTTTTTCCTCTCCCCACTCTCCTCTACCCTCCTCTCCTCACTTGGCCTGGCTCAGGGTCATGTTCCCTCTGGACTCTCCCAGATGTCTCTGCCTCTGACTATGTTCTCCCTTTTATCTGCAGTAAACTTTCTCTACCACCATACCTAGGGGCAGTCATGTTCTGCCTTTTTTTTTTTTTTTTCTCATTCACGTTTAAATATTTCTGAAGGTGAATTCCAGGGGACTGTCTTTAGAAGCAGATGGCTGGTGGCTTAGTACTAGATTTTAAAGGGCCAATGGAGAACAGTGTGGAACACACTCAAAATAAGGCCACTTTCCCGGGTAGCTTTCTCTTGCCGCTCAAGTCTACACAAACTTCTCTCTCCAGTTTACTATCAGTTTGCATTGTTTTGTGCTTCCAGAAGGAACCCGAGCCATGTCACAGATCTGGATTTGATGTTGGAAACACAGGCTCCACGGAGCGCTCTCCTCTTGACTGGGACAAGTCACTGAAGTAGCATCCCTGTTTATCATACCTCAGGAACACCAAGATACTTCTTTGCTTTCTCCACAGGGTAGAAAGTGATCATATGTTCACAGCCATGGCCAGCTATACATACAGGAGAAGCTCTGTGGCTTCGTCGCCTCGGTGATCATGACAAACCACACTCGTCCATTTCTGTCTTCATGTTGCTATCATTTCTGTCCAGACGATGAGCTTCCCCATTTCACTCAACTTCTGGACATTTTGGAATCAGATCATCCTACCTTCAAGACAGAGTCTCCTTTGTCACCTTCACCAGAGGCTAGCGGCCCCTGTTTTGGGGAGACCCCAGCTTTGAGGAAAAGTAGGGACACTTAGACATCAGGTAAAAATATGGGCCATAACAAGTAAGAGTAATATTAGAGCTTCTCGTTTAGTACCTACTATGTGGCAGATTCTCTGGTAAACTCTTTAAAAACACTGTCATTCTCTAACAATGTAAATACCCCAGCTCATGACAAAGAAGAAACACAGTTACACACAGTCTCCTGCTTCCCCGTGCGGACTACAGAGGCTGTGATTGTAGTGGGGCTGGTTTGGACAGATCTGTCTGGTTTCTGAGCGCCCAGTCCTTGTACTGTCACACAGAACAGGATGGTGTGGTGGGTGGGCCACACAGAAATGCACCTGTTATCTCAGAAGGCCACCTTCTCTTCCAGTGGCTGCTCACCACTGAGAGGTGGCCTTTTCAGATACTGCAAGCAGGAGCTGTTGTGATCTTCCGGTCTCCTGCAGTCATGAACTTAGGTGAAATCAAAAGAAGCTTGTTTTTGCTTCTGATTCTGAGGCTCACAGAGTGGCATTCTTTCTCCGGTGAATGGACCAGCTAAGCGGGTAAGGTTCCCTCGCTCCTTGGAGTCTTTACACCTCCCCAGTGGATCCTGGAAGCCAGTGTCAGCAAGGCACAGCATATGGTGCTTGGATTGCTTCCTATCACCTGGACTTCAGATTGACAGGCAGCCCAGGCTTCCAGCATACTCAACAAGGTGGGACCCCTGGCGGTGTGAATACTCCATCTCCAGAAGCGTCCCCCAAAGACAGGCCCCACAAGGGGAGTTTTTTGGCGGGCCTGATTGCATGACAAACACCACGCATATTGAAACACTCTGGCAGTTTCCCGGTGCTCCCAGTCAAAGGCCTGACCCCTTTTGACCTCAAACATCTTATTAAAGCCCCTAGAGTCCCAGCCTTCGCGAGGGAGAGAAGCAGCAATCCCTGGACTCATTCTCTTCCCTAATTCATTCAAGTAAGCCCGGCTGAGTGGGGCCTGGGCCTTTGATGTTAAAGGCCCCTAATTGGAAGGAAGTGAAGTGTTAGCCTGTCAGCCTTTTAGTCTCTCATCAAATACTTTAAGAGGTATCCACACAGTGCGTTCTCACACTGCTGCTGAGCGAGCGCAGAGTGGACTGCTTTTTGTTAAAAATGTTTAAACTTTGCATCTGTCTAAAACAAAGTTCACCACACATGTCACAGTTCCCGGTGGGTTTGCTCCCTGCTTTCCCTCGTTCCCTTCCCTCAGGTCCTGGGGTGGGGGTGGGGGTGGGCCTGTCTCGGAGCCCACAGCTCACCCACTGGAGAGGAAGGTGGCGGCAGGAGCTAATTACCGACCCCAGACACAGGCCTGCAAGCTCCTGGTTGGGGCCTCTCCCGTGGAGCCCCTTTGATCTCCCTGTTTGGGATTGTGTCACTCCCCAGGAATGTGGCTCTCCTCCCCCAGCATCCCCCAGTGTAACCCTTTAGTCTCGCCTCTGCATTTCACCGCCAGCACCCTGAAGCTCTGAAAGGGAAAGTGACTTGCTCAGGGTTTTTTTTTTTTTTTTTCCTTCAGGAAGCGAGTGGCAGAGTTGGATCCATAAGCTAACACTTCTGACCCCAAAGAAGGGACAGACTCTGCATACATCTCTTCAGCGGGAGCAGCTGTGATTTGAGAAATAGAATTTACATATAATCCCTAGAGTCTCAAACAATAGGCTGGATTAAGTCACCCCAGGGGGCAGAGGGCAGAACCTGAGGGTGCACAATGGTGGAAATGGTTCTTGTCCCCCGTGGAGTAACTCCTACTGGGAGAGAAGGCGTGCTTAGCACACCACAGGGAAGGCAAAAGAGGGTAGAGGGTTGACTTGTGGTCAGCAAAGCCATTTGGGGTATGCTTGTGGTTGGTGGGTAGAAGTATATCCCACTCGCAACAAGGGTCAGAAAGGAAAAGTGGCTCCATCTTTCAGGGCAAAGGCAGGGACGCTGGGTAGTGAGAGCAGAAACCTCTCTCCAAGGCCTCTGATACCTGGAGGCATTTGAATAGCTGGACTTCCCAGGGCACTCACACCGTGTCACATTCCCCAGTGTTTCTAGGAGGGTGTATCGTAGACACAGGAGCTGCCACCCAGAGCACCAGGCTCCGGACTCCTTTGGAGATGGTTAAGTCTCTAACTTTCCCAGGGTTGATGCCGAGATCAATGAACAGCCTACCCCACCAGGCTCCTGGAGGTCCCTACAAAGGCCACTGTGATGGAGTGACAAGCACAAACTATCTAGTAAGTGCCCTGTAAATGCATTTTCCCGTTTTGACTTGTCTAAGCCTAAGCCTTCTGAACCAACCCAACTTTATTTTCTTTGGATAATGCAAATGAATTGGTGGCTATTTTGTGGAAAGGCATTCACTTACTCCTTTATTCAGACCATATTCATTGCTCTCCTGCTTGAGGCCAGAATGATGGACCTCACATCCCATGTTTTTATATCATTGCCTTCTGTAAAACAGAAAAAGGAGCAGAGCTGTTATCTACTGGGCTCCATTTTTGTTTATTATTTTCGAGAGACAGGGTCTCAAGGAGCCCAGGCTGGCCTTGAAGTTGCCTCAATCTTTCTGTTGTTTTAAGTATGAGAATTTAAAATGGTCAAAGGGGGCTGTGGCACCCATCATGATCATTTGATGGCGTTAGACAGATCATACCTACATGATACAATCTGAAGATTCGTAGTCATTTTAGACACTGCTTCTGCCTTGTGTCACCCATTGGGCCACTCCGTGGCTATGAAGCATCCGTCTGACAACACTTTTCAGGCACAAGTAGGGTGGTGAACTGGTACTGATGGAACATGAAGAACAGCTCTCCCCAGCAAAGCCCTCAACTGAGCTATGTGGCAGAAGTCACAGGGTTTGAGAACTGACTTGGATTTGGTGACGCTTGTCTCTGAGATCAGAAGCCTAAGGATTTCAGTACACCCAGAAAAGGCAAGAGTCCAAGCAGGCAACGGTGACCTGACCAGTGAGCAAACCCCAGGCCTGCCCAATGGACCCTTTTATCTGTCCTATCACCCACCACCTTAGGGGATCCCATGGAGTCTGTGGTTAGAAATCCCCAGAGCAAAGCTCCTGTTGGAGTTGAGATATTCAGGTTGAACGAAGTACTGGCCAGGGGGCCAGAGCCTGAGCTGCTGTCCATACATTCCACATGTGCAAGTGTTTCTCAGTCCCCTAAGTCCTCCGAGTATTCCTAAAATGAAGCAATTAGAATAGATTAGCCTGAAGATCTGTTCCAGAGCAAATGCTTCATGGTATTACTGGGGCACCAGCACACATGGAATAGTTTAATTATCATTATTAAATATGATAGTCCCCAGGTTGCCAAGTATTTGAATAACAACAGAAAGTCAAGGCCTTTTTGCTTAAGCCTGTTTTTATAAAGCTCCACCATCATCTTCCTTTTGTTAGGCTTGTCAGTGTAATCCAACTCTGTCAGGTGCTGGTGATGATCCAGGAGAAGGCTACATCCTTACCTGTCCCAAGTGAGGAAATCGGGGCAGAGAGAAAAAGTCAAGTCTCACAGCTACAAAATGCTGACACCTGGTGTCCTAAGCACTGTGTCTTGCTGGCCATCACAGGCACTATCCAGAATCCGGAGGGAAATCCACTGTGGTCCTGTGGAAGCAGGGGGCTGCTGCTTCATCCTTCAGCTGAATCGTCCATTGATTTTTCTCTTTCCTTTGACTGTTGCAAACAATACCAGGAGTAACTCTTTCCTTTAAGGTGGTACCTAGTGACTATGTGGAAGGTCTCGATGTTTTTCTTGCAGTTCTAATTGCATGGAAACACCTTAATCTCATGGAGCCAATTCACTAGCAGCTTCTAAGACTTTAATGGACTAAAATTTCTGTGCTAAGGCAAAACCAAACAAACTATTTTAAAATGAGGAAGAGCCATTTCTAATCAACTTCTAGGTACTTTGCTAGAATCTTCTTTGGCCCCTCTCTAATTGTCTAATTAATGCAATATTATATTGACACTAAGCAAATGGGAGCTGGATTGTGTGCTAACAGTTTGGGCAAGCTGAGAAGAAGTGTAATTTCTGCACGTAAGCCAGATGGGAGGAGGGGACAGGAAGAGCTGTGTGCATGCTAATTTGCAGTTTGATGGACTCTCTTTGTAAAAATAAACACTTCTGCAGAAGCCTAAGGAAAGCAAATGCCATCCGTTTCACATCACACAATGCCTACTTGGAGATAGTGAAACGTGCTCATTTCCAACTGTGTTTTGCAAGTGTCACATCGAGCTAAAGCAGAGAAATTTGCCTCTTTATACTACTGCTGCCATATTGGCTGCAGAGACTTGAGCTGAGCTGGGAGGTGTACCTAGTGTCATGTTGGGAGAAAATGTTCTGACTTCTTATCCTGGGACTGATTAGAGGTTCAGAGGACTGTGTAGTACTCTAGGTCACCACACTTGGCAGATACAGGCATGCCACTGTCATGGTTTGGGATGGATACATCACTCAGGATCCTCCTCTATCAGTCCTTCAATACCTAGTCTGATGGAGAGGGAAGAGTTACAGGAGAGGCATTAGTAGAATCAAGAGAAATTGATTTGTAGGGCTAATGACAGGCATAGGGCTCATCTCTAGAAAAGACAGATCATTCAAGGAAGCTCTTGCTGACATGGCAATTGGGAATAAGAGACTTCCAGCTACTTGAAGCTGCTGCAGCTGTAAGGACCTGCTTTGTGGCAGGGTTACACACCTTTCCAGGAAGCTATATCAGGAACCCATGTTAGGCAAGAGAAACATGGAGACCCAGCCATTTTGTGTCAGGATGGATGCTCTGAGAGACAGCACTGTCCCCAGCAAGCCTAAATCACAGGAGATTGAAAGCACCAATCTCCTAATAGAAACATCTTGCTTTGCAAACTTCTGTTTCAGCTTCTAGAGTACTCAATGGGAGACATTATATTTCTGTTCATTTAGCTCCTACTTGTATTTCTATAAGTATTAGTGATAAGGTACCATGAAGAATCTTTACAGAGCATGCTTACATAGTAGAAAGCTGAGACTGATTTGTCCTGCTTGGGACTTTAGGCATTTAGGGATAGTTTAGGAGCCTTAAGGACAGACTTTTTTTGGACCTGTGCATTGTGTGGCTATGCTCCTGGAGTATGGACTGACTGTTAGCAGAGTCGAGAGTTAATTCCTAACACCCAAGGTGTTAGGCAGATTGCTCTGAGTAGAAGCCTCTGGGGATACAAGCAGATGAATCTAGATAGACCACACAATTACTTCTAAATGAATTGAATTAAGCCCAAAGGCCAATTCAATGCTGAAAATAGCCTGGGGTACGGGGTTGCAATACCAAAGAAAACACACCACCAAACCAAACAGCCTTTTTCCCTTTGGAATGGTAGATCCCCTAAAATGGGATCTACTCTAGAGCCAACTGTTTTTTTAGACAGATATACAGACTGTCACTAAACACCTATCAGATATCATTAGATACTAGGAAAGCCATCACAACTTCAAAATGGCCTGCTTAAATGGTATGGGGAGATCAACCCCAAGTGTCTCTGTTTCTCATCTCAAGTGCCACAAGGAACCTATTTAAGAAGCCCTGGTTAGGGAATTTGATGTAGCCATCCATAAGGAATGAAAGCCATCACACCCAAACAGTTCACTAGGACAAGCGGAGGCCCTCACCAGATCACAAGAAGGAAATGCCATAGCTCAATATTTACATGAAGATAATTATTATTTGGACTTTATTCATGGCTTCGAGAGATTGTCTCGGCTACCACTGCCATGGCAGAGCTTCAGACCCAGAGGCAGAGGAAGTTTGTTAACCCAGAAACTGGCAAAGCAGGAATTATTAGAAAACATACTGGCATCTGGTGATTAGAGGAGAGAGGACCCTAAATTGAAAACAGGAGACAAAAACCACTGTGGACTTTTTCTACAAACCACAGGGTAGGATGCAATTTCAGCTGAACTGAAACAAGCAAGACTTAAGAATGGAAGGAAGATTAAAGATAACTCATTCAAGGACGTTCCAATGGTCCTGATTGGACACTTGATGGTCCATTAGAATTCTTGGAAAGTATGAAAGGAGAAGTAGGTTGTTGCCGATTACCACAGGTCATCAGGCACACACCTTCTGGTTTGCCTTCCTGGTGGCCGTTTGGTGCCTGGATCTCCATTTTCTTAGTGAGTCCTCTGAGAACCACAGAATGCTAGAAGGATGGGGGAAATGGGGATGGGGGGAGGGAGACTCAAAGATGCTTGTATGCCATTGATGAGGAAACTGGAGTCTGAAGGGATGGGCTTTGCCCATGTCTACCCAGCTCCTTGTTGCCATGTGGATACCAGGTTCCCTTCTTTCAAACCCATAGTTCTTAGGGGTTTCAATCTTTTCGATTTTTCAATCAAATCTTACAATGTACCTATGCCCTCTTGGGTGTCACAGCATACCGTGCAGAAGCTAGGGGCTTGATGGACTTTGAAACAGTAACTATAGCCTGCCTTGCATCATCCATACTTGGCAAGCCCCCTGAGCCTCATCTGAGAAAGCTCCCCAGTCAGATAGGTGATTTGTAAACACAACTTGTTTGATTTGATTTTGGCTATCGATGACACTACTCTGGTGGATAATTTGGGGAGAGCATAGCAGGTAAGAAGAGGGCTGATCTCTTCTGCATAGCCAAGAGGAAAATGCTATAACACCCTTTTGCACAGGTGTGGACACATTGAAACCGCCATGTCTTCCTGGTAGGAATTTTAAGTGGTGCAATACCATGGAAATAATCCTACAGTTCTTCAAAAAGAGAATGTGAAATTACTGTAGTACAGCATGCTCAGGTCTACATTCATGCCCAAAAGAAATGAAAGCAGGCGCTTGATGAGTTATTTGTACATCCGTGTTTCATAACAGCATTCTTCATCACAGCAGAAAGGAAGAAGTAACAAAAATGTTCAGCTATGAATGGAAACATAACACAATATAATGTATTCGTACCACGGACTCCTATTCAACCTGGGAGAAGAAAGAAATTCTGATAGGCACCACAATTCCAATCAACCTTGGAAGTATGACACTGAGTGCAAAGTACACAAAAGACCAAGTACTGTGTCATACAACTCGATCTATATAGAATAGTCCAATTCTTAGAGAAAGAAAGTAGACTGGTGGAGAGGGGAGGCTGGATGGGAAAGGTAATGGCTAGCTGTTTAATGGTACCAACTGTCAAGATGGGATGAGGGCAGAGTTCTGGAGATGGATGCACAACAACGTGTGTATACTTACTACCACCTAACTATGCACTTCGATGGCCGAAATGGTAATGTACATACATTGTTCTGTACATTTTACCATGGTAGAAAAAGCAATGGGTTCCGGAAAGGCCAGATTTGAGTCTGAACATGCAGTGCACCTTCTGTGGCTTTGAGATAAAAAAATGTAGTCAGGCTTACTTAGGGGGAACCTGCTGGCATGTGGCTCACACCAAATTATACTTCCTGGTCCCAGTTGCTATTACTTTCATTGTTCTCAAGGATTTTCATAAACTTTTTTTTTTTTTTTATAAAATACTGACTAGCAAAGTGAGAAATGTGAAACACATTGTTCAAAGTTTGTTTCTTTGGTAACTAGACAATGCTATCTTAAAATATATATATAATATATATATATTAGTTTATATAATATATAATATATATATATATTTATATATTATTATATAATTATATATTATATATTGTATAATATTTATATATTATATAAAATATATATATAATATATATATATAGTTTCACCAATAAAAGCAGAAATTGGGTCCAATAGCGATGAACTGAAGTTTCCAAATGAGATAGGGAATGTGTTTGTATACTTAGCCTCACTGGTGTTGAGTATACTTTATTAAGTGTAAAAAATTTAAAGTTGCTATGATTTGTTCTTAGTTTTTTTTTTTTTTTTGTTATTTTGTTTTGTTTTCCTTTCATTTGACAAAATCACCACCAGGACTGGTTGTTTTCAGCTCACAGTTCAACGGAATAGTCCTTCGTGGTGTAGAAAGTCAAGTCAGTAGGAGCTCGAAGAAACTAGTCACATCTCATCCACAGTCAGGAAACATGTAATGATGACTACTTGTGTTTAGCTTACTTACTTTCTTTTTTCTTCCCTCCTTTCTTTTTCTTCCTTTCGTATAGTCTATGATCTCAGCCCAGGGAATGGTACCACCCACAACGGTCAGGTCTTCACATCTCAATTTATCTAATCAAGATAATACTCCATAGATAAGCCCAGAGGCCTGTGTCCCATGTAATGCTAGATTTCATCATCTTGACAACTGAGTTTAACCATCACAGCTTCTAAATTATTTGAGATGAATATCCTCTCCAACAGCACAGGAAATAATCTCAAGAACTAAGAAATGGGATTGTATCAAGTGTAAAAGCTTCTGCACGGCAAAGGAAACAGCCTATAGAATGGAAGGGTGTCTTTGGATGTCAAGCAGGGTACCACCCTTTCCTTTCTGTTGCTGTGACAAACACCATGACAAAAAGCAACTTAGAGGGAGGAGTTCATTTCTTCCAGGCAAGAGCCCTTCACTGAGAGAAGTCAGGGCAAGAATTCAAGCAGACACTCGAAATAGAAACCAAAGAAGAATGCTACTTGTTGGTTCATTCACTAGCTCATTTGCGGGCTCTGTTTAGCTACCTTTCTTATCATCATCCAGGGCCATTTCCCCAGGGAATGGTGCCACCCACAGTGGGATAGGCCGCGCCTACATTAGCTAACACAACACCCCACAGGGCAATCTGATCTAGGCGGCTCTTCAGCTGAAGCTGTCCTCTTACATGATTCTTGTCTATGTCAGTTTGACAATTTACATCACTTTAAACCATAACTTTTCAGTTTCTTATCTGCAAGACCTCACGTTAATAGCATATAAAATACTATACACTGAAGTCTCTTAACCAAGACTCCTGGTTGGTTTGTTTGTTTTTTGTTTTGTTTTGTTTTTTTGTCCTATATATTCTTATTGCAAAGGGGAAGAACAATCACGTCAAAGCAAAACTCAAACCCAGACCTGTGAATCTAGCAAAGTGGATGGAACTGGAAATCACTGCGTGAAGTGAAATTAGCCAGACTCAAAAAGAAAAAAAAATCTGCACTTTTCCCCTTAGATGTAGAACTTAGATTCAAAATTGTGTGTGTGTGTGTGTATTTTTATATATGTATATGTGTAGGTCATAAAACTGAAAAGGGGGATCATGAGAGGGGAGGAAGAGGTGTTAAGGGAGGTAGGAAACAGAAAGGACAATGAAATGCATGGAACAGGAGAGCAGAGGGAAAAGTAAATGGGCAAATGAATGGAGACAAGCAGATAGAAGGGGTGAGGGAACACAAAGCAGGGCAGTGAGGGGAAGGGATGGATAAAAACAAAGCCTGGTTGGGACATGGGTATTAAGATGCCACAGTGAAATCTGATTTAAAAATTAAAAAGATTTATTTTTTTGCACAAAAGGGGAAGTCAGTGTCCTGGGTATGAAAGGATGGTTTAATCTCAACACACCACCCCCTCTGTCCTTACCAGTACTTTAGACCTTGAAGTTTATTTACCTTGCCAGTGTAGACAATGGAAGAGTCACTTTCTCCTATTCAGCATTTCTCTTGCATTTTCTTCATCAGTTTACTTTCAACTTTATGTTCTAGTATCTCTTCGCAAGCATCAGATGCATGAATTTATATTCTATTGAAGTTTATGTTTCTTGACTTCATAAAGATTTATTCGTTTTATTTTTTTGTGTGTATGTTTTGCAAGCATTCATGTATGAACACCACGTGTGCTTTTGGTGCCCATGGAAGTCAGAAGAGGTTGTCAGATCCCTTGAAACTGGAGTTAGAGGTGGTTGTGAACTATCATCGGGAACCAAATCCCGGTCCTCTGAAAAGCAACAAGTACCTTTCACTGCTAAGCCATCTCTCCAGTCCCAAATTTTGTATTTCTTTTGTAGATTCCATCAATTTACTTTTACTTCAGCTGCTCATAGATTTGGGCTTGTTTCTTCAACCGGTACGGAGATTATCATCATCTGTGTGAATCTTTGATCATGGAATCGTGATTTGGCCTTGAACTGGGAATCAACACAATGAGGAACAGGGATGGTGCTGGGGCTCTTTGTTGATGTGTGTGTGTGAAGTCAATTCTATAACTCTGTGGGAGCAATTTGACCTCTATTTTAGTTTCCCCACTAACTCCTTTTGTGAATTTGTTCAAAGGAATTGTCTTTACTGGGCCTCTGTTTCTCATAGAGAGTTCATTAAAAAAGAAAATTCTGTATGTTTCCAACTCAGGAAAATGAATTTTCATACTTGGAAAGAAGTCAAGTCTCTTACAGCCCTACAATATTTTATTTTTTTGCAAAAATATTTGTGACTGGCTACAAAGCAATTTTGTCCCATTCTTAATTGCCAGGACAATCATCATGTGACTCTCTATCTTGTTACTGTTGGGTCTCAAGCCTATGACAGAATCCCTGACAGGAAGCAATTTAAAGGAGGAATGGTTTATTCTGGCTTACAGCTCAACGGGTTATGTTGTATCATGGCACAGAAGGTATACGGCAGAGATGAGTGGCCGGCTGCTCATATTGTGTTAGCAGTCAGTGAACAGGAAGTGCAACCAGACTGTGAAACCTCAAGGTCCACCACCCTTGATCTACTTCCTCCAGGACTTTCGTAAGGTTATACAACCTTCCCAAACAATACCACCAGCTGGGGACCTAGTGTTCAGACACATGAGCCTATGGGAGACATTTCATATTCAAACTGCACTAGTGATGACCTTGGCTTTTCTTGGTTCAGTGGCATCAAACAAGATCTTTCTAGGATCAGTGTATACCTGAGACTTTAGCATCAGATATGGAGTACACAGAGACAGATCTTACTGCTGATTGGACACTGACCCTGACATTCTCTCTCTCTCTATATATATATATACACACACACATATATATTTATAATGTGTGTGTGTGATCCCAGTGTTTGCATACCACCCAGAGAAATACAACAAACTAATGTATGTTGTTAAAAATGTGCAGGCTTAGTCTATGGTAGCATTTTTTTTTTTTTTAAAGAAAAAGATCTCATTTTGTTATTTTATTCCTTATTGAGCATGCTGATTTTCCATGAGGAGGAAGTTTTTATAATTCTGACTTTTATAGTAATTTTTCCCATAGTCATGGAGAAGATTAGTATTGATTTGTAGATAACCATGGGAAATTCCGTTCAATACTGTCTAGTAAAGGTTTCATGTTCTCTGGGTCAAAACTTTTCCTATGTTCATTGTTAGTGCAAGCAAAATTCCCCAGCCCTGTGGGAAGCTTCCTAGAGAGTTGTGGATTGCAACCAAATGAAAATTGACTATTCCTGTAACACAGCTAAAAACAACTGCAAAATCGGTTTCTCCTGGTTTAAGAAATCGTTTCACTGAGGCATCTCAGTAAGTGAAAAATAAAATTAAAACATTCCTAATTTTGGCACAGAGATCATCACAGGCATGGATCTTTGAAGAGGGATGGGATATTGATAGAGGGATGTTGACAGAAGGTCTTTCTACAAACAGCAGAAACCAAAGGTAGTGGGAAAAACACAAGACATTTTTGTAGTTATGGCTTAAATTTGCTGGTCGCCATGGTTTGGACTGTTCAGCTTGATGGCAGAGAAAGGAGGACCGTACTCACATGGGCAAAAGGATCATGGCCCAGGTTGCACAGTTCACACTAATGTACACCCGGGGAAAGGAGGCTGGAAGACTTGGGCTAGCTCCAGAAAAGTCTGAGCCGTGATAGACCACACATAACTCAGTATTTAGACTCCCCTCTTGACTTCCCAGGTATTTTTAAATAATGGATGTTCTTCATTCCCGAAGGAAAGAGCCTTGTCATCTGGCTAATGCAGTTTCTCCTATGTTGCACTTTTGTGCGTATTGCAAGATGTTTACCACCTAGGATACTCCACAACAGAGTGCTAATCATCAGCTCAGCCACAGATATGACAACTGAAAATGCCCCCTACAGGGCTGTACTTCCTCTAGCTGATTACCATGGGTACTTGTAGGCTTCGGAGATCTGTTTTGCCTCTGATTATATTTTGGAGAGTCTGAAAGTATCATTCCTGTTTCATGACTCAGGTCTACCAGGATCACTGCATCCCGGAAGATTTCTCTGTTCTACCCACAGGGGATTCTTCCTTTGGGCTGCCTTAGACCTGACTTCTGTCCCTGTGTTACAGCGCTGTCATGTTGCTGGCACAACAGAATCTATCTCTCCCCTGGCCTCGGGCTGTGGGTTCAATGAGAATGCAGAATGCCTTGTTTATGCTCTATCATCAGCAAAGAACATAGCTCTGACGTATTAAAAACACCCTCCAAGGCATTGCTAAACAGTGCAAGAATGCTAAAGTTAAATCTTTTGCTTTTCGTCCCCATGACAATTGTCATTTGGTGGCAGGAGGGGTGGCTAAGTGCTCAAGAGTGCATGCTCTTCCAGAGCCAGACTATAGCTCCCAAAATCCTGTAACTCCTGCTCCAGGGGATGTGGCGTCTCTGTGGGCACTTGTACACATGTGGGTGTACACACACACACACCAATCTCTGAGAGAAAACATTTTCCTCCGAAAGATTTTTCACTATATTGTTACCTTAGAGAAGAGAAATCGAAACCTAAGAAATCATGTCAGATTGAGGATAACATCGATTCAACAAAAGCAATCACGAATAGCATTAAGATGGAGCCAAGTCCTAATTATAAATATTGTTTCTGAAAATCTTGTTCTGGGTCAGGCTCCGCTGCAATCCTCATTTGCTCTGTTTCAGGTTGGGAAGGGAACATAGGCTCCATTCTCAGCTGCTGACCCTGTACTCATGGGGCCCTGAGCCATGTGTGTTTGGCTTATGGAGTCTCAGAAGTGGAGTCTCTGTGACTTTCCTCTCAGAGAGTTTTTCTTTGCATTTGGTAGATGAAGGAACTAAGGCTTGGAGAATTAGAATAACTTGTTCACTGAAGCAGGCAGTGGGCAGCAGAGCAAGAGTTCAGAACTAAGCTCCTCTGATTTGGATGCACATGCCTTTAGTATAGAGCAGCCATCTCACTGGTACAGTCTGCTGTGTGTGTAGGACCAAGAAGCTTCATAGCAATGTGATGCTGTCCTTCAGAACCCCATGATCAACGTTCTCTTGAACAGATGCCAGAGGCAGAAGTAACAGCATGTCAAGGCATGGGGAAAACAAATAAGAAAGCTGGACAACTGGTCCTTGGTAATCAGGCAGCTCGAGTTGCATTGCTTTGGGTAATACCAGAGAAATGGGGACATGTGTTTATTTTTAATTATTTACTCATTAAAAATAAAGTCAATAATGTGAACATTTCTCAGGCTCTATTTGGATTATGTAGTGCATGTATGTGTGTAGGTCAGAGGACAACTTTTTGGATGTGGTCTTCTTCTTCCACTCTTACCTAGGTGCCAGGGATTAAACTCAGGTAGCCAGGTTTGCACAGCAAGCTCCTTTACCTGCCCAGTCAACTTGCCCTCACTAAATTTCGTTTTTTTCTTTTCAAGACAGGGTTTCTCTGCTGTAACTCTGGCTGTCCTGGAACTCACTCTGTAGACCAGGCTGGCCTCAAACTCCCAGAGATCCGCCTGCCTCTATCTCTGGAGTGCTGGGATTATAGGCGTATGCCACCACTGCCCAGCTTAAATTTCGTTTTTTAAAAGCTATGTTTGATATCTCACGTAGATGGATTAGAGTGGCTCATCCTTCAGTTCAGAACTGTTCATGATGCAGTCTCCGTGTCACATATGACCCAATATGATACAATGTAATAATACCATAAACATGTGTGAATCACCACTCAACTCAGGAATCAAGACGATTCCATGAGCTTGCAATGATCTAAACAGTCCCTGTGATCCTATCTGCTTCCCTATCTATAAAACTTTGTATTGATGTGCCTGTGAAAGTGTATGCCACATGTGTACAGGTGACCTTGGAGACTGGAAGAGGGCACCAGATCCCTTGGAGCCCAAGTTTCAATTATGAGCTGATTGGTGTGGATGCTGGGAACTGAACTCAGGTCCTCTGGAAGAGCAGCAAGCACTCCAAAACACTTACGTCATCTCTCCAGCTCTATGCTTGCCTCTCTTATCTTCAACATTACATCACCAAGAATCATCTGCCCTGTAACAGCGAACATTGTAGCTATTCATTCATCTTCGTAGTCATAATAACTTACAATGGGAATATCTTCATTTTCTCTTCGATAGGCATTTTTTTGAGTATCACCCATACATACATTGCCTAAGTTTTCATGGCATCCTCTACTGTCTATTCCACAAGAATGAAGATGGATCTGTAAACATTTCACCTTCATCGGTCCTGGCACTAGTACTGAACAAAGGCTTTCTTGCCTTGTTCTTGGAAGGTTTTCGCTTTGTACATGTATTACCCAAGGCCAGGGTGTTGCATCGCAGGCAGCAGAATCAGGGGCCATAAAGATGTGCAGTCTGTCTATGGGAAGCTTCCCTTGCATCCCTTTAGGTAGTTTTGCAATGTATGTTAAACACATTGCCTCATCAGAGGCAGTTCCTGTTGGCATCCCAAAGAGTAGATGACCATTAAAACACTCTCATGGACTTCTCTACCACCCAGGAAGCCACAGCATAGACTCCGCCATGAAGCCTCAATCTACATTTTACTTCACCTGTGCTAAGTCAGCACTATGGGCAGGCTGCTAGCTCTGTCACTTGTGATAGTTAGAAAACATGCTGCATGTTTTCTGTTCCAATTGCTGTTCTGTTACTTTGTCTCTTGAGGGACACTGACTGGTACGGCTTGTTACTGCTGTTTAGCTGGCTGTATGTATGACTATTCTATGAGTATTCTTGTAGAGGTCTCCTGTGTACATGTGCAATAATTCTGCTTTTGTATAGGAATGTATTTGTGCCACCATAAAGTATGCGTAAGTTAGACTTGATATGATCAAATTACTATGCTAGCATGATGAGAAAGCCATGATCCCCATTCTTTCCATCATTTTTGAAATTAGGTAACTTCTTAGGTCATTTTGGTTGACAAAATGCCCTTCTGGTTGACAAAAGCTGTCACTGTGGTCTTATTTTGTATTCTCTTGGTTAAGGATCAAATATATATAGCTTCATGACTTTATTGGCTATATATTTTCCCTCTTCTCTAACTTATTCATTGGTATCTACTTTTATTTCTATTGACTCGTCTTATTCTCACTTTGATTTTATTCATATATATCCTGATCCCACCAACTTCGACTGCCACGAGTGTCTTTGTCTAGCTCATTGATTCTCTAAAACCTTTAGGACAGAATTTTTACATTTTATTCCTGTAAAATCTATCAATCCCATTTTGTGGTTAAGATTATATCTTGCTTGAGAAGTTCGTTTTTATGCTAAAGCCAAATATGTTTGCCCCTATATTTTCTTCCAAAATTTTACAATTTTGATTTTGACATTTGGGTTCTGAAGGCTGATACTTGCGTATGAGGCTGTAACCTCATTTAATCTTTCTATGATATATAAGTATATAATTTACCCTCCTTTTCACGATGCTCTCTCATGTATCTCTTGCCATATGTGAACATTCCTTACATGACTGGATCTGTTTCTCTATATTCAATTTTGATCCTTTAAGAACTTTATTTTCTGTGTAAGACACTAAGCATACTAAAGTGATGAGAATTGGTTACAAACGGGTATTGACAGTTATGAAGAGTCTATCAAGCACTGTATCGGGCAATGCACTTGCATTTTATCTTTTGGTCCCTGGCAATGTCCTCTGAATTACACACCATCGTTCATATAAGAAAACTGAAGCTTGGGAGCTTGGGAGTGTGACTTGTCTCATCTTATCCAGTTTGTAAGTGGTGGGGGCCAGGATGCGGATCCAAATTCTGTGTTCCTTCTATGATACTATATTGTTTTTCCTAAATCATCCAAATTGAATTAATTCACATCTTTAAGAACTGGAGCTGGAGTAAGATCAATGTAAGAAAAAAAATTCTATAATTTAATTTAGGCATTTCTTATCGTTAGAAGACAGACTTTGGAACACAGAGTGACGATGAAGTATGCAAGCATCTGTAAGCTTGTCCTTGGCATTCAAAGAATGGGCTATGGGCCACGAGCTCATTCTGTCACCTACCAGCTGGTGGAGTTGGATAGTCACATACCATCCTGTCTTGTTCCATTGGCCATGGAGCAGATAAGGTGGAGCTCATGGCAACGTGCTAGAGTGAAAAGAGCAGAGCCCAGCAAGCCTGAAGTTTGGATTCTAGCTCCCCAGTGGCTTGTGTCGATGTGAAAAGCCACTTTCTGCTCACCGGAACTTCAGTTTCCCATTTGTAGAAACGGAAAATTAGACATCATCTTGTATGTCTTTCATCGCATGGGAAACCTCTCTGAGTGTCTAGCACATTGGTTGGCACACATGAGGCAGTGCATAGATAACAGCATTCTATTTCCCCTTGCAAGTGAGTGACAACCAAGTCAGAGGAGACCAGGCAGTTCCCATAGCTCCACTCTGGAAACACTCTTCTCCATAGGGGAGATTTTTTTTTTTTTTTTTTTTACCAGCAAGGACTTCGGTTCCTATGGGTACCCAGACCATCAAGCACGGTATCTACTACTGTGACTAAAGAAAATGTTAGACACAAATGTCCCTACAAAGACAGGAAGGACAAAGAGAACCACTACCATCCTTAGCAGGGGTCATTGGGTCTATTACCTTTCTTTTTACACCTTCAGCCTGGCCTGCTTCAGAGGCCATTTAAGTTGTAATATATCAGCATGAAGAAGGTGTTCAAGAGTTACTGATGCAGGTCTAACGAAGGTGAGGATGATGGGGACAGAGGAACACAGCAGTGCTCTCAGGACCATACAGTGGTGTGAGATGGCAGACCTTGTGGCCCCAGCGGCTGCTGTTACCACAGCTTTCTCTAACCATGCTTACCCCAAACTTGAGAATCGCTTCCCAGGAGAATCAGCTACTCTTGCCTGTGTGCTATTGTGAACCTTCCTTTTCCTGTTGCTCCAACTAAGATGGCCCTTAAGAAATTCAACAGATCTATGATGACAGCTACACACTGCAAGCAGTAGTCACCATTTGCGAATGACTTTCTATGCCTTAAATGTTAGTGTTTTGGAAGTCTAACTCACAACTGTCCAATTGCCATTTTTGAAGATGAGAAAACAGTCAATGTGCTCAAAGTTGTTTTGCTTCTAAGTTTACTTTAAAAGCTATTTGGGGCTGGAGAGATGGCTCAGTGGTTACGACCATTTGTTGCTTCCAGAGAACCCAAACTGGGTTTCCAGTACACACATTGGTAAGCTCACAACCACTTATAGCTCCAGGGGGATCTGATACCTTCTTCTAGCTCCCATGGACAGCTAGCTACTCAGACATACACATGTATGTACTGAGCCAACACAAAATCTATGGATTTGTGTGTATTCACTTTTTTTGTTTTAGTATTTTTTTTGTCTTACTGATCTTTCTTTTGTCTGTTTTACTTGTTTTTTTTTTTCCCTCTTTGAGGGAGAACATGAAGTTGGATGAATAGTGAATGGGCAGGACCTGAGGGAAGGGAAAGAATATGATCAAAATATATTATATGAAAAATGATTTAAATATTATTTTGTTGGTTTATCTTTATCCCTGGGATCAAACCCAGTATCTTGAAGATACTACCCAACACTCCCAGTCATTTTGACTTTACATTTTAAATTCCTCCCTGTGGGGCCTTACTAGTTCTAATACGAAGGGCACACCAGAACTCTGATAACTGAATGGAACCCAAGTGATTTATCCTCCAGCAAGAAATGGCAAGGCAGCTTGGATACACCTAACTTGCTCTCATGCAGCTTGCTTCATATTTTTTCCCAAGACTTGTCTGGGGGAAGGAGTTTACGATCCCAAGGAAGTGGGGATGAGTTGCTTTCTGGAAAATTCAATGATATATTACTGAAAATGTGTCTGAAGGATCAAGTGCATGATCTAAGTAATATTCAATAATATGATTAAATGCTAGAAATTCCCAATTTCATTACTAACTATAAATGCATAGAAATAAGCGGAATTTATGTGCATATCACTGTATATTGTATAAGTAGGATTTTGTAGTTGTCAGACCCGAATGGATTATCCAGGTCTCACAGCTCTGAGGTTTCAAAGTGAAGTAATAATTTGTTGCTTTTATTGTTGTTTCGAGACAGGGGCTCACTATGTATCTCTGGCTGGCCTTGAACTCACAGAGATCTACCTGCCTCCAGAGTGCTGGGGTTAAAGGCGTGCATCAGTGCGCTCGGCTGGAGGTAATAACTTTTAAAACAAAAGGACAGAAGAGTCTCTGACTCTCCTGTATTTAGTACATCTGTCCCTGCTCATTGCTTTTAAAGCAGTTGTTTAGTCGTTATTGTTTTAGATATTAAGTATTCATAATACACTCTCAACCACACTATCCAAATCAATTGAACAGAGAGATTAATTAGCCATTTTTAAAAGCTATACGATTTCACAATGCTGATGGAGGTAACACTGTCTGGGTCCTACACAGAGCTCTTAGCAAGTGAGTGACTGGCAGAGATTGCCCTGTAGAAACCCCGAAGAGAAAAGAAAAAGAATAGACGTCGAAGAGATGAAGTTAAACATCAGAGTTCTTGGTGAAACGAGTGAGGCTCTTAGTTTTATTTTGCTGGAGAATATGTATCATCTTTCTGAAGCAGCAAATCTAAATGGGAACTAATGATGTAATAACACAGCTTTGCCTAGGAAAAATAATGCTTTTCAAGCATTAGGTTTAGCTCATGGTAGAGTGGAGTGCTTGCCTAGCACTAGAGGAGGCTCTGGGTTCAATCCCCAGGACTACATAAACCAAAGTGGTGGTACACAATCATCCTTGACCTCATAGTGAGTTCAAGCCAGTTTGAGCTACGTGAGACTGTTTCAAACAAAACAAAACCCAATATCTAAAGAGTACTCATCTCATTATACATTACACTACTAACCCTTTATCAAACACAGGGTTAAAAAAAAAAAACAACCTTCTAATTTGTTTTGTATAATTTGTAAACAAAAACTTGCCATTATATACCATGAGATACCTCAGTTGGTAGAGTGGACGTGAGTTTGAATTTTCAACTCATATAACAAGCCAGGGTTGGTGGTGCGTGTCTACCTCCCTAGGACTGGATGTGTATGTTGTGTGGAATGGAAACAGACAAATCCTTAGAGCTCATTGGATAGCCAGACTAGCCAAGTTCAGGCTCGATGAAAGATCCTGTTTCAAAAAATACGATGGAGAGTTATGGAGGAAGACACTCAATTTTGACCTCTGGCCTCTACCTCCATGTGCATCCATGTGCACATGAACCCATACATTTTCTCACACCTTCATGAACATTTTCTCACACCTTCATGAACCCATAAATACATTTTCTCACACCTTCATGAACACATAACCCATAAATACATTTTCTCACACCTTCATGAACATTTGAAAAATTACACACACGGGAGAGATGACTGACGTTATTTCAATAAAGGGAAATAAGTTCTTCACGGAACTATGATATTTTGGCCAGGTCTTGTTGGGGATTTCAGGGTCAGTAAAGCAGACTGACACATGACAGAAGGGGCCAATAATGATTAAAGCAGCTGGGATTCTTCTCAGAGTCAAAGGGGACGCTGCTTGGGATGGTTAGCTTTAATTGTCAATTTGAAACAACGTAGCATTACCTGGCAAGGGATTCTCGGTGAAAGCCTTTCTAAATCAGATTGTACTCTAAGCATATCTGTGGGGGATTATTCTGATTATGTTAACTGAAGAGGGAAGATCTACCCACCATGAGTGACACCATTCCCTGGGCAGAAGATTCAAAACTGTATCAGAGTGGATAAAGTGAGCTGAGCACACGTGTGCATTCAGGAATTTGACCCTCTTGGCTTCTTGGATGTGGCTGCAATGTGACTGACTAGCTTTCTCGATCTCCTGCTATTATGACTTTCCACTATGGCGGACTGTTACCTGGAATTCTGAGCTAAAATAAATCCTTTCTTGCCAAAGTTGCTTTTATCAAAGTATTTTATCACAGCAGTAGGGGGGGAAAAAAAACCTAAAAGACATTATTAATGATTAGGCTTTGACTGATGTGGGCAAAAGAGACATGTGGTCACTTTTTTATTAGCTAGCTTAGAGGAAGGAAGCACAGGACCTGTGGGGTATGAGTCCTGGCGTGTGGCTGATGCCCACATCCTGTCCATGAAAAGGGAGGTCATTACTCCAAAGATTAGGACTTTGTTCTGTGAAGGCAGAAACGGTGCCAGCTTTAGCTAGCCACCACTCAATAAGCTAACATAGCTTAGCAAATCATGCAGCTACCATGGTGTGCAACTACACCTATTACTTACAAAATGGGAAAACATGCCAGTTTCTAGTTTCATAAATCTAATAACTTCGGAACTCAGACGTTCATTTTATTACGATCTTATCATGGTGCCATCAACATATTAACTTATACTTTTAAGGAAACCAGCTTTTGTTGGTCAAACATGGCCTTTGTGATATTCACGTCACCACACTCTGTCAGTTCTCTGGGTTATGAGATGACGGATGACCTGGTGTATAACAATATCCTTCTCTGTCCCCGGCACACTGTCTGGTTTTGTTTTTCATCACAATGCCTTTAATTTACATGAAGTTTGTTTCAATATACGTGGCGACATTAAAAAAAAATCTGAATTCTTTTTATTTTTATATTTTATATAGCTAATCAAAGGGCCCAGCGCTGTTTATTAAATGTCTCTCCTTTAGCCACGGAACTGCAATGTAAAGATCACAATTAATTTCCTGTCTCTCTGCTTTATTCTTCTCATTTATTTGTTAATCTCTGAAATCAAATCAAAACAAAATACATTCAAATTACTTAAATTATATCGTCTTACAAGTGATTTATTTTTATTTTGTTAAAAATTATTAGCACTCTATAATATCTTTTTGGCTCTTCTAAAGTATAGTCAATCTATATTTTTCAATACTTAAGAGTGTCCTCTCTCTCTCTACATGCACACACACACCCATTTATCTCTATATTTTGATATGTCCATTCTAACCTGGGATCACAAGGTGCATTATGGGCCTCTGTTTCTACTTATCTACAGTTTCTCTTTGCAACACTGAGCAACTTATGACAAGAGCTCTTTAACTTTTCTTGGTTTTAAACTCTGAAACCAAGGCTGCATCACCCATGCAAGAACTGTGGGTTTGTGCTGTAGTGAGCATCTAACACAGGTCTTATTTTTCCTATAAGTCCAGGACTCATCTTAGAGCAGAGTCCTCTTAAAATCTGTCCTGCAGAGTGAGCAGGTGCATTCTAAAGGAACAGACTTTTAAGAATTGACATCTGGGAGGCGTTTGTTCTTAGAAGGAGGATAAATGAATTTCAAATGTCAGATTTTGGTGACAAGGAAATCTTGGGGAGACTGGAATCTAGTGTCGGTAGAGAACAGACGTCTTCATCTGGACCTTGTTCCTGAGATGGAGATTCAATCTTACTCTGTCAAGACTTTCTCCCTGCCATTCAGATCCACAATCTCCTGTTCCCCCTCTCCTTTCCTTTCTGTTCATCCTCCCCTTCCTCCTCTCCTCTCTTTCATTTCTTCTTTTCCTCCCCACCTCCCATTGCTTCTCTTCCACTTTTCAAGTTAAAAATCTTGACTATATCTCCCATTAGCTGATTGAATTTAGAATGTTCTAATTTAAATAGCATGAGTTTTCTTTATTTTGAAACACCTTCATTGAAGAACTTGTGTGAGATTTACAAATGCCTGCCACATGGTGGGTATTATCATAGCTACTTTCTACTCTTAGGTTGTATTCTGTCTCTCTTCTTTAATCCAATTTGCTTCTGGTGGATCAAAGGCAAGCCACAGAAGATGGAGCTACATAGTCCTGGTACACTTGCATTTGTCTGTATCCCACCAGGGACAGGAGTGGTAATTTTCCATTTGTTTACAAACAACAACTTTGAACACAAAGGACTAAGACTGAAATGGAAAACCTACTCAAGATTCTGCTTTGGGATGACTTACAAGTCACCCTAGGCAGTCTGACAAGGTGTCTCAGACACTTAAGAACAAAAAGAGTTTAAAAGTGAGAACCCATGAGAAATAATTTACCCGGTACTAGATAATGTTAGCAAGCTACTTTTAGTTGAATACTATCTATAGTAGCTTGCTGTCTATAAAGCCCTTTATGCCACTGTTTTATTGGTTGTACTCAACAACATATGAGATAGTTATCATTATTATTATTATGTGTTATGTAAAGGGGAAATTGAAATCCAGATAAGAAGAGTATTCATATGCTCTAAACCTTGGTCCCCTTTCTGGATTTCTCTGCAGAAACACCTGATTATGTTGGCCAATGTCATGTGTTTGCTCTTCTACTTTCAGACGAGAAAGAAATACTATCTTTCTGGGACTTCTCTAACAAGATAGTGCAGAATAGGATGCTGAGACAGCAGCTTGTTTCCTCATAGATCTGAAAGATCAACCTATCATCAAGGCTACTTTTTCCTAGGCATCTTTCCTTGGACTGTCAGCGCCTGCTTTGTTACATTGTCCTCAGGTGTTCTTCCCTCTGAGCATACCTCATTCTTGATCTCTTTTTTTGTTCCCAAGTCTCCTTTTCTCATAATGATGCCAGTTATAATGGTCTCTTTTTCAAAACAGAGACCTTATCACCTTTTCAAAAGGCTCTGTATTCAAATACATTTTCATTTGGAGGTCCAGGGGGTTAAGGCTTGGATGAGTGATTTTTGTGTCACCTTGACTAAAATACCTAGGAGAACAACTTAAAAGGACACTCATTATTTCAGAGGCTTCAGTTCATGGTTTCTTGGCACCACGTACTTGGCTAGAACATTATGGTTGGCAAGTGCATGTGACAGAGGAAAATGATTATACCATGTTGGACAGGAAGCAGAAAAGGAGACTGAGAATCTGGTATATAACCTGCCCAGCTATGCGTACCTTCTCCAGCAAGGTCCCACCACCTCATACAATAGTACTACCAAATGGAGACAAAATGTTCAAAGCATGAGCCAATGTGGGGCATTTTTATATTCAAACCATAGTGTTTTGTTCTTGGCTCTCAAAATGAAATTTGCTTTTAAAATCATTATGGGGGCTCAAAGCTAAGAGTTTGCCTTGAGTCTCAGAAGAGACTTTGGATTTTAGTACTGAACGATGTTCAGTATATAACTACAACTACTCTGGTGACTCCAGGAGATGAACTAACTAAATGTGTTTTACATTACAAAATAGATGCCATGAAAGCCAAGAACAGACCGCTAGGATTCGAATGTAAAATGTTCACCATAGGGTCATTCTCAATCACTAGTGCACTGCCACGGAGTACCTTGACTAGAAGGAGCATCCCAGTGCCTGCTCTGGCTTCACACGCTTACCAGGAGACTGTGTACAAACTCCTTGAACCTGCCGTACGTTTGCAACCTTTGGCCTTTTCTCATGTCTTTGTCTTCTGCCTGGGATGGCCTCAGACCCTCCCCGCTCCTCTGCAGAGACCCCCCCTCCCAACACTGAGGCCAATTATCACTTCTCTCTTCTGCCCCCATCACTCTTCTTTGCAAAAATTGACAAAAAGATCAATAATGCTTCTTTTGACTAATGATACAATGTTTAGCATTTAATTAGTGTTAATTATTGTGTCCGTGTCTTTTATATTTTCTCACTTCAAGTAATTTCCTCAGGTCAACCCTTGTGTTTAACCTGTCTTTTGTCACTATTATACGTGGCTGGAAGATATCAGTGTGGAAGGAACGTGTAAGGCTGCCGCGGAGGCAGCATGAGGCCTGCTGAGACAGGGGTTATAGGCAGGTAGATCAAAAGTAGTCGTAAGAGATACATCCTGATACGTCGTGCAGTGTATGATAAAGCTGGGATCATCAGTTGCTGAGGGCGCAGAGTTATTTAATGGATTGTGTGCACCAAAAAGTTAGCTACTAGAACATTCTCAAGTAAGAACACATCTAATGAATCAAAAGGAACAGGGATCCTCTACAGAATGCACCTTGCAGAAATGTTGAGAGAGCATATGAGCCCTCAGAAAAAAAAATGCATGCATCAAGTCCACAATTAGACATGTCATGGAAAACTTTAGGAGATCAAGAAGAGAACGTAACACATGACAGCGCACTAAAACTCATTTCGGTTAAAAGCCATAAACACTGATTTCTCTTTGTTAGACTATTTCCACGAAGACATACTTCCCAGACTTGATGGTGATACTGTGCATAGGACGAGGAATGGTCAGGTGTAATTTAGTGGCAAAAAAATGAATTGATTATTAAGAGGAGGAACAATAAACTGGAAAAATAATTATGACCCACAGGGCAAAATCAAAGAAAGCTCTTATTATTATAAAGAACAAGAATCCTGGTTTGGAAAATCAGCAGAGTGTGGGAAAATAAGTAACAGAGAATAAGAAAATGGTAGGACTCAAAGTGACGTTGGCATTTTTCACACAATGATTTTGCAAAGAAAGAGTTAAATTACTTAAATTCATAAAAGTGCAATGAAATATCCCACTACATACATTTATAATCAAATTCTGAAAAGCTTTTTAGAAGACTGGGACTAAGTTTAATATGTTCAATTAATTAAAATCCATTGAGCCAGCGCTATAGCTTCATATCCGTTTATTAATTGTAGGGTAAAAGGGGCCATGTGCTAGAATAGTCATTATAAATTTGTGTATGTATTTTCATGGGTATTTATTTTTGTATAGAGCAATACAAAGAAAATCTGAGAAATAATAGTGACTCTTTACTGATAACTTGAAGACATTACTTTGTCAAAGTTGTTTTCTTAAATGTACTGGCTGCTCCTCCGAGAACCCAGGTTCAATTCCCAGCACCCACAGGCAGCTTTCAATTGTTCTATAACTCCAGTTCCAGGGGATCTGACACCCTCCCTCACACAGACATTCCTGCAAGCAAAAGACCAATGCACATAAAACAAAAAAAGAAATCATTAAATTTTAAATATTTAATTGTTTATTTATTTATATGTGTGCCTGTGGAGATCAGAGAACAACTTGAGAAAGGGTCTGTTTTCTCCTTCAACATGTGAGACCTGGGAATCAAACTCAGGTTGTCGGGCTTGGCAGTAGGTGCCTTCCCTGCTGAGCTCTCTTGCAGTCCTTGTTAGATATCTTCAATGTACAAACATTCCATGCAGAGTGTGCTTCCCATTCATTCTCATCCCAAGGCCCTTTCTACTTTATTCCAGGAAGCAATACCCAGTATGAATCTGGCACATATTTTTCTATCTTTAAATACATTCAAAGAAATCTTATTATTATTACTCTATTTTCATATAGGCTACATGCAACAGCTTTGAAATTGTACATAGTTGCAAATTATATTTTCTAATTATTTCCAAGTTTTTTTTTCTTCTACACTCCCTTCATTCTTTAGCCAATTTTTATCAAGCACTTTCTGTATCCTGTGTCCTGGTGCTATTCTAGAAATGATGCTTTGGTTGCATCAGTTAGAGAAACAGAAAAATCATTGTGTTCATGGTACTTAAATTCCAGTGCAAACAGATGGACGATGTACACATGAAATTTTAATAAAAACACTATATATTATGTAGAAGGTAGTCATATTATAAAGAAAGGAAAAGTAGAATGGAACAAGACAGGTCAAGAGAGCTGGAGTTTCAGAATGAGCAGGTGAAATCCTCAGTAGGATGATCAGGGTAGATCTCCCCAGAAGGTGATACTTGAGCCAAGACTTGATGAAGGAGAACCATGAGAGGAGGGGTTGCCTAGCAACTGTTCTGAAGGGGAGAGAATAGCAAGAAAAGGTCCTGAATGGGGCAGCAGTCATGACTTAAGGAGCACCTAGGAGGCCAGTGGGATTAGAAACCTTACAGAAGGCACATCATAAAGGGGCCGGATTGTGCACTCATTAAAGGAGTCGGCCAGGAAGTAACTGGAGGGAGCGTTGAGTGACTTGGCCAGACTATTTGAAAAAACCCACTTTGGCTACTTCATTGGCAACAGAACTAAAAGAGCGACTGTGTAGGTAGAGAAACTGTTGTCTCTGTGTGTGAATGAGATGATGGGTGGCCAGTGGATAGCATTAGGTGTGATGAGAACTAGTTAGGTTTTGGATGCGTTATACCATGTATAAGTTAGAGGAAGAATTGGGATAGGTCCAAGGATTTCAGCCTGAGCAATGAAGCTAGGTGGACAGAGTTGCCATCAGCTGACCTGCGGAGGGCAGTGGGTCCTTAAAAGCTTTGGTTTCATTAAGTTTAAGCTCTTTACTAGTCACTCAAGTGGAGAAAAAGCAAATTAATGTTTGTGGTTGATTTGCTTTGAAGCTTTCCTTACCAGTACAGTCAGCGGCCCTCACATCACCTACCCGGCCATCTACCTTTTCAGGTCCGACAGACAGTGCCACAACCGTAGTCAGCCACGTGCCCACTGGTGTTGAGTAGTTGCCCACACAGCCGTTTGTCCTTGGCTCTAACTACCCATTTTGTTCTTCTGAGCGCTTGTCTTCATTAATTAAGTGGCTTTGACTGTATCCTATTACTTTAATGCGACTTTTGACATTAAATGGCAGTGGGGAGAATCTCACTCTCGTTGTCATTTCTTTAATTCTCTTGACCAGGGTTTTCCAACATTTCACGGTGTCACAATAGCATATTAAGAATTGTGCCTCTGAAGACTAACAGGCTTCTGACAAAAGCATAGTCATAGGAATTGCTTCCTAGTGGTCATATGTTGTGAACGCGAATTCCACCTAGGAGCAGCTACTGAGCTCTCGCTTTTGAAGGAACGATCTAGACATTCTTTCCGGTATTAGCCTATCCATATCTTTATTCAAGATACACACACACATACACATATATATATGGGGCCTTTTGGGGGCCAGTTTTCTCCTTCTACTCTTTCTCTTTTCTCAGTGGGTTCTGAGGATCACACACACACTTGTCAGGCTTGGCAGCAAACTTTTTTGCAGGCCCTTAGCTGAGATATATTTTCTGACCATCTCACTTCATTGTTTATGCTCAGCACAGAGCATGAGCAGACATTCAGGCAACAGTGGAGTAGGTAAAAGGATCATCGTTTCCCGGTACTGTGTTTTGACATGAACCATACTCAGAATTCTGCCCATGTTCAATGGGAGTTCTGAGCCGTGAGCACAGGCTTTGGCTTCTCCCATCACAACCTGACTAGCCACCCACTTCTCTGACTTCCACTCACCTTACATGACTGCTAGTTTTTGTCTTGTTTTGTGAAGTGACTACGTAGCCATGGCTGGTCTGTCTTGCTAATAGACTATCAGGCCCAGTGATTCATATCTCTTAAGTGCTTTGCTGCACAATTTCTACCCACAATGTAGATTGTCATTAAGACTCCAGTCCCTTCGAGGACTGGTAACTAAGTCGTGATGTTATTGTCATAGTGAAGCCAGGTAGTAAATGCTTGGCTGTGCAAATCTGTAGATAACCCATTTCTAGTTTTTCTTGAATGTGTATATTGGGTATCCCAGACACCCATCAGAGTGGGGTGTGGTAATGAATGCCTATAATCATCCTACTCAAGAGACTGAGATAGAATGAAAGAAACTGTATAATAGGCTCTTTATGTAGTTCTTGCAAGAAATACAACTTGGGTGTTAATACAAACTAAGAACCACCAAATGCAAAGTCATTTGGGCACATTCCAGAACCTTGTTCCTCAGAGAGCCCCGCCCCTCACTCTTCCCCACCTCCAGTGGCTTCATCATCGTTGAGTGACACCTGAGTTTCACCTTTTGTCATAGGTATGCGCATGCTCCATAACACTCCCAGCCCTATAATACAGCCTGGTGGGCTGCTAGCTCCTCCTTCCACTTGGAGGCAGACACTTTATATTTCACTCTACCCCAATAAAAACTCTCTTGTGAGAAAAAAAAAGAAAAAGAATTATGTCTCTAATATCACTAAGTTTCAAACGGCTGAATGAAGCCACGCATCTTAAAAACTGAGGTGCACCGAGGAACACTTGGAAAACTAATACAGCCACATTGACGGAATCTAACATTTCATTTCATCTTTGAATATCATAACCATGGAATGTGTATGCCTGCTGACCATTGTACTGGAACATCAATTGACACTGAAACCCTCATTTCTTGTTCCATGCTCATTGTTTGTGAGGTGCTTGTCTATTATAGCAGCCAATGAAAACCCAGCTTTGCAATATCATGTCACAGGCAGAAGTATGACCTGACCTGACACTGAAACTAGGGATTGTTTTCAGCCAGGAGCTCACGCACAGGCTCAAAGCTGTTGTTGTTGTTAGTGGTGCTGTGTGCGTGTTCACATGTGTAGCAGGTATGCATGTGGAGGCCAGAGATTGATATCAGATGTCTCATTCCATGCTTCCCCACTTTTTTTTAAAAATTGGGGCAGGGTTTCTCAGTGAACCTGGAGCTCACCTATTGGCGGAGTCTAGTTATCTAGCTTGTCCTATGAAGTCCCTGCATCTGCCTCTCAAGCGATGGGATTAAAAGAGGTCCTTCTTCAGTGTGAGTCCGGGGGATCTGAACTCTGGTCCTCTGCTTCCACTGAAAGCGCTTTCTCTGATGAGCCATCTCCCCGACTCCTCCCTTGAAAATTTAAAATGTCCCATGGCGCTCCTCTAGGCCTCTCTGTGCGGTTTGAAAACTGCATGTCTTAGTCATTGTTGGATATTTCCTGAACATATGAGTTTGCCAAGATCCTTGAAAAAAATCCCTGCAAAATTTGACTGTTGTGATGCTGAATTTACAAAGGAAATTAGAGATAATTGTCTTACATACATGGCAAAGTTATTTTCACTTTTATTCTGGTCTTTATACAGGTCTTTTAAAATTTGTTTGCTTTATTTTTATGCCTTATAATCTTTGTAGCCATTACAAAAATGGAAATCCCTCTGCCCAATTTCATGGCTGCTTATTTTGTATATTTATTTTATTGTCAGCGAAGCTTAGAAATTCCCTTGCTAACTCTATTACTTTTTTGATGCTTTCATATTGGCTATGTGTACTGTCATATTATCCAAAGATTAAGGGGCATTTGCCTCCTTCCCTTCTCCTTGTTTGCCTCTTTCCACTCTAATCAATGGCAAAGGATAGCAGCCAGCATCTTTGTTTTGTCTCTGATTTCACTAGAAAGAGTAATACAATGCGATCATTTGTTGTGGTAGTTTTTCACAGGTACTTAGGTTAAAGAAGAGTTTTGTTTGTTTGTTTGTTGGTTGGTTTTTTTGTTTTTTTTCAAAGCCCTAGAAGGAGGAGGAATTAAGGTTAAAATAAAAGTAAGGATGTCTGAAAAAGTCATAAAGAATCATGCTATTAACTATCTATATACATATACATACACACACACACATATCTAGCTAATAGCATGATATATATAGTTTTTAAATGATTTTCCTTGGGCTGGCAATACTCCCTCTAAGAGCTGATGATCTAGCAAAAACCCAAATGCCAGGCATGAGAAAGCCCTCTTTTGAGTTGTTGGCCAGGGTTGTTCAAGAGATTCCCCCCAAATTACAGGCTATTGCCACTGCCTAGGTTGCCCCCCGGAGGTGGGAGGTAAGTACCATGCACTTCAGACATAGGGCCTGACTTGGAACTGATCTACTCACAAGTGGTAGATGCTATTTTTCATATAAAGAACCTTTCTTCTTGGGTCTCAAGTAGTAGTGGGGGTAAAAGCTATTCAAATGGCAGCCCCAGGTGCACAATGTACCACATACACAAGTCAGGCACATCTGTTCAGGTGTCCACACTAACCTTGTACATGTCTGGTTTTTGGCTGCTTCTGTATATATTTCAGATTTTGGAGATTAATAAGATTATATATTTCTGTGATGAATGGCTCATAAAGTTGGTAGCATTGCTTTTAAAGCATGGCTGTCTTTTGACATGGTTTCACCATGCATGTACTGTAATCTGTATTTAGAAACTCTCAAACCTATCTCAATTGAAAGCCAGATTTTTAATAGCAAAATGTTGGAAAGTACCTAACTCTCAAACTTATGGAAAGGCTAACTAAATTACAGCATTTTCATAGTGTGGAATTCCATGCAGGTCTTTAAAGATTTTAAAACAATTTAATGACCGTTTATAATTCTAATGCCGATGGGAAGAACAAGGCTTTAAAACTGTGTGTGTACTGTAGCACCAATTAAGTAAAAACCAGTACAAACTGCTGTGTACACAGGATGGAAGGAACTACTACATCAGGAGAGTCACGTCCTTTGCCTCCTGTTTCTATGAGTGGTTGAATTGCTAAATAAACACTTTCACAACTTTGGGATTGATTCTCATCACGGATACTTATCTCACTGATAAACAGACAAATGTCAGAAACATAGTAAAGATCACTCACCATCTTGGGGCTTTCCTGGTGGATGCTCCCCAACTCTTTGTTTCTGTATCAAACCTAGATACTCTCAGACCAAACAGTACTGCAGTCAGACTCTTAAGGACCTCTGTCATGGGACTTTTCCTAGGAAGATCTGAACAGACGTCTATTCACCCCAGAGAGAGAACAATAACAGACCAAAGAAATAATTCCTCCCAAGTCTAGGTTAGTGAACTAGTAAGTCTATTGGTTGCTTATGGGAGCACAGGTGAGGGGTTACCTACAGGAAAATGAGTGACGTACAAGCAGGTGCATCGCTGAAAAGTCCATCAGAGCATGAATGGTGACCCACAAAAACTGCACCCCTCAACCCTCCAGAAGTACCCACAGATAGCTCAGCAATGCAGAGCTTCTCCTTTTCTGAGCAATTATTGTCTTGTGTGCTTCTTTTACTTCCTGAGTCTTCCAGGCATCCTTCCTCTCTCTAGAAGGGAGGAAATAGCTGCACAACGGCCCAGATCATGGTAAAGCTTGTACTAGTCTGCCCTGTCTTGGGTCCCTCTCTGTTTACCTGTGTACTATGATCTGTAGATCATGATCTGCCCTGCTAAGAGACCAGAAAGCTATTTATGCCATCTCAACTACTGCATGACATACAGAGTATATATGTTCTAAAACTGGCATGTACCATATAGAAATAATTTTCCATATATTAATACTTAAGTTAAAAAAATTGATACAGGATATTGCTATATAGCTCAGGATAGCCTCAAACTTGCTATGTAGCCCAGGCTGGCTTCAAATTTGAAGTGTTCCTGTCTCAGTCTATCTAAGAACTAGAATTTCTGGAATTTCCCAGCACCCCCAGCTTTGTTGCTAAATCACCTAGGATGACATATGCATGAAAATATAAAAATGAGTAACTAGATAAGGTAATAGAATTTTGCAGGGCTCTACATTTGTTTGTAATGTTTTTAAGTGAAGTTTCTAATTATTTTAATTTCTTCATCGATGAGATTACAAAAAGACTTTGTCCCAAGAAGCCATCAGCCATGCCTCCCCTTGGAGTCTCAAATCTTTAGCAGTAAAATACCAGTAATCATATTGACTTTGGAGGCTTGATGGGCTCAGTCAAGGTCGACTGTGGAAAGTCTCTTGTCCATAGCAGCTAATAGACAAGAACGCTCATCGCATCCCTCCCCCATATTAACCCAAGCAGGATTATAGAGTAGGGGTACTTTGGGGTTCCTGGAAGAAGGGGACCTTTGCTGCAGTTAAGCAGCTGCTAACATGAGGTCCAAATGGATTCATCCGGACAGGCACACACTCTTTTTGTGACCTCTGCCTCCTCTGGGGACACATACTTCAGTAAATCGGGAACCTGGGCTGTGTGTTGTCCTTTCCAAGGGACATTCCCTGTGATTACCCAGAACACCTTTTTCATTTCTCAGACACCTCAGTCATGCCTTTCATCTTAGGAGAAGAGACTCTGATTGGACCTGTCAGCATCTCTAAGGAGGCCACTTGAGAGTCATTTGAGGAATTCCCATGTCGAGTCACATCTCTGAGTAGCTGGAAAGCCCTCCGTGACTTGGGAGCTCCCAGCTGTGTCTTACCCCAGACTCAAGCTTTTGAAAGGCAAAGGGATTGCTTCACATGGGATTGTCAGTGGGTTTCTATACAGGGGGACTGATGGTTTTGTACTTGTTACCATGGTAGGCAATACTATGGACACCAACTTGATAGGACATTCTTTATCATGACGTGACCATCCTAATGTTAGGGATATATGACATATAAAAAGTAACAAGTGTCAAACAACCATTGTGTGCCGGGCTCTTTTGTGAGTGATGGCTCACAAGAGCTGCATCCCTGAACTTCCTTGCAGGGCTTGAAGATGGCTTAGCCATCAGAGCCTTTCCCTTTCCTAGCAGTTGTTAACTGCTTCTATAACCTTGGGGGAGAGGTCATGTGGACCTTGTAATTTTCAAGATCTTCCAAGCCTTTGTTTCATTTACTTCCTGAGTCTTACAATAGTCGGTACTTCCTGGCCTTACATCGACTCCTGAGATGGACCAACAAAGTAGAAATTATGGTTTCTAACTCATACAGGTGAATAAACCAAGGCTCCCAGAGGCCCAGTGGCTCTCCAAAGGTTATTGTCAGAGGAGCCCGGATTCAAGTGTAGGTCTGCTTTCTTTTTGATCTTGTGCTTCTTAAAGAAGCAAATCTGTCTCTTAACAGGCATAAAGATAGTTTGATGGGAAAGAAATATGGAAAGTTGCTGATATCAAAAGCCAGGACAGGGGGAAAAAGGGCCATTTTCCTGGGGCTGATGTTTGAGTTAAAAGGTTCTGGTTGGTATGCAGCACAGTTAAACTTGAGCCAATTAGAGTCAAGTGTAATGAAAAAATAAATACAGCTGAGCTGCTAGGCTGGCTGCTATGGGCCAGCACCTGTCAGCACTTCTATTATACATTGAGGTTTTTCAAGGAATTATAAGGGCTGTAAAAATGTGTGCTGTGGTGGAACTTGACAGGAAAAAAGTTTCCATTTAAATAGCTTTTCAAATGTATTTTCTAAAGTTTCCAAAAATTGGTTTGGAACTTGAGTCATGAAGTTCACAACCATTTAAATAGCCCAACGCCCTTCAGCTGACTGCTGGAGTGACAAAGTACTTTAGAATACAGATGGCTCCTCCCTGGAGGTAGGGGGTGTCCTGCCTCACTTTCCTTCTTTGAGCTGTTCTTGTGGTCTATCCAGGACCCCACAAGACGGCTTATTAGATGTCCGGTACCAGGAGAATGAGAAAGCCTTGCAAAGACCAGGACCACTGCTGACAATTTTAGACTTGAAAATAGGAAATCCTGGTGTAGATGTTTACCTTCCTTGATTTTTATGGCATGCATACTGTAATCATTGGAGCCTTTGGGCATAGTGAATAGGAATGGAAGTTACAATCTGTCCATGAATCACAGACTCGTAGTATATGAGAACAGTGTGGGCAGAAATACTCTGCACCTTTTAAGGGCTATACGGACAGGATGAAGGAGTGCATAATTTTTCTCTGTGATTTCTTTTCTTTTTTTACATCCAGGGACCACGCAGGAGAGAAATGTGAAGAACACAACGTTTACCCACAAAAGCCTCCAAAGACAAAGACGAGCCAATGGGTATATTGACAAAAGATTGCATCCAACACATAAAAGGTGAGGGCAGGACTCAGTGGGTTGAAGACAGTCTGCTCCAATATTTATAAGGAATAGTAAATCCCACCTCAGAAGCCCCAGGTACCCAGAATTCAGACATTGACTGTCAGTGTTGCTGTACCTGCAGTTGTATAACAGTTTCCTCCGAGATTAAAGTGTTCTTGTCCTGCAGGGAAGCTTCTAAAGCAGGAAGGTAAACGACTCAAAAGCGCTCCAGGAAGTCCCTGAAACTTATCAGATTCACTAGTCCCCTCTCTTCCAGACTAAACAAACAAACAAAAACCTGAGAGAACCTTTTAGAAGAGCAGCGCCAAGCTGCAAAGAAGACTTTCAGAGAAAACCTGCAAAGAAAGAAGGTTCCTGAGGCAAGGCAAAGCTGACTGGAAGAAACAGAAACCAGCTGAGCTCACTAGAAGAGGTTTAGATCAATGAGTTGCTTGGAAAGGACACCCACTAACCTGTTAAGCTGCCTTCAGCTATGCAGTGTGCTCCAGGTTCTGAGCTTTGTGAGCTGGGTGGGCTTTGGTAATGCAGCTGTCTTAGAGACATTTCTACTTCGATAAGTAACCCTTCACCCATATTCCTGTGAAGTAACTCCAATAAAACTAACTGGTTTACCAAGTTGCACTTTTGTGGTATCTATATTTTGGTCTGTTCTGGGATCCCTCTTCGGGGTGAATAGATGTGTTTGCTCTGTCTCCCCAGGAAAAGTTTTGCCATTTAACACATGCCCCAGTGTTTCTCATCAGAAGTTCACAGCTAATGTCAGAGCGGACACTCATATAATACTTTGGCATAAGCGAGACTAAGTATGGGGTTGGTGGCTCTTGACTGGGTTGTGGGTAGCGTCTCACTTGTGACTCCCCACAACAATTCTGACTTGTCAGAGTGACAACACAAGAGTGATTTGTAGACAGTCACTCAGAATTTGACTTTCTAGGAACTTCCTAGCTGGATGTGGTTTATATTTTGAGAAATGCTCAATTTAGATTTCTATGAAATGACCACATGCACTCAAAGGATCGGGCAGGAAATCGCTCCTTTAACTTCATTTTGTTTCTGGGAGTATGCTGTTGGTTTGTGGTCACAGAGTACTAAGGTACGCACCAGAGTTCATGCCAGCATTTAATCTAAAGCCATCTCATCTCCTCCTCTTCATCTTCCCACGTAAGGCATTTCCTATATCCAATCCTAGGACTAAATTCCAGCTAAAGTAACAATTAGAATCCAGTACAGCCAAGTTTTACCTCTTTCTCATAGAGACATACTTCCTGTGACACTCTGGGCTCTTCTAGTACTCTGAAGCCTCCCATCTTTCCTTCCCGTTAAAACTTCTTGAAATAATAGTCTTTCTTCACTCTTACCTCTTACTCATTAGTAAGCTTTCTGTTGTCCTCGAATGCCTGATAAAACAACCCAAAGGAAGGAAGATTTATTTTGGCTCACAGTTTCTAAAGTATCAATCCAGCATCAGCTGGATCTGTTGCTTCTGGGCCTATGCATTACGGTGGAGAGTGTTAGTGGACCAACACACTACATGGCAGCTTAGGAGCAAGAGACCAAATGAGGGAACCGAAACAAAATATTACTACCCCCAAGAACACTCTGGGTGACCTTCTTCCCACATTAGATTTTGCCTCTAGAAGTTTTCACAATTTCCCAACAAGGCCATCAAATTGTGGCCTGTCAGTAGGTTTATTCACAATGAAAATCGGAGCCCTTAGCATTCAAGCTCTTTATGACTGAATCAGCTGGGGACCAAGTATCTGACACATGAGGTGCTGGGGAGGACATTTACTTCCTAATTGTGATACCTCACTCCAGGATGTATCAGAGTCAACTTCCCTTAGCGGATTTCAGTTGCTAAGTTCACCGCTGATGTTCTTTGGGCCAAATCCAATGGAAGCTTTTCTCTATCTCCTGTTAGAGATATTAGCATAGGGCTGTTTTAAGAATGACTGCATATGTGCATAGAGACTTCTTGGTATGGGGCCTCGGAGGAATGAGCACTCAGCAAACACTTCTCTTTTTGCCCTTATTCCCTTCTCATTTTCAGTACTGCTACAGCTATATTGTCACATGACAGTACACTGATGACCATTCTTATCTTTTGGGTAGTTGTTGGTTTCCATCTGCTGTGAAAGACTTCTGTGTTTTCTAACCACACCTCAATGCATGCCCAGAGCTGAGACCAGGCCCCAGGCCTCCTCCCTTCTCCTGAGATCCCCAGTCCCAGGATTCTGTCTTTGAATTTCTCACTTCTTACTCATATCTCATTCTCCTGGGGGAACTTCAGCACTCTCGTGCCTGCAGCTGCCATTAAATGTCAATACATTTCATCTCCTTCTGCCACTGAGACATGCCCCCAAGCCATGTGTCCATCCTGCTGAATACTTCTTTTCCCACAGGATCAGGGATATAGAAGATGCTGCCAAACTGCTGGCCTCTCTAAAGCCCTAACCAGTGCTATTTTTATTTGTGAGGGTGTGTGTATGTATATATGTGGTGTAAGTGCGGGCATGAGCACTTGTACATGGTACTGTATGTATGTATGTATGCATAGGCATGTAGTACACATGTATGTATAGGCATGTGAAGGACAGGGGTCAATGTTAGCTGTCTTCCTCAGTTACTCACCCTGTTATATTTTAAGACAGGGTTTTTCCCTAGGGCTCATTGATTCAGGTCAGCTGAATGGCCAATGAACTCTACTTGTTTCTGTCCCTGCAGCTTTGGGGTTAGATCTATATGCCAACATACCAGTATTTTTATATATGTCCTTGGGACCCAAACTCAAGCCCTCATGCACACACAGCAGGCATTTTTCCAAATGAGCCCCTGCCACACCCCATTTTGTGTTCTTATGCTGTACCAAAGCACAGCAACCTTGATTCTATCCAGATAGCCTGATGTATGTGCATAATGTTTGTCTACATAAGTTCATGTATGTGTGCTGGTTAGGCACAGGAATCTGCATGTCTGTGTCTATGTATGTATATGAGCATACAGCAGCTCCGGGATCTGCTGCCTTCTCTCAGGGATGGAGCACATTTGGCAGTGTGAGGTCTTGGGTACAACCACCAGATGGCATGGAGCCAGATAGAAAGGAGGGAAGAAATAGAGGAGAGTAGCTGAGAAGGTCTGAGCCAGCCTCAGGCCCTGGTGATTCAAAAGCCCATCATACTGTATGAAAGATCTGGGACCCTATCTAGCAGAAATGATGGCAGAGCAAAGAAATGAATGTTTAGAGCTTGAAAAACGGTGAAAAAAATTGTTTCCAAGTTTGATTCAAAATTCTTGTTTCTGACATGTTTAGTTCTTAACTTTTCCATAAATATGTATAGAGCTTCCTATTGACATGTGAAAATAGCCCACCCACGAGCTTGACATAGGACAAAAATGTAAGCGTTTAAATCCCACATTCAAGTAGACCTAGGTTTACATATGGATTCTTCTCATTAATGGTACGACTTCTTACTTTACTTACTTTTCTGGACCTTGGGTGTCTATAATAGGACGACAGCACTCGCTTCAAAGAAATAGTTACTCATGCATCTGGCACTGAGAGACTTGTAAGCCCCTTGCTCCAAGAAAGGTGCTGAGCTGCCCGAGATGAAGCCATGTTTTCACACTCAAGGAATCTGGACTTTGGAGAACAGAAGGAGTATACATGGGAAAGAGTAGCTGGGTGGCCTGAGCAGGGATGCCAAGTAGACAGGGAGGCTCTGCTTCAGTCTGGGTGCTCCAAATACATACCGTGGCCCTTAGCACAAACACTTCCAGTGAGCCCCTGAAGAGTCAGTGATGCTCAGATAAGAGGGTGGGCCAGAAGATCACGATCTTAACGCAGTGAGGAGGAGGGCACCCAGAAGGGTCACCACACAGAAGAAATGAAGAACATGGCTACATAGAAACCGAGAACAAAGAGGGTTCTGGAAGGTTTGTGTTTACAAATGAGTGTACAAAAATAATGTATTTCATTGTGATGCCTTCACACGTGCATATTATGTACTTTGCTAATATTTACCCATTACCCTCTCTTGTTCTACCATTCACCTGCTAATTAGTCCCCATCCTTCCCTGGATACTACTCCTTCTACTTTCATGTCATATATGTGTGTGTGTGTGTACATTTATATAGCATGCCAACATGGTATCTCCAGTTTCATGCATTTTTTTCCCCTTTAGATAACATAATTCTTTTTTATGGCTAAATGAAACTCTCTTCTTCTCTTCCCTCTCTGTAGAGAACCACTTCTCTATAGCTTCTCCCTCTCCTAGAACCCCAACCTCACAAACTTGCCCTGACTATGACTAGATGTAAATCATGATGTCATCACAAATCAGAACTACCAGGAAAAAAAATCTACCTAGGACATCCTGACTAATCACCAGCAAGTTCTCCTTTTCTATGTCTTTGTGTGTCCTCCTTGGGACCCCCGAGAAGAAGCAAGAATTCTTCCACACAAAACCACATCTTTCCTGTGGGGATATATGTGTGTGTGTGTGTGTGTGTGTGTGTGTGTGTGTGTGTGTGTGAGCGTTCACCTTCCATTTTTTTATTGATTGATGAGCACCTACTATGAATAGTGTTGCAATAAACATGGCTCTGTAGGTATGTCTGTGATGTGTTGACTTAAAATCTTTTGTGTAAATTCCTAGGCTTAGTCTAACTCAATAATATGGTAGTGGTAGTTTCAGTTAGCTTAGTTATTTGGAGAATTTCCATACTGATTTCCACAATGACTGCGCTGATTTATGTTCTCACCAGCACTGTATAAAAGTTCCCCTTCCCACATTTATTGCCACTTTGTTGTTGCTTTGGTTCTTTGATACCTTTGAAACAAGGCCTTTTCATGCAGCTCAGGCTTCATCTCCCAGCAGTCCTCCTGTCTCAGCTTCCCAAGGGCTGGATTACAGATGTGTGACATTTGTTTTATTGATGATAGCCATTGTGATTGAGAATCTCAGTGTAGTTTTTTTCATTTTCCTAATGACTGAGAATATCAAACACTTGTTTGACTATATATTCAACATTTATACTTTTGAAACCTGTCTGTTCAATACACTGAAGGTTAGATACTTTGAACCCTAAAGAATCCCATGAAGAATACACTAGTAGAAAACACCTCAGATGACTTAACCAGGAAGAAGTTGCTGTTGACTCTGGCAGGAGCCCTCAGGCTGGAAGATGTGGTTTTGGATGGGAGAATTCTTGTCTCTTCTCAGGGATCCCAAGGAAGACACAAAGACATAGAACTGGAGAAGAGCTTGCTGATGATTTTTCAGGATGTCCTACGTAGATTTTCTTTCTGGTAGTTCTGATTTGAGATGACATCACAATCGAGATCTGCTCATATTCAGGGCAAGTTTGTGAGACTGGGACTCTAAGAGAGGGAGAGGCTGTAGAGCAGAGGTTCTCAACCTTCCTAATGCTGTGAACTTTAACACAGTTCCTCATGTTGCGGTGACCCCAACCATAAAATTATTTTCATTGCTACTTCATAACTGTAATTTTGCTACTATTATGAACAGTAATGTAAATATTTGATATGCAGATGGTTTTAGGCGACCCCTGTAAAAGGATCATCTAAACCCCAATGGGGTCATGACCCACAGGTTGAGAACCACTACTGGAGAGGGTTGGTATGTGGTTGTATGGAAGTATGGGGAATTCAAACAGCATCACACATCTGGGTGGGGAAAGAGACCATTAGTGTGGATGGGAACCTGTGTACTTGCCATTTATACTAACATGCCACATTCCCAGTGTGGGTGCAGAGAAGATGGCTCACTGGCTGCCTGGCCAGATGCAGGGTCTTTGTGTATTCAGATAAACATAAATAAAGAGTAACTGAAGCCAGGAAGGAGCAACTGGTGGTCAAGGGGAAAGAAGGGGGTTGAGATAAGAGGTCTCAGTGGAGCCAAATAAGTGGTTCATGGAGCAATGGGATGAATGGGAAGTGTGGTCTTAGGAGGCATGTCTATATTCTTGGTTTCCAGCTAAAACACCTCTATGTAATGGCTGGTTCCTATGTGATGTCATGGGAACGAGAGCGGCTGAATTAAGATGCACAGAAAAATGACAAGAGCAGAGTTGACTAAGGAGCTGGATGATCAGATATAGCTGAGTCAGTACCACTGAGGGCTACCCTGGGGTGGAAAGAAATCCTGAGATATGACAGCTGTGATCTTAGTGGGAGAGACTGCTTAAGGAGCTGCGGTGTGGCAGGCAGGGGTAGACTTGTGGTGAGCGTGAGTACACCTGTGCATGATGGGGACTCATCCTCAGGACTATGGTAATTTAGCAATAGTGTCATAATATTTTTTGAACTGCTATGCAAAACCAGATTCCTTCCAGGGCCTTTACTACTGACCTTCAGCCTGTCCTATCTTCTGCTACAGGGACTGCCCCAGAAGATGTCAGTTCATTCGCTCACTGAGCCATCCCTTGGGTCCTACCCACATGGTTGAGTAACCATGATCCCCAGGTCAGCCAGGACAGACAGGGCTGAAGACTACCTCTTGCCATTCAGAGGCAGATTTTAAGACCGAGTCTGAGCATGGGCTGGGAAACATGTTTTGGAACATGTTCCAGAGGACAGGAGGGCAGCAGAGAAGGAGATGGAGCTTGTTAAAGCTTCAAAAGGCATTTCAGGGACTGGCCCAACCCCAAAGTTCATCCACAGGTGCGGTGTTTCCCTGCCGCCCAGTTGAGGTTGGTACTTGGGTGGAGACCCGACAAGCAGCCTGTCGCTCATAAATGGATCTGGGTTTAAAGTTCAAGTAATAACTGGATGGTGACTATTTGTCTCTGACCAACACTCAGCACAAAAAAAGGTTGCACTTTTCTCTAAAAGGCAGCAAATGTGGACAAATATTAGCTCTTGGAAATAAAGGGGGAAGTTATTCATTCACTCAGCAACATTTTCCAAGCCATCAATCTTCCAGGGATCTCTATTGCTTTAATCATCAAGGTTGTTTATTTGGAGCAATTTCTGAAAGAATAAAAGTACCTTTGGCCTTTATCTGCTGTCATCAAAGCATCCATTAGGGGATGGGAGCCCTGTAGGGAGGCTCAAGGGATTATTCAGAAAGGTGCTCTGAAGCGCACAGGAATCCTGCCTCTCTCCACCCAGGGCGGCAGTGGAGTTTAGACTGTAATCTGAAAGGTGGGGTTTATCCTCAGGTCTGTAGCATTTGAACAGGATTTTGTTCAAGGCTAACCTACAGATGAAAGCGCCTTAAGAGGGCTAGAACAAAGGCTGGCCACCTGCTGATCTGCATGGTGGTTACTGAAGTCCGCAGACTGGGCCTTCTTACAACGGGCCCAGGAGGCCTTAGTCGCTTGCAGAATCACAGGGAGTCAGAGAGCAGTGGGTGGAGAAGGTGCAGGCAGAGCAGCCCCAGTGGGCTGCAAGGTGAGGGTTGATTCTGCTTGGTGAGTCCAAAGTGGCATGAATCGACCCTGTGAGAAAACCAATGCTTCTGTGCATACAAACAAAACACACATGCTACACATGCGTACTAACAAGACAAGCACAAACCACACAGCACCTGCATATGACATACTACACATATCTACACATACATCCAACACAGGCGCACACATACACATGCATACATTCCACATAGGCACAATCTTGGACACCCTATGCTTTCTTTCCAGGACCATTACCCCTAGCCTCCTTTCCAGCAGTGCCACCCCATCTCTTGATCCCCTCCCTCCTTAGAGTTCCATATTGTTCCATCCCTCTCAGACTGGCCCTCATTTTATTTTGTACCCTTAAGAACAACAACAGGGACCTATCTCTGCCGGTGTCATAAGCCACCCCTGGTCTTGCTTCTTCAGAGAGCTCTGTAGATCTTGGGAAGTGAGGCCTGGGAAATCTTTGCTGCCTGGAAGACTTGTGATCACCCATTCCAGTTCTCACTGGGTCTGTGAGGAGCATTTACTTGGCATGGTTCTTTGCTAAGGCTTCTGTCTCGGTACTGTGCTGTGTCCACTTTGTGCTCTGTGCTTGTGGGGAAGCCAGGTCAGCAATAATTGACACAGTAGTTCGAGTACACACGTACACACACACACACACACACACACACACATAGAGATTCGTGCAGAGACACATAACTACAGATACATACAATTCTGAGACATCTAAACAGGTACCCCAGAATTCTCACCTCTCAACACAAGCACACACCCACAATGCTGCTTATACACTTAACACCATACACATGCTCTAAAGCATCTATGCTCATATTTCAGGGATATGCACCAACATACCCTTACCACACACAAACAAGGATAATGTCATCCATATCCAGACATACACCTGCTACACACAGAAAAGGACACACTCCAGGGCTTGGAGGCATTCAAAAGTGAGCTCACAAGGAGGCAGGCACACAACCACTGAACGGATGCACCCACATGCTTCTACTCTCACACACCAAATGTGAAAACCTCCACAGATCCCCACACTGCCTTGTTGTTTATGGAACAATGCAGACCCTGAAGATAGAAGGGACAGATCTCTTGCCTACCAGGCCCAGTAGGAAAGAGAGGCAGGCAGTTTGAGCAGTCTGGACCCTAGAGAGGCAAGGGCCCAGACTAGAGAGAGAGATCACTCTTGTGATGGACAAGAGTCTTGAAACGAGAGTCGAAGCCAGGCCAGCTACTGTTGGTAAGGTCCTCAATTCAGGCCCCATCATCTAATTTCACTGTGCACAAGACTGTCCCTCTTCTGACCCTTAGGTTGCCCATCTGTAAAGTGGGACTGATATGAAAGCAAGGAAGGAAACTGGTATGCAGGTGTTGTATTAGTTTAGCTGTGACTAGAATACCCGAGGAGAAGAAGCAACTAAAGAGAGGGTAAGATTTTCGGCTTAGACTCTAAGAAGGATATATTTCATCACTGTGAAGCCGGAGGCAACAGGAGCGTAGAGCAACTGGTTACATCACATAGGCAACCAGGAAGCAGAGAAATGAATGCTGGTGCTCAGGCTGCTCTCTCCATTTTGTCTGTCTGGGACCCTACCTGGGGGATGGTGCTGCCCACATTTAGGTAGACTCTGTTTTACCCTAATTAGCCTGATCTAGACAGTGCCTCACAAACATGCTCAGAGGCTTGCCCCTGGTGACTGTAGATCTTGTCAAGTTGAGAACCAATATTAATTATTACAAGTGCTTGAAAGCCTCAATGTGAGAGTCTTTGTGAGGCTTTTTAGAGCCCCTCCACAGAGGCCATGGCATGGCCTGAGTGCCAGGGCTCTCGGACTCCGAAGCTCACATGCTGTCATCTGTTCTCCGCTGGGTCCTGATTTTCCAACAGAGCTTTCTGAGACCATTAGTTTTCATCTCACATCTCCTCTTGAGTCCCCAAGGAAGTGAGTGAGAAAATGGAGAGGAGGCAGGGATGTCACTGGAGGTAGGTTTGGGGGTGGTGCTTGTCCAGTCTGCAGCGACCAGGGTTTGAGTGGACTATGGTGCTGGGGGACTGAGGGACCTGGATCCTGCGGCACCTTCATTCTTAAAGTAGCTGCCCACACTCTTGAACTCCCTGGATCTGCAATGTTGCTAGGAGCCACCTCTGCCCACACTCAGTACTCCTACTGTCTGACGTGAGACCGATGCATCCTAAGTAGATAAAATTTTGTGTCAGGAGATGTGAAAAGGTGTCTATGTATTTTAGCTAGTCCTTCAAAAACTAAGTTCATTATCTCCTTCTGTAGGCTTGTCTGAGCACCTTGGTGTCCTAGCATTGTCCACCAAATGACCCTATGCTGCAGACGTTCTTCTGACACAGCAGATCCTGAAGACAAGAGGTTCATGTATTTGTGAGCATATTTTCTCTGGCAGACTGTAAGCAATTCAGTTATTAATTAGTCTGTGGGTACATGTGCACCGCACGCACATGTGTATGTATACAAGAGAGCATATGTATATATCATGACAATATACCAGGACACGTATGTGGAGTTCAGAAGGCTACATCCTTGCCTTCCATCTTCTCTGAGACAGGGTCTCTTGTTGTTTGCTGCTGTGTGAGCCAGACTAGCTGGTCCACAAGCCCCCAGGGCTTCTCTTGTCTCTACCTTCCATCTCCTAGTAAAAGTACCAATATTAGAACCATTGGCTAATGTGTCCAGCTGCTCCAGGGCTCTGGGGATCTGAACTCAGGTCTTTATGCTTATGTGGCAAGTGTTTTACCCATGGAGTCAGTTCTTCAACCTTATTCTAAGCATTTTAATCTCAAACTCAGCACTTTTCAGGGCATGCATGCAGTGAATGTTGTAAAATACTCAAATTCCACTGCATTTTTTTCTGGTCCTGACCCTGGCTGGAAACTTTGTGGATAAGGGAATGGCCCCAAGAAAATTAGTGCTCATGTTGTACGTGACAGAAGACACATGCAAGGAAAGGGTTATGGAGTTCCAAGGAAGAGAGGTCACATCTGCTTGAGGTCATAAAATGTTTTCTGAAAAAAGTTGCCCTTGGGCTGAACTGTGCATGGTTGACTATCTTGCTTCCAGTCTTCCATGGTGAGAGTCTGTGACTACGCTGTTTTTGATCTTCAGACAGCTCATTGTCTCTTTGGGTATCATACAAAACAGTCTCATCAATTTTTTTGGGCTACCCCCGGTTTCCTTGGCAAATAGAGCCAGCAGACTGGATGCTTCTTCTTTGGGTGTTGTGCTCCTCCTGGAGACAGTTGCAAGCTGTCTCTTGGAAGCCTACACTGCACTGCGCACACAGCGCCCCTACAGCCCAGGGCGTGCAGCATGAATGGCCATTCACATCCACGTCATTTTCTCCTCAGGCTTCAGCCCCTCGTGGCCCGCCTGCCCAATCACCTTTGTTTTTTCTGCACACAACAGAGAGCTGATCCCCAGAAGATATTTTACAGAAAACTGAAAAGGAAAATAAGACAGGTAGAGTTTTCTGGAGGCTGGTGCCTCAGAAGTCCTAGTTAATTCCTAGCTGTTTCCTGTGAGGAAGACGGTGTTTCCGAATTGACGTTTGTTGGGGAAGCAATGGTTTAGAATACACTTTCTTTCTACTCACACGTGCATACCATTCATCACACAGTGTTTGATTTTCTTATTTCAGTGAGAACTGAAGCAAATTATTTAAAAATAGGACTCATCTAATAATAAAATGTACCATCTAGAAAATATGTTGTCATTGATTTTGGAGTTATTTAAATTGAAGGGCACCTTTCTGAATTAAAGCGTATTACGACTGTAAGCAGTCTAAGTGATTGGGTATTTTTTTTTTCCCTCTTGCCTCATTTTTATGCATTTTGGAAAAGGTAGAGCTTAGTCACTAAATAAGCATTTCTCAGCAAGTTCTGAACCACAGTGAAAGTTCTAGAGTCTCTATCAAATCGTTGCTGTCCTCCTCTAAACCCACCTGACAGGTAACCATAAAGGCCAAAGAGTTGCAGATCATGTGGGGTCAGTGGCCACTGCCTTGCCAGTTTGTGATGGATGGGATGGGGGCAGTACAGTGCAGAAAGAAGAATAGACAGACCTCAAATCTTGGTTACACATTAGAGAAGTTATGAACTCTGAACCTATCTTATAACGCATAAAATGAATTCTGGTGTCTAAATGGGCACGGTTGTGGGAAGGGTTGAAGGTATATTATCTGTCATGGACCTAGCATTGCACTTGACAGCATATGTGGGGTAGAAGCTCCTGTCACCATCATTATATGTGGCTGAAGAGAAAGCCATAGACCAATGGTTATCGACCTGTGGGTCAGGACCCCTTTGGGAGTCAAATGACCCTTTCACAGGGGCCGCCTAAGGCCAGCTGTATATCAGGTATTACATTATGATTCATAACAGTAGCAAAATTACAGTTATGAAGTAGCAACAAAAATAATTTTATAATTCCCCATAGCATGAGGGTCGCGGCATTAGGATGGTTGAGAACCACGACAATAGAAGTTCACATAACCTGTGGTTCTAGTGCTGGTTTGAATGAGACGTCCCCCCACAGTAGTCCCCACAGATGTCCTCAGTGAGGAGCGCTGCTTGAAGGAGGCTTGGGAGGCATAGTCTTTTTGGAAGAGGTATGTCACTGGAGCTAGGCTTTGAGATCTTAGACTGTGCCATTTCTAATCTGCTCCTTTTCTGTTTCATGCTTGTGGGTCAAGATGTGAGCTCTCAGCTGCTGCTCTAGCCTCCATGCCTGGTACCTGCCTCTGCTCCATCATCATGGATGCTAGCCCTCTGGAAGCTGGAAGCCAAATAATTTTTTCTTCTATCCTTGACTTGGTCGTACTCTTTTACTACAGCAAATAGAAAGGTAACTAATAGACTTCTCAACTCAGACAAAATGCAAATATCATACTAAGAAGGCAGGAATGTGTTCTTCGCATTTAAAAACTTGATTTAAATCACTACAGACTTTTACTGCTTCCTAGTATGATTTTAAAACTATAATATCAAAGTGAGTAAGGTCAGTGTTTTCTAATAGACTAATCAGTTCAAATTTTGAAAGTTTAAGCCAGATATAACTCTTCAGATCCTAATTAGATGCAAGGTCTATCTGTATTTATGGGCAGAGGTATGTTTATATGGATAACATATAATATTGATATATCTAAGTATAACACAACGTGGCTTCATAAGCTTCAAATATATGTATATTTGAACATACTTATCTAATGATTCAAGACATGCTGATTGCTTTGTATGCCAACTTACTCTCAAATGCTAATTGAATTTAATATTATAGAAAATTTCATTTAGAGGAGCTAGGAATTATGCATGTAATATGTAGATTACATATGACTATATATGTATGACTAAATACATATAAAATAAGTATTTTTGGTATCCATTTGTTTTCAGATGTTTATGTGTTTGGATAGCCCACTGATAGAAGCACACAGTCAACTACTGCTCCCATTGTCCATTTGTAGAGGGCCCTGCACAGCCCAAGACACCAACTACACAGAAGATTCCTGGAACGAGAGGTCGAAACGGTATCACACAATACTGATTCCAAGTGGGACTTGGTTTATCAGAACACGATGGGAATCTGTAACCCAAAGATAAAGATTGCTGGAACCCATTAGACAATTCACATCAAGAGACTAGCCATCTGCACAGAATGGTTGCAAAAGTTACATGCTTTATCTGGTCAAAACCTCTCTTTCTGAAACTCCAGCTCATTTCCTTTTCTGCTCTCTCCGGGGAGACTAGAAGAGCAGGTCATGACCTTTCTTATATTCAGCTGGGCCCAACAGGAGCCATAAAGATAAGCCCTGCTCTTCAAAGCCCTGGGACCCCTGACAATTGCTCAGAGGATTTTCCTAGCACTTACAGGGAAGAGGTTTGGGGAAGCTTGGGTGCTTATCAGCTGGGGGGGTGTTGCCTGGGAGTGGGCTTGGGTGAAACTTAAAGAATGCCCAGCTTCTAGAGATAACAGGGCACTTCAGAGTGACACCTCAACTGGGAGACATCCTAGGGTAGTCAGAGAAAACAAGGGGGACACAACTTTACAAAGCCTGTTTTTTGTTTGTGTTTTATTATTTTGCTTTTTTTTTTTTAAATGAAGCAGTATTTTATTTGTGATAAGTAGAGTAATATTCTCCAGATGTTTTAAGTCACAGACAAAATATTTTAAGTGATGTGACAATTAGAACTAGAATTCATAAATGCTACTTTTAATCTATCCAAGTCAGGAGCAACTAGATAGATGTTTTCTCTGTGGATACAGAGGACTATATTTTCAATTGCATCTTGTTAACACCAGAACTCTAACTGAACTGGACTGATAGGTGATTACCTTTAAGAACATTTTTATTAGTTCTTTGAGGATTTTATACAGTGTATTTTGATCATATTCATCTCTCTCTCCTCAATTCTCCCAGATCTCTCTCTTTCCTTACCCATCCAACTTAATGTCCTCTTTTTGTTTTTAGACATACTTGAGTCAGAATATGGAGTCACTTGGAAGCTCCAACCCTGCTGGCTAGATTTCTTAGTAAGTATCAGTCCTACTCAGCTCTGAATTCAGTGAGCTATAGTAATGACCTGCCTGGCAAGATACGCACACTGGTAATAGTGGCATGAACAGCACAGAAACATCAGACTGCATTCTGATTACATTTAAGACCTGACCCACAACGTGAAACCTGTTCCTGGCACTGTTATGAAGCCAAGAACCAGACAGGTCATGTGCCCTATGGGAGCACCTATCATCATTATCTTGCTAAATAAACAGAGTATTAAACTGACTTCATATGGCTGCTTGTTCTGCCCATAGATTAGTGCGTTTCTCAACCCTCATCAGAAAAAGCTTCTTTTTGTGGTAGGTAGTGATTAATACAGAGACGTGCAACTGCTCAAAGTGCAGAGAATATGAGACTATGGGCTATTCATCCCTAAGTGGGACATCTGTATCACACCCCCTTCTCCCAAGGATCAGGGTTCATTGTGGAAGAAGGCATGGAAAGACTGTGAGAGATGGTGGCTGACTACAAAGGAAGTGTTTTCTGGACACAATGGGGTAGTTGCACACGTAAACTCATAGCACGTGTAACAGTATACACAAGACCTGCATAAGCTCAAACAAGACAAAATCCCGGCATGGAGAGGGGGTGTGGCATGAAGTCTCACCCATAGCTGAGGAACTCTTAGCAATTGAAAGCTTCTGAGAGAGGGTCAATTTTTTTAAGGGCATGGCTCCTAGTAGGTCAACCATATTCCAATGGACAGCCAAAATGGATTTGACAAGTGAAAAAAAAAACAAATTAGTTAGTAATTATGGATGTAATATGTAGATTAAATACGACTATAAAAATATGTATTTTTGGTGTCCATTTGTTTTCAGATGCTTATGTGTTTGGATAGCCCACTGATAGAAGCACATAGTCAACTACTGCTCCATTGTCCATTTGTAGAGGGCCCTGCACAGCCCAAGACACCAACTACACAGAAGATTCCTGAAACAAGAGGTGGGAATGGTACCACACAATATTGATTTTCAACAGAACCCAGTTTTCTTTTGAAGTTAGCAGAGCAAAAGACGTGCTGAGGAAAATCTGGTTCTAGTGACATTAGGAAGTTTCACAAAGTTCTCTTTTGGTCTGGGATCACAGAGGTGGGGGTGGGGGTGATCTGTATCTGAGAACTTACTTTGGAGAATTTTCTCTGTCAGTACCTAAGAAGACAGAGTGGTTATATATGTAACTGTACATATCACACACACACACACACACACACACACACACACACACACACACACACACACAAATACACGTATTTGCATAAGTGCCGGCCATGTGTTAGGTACCTTAATGTCTATCATTGCAGCTTCTCTTGAATGATTGGGCTCCATCTACTAAGGTTCTCCTTCTCTGTTTGGCTCAAGAATTGTGCTTAGTGTTCCCCCCCTTTATCCTTGTAAACTGACATTCCATGCAATGGAGAACAAGTCTTTCTCTAGTCCTAGTTTAAATAACTTGCAGTGGGGAGACTCTGATGACTCCAGTGACTGTGTGTCTCTTCCTATGTCTGACAGAGATGCATAGTGATGCTTACTTTTGGAGAAGACAAAGCTGTCTCATGGACATCTGGACCTCTTGGTTAGCGAAGAGACCATTTCCCAGAAGGAAAAGGCATGATGGATACATAATACATGTCTTCTACAGATGGCCATTCAGTTCGTACTTTGTCACAAAGGGGTTTTAAATGAATGTCACCCTATTCGCGCTAACTTCATTGGCTACGTAGGACAGAAATTATCATCTTGATTTGACAGATGAGGAAACTGATGTCAAAGAGATGAAGCTGGGCCAGAGGTCACACAGCTAATAAGTGACTGGGGATGTATTCAAATGCTGATTTTCCAGATTCAAATTTCATATGGTGAAGAAGTCTGAAAGGCCTTCTGGAGGTCCAAACACAAATTCAATTGAGCATTGTGTACTGATAATGGTGTGTGTGTGCATGTGTGTGCATGCATACACACGTAAGCATGCATGCATGCCTTTAACATTCGATAATTCTAGCTCAGCACTGGCAACATCTGCTAACACATTTGGTGGGTTGACGAGACACAGGATTCCTATTCAAGCTAGGTGGCTCATATTTTGCAATTGCATAGTAATTTTAGGCAGACTATTGTAGAAAGACTTAACTGTTTTTTCTCGCAGGAAACCCCATCACTATCATGGCTATAAGTCAAAGGCTTTTGTTTGTTTTCTGAGTTTCCTTCAAGATTCCAGTAACACTTACTTCCTCATCCATCTATTCATCTGTCTATTCATCCATCCAAACGTCCCTGCACCAGTGCATCCATCCATCAAGCCATCTATTCACTCAGAGGTCTGCAGACTATGTGTGCTATGCCAGAGAGCTAACCACTGAATGGCATAGAGATAATGGAACACAAGCCTTCTCTTACAGAGTTAGCAGTCAAGGTTGGGAGGCATTAGTTACTAACAAAGAACTCTGGTAACACAGGCAGCTCTACTGAGGCCACCCATGATTTTCAGACTGAATAAAACAAATAAATACTCACTACATAGCAGGTTGTAGAATGTTCCTACACCAGCAAGACCTGTCACTTGGTTATAATTTGATATAGCATTCATATATTTTTCAAAAAAGATGAAAAAGAGAAGGGTCATAGAGACAGAGAAATGAAGACTAAGAGACACAAATGTCAGAATTCTCCTAAAGCTGTCCGAGTGGTACACACTATAATCTTTATTTCTAACATATCAGAATTCCAGGACGAGGCAGAGGTATGGGATTTTCTGGAGTTCTCAACTACTTCAGCATCTGCCTCTTAGTATACTCAATTACCAACATAAGTTTTCACATCTTACTGTACCGGATTCAAAAGTTTTGAAGAGCTGATTCTTCAGCCATGACATTGTCCCAAAGAGAGTCTTATGTAGAGCTATTTAAACATCTAGAGAATATTTCCACCTATATAGCATCTTTATCTTCATCTTCTCCCTGCTCATTTTGTCCCTCCACACCACCAAAATATAGCAGGTGCAAAGGTACGTGGAATGATTCAAACAAATGGAGGAGGAGGTATAAATTATTAACTAGATCAGGAAGAACTGCAGACAGAAGGGGAATTTGAGCTGAGCTTTCAGTGTGAGAATAATTTCAATAGGCAAGTAATGTAGGTGACCACATTCCAGGCTGAGGAAAACACACGGCCAACTTGCGGGAGTCAAGGGAAAGCTCTGCGAAGAGAGATGCGCAGGGATAGATTGGTAATAGAAAAAAACAAACCAACAAACAAAACATTAGCGAATGATAGAAATGTGGGCTGGCTCAATACTCAAGGAATTTCCAATTAAGGAATTTGGATCTTTCCCTTAGGAAAACAAAGGGATTAATCAGAGGCAGCGGAGGTGGTGGTGGTGGGTGTGTGTGTGTGTGTGTGTGTGTGTGTGTGTGTGTGTGTGTGTGTGTGTGTGTGTGTGTGTGTGTGCGTGTCAGGATTTGATTACAGTGTTTGCATGATCAGTCAAAGGAAGACAAGGCTGGAGACAGAGACTATGTAAGGAAATAGTCAGATTGGTACAGGACAATCAATTTCTAATCTGCGAGACAGAATTATAATCTCAGGGGCTCTGTAATGCTTTCTTATACATGAGGTCATAGTTTCTCCTGAGTCATGAGATCTTTGACCGTGTTCATGAGGTAGTTTGTGCTTTGATATCTCAAATCATTTCTGCCTATCAAACTGGAAAGGCCAGTATGCTGTTTCATGTGTGTACCCCAACATATGAGAAATTCAACTTGGGTCACAAATGATCACTAAGCACAGATTCTGCACACTGTGCTGCTAGAGACCTTTAGAATGGTGAAGAGAAAGTGTAAGATATGGTTTTACCTCTCCTTCTGTCTACTCCTGTCTTGTGGATGGAAAAAGCTATTGGTCAGGAGGAGCCTTACTGGGCTCTGAGATGAGTTGACAGTGTTCTTGACCAGCAGGTAACTTGTAGTTGAGTCCGAAGTAAAGACAGGTAGAAAAAAAGGCCTCTAGGAGCAGGGGACCTTGGAAATCCTTGGTAGCCCAGGGATTCATTCTGAGCTAAGCCGTTTAGTGGAAGTGATTTTTGGATTCTGCTGTTCTGCTAGGGCTCTGCTCGGGCTGTGCCTTACTGGATGAGCTCTGGAAATGTTGGCGCAGAGACACTCCGTGACTGTGTCTCTCACAGGGCACATATGAACATGAATGCTGGGTTGTCCTTCCCTCTAGTGGAAGGATGGTGGCTATAAGCACACATCTGGACAGAGCAGAGCGAGGTTTGTGTCTGGCTTATCTACAAGCAGCAACTGATGACCGAGCTCCATGGGGTTCTACAGTCTGGGAATTGTCACCTTTCTGAAGCTTAAGGAGATAGTAGCTCCAGGTGGCAGATTTGGGGCTTTGCGTTGCCACAAATGTGGCATCTCGAGTGCCCATAAGGGGAGAGACTGGAGTCTGGAAATAAATCACCCACATGGCCTGCAAGTTCCTTTGCATCTTACCCAGGAGACCTGAAGGCAAGGGGAGCCGCCACTATACAATTCCTGTTACAAGACACTTCCTATTAACCCTCAGTTTCTAGATGGGGGAACTGAAACTTTCAGAGAGCACTGCATGGGAACTAAATACTCATTTGGCAAAGCATAGGCCACAGCCTATACCCTCTGTTTGCAGCGATGACATCCTTACAGAAAGATTCTATAAGCCCCCCAAAGTCTCCGTGTTACAATATGTAACGGAGATAGCAGTGCAATAGATGCTCATGTAGTCAGTGATGGCTTCCTCAGGTTTTGTCAGAATACCACAGACTGGTTCATTTTCTAACGGTTCTCGAGGCTATAATTGGCTTGGGGGGCTGTTGCCCCTCATTGGCTTGTAGACGAGTGTCTTCTTTCTGTGTGTGTCTGTTCTGATAGCTTCTTAAGAGTCTATGGTTGGGCCAGGAGGGGGTGGTGCACGCCTTTAATCCCAACACTTGGGAGGCAGAGGCAGGCGGATCTCTGTGAGTTCGAGACCAGCCTGGTCTACAGAGTGAGTTCCAGGACAGCCAGAGTTAAAAAAAAAAAAGAATCTACTCATGTGGATCTCAATTTAGCTTAATTACTTCTTTAGAGATCTTTTCTCCAAATACATTCATATTCTGAGATTCTGGGGGTTAGAATGTCAATATATGGACATGAGGGAGTCATTATTTAGCCCATAAGAATACTCAAAAAATGTGTACAGTATTTTAAAAATATCTACTTCACACAGCTAATGGAGCTTCATGCCGTTTAGTGGAGCACACTTGTTTATTCAATCACAAAATATTTTTCTGAGTTCCCCCTCATTTAGACACTTGGAGTGCCTCAGACCCTGCCAAATGGCATTGAACCTCTTCAGCCACACAGTTGTTATTACCTTTATTCCATAGCTCAGGAAGAAGGCTAACAGGAGGTCATAAAGCTGTCCTGGAAACAGCACACATATAGTATGATCAAGAGGGGATTTGAACTTCCATCTCGCCAGCCTCATTCTCTGGGCGGGGGGTTGGGGAAGGGATGGCAAGGGAAAGCAGTTTAGAGTTAGTGGCAAGCTCGTTCAATTCCTTTCCCACTTCTGCTCACATTGAAATTATTAAACTGACAGTGAACGGGTAGGAATGCAGATACTATTGCTTTCAGAGAAGGAGGCTCCACTGGGCGACCCTTTCTTACTGTCTCAGCTGAGAAAGAGCCCCTAGCCAGAGGGAATCAAATACTTTTCAAATGTCTCATTAAAATATAAAGGTAGTTCTTGCATTGGTGCTATGATAAAGACTACAAAGCAGTGCCATGAAAACTCCCTGGTTTACCCTTCTGAATAGGCCTGGGCTCCAGCAGCAGAATGAATTAGCGGCCACCCCATTATCTGTAACCCTTAGAGAGCGCAACTCGGGCTTTGATCTGCCAGTGTCAGGGAAACTGATAAAAACTCTTTCTGTTTCTAAGCTTTCCAGGCCTGAAATTCTCCTTTCCCTTCAGCGCGCTATAAATGACCCTCTGAAGTGGCTGGGCATTCTTTCACAGTCTTGTTTCCAATCTATTCATAACCACGGTTATCAATTATTATGCCAGCTGGAATTCCTGAGGGCCAGGAGGCTGTCAGGAGCTCTAATTGTGGTTCGGGGATAAAAGCAAAAACACACAAATTTTAGCCAATCATAATTAACTTATTCTCCAAGTGCAAGAAAAAAAAAAAAAGGACCGCCCCCCCCCAAAACAAAACAGCACAAAACGGAGCCCTATGAATCCCCCTCTGCTAATCACTCTTGAAAGCAGCCAGAGGGGCGGGGGGCAGGGGGGGCGCTTTTATTACCATGGTGGCTCAGGATTGGCTCTCCTAGGAAGGACCCACGCCAACTGGCAACCAGAGAACTTCTCAAATCATTGGGGCCTTTTTTTTTTTTTTAATCTTTAAAAAAAAAAAGCCCTCATTTTTCAAAGTAGCATGATGTTTTCCAAGTTCCTGACAGGACTTTGAATAAACAGGCATCGATTTCTCATTGAACCCTAACAACTGATTGAGTGGCCCCAAATGTTTCATTAAATAAGAAGACCTGTGGTGGCTATCCTATTAATAATGTGGGCACGTGTGACCTGGAAGGGGGCCTCGAGCTCCTCTATCACCAGGCAGAAGGGCAGGCAACAGATGCCCCGACAGGCCTCAGCACAGGGCTTCATTCTTGGTAGGTGCTCGTCAGGTTAGCCTGTGTCCACACCCTGCTCCCGAGCTTAGACTGGCCAGCGGCCAAATGTCTTGAAGGCATCTATCTGGCTGGTGGCAGAGGCTTGAATCTGAATGGAAGGCCCATGACGTCATGGAGCAAGCATGGCTTGGAGGGTGACAGGTCTCCATTTTTAAGCCTCTGTGAGATTCAGTGTCCTCCGTTTTACAACGCTGATAGCAGGCACAATATGTGGGATTGCAGTGGGGCCTAAGAGGAAAGTCCTCAGCGAAGTGCCTGACACAAGATGGCCGATAAATAAATGTTTGCTTGGCTCTTGATGCTCTTGTCGGAGTCTATGGTTTCAATAAATGGTATTTCTCTCCAGGCCCTGCAAAGAACACCTCCTAGCCTCTGGGTTTAGTTAGCATTAACACAGAATCTTTTTCTGTAGGGTAGCAGATCTGAGGGTCAGTACTTCCTTATGGAAAAGATACTGGAAGGACATCCCAAGAAGAGACACAACTGGATGCTCATGGGGGTGGGGGTTGCATTCAAATTAGGTGATTAAGTAGTAGAATTATTTCCACGCAGAGTGTCTGATGACAAAAAAAGAAAAAAAAAGAAGTTTGTTTGTATTTTGGTCACTGCTATCTAGCACTTCAAAAGCAACTCAAGAGGAATCTAAGCACCGTGGAGTTTTATTGTCTTCGATATCAAGAGCCCAGTTTTTATTCGTGACATTTGTTAATATGATGGCAGCTCAGGGGTTCCGAACTTTGATTTATGAACGATATGCCCATACTCTCTTGTTTCACACTTTCTTTTTCCACAGAGACTTATTTACGTATGTAGAAGTGGGGTTTTTACTATAGGCTCCTCGCTGAGCCCAAGTTGGAGGATGGTCCCTGTAAGGCAGTGTTATCAGATATCCTCAAGGTGAAGCCCTGAAATTCTAATGGCTAAGCACAATAAGGGCTACTTCTCATTTCAGTGACATCAGAGGTGATGCTGACCCCATTTTGTGACTACACTGTGAGAACTAACGCATCTAAGATTTTTATAACTTGGGAAGAAAACGACAAAGCAGTGAAGGAGCTCACAAGGGCTTTAGCAGAGGAGTGATTCAAAGTCTCTGCCTGTTCTGATCTTAGCCTTCTACATGGCTGCTTGCTAATTACTAGGGAGGCTGGGAAATGTTGGAAAGCACACAAAACTACTGCTAAGTAGAAATTGTCCTTGTTCTTAGAGAACCACAGAGATGGAGTGTTGGCTGATTGTTAAGACAGAGGGGTAAGATGTGGTGGTTGGGATAAGTTCCTGAATAAAGGAGCCCAGAGACATCCATGAGACTTTTACTGGGAAGATGTGACATGGATGTCTGTTCACTGCAGATAGGGAGTCAATGACAGAACACAGTAATGATTTCACTGAAGCCCAAATTGGTGAACAACTGAGTTTATTTGGTTTTTTTTAAGGACTATGGATGAGGGATTACTTAGGAGCATGGATGACTCCTGCAGCACCAAAGAGGCCACCTCAACCTGTGTGATTCCTCAGAAAAAGCTGTTTCCCTGGAGTTCTCTGCACAGTCTGCATGTAGCTTGACAGGTCTGGAGTCTGTTCTCTCCAGCAGGCTAGCGCTTCTATAATCATATGCAAGTTCTATAACCATTGTGAATCTTGTTTTAGCTCTATAGGATTTTTATTGTTGTTTACTTCCTGAGTCCCTTCCTCCTTCCAAAAAGATTTCAATTCATAGGAAATCACTATACAACAAAGAGTAGAACTGGCCTCCTCGTGAAGTTTACAGTCTCCAAAGAATCTGGGGAACTTGAATGGTGGAACCCATTTTTGGGTGGTAGCCAAAAAGCAATACATGTGTTTTTTGACCAGCTGTTTTCAGCCTCGAGTGAAGATTTTAATGCCTAATATGCTTGCAGGTGATACATCATTGACCATAAAATGGACTCTATGGCTGACAGAACTTTTGTCAAAGACAAGTACACGAGTTGACCAATTTGGGACTCAGGGCTGGACTCAACTGCTGTTGGGATTGATAAGAAGTGACTATATACCTACGTGGTCTTAAACTCCTGGCAGGAAAGTATAACCCAAATCAAACTTTTAAAAAGTTGATTGAGAATTTCACAACATGCAATTCTACCCCTATTACCTGTTGCCACTATTCCATTCCGAGTTCATGTGCCCTCTCTCGAAAAGCAACAACCACTCCTCAAGAATCCACTCCGTGCTGCCAGTAGCCAGTATGTGACTGCATATAAAGCCATCTACTGGAGTAAGGGTAGCTTCTTAGGGGCCAGATACTTGGAGGAGACCAACTCTCCCCCTCCCAACAGCCATCAGTTGCCACAGCTCCCAGCAAGGGTTGAGAGTACTTCCAGATAACTTCCCTCCTCCATTCTGGGGTCTAGTCTGGATTGATTGTATATAGGTCTTGTGCTTACAGTCAGAGCTGCTGTCAGTTCCTATGTGTAACTATCCTGTTGTGTCCAGACGACACTGTTTTGCTGTAGGCATCCATTGCTCCTGGCTCTTACAATATTTCTACCTTTTCTTCTATAATGATCCCCAATTCTTGGGAGGAGAGATTATGATATAGAAGTCCCATTTTGAACTGAGAAGTCCACAGTTTCTTATTCTTTACACCTTGACCAGTTGTGAGTCTCTATGTTAATCTCCATGTACTGAAAAGAGAAGCTTCTCTGATGAGGGTGGAGAGATAGACTTATCTATGGATATAAAACCGCTAAAATAATCAGTATGTTTCTTTAATAGTCCAAGGGATCACAGTTCCCAGACACTGGGCTTTAATCCATACGAGATGTTATTTAGACAATTATTTCTCACTAATGATTTTCTTCTTAATAAGGAAAATGTTGCCCAGATACAGGACATCATGCCTTTAGCTAATTAAACACTAGAGAACCACCTGCAGCCAGAGAGTTATGCTCACAATTGTTTTATCATAAAAACTGAATGACGTTTAATGTCTTCTTCCTCTCCCTCTCTAGAAGCCATCTAGGATGGACTTCACATTGTATTGTAGCCAGTCCACCAGCTATCAAAGTGCCTAGAAGCAGACCCTGGGTTCATCATTCTGGAGTGCAGCCTTGGAGGTCAAATGAAAATGAAAAGGAGCCCATTGGATGGATATTACTGTTGAGGCCATGAAAAGATTCTAATGGACTTGATTCGGATATTTAAAAAGTGCCCCCCACCTTGGCTTCTCCTGGTTCCCTGCCTAGGACTTATGATGCCTTTACTTTCCAGGTACCACCCAAAGGCTTTCTTTCCTCTCCACACTTGGATGTTATGCACATGGAACTAGCAGTTCACTAGTGGGGTCTTAGAAGATAGGCACGCTGGAGCGGGTACCTCAACTTCCCTATCCAATACCCCTGTTCATCTCAAAGAAGCCAGATTGGTTATCACCCTAATGGCAGTTAGAGTTACCTCTTCAGAGGGAGAGATGATGAGAACTAGGGGGCAGAAACTGAACAGGCAGCTGAGCAGCACTTCTAGAACTGTCCTTGGTTCTCTGGCCAGGAATGCCGGAAGGGAGCACTGCTGGTTTCTTATCTCCTAAGTGAGCATTCCTACATAAAGGCTGTGTGTGCGGGTGGGGACCAGATCACCACATAGACATCAATATCTTCTAGACATTGCTGCTTTAGAACTGGATCTCTAGATTTTTGTGATGAAAATGGGTGACATTTAGTCTCCAATTTTGGCCCATCTATTAAAGATTTTAGAATTAGCTCTTCGGGGAGGGGGGGTCCTATAGCAAAGAATGGAATTTACTTCTAGAAGGAGACATGTCATCATCTCCTCTCATAAGAGTTACTTATGAGTTATTTAGGGTGGGTTCTGATTAGGCCTCAGAAGTATGGGACCAATCCTAGGAAGGTAAGGATCATTAAAGAAATAGATAGAATAATTATCCCTTTAACGAGATCATGTACTTTTTCTTCCCAGAATTTCCACACCCAGTGAAGTTGTTAATACAGTTTCAGCTTTGTAAGTTTACCTGCTTTTCTGGCTTACTGGGAAAAACTGAACTCTCTGGCTGGCTTGGAACTTGCTGTACAGACAGGATGGTCTTGAACTCAGAGCCCTATTTGCTTCTGCCTCCAGAGCGTTAGGATTAAAGATGTGTATCACCACATTCAGCTTTCCTATCTCATTTCTAGGCTTGCTTGCCCTAACACTTTGGTCTTCAATTCTTCTCTAAAGTTACAACCCTGCCATTTGGCTACCTGCTTCCGTGTATCTGAACTCTACACCAGCTTAACTAAAACGACACAACTGTTTTCCTTCTCTCCTCCATTCTCCTCCTTGGGATCTGGGATTTATAACTTGCCTGCCCTGAGGTTTTTCTTTTAAACTCTAATAACATTGCTTTTTGGGGGAAGGTGGCCATCAGTTAGATGGCTGGTGAGGCAGGGGGCCAGTGATAAATGGTGAAGGGCAGATAGGAAGGGTGCAGTTTGAAGTCAATGAAGGTGTCTTGCTGGTAAATTTTACCCCAGGGAATACCAGCAACAAGAACAGCAAAAACATTTCTAAAGCCTGCTTGAAGAAAGCATGGAGAAAGGCCCCAGCAGATGATTCAGCTTGCAGTAAGAAGATTTTAGATGGTTTTACTCTTTGTTGATAGCAATGCCACTAAAATATATAGTTGCCCCAATAAGGGCAATACCTGATCTCACACTAACTCTTACTATCTTTTAATGCTTTGTTCATCTTCCCTTCAAAAGCAAAGATCCCGAGGAAAATCAAGATCCTCCAAAGAACTCGATGAATGTTCAGTAGAGACGAGGTTAAGACTTCTTAATTGTGTGTCTGGTGCATGAATGTTTTCCGTTTCCTTGCATGAGAATTTGTCTGTCATCAAGAGTCTGTGAAGTATGCAAGATTATATTTATTACTGTTACATCAATGGCGGCAAAGCTGAGATCTTTCCAGAAAGTCTAAGTGATTAGCTCAAGGCTGCACAGCTATATTTCCCAGAGCTAGAATTCAAATGCAAAGCCGATTCTAGCTGCATGAATGACTCACTATTGTGCCCTCTCAGAAGGTAGGTTGGAAGCGCTGTAGAGGTAATGGCTGGCCACTACCTCATTTACTAAACTTTCTCCATGCTGCCCACCGCCTGGTACCCTAATTGTCATACCCATCCTCATCTGTTACGATCACCATCATTTTCCTCATCTAAGGGAGAACCCTACTGCTTGGCAATAACTGCTATTTCTCGTTTCAGTTTTGTCTTCAGGGGTACCAAGTAAAAGTTTAAATTTTTGTTTAAATTTTAGATTGTATTGATGTGTGTGTGTGTGTGTTTGTGTGTGTGTACATGTGTTCACATGCATGCCATGGTGTTCAAGAATCAACTATCTTCTTCTACTATGTGGGTCTTGGGTGTCAAACTCATGTCATCAGGCTTGGCAGCAAATTCCCTTGCACACTGAGCCATCTCTCACTGGTTCACCTGAATTCATTTATTTACTAACCCACCCACCTCCTAATAGCTCTCTTCAACAATAAGAGGTAATTATTCAATTAAAAAATGATCAAAATCATTTCATTTAGCCTCTTTTCTTCTTTTAGTTTCTTCTCAAGAGGCAGGAGAAATAGCCTGATTTTATTTCAGAGCCTGGAAGAGTGAGTCCGAAAGGATGACAATGCACATTTATGTATTTGCTTCATCTGTGAACAGTTCCTTCACCGTGTGGTGACTCTACAGGGAGCAAACCGAGTGCCTGCTGTACACACCAAGTGCTGGCCTTGAGCTAGCTGGTGATATCATAGAGAGGAATCAGTTTTGTCCCCTCCTGGAGGGAGCCTATCACTAGATTAATACTTTACAAATTTCCCCGTGAGCTCCGCTTTCAACTCACTGCTGGCGTTTCAGTTTGCTGTAGAAAACACACACAGACACACTCTCCCATGACGTTACTAGGGATCGGCAAATTATGGCCCAAACTGAAAGGCCTGTTTCCAAATCACTTGGGACTGGAAACAGCCATGCCACGGTGTACATATTACCTGTGGCTACTTGAGAAAATACATCAGCAGAACAGCAGGAAGCATGGCACCGGTCAACATAAATAGTGACCACGTGACCCTAGGGCACCCTGTGGCCCCTACCCTAGACTTGAATTTAAGAGTCTTTTCTTACAAGAGGATGCCGACTCTGCTGCCCTCACGTCCCTCTGTCTGCTCAAGAGCACCAATCATGTCATTCCATTTGTATTCATCATTTTATACTCAAATACAAAAAAAAGTCGTTCTTGCATTTTGGGCAGAAACCGAAAGCCTTCACTGACTGCTCTGCCCACATTTCAGAACTTCTCTGTAGTACAACTTTTCACAGGAGTTATGAAATGTGGCTACACACAGTACCACATTCTTAAAATTACTCTTAAAATTGTAGAAATGGTCATTAATATCACGGACGACCTCTAGCTTGGAAAACCACAAGGTCGGTTCTTCGATCTCATCTCTGCCTCAAGAGAAATATTGGCCCCTCCCCTGCCCTCTTTTTTACCCTTTGGGCTTCAAGAATGAACAAGTTTCTTGACTTCCTCTACACCCTTGAAGCTGGTCCTCAGCCATTTCTGGCCGTGAGAGCCCAGGGTGTGGATCTTACTTTTCTACCCTTTCTTCCATCACACATTCTGTGTAGTCTTGCTTGGTCAGCAGGGCTGCTGTAACAAATGAGCAAAAACATTTATTTCTCAGGGATCTGAAGTTTGGAAGGCCAAGGCAAGGATGCTACCATATTTGGTTCTTGATAAGAGGCTTCTTTGTACTTACGATTCACAGGAGAGGGGGGAAGCAGGAGAGAAAGAAGGGGAAAGGGAAAAAGAGACTAATATCATCATCTTGGGACCTCGCCTGGTGACCACCTTGAAGTCATCCATGACTGCTCTATTTCGCATCTCAATCCAATCTATCCAGAAATAAGGCTAGCATTTCCACTGTGCCCGTACGGTAGGTTGGACCTCTTAGACTCCTGGTGCAGTTCCTCTAGATTACTACAAGAGTTTCCTAATTGCTTTTGTTAGTCCCACGGGGCAAGAATAAGACCACTACCACAATTTTTTGGAACCAAATGCCTGGTTCATGGATACTAGCCAGGTCCATACACAGGATTCCCAGAGTATGGCATCAAATTACATTAGACAGGGGCTTATACCCACAAGGCTATGTACTTTCCACCTTCATCCAATCAATTATACATCCTGACAAACCTCCTGCCTGTGTATCTCCCGCCTATGTATGATCAAACACATATCCGGTACAATCGGTGCAACCAAGCTTGTTTATAGAAGTGAAAACACTGGGCTTGTTACCTTACATCAACAGCCCCTAGGATTCCAGGAAGTTATCTCTCCTTGGGCAAGTGGGGCCTACAGGTTAGAGGCATTTTTGTTCTATGTATCTCTTAAGCACCATAATTTAAACTTAAAACGTAATGTTAGCCCTCATAGCTTCTTGCTTATACGCACACAGAAACATATACCCACATTGTAGTCTGCCCTTAACAGAGCAGCCAGCCACTCCTTGGAGAAATAGGTTAGATTTGTATTCTGCCTTTCCTTCATCCTTTCCAATGGCTCCCATTATATTCAGAGTAAAAGCCAAATCCTTAAAATAGCCTTGAGGGCCCTGTATGACTTGGTTCCACACAAGGTGACCTTTCTTCTCCAAGCTCACCTTTACTCCCCAAGCCCTAACCTGTTCCAACCACATCAGTCTTCTCTGGCCGTGCTAAGCATCTCCATAGCGCAGGACCTTTGCTCTCTGTCTAGAACTCTCTTGCTGTAGCTGTGCAAGTTCCTGCTTGAACATCCCCTGCTTGAGCACAGTCATTGTCTTATTCACATTTTTTAACGTGGCAAACGTCTGCCTTCAGCATTCTTTTCCTTCCTAATCGCTCCCGACCCCCCTGCTGCCAGCACTTGCCCTCTCCTGTCATGCTGTATTCTCCGCCCATTTGTTATGTCTGTTATTGGCTGTTTGTTTTCCTTTACTAGACTATAATATCTGCTAGGGCAGGGATTATTTATTGTCTCGTGTACTTGCTGATTTATCTGAACACAAACAGAGCCCAGCTTAGTGAAGGTGCTCAACAAATATCTGTCCAATTAATGAATCTTTTTGTATGAAGAACCGACTAACACAGATAATTGGCAATGCTCTCTGCTCTTAAAAAGAAAACACTTAAAAAGAGACAGAGGGAGAGGGGGAGGGAGAGGGGGAGGGGGAGGGGGAGGGGGAGGGGAAAGAGAGAGAGAGAGAGAGAGGGAGGGAGAGAGGCACTTTGGAAGAGGAAGAACCACAGGAAGCCAGAATATTTAGGCTTCTATGTTGCTAACCAGAGCTGATCAGAGGTTCTCAGAGCATGCGGCTGAGTAGGGCTCATTGCATGGGCAACCTGCATGTCCCAGATAAGCAGGCATCATGTGCACTGGCCTTAACTATGATGAGTGCAGGGACTATTTTTACCCAATAGAGGGTAAGATAATCCTATAGACATGATGTAAAGGTCTGAAACATGTTGTACCCCACATCCATGGGGCTGGCAAGCGTTGCTGTTGATCACAAGGATGCCTCACTCTCAGATAACACATGAAAGCCCAGGGAAGGAATTTGTAAGTCGCTTCTAGCCCCGTGACCCGAGAATAGTCTAGGGAGCTTTCCTGAGTGGAGGTGGGGCGGGTGCAGACTTGAAGTCAGGGTAGGGTCTGGGGTTGTTTGTATCTCTGTCACCCATAAAGCCTCCCACCTTAAGCAAGTGAATTAACCTTTAAAGTCTTCATTTCTACTTCTGGGCAGTGTTGGCTCTTTCAAGAATCAAGCATAAGGGAAAATGAAATAACGCCTATGAGTTTTTTTAAAATAAATTTTCAGGGCAGTGTAATCCCTAGGATGACACGTAAATGCTGAATAAACAAGTCACTAATGCTATTTTGTGAATTTTCCCTCTGCACTTGTCCCCACATCTGAAGGAAGTATCAGTACCAAGAGACCTCATAGAGATGTATTCTGTTTCTACGAAATCGGTATCTGCTCTTATTGGCTGAAGTTTTGTGTCTCTTCAAAAAGTACATGTTGAAACTTTAAGCACAGTGTGACAGTATTAGGAAGTGGAGCCTTTAAGAAGGTAATGATGCCATAGGGTACAGCCTTCAAGAATGGGACGGATTACTGATACAAAGAACCCAGATATCTCCATTGCTTTTCCTCCTCAAAATATTTGTTTTGACTGATAGACACATGAAAAGAGTGAAGTCATGAGTTGAATGAAAAGAAACCCAACTTTTCTTGTTGTGTTTTTAATCTCAAATTTATGTGAACATTGAGCCTACGCATCAGTTAATTTTAGTCTTTGTTTCTAATTTTACCTATATTTGTTCAACAACATTTATAAATATTATTTGTGCCCCGGCCTGTCTCAGCAAGGAGTAAACAGAATTAAGCAGCAGGGCCAGAATCCCTCAAGGGGCTTCCACTCTAGGGTCAGAATGGGAGACAAAGCACAAACATGAAAAGGAGTTATATATACTCTCGGGTCAGAAGAAATCCCTGTAAGATGTCAAAAGGGGACAGATTTTTTTTTCCTCCAAAGGCTTGTGGGGAGACTTTTGTAAGGAAGAAACAATTAAGCAGAAGCTTGAGTGAGTTACTATTTTTGTAAGTAGTAAGTGTGTGTGTGTGTTGATGAGTGTTGGTGTGTGCGTGCATGTGTGTGCAGGTTTATATGGATATACATAAGTATACATGTGGCAACCAGGCTTTTTTTCCCCACCCTTTCATTGAAAATAGCTTTTTTCATAATATATCCTGATTACAGTTTACCCTCCTCCCCTCTAGTCCTAGTTCCTCCATACCTCTCCTCTCATCCTCTGGATCCACACTTTTTTTGTCATTAGAAAACAGAATTTGAAGGCACAATGATATAGTATAATATAGTATATTATATTGTATTATAGTATAGTGTAATAAGATAAAACAAAAACAAATACATCAGAATAGGACAAAACAGAAGGAAAAGCAACCAGTTTGACAAGTGCCATTTGTTGAACATGCTGTCTTTTTTTCCAATGTATTTCTGGGCTCTTTATCAAAAATAAGGTGCTCATAGGTGTGTGGATTCATATCTGGCCCTCCAATTTGATTCCCGTTGATTAATTTGCCTGTTTTGTGCCAATACCATGCTGCTTGTATTACTGTTGTTCTGTAGTATTTGAGGACAGGAAGGATAATGCCTTCAGCAGTTCTTCTATTACTCAGGATTGTTTTAGCAGTCCATGTTTGTGTTTTCATATGAAGCTGACAATGGTCCTTGCAAGATCTGTGAGAACTGTGTTAGAATTTTGATGGGGATTGCATTGAATCTGTAGATTTCTTTTGGTAGGATTTTTTTTTTTTAATTTTTACTATGTTAATGCCACCGATCCACGAGCATGGGCAATCTTTCCATCTTCTGAGAGCTTCATTGTCTCTCTTCAATGTCATGGCAACCGGAGTTTAACAATGGGTCTCCTCCCCTATTGCTCTCTACCCTATTTTTTGAGATAAGGACTCTCAGTGGTCCTGGAGCTCAGTGATTTGCATAGACAGACTGGCCTGTGAGCCTCGGTGAGCTTCGGTCTCTATCTTCTCAGCACTGGACAGAGTGCATGTACTGCTGTCTGCTTTGCTTTTTACATGAGTGCAGAAGATTTGAACATAAGTTCCCAGGGTTTACCGACTGAGCAGTCTTCCCCCAACAAGAAGAAAATTTGTTGTACTCTCAGATGCCATGAACCAAAAGTGGATTTATGAAGAAAATTTATTTCTGTAGCTGAAATGATGCTTACACCGTGCCATGGGGATGCCACCCTTGGCTTGATGTGCATCTTCTCACATCTCAAAGCATTGTGCTACACTGTTGGACATCTAAGCATTTTAAGTGGGTTCTACCTTCGACTGAGCTCAACTGTCTTCACTTTTAACACCCACTGGAACTAGACTTTCTTTCTTGGAACAGAAATTGCTACTTGTTCATCAAAATCTTTATTCTCTTCCTTCTAGACTCTAGCCCCATCCCATTTCTGTCTCCTGTGGAATTAGGTGTTGAACCTATACCTAAGTAACAGGTGAAGAAATTTGAGCAAATTGATGCTTCAGACACAGGCACCACTATAAAACCCTCCAGTCTTGAGTTTTCCTATACTTCCCTCTCTGATGGGTGAACATGGATGTTGATGAGATCCAAAAGGCAGCAGATCCACAAACTGACATAAATGATAGGCTCCAGAATGACCAAGCAAAGACAGAAACCACAGGCACTTGTTCAATTTCTCAACCTCAACTAGAAATGGGCTTTGATTTTGTTGAGCCGACACCTGCCAGAGTTGTTTCAGGACTCTGTTGAGCCATCTTGTGTTGGGTTTAATGCTGTAGCAGTAGGTCTCCTGTGACTATGCCTCAGTACAGCACAATCTATCTGCCAGGCATAACCATGCTTTACAAACTTCTAGTATCATACTACACTGATTAAATTAGAAAATCCAGACTTAGATCAAAATTGATTTACGTGAAGCCATTTGCTCCCAAAAGAGAGAATAAGGGAGACTGCAAGCGCGTGGCTAATCTTCTCCTAAAGCATGAGTCTTCCCATGATGGTAGAGTGAGAGTGAGTGCTTAATATGTACTATGTATGAGATGAATAATCACATTCCTCTGGCATATGGATTTCATACACCAAATAGCTAGAGAGTGATGTTATTGGGCCATGTTCTTGCTTGTGAACATTTATGGATTGGTGTCAGAGAGTGGTCACACTCATCTGAGAGCCCACAAACATGATACTAGCCCAAAGAAACAGCACACTTTATTTCTGGCTAAGCAAAGATGGGAAGAGACCAGATCCGAATTATTTTTCCTACACACCTTGTTTTCATGGCGGTTTAAACGATAATACTTTAGGGAAAAGATTTCGGAGGTAGAACTATGAAATCACTATTGCATTAGTGCTCAGTATAGCCTGACTGTCCTGCAGCAGCGGCGTGCAGAGTGGCGTCACCGCTGCGTGACAGACGCAGGGCAGTGCCTTTTACAAACACACATAAACGGTACTCCCCCTCCCCATAAAGGCTCCCAGCCTTCTCTTTAAACAAATAATCCACAATTCTTAGACTTTGAGCTGGTCACCTGAGACGTGGTAAGCACCATGCTATAGTAAGTGCTTAAGCAAAACTGGGTAGCCATGACCCTGGGAACTTAGAGATTTCTTTCTTTCTGTATAAATTGTTTCTGGGCATCGACTGAATGCTAAGCTTCCTTGAGGGCTGTATCATAGAGGGAAACACACGGTAATCTCCTTTTTTTTTTTTTTTTTTTTGTTTTTTACTGACAGTCAATACCTGAAGTCATTAACAAAGATGGGAAAACTAGAATATGAAAGCAAAATACTGCCAAAGGCTCCTGGCTGTCAGCACCATGATGCTTACAAACCAAGAATGGCACTAATGCTCAGTTGCATAGTCTAGTGTCCTGCCCAGCCATTTGTTATCTGCAGGGAGGATTCTGCTAATGCAGGAGAAAAGACGAGCAACTACTTAATTTAGTCACAAGATAAGAGGACATTCTCTCCTCAGGAAATGTGCCCATTTTCAGAACGGAGATATAGAGAAAATCTCTTCCATAGGATTCCATAAAAACCATATGTAATACATTGTTCTCAGCCAAGGCTTTCATAATGGTTTTGCAGAATACATCATAGAAAGTGTGTGGACTCCCTTGGTATTGACAGATGTAAAAAGCTAAGGTGTCTTTGCTGCATTGATGTGGAATGAAGGCCACACGAGGGTGTCATCAGGACTTTAGCTCTCTGTGATATGGGCTAACATGAGGCTAATGGAATTTTCTACTTCATAAGATTGGTATATTTAATTTCCACAAATGAACTATGTTAGCTCCAAAGGACAGAGAAGAGGTGTATCACTGTCCCCAATTTGAAGCTGGTTCATTACTACCAGATTTCCATTTTTCTTCCTTGCACACTCACAGGGACCAGATTCTAGAGATGTCTCTTTTTCTCTTTCCCCTCATAAGCTCTTACTCTCAAGAGACAAATGATTCAGAGGCAAAATCTAAGCCTTACCTTGAGGATGATCATTGTGTTTTAAACTATTACAAATCTGTTTCAGAGAGTTCCTAATATAAGACATAGTCACCATTTATGAAAAAGGAAAAAGGAATTCTAGAATATGAAAGAAGGAAGTCTACATTTTTCGTATGAAGCAGAGCAGGATGAGAATTCTAGCCATGTGAGCACATCAGCATAGTTGTTCTGGGACACCTCTGTTCCTTCTGCAAGATGCCATTTAGGGTTTAGACACCCAATGGCAGCCCACAGGACTTTTTACAAATGGCATATAACAAAAAGAACCATGTAGAGGCCACTGGTGCTGAAGCTTGGAGAGGCACAAATGCTCACTGTGGGGTGAAGCTGGGGAGACAGGAAAACATAAAACATTAGCACATTATTTCCTATCATTGTCTATTTATATCTAATATATCTCCATTCTCCTACCTCCCTGTATGTGCGTGTGTAGAGTGAATGTCTGTCCATGTGTGTTTGGTGGTATGCATGTGTAGAGATCAAAGGATCAGTGTATCACTCTGGCTTATTCCCATTAGACAGGGTCTGTCGCTAAACATAGAACCAGGCTGGTAACCGTGAAGCCAGCAGTAGGAAGCTTTGTTTATCTTTACCTTATGAGAAGGGGATAGACAGGGACTTCTTATGTGATGGGTCGCAGAAGCATTCTATGCTGTGAAGATTGCTCATGACCCGTGGCTGGGAATAAACCAGGAAGCTGACTGTGAGAGGACGGATAGACCCACTAGGAAGCTCCACGTCTGTGAAGGTGAGAGTCATAGATGAGCACGGGTAGAGGCTGTCAGGCACGTAGTACAGTAATTAGCTCATGGAACTGAATTAACAGGAAGACTGTTATGCACGAGAACCAGGCTTTTGTGTCCTATACAAAAATCAAAGATAATAAAAACGAAGTGTGCTAAGTTATTAACGTTGATCAAAGTTTAAAAAAATATTCACCATAGAAAGTAACAGGTTTCATTCTAGTCTTTTTACTAGTATGTGTCAAAAACCCAGTCATAAAATATTACATGACTATTCTATTATTTCAATAATAAGCAGATAGGCTAATCAAGAAATTTACATATGCCTAATTAATGGTAATAGAAAATGCTCAACAGTCATGCAAATAAGAAAAGTATGAGAATAAAAATAATTTTTACTTATGGATCTGCTAACCTACAGGAATGAAAAAATTATCAAAAAGAAGATTACATATTATAAACAGATCAATTTTCTCAAGATGATTTACAGTCTAGATACAATACCAATATTGAGCGTTTTGTCTGCATGCATATATGTACACTGCATGTATCCCTGGAGCCTGTGGTGGTGAGAAAAGTGTTATCAGATCACTCCTCAAACTGGAGTTACAGATGGTTGAGAGTCGCCATGCGGGTGCTGGGACCCAAACTCTGCTTCTCTGTAAGAGCACAAATGCTCTTAACCACAGAACCATCTCTCCAGCCTTATCAAGAAACAGTTAAAATTATATTATTTGTGTATGTGTGTGTTGTTGACAATGTGTGTGTGGTGATTGTGCAAATGCGTGTGTCATGAAGCACGTGCAGAGGTTATGGGATAACCTGTAGGAATTTGGTCTCTTTCTACTCTGTGAATCTTAGGGATAAAAGTCAGGTCATCAGACATAGTGACAAGTGCCTTTACTTGCTCAACTATCTCATCAGCCTTCAATTAATGTTGTAATAGAAAGTGAAGATTGTGTCTTGAAACAGATGCTACCATATGATGAAAGCAGCATTACCATCCCACAGGAGAATGATTATGTAACAAACAGGGGTGTGCTTTAGTATTATGATCCCAGGAAAGACTCCCATAGAAATATTTTTTTTTCCTGGTGTTGAACAATGGTGGTTGATTGACATTATCATGGTAAGAAAAAATATTTGTGAATTTTTTAAGTCTTGAATTCTGCCCCAGAGACCCAAATTCACTGACTTTTTCATGAATTGATATGGACCATAACGCTAAATTATTTTAGCCTTTTTCTTGGAAACAGAGAGTCGTCTCAATACAACGGTTTTGCAATACTCCTTCTCAGCTGTAGGTATTATCCAATTTAGTTATAAGGTCTATTGAATCTACAGACTGAATGTGAGCTTTATCTCTTCTAGATACCCAAATATTGCTTCCAGTATTTTTCTTAATAGTTTTGCACTCTTTAGATATTAGAAAATATAGTCTCTCAAACAACTGATTCATAAGTATGCCAGCATGACACATTTTGTCTGGTCCTCTGTGCATTTTAATGCTACTCAGCGGGGGGAAACACAACTGAGTTTTCTCTTCCTTCTCCCTGCCTGCAGTGACTAATTCAGTCCCATAAAACATGGAGACTAATATGGTTAAAGAGAAACATCTAAAGCTTATGCATATAGACTATTAGATTATTTCTAATTTTGTTTCAATTTCCCAAGAGACCCCCCCCATTTCTAAATGCATTAAACTAAGCATTTCAACAATAAATAGCATGCTGACTTTGAAAGGAGGGAAATATAGAGTCTCAGCAAGAACAGTTATTCATTCACAAGCCTATGAGCTTGAATGGCCAAGGGTCCGATGAGATGTGTGGTATAGAGTCAGATGGAGGCTATACATCCATCTCCGGAGTGGGTTACTGCTAGCCCATGAAGCACCGCAGTTCAAGTTAAGTGAGCCCTGTACTTTTCTAGACTCTTCTAGACCACTGAAACCATATGTCCTCTTTGCCCATGCGGTTATTGGTTCAATCTGCTCAATGAAAACTGCTATGAACTTAGATATACCAGACTTTGGCTCCAGCATACTATCTATCCTAAATCATGGCCTGAGAGCTATTGTTTTCAGCTCAACTTGATCTACAATTGCTCTTGGTTGGAGTTAATGACCTCAGGAGTGAATCTAACACTAACATTAATTTCTTAAAGTTGTTTATTTTGTTTTGTTTATTTATGGGGGATGGATGGGTGAGTCACACTCGAGTTAGGAGGACAACCTATAGGAGTCAGTTTTCTTCTTTGCCATACGGCTCCTGGGGATCAAACTCAAGTCATCAGGCTTGTCAGCAGGAGTTGCTACGCACTGAGCCATCTCGTTGACACTTTCAGATTAATTTCTAATTCCAGTTAAAGCAAAAGGGGGCCCTCCAAAGAATGATCACTCTTTTAAAACTTTAAAAGGTTAGGAAAAGGGCTTGCTTTTGGCTAGCAGTGAGGAGATTCAAGCTGAGAAGACAGCTCTGCGAGCATTAGGACCTGAGTGTGACCTCCAGGACCCAGTAGAAAAGCTGGGCATGGTAAGTGCACATCTGGGAAGGCAGGGCTGTCTGGCCAGCATTCTAGACTAATCATTGAACCCCAAGTCCCAGTGAGACCCGGTGTCAGAAAACAAAATGGACATACTTAAGAAATGATCCCCAAGGCTGGCACATGAAAACATATCAAGTTACTTACACACACACACACACACACACACACACACACATGACCTACTACACACACACACACATACACACACACGTGCTGCATGCACATGACCACACACATGACCTACTACACACACACACACACACACGTGCTGCATGCACTGACCACACACATGACTGACTACACACACACACACATACACACACACATGCTGCATGCACATGACCACACACATGACCTACTACACACACACACACACACACACACACACGTGCTGCATGCACGTGACCACACACATGACCTACTACACACACACACACATGCTGCATGCACATGACCACACACATGACCAACCACACACACACACACACACACACACACAGCAATAAGACATTTCATATATTGAAGCTGTTCTTTTCACCTTTCTCATTCTGGGCATTTTCTCGGGAAAATGGAGAACTCAGATCACCACTCAATACGGGACTAAGGACGTATTTCTATTCTGGCCTTACATGGAAGAGAAAATTGTGTCCAAGTTTTACACATTTTTTTACAGTATCCAATCTCAGCAACACGAAAGTTTCATTGAGTTAAGAAGAATCATGTGATATCACATGCTAGCCTTTCTTCTTTTCCAGCAAAGTCTTACCTACTCTCCACAAACACTCCCATAAGGGGCCGAGATCAGGATAGTCATCCTTTTGAACAAGGTCATCCCTTTTAGCTGATATGGTTATGTGTGGCCTGTGTCATGCACTCTGTTCTCCATTGATTTTAGATTGACTCTCATGAGCTCTGATAGGGGCTTTGCGTGAGACATCTCATTCAGGTCAACCATTTCTGGGGCACGTGTTTAAGACAAAGTAACCAGCTGAGGCTCTGCAAAGAAAGTCAGCAGCTTTACCCATTGGATTCACCCACTTACAATGGAGTAATGGGTGTGTTTTTGTTTTGTTTTGCTTTGTTTTTAATGCTAGCTCTTTTTCTGAGTAGGAAGAGGCAGTAATGACTTACAACAAGGTCATTAGGCAAGTAATTGCTGTGTATCTTTCTATAACAAAAGCCAACAGTAGCCATTGGTTTAGGTTCAACAGCACTTTGTAGGCTTCGTCAAATCCATGCTGTACAGGATTAGTGCTCTTCTGATATACGCGAACAAACAACTTGTGTTCTTCCCTGATGGCTTCCAGCGTGGTGGAGGCTAGAGGTGTAAAGCAATGACATTCAGTTGACGGAACCAAGCCATGAGTTCAGTAATGATCACTGGTGCTGCTAAGCCAGGCAGAGACATGGGACGCCAAGGCAGGAAGAGCCTTGAAGGAAGGGGAGTTCTATCCACACAACAGACAGCAGGTGCATAGATCTTCCTGGGTCACATAGCTTTTAAGTGACGAACCTTTTTTGTCTCTGTATTCTAAGCTCTTTAGTAGCCTTTTAGCTATTAGTTGAAGGGCATTAGTTATCTATTGCCACATATCAGATAACCCCCAATTGTGGCTTAAACAGTCAACATTGATTAACTCACCCTTTCTGCAGGTCAGGAACTCACTGAGGAGACAGACAGTTGTGACTGAGCTGAGGTAGCAGTCAAACAATAGGGGCATGCCATCTTTGGCGTGGCTGTGGCATTGCATCTCTAAATTCTATCATGTGCTTTTTGAGAGAGGGGCTCCAGTGTTTGCTGACTGTAGGCAGGTAGCCTTGTTTCCTCCTCCTATGGATTCTCCACAAGGCTCTTGAGACTCTTCAAAACATGGCAGCTGCCTTCCTCCAGAGTAAGGCAGAGCCAGCAGATAAAGTGCCCATGATCACATGGGTCACACATTGCTACCTGCTTCTGCCAGTTAGCAATGTGTTAGTGAGTTCTTCCCACTTGAAGGGAGAGGAAATCACCTCTGCCTCTTGATGGGGATACATATTCATCCATCTCAGCAACATAAATACATCCTCTGTCCTGGCACCAGGGACAAACTGATCACAAACATCCCTGTCTTTAGGAATCAAAATACAAAATGGTACTTCACTTCATGTCAACACAAACTCAGTCATCCCGTGACAGAATACGGTGATGAGAGATCTGACCAAGGTCTATCAGAACAAACCCCAATCATGCCATTTCATAGCTAGACATACATTGACAGACAGCATCTCGAGTATAGGGTGGCACACAGTAGTGTTTACCACTTTGCCTTGTAACTCCTGAAACTCACCACTCAGACACCTGGTTCCATTTCTACTACTTGTGAGAGCCTGGAGTGCCTGTGGCTCGGACTCAGAATCTGTTCTCCACATAAGGAAATGCAAGCGTTTTTTACTAGTATGTTCATAATAGTTTCTTTCTTTTTTTTTTTTTTAATTATGGGGAGAGTCCGGTGCTCCTGGATCAGACTGGCAAGTACCAAGTGACCCCCCCCCCATACACCTCTTTACAACCCCTGTGAGGGCTTTTGGTCCAATAGCTTCATCCTGCGGAGCGTTGGGAGAGCTGGCAAATACTCTAAACAGATAAAAGATAATTGAACAAGGAGTGAGTGGTGGTAAAGGGTGACAAAGTGCTATTTCCATAATAAGCTTATCACAGTAAACTTTCTCAGAGCCCTGAGTTCCCGAGCAGGGTGTGGATTTGGCAATGGTAAAGAAACAGGCCAGGCCAGGAATGTCTGGGGAGCTAATGAAAGCCCCTGAAGTGGTTGACGTTCCTATCTCTGCTTTGGATCCCTGCCACCTTGACGCAAATGTCAGACGGTGTTTAATTGGCAAACAGAGCTTCAAAGGGTTGCTGGGCCCTGCTCCCAAGGCCCCAGGGCCTGTTAATGTTTAATTGTCATGTGCAAGGACCCACTAGTCCTTGGTAGACTTGGGCGTTTTATTGCACTTTGCAAAAGCAGTATTATGAGCCTCCTTCTTGCACTCCAAGCCTTTTACAGACATGCCTTTGGTGTCATTGGCTAACCCAAACCTCAAGAAGCAAAGTTACCAAGTTATCCACCATGCCAGAGAGAAATACCTTCAAGCTAAAAATTCTGAAAAATGCTCCCTGAATTGGCCTGAAAATCCGGACATATCCAGGGAACATCAGAAACAGCAATGGGATGGGAGTCAAGGTAGGGTGAGCTGAGGGTTTGGAGCAGAAGGAAATGAAACTGAGTCTGGTTGACTTTACTGGACCAGAACTGGCGTGAGTTCATGGAGTGTGGATCCTGCTCTACAAGGCAAATGTAGAGGCAAAGGGCTGCTTTTTTCTTAATTCCCTCCTCCACCCCAAATAGCTTTCTGTTTTTACATTGTTCTTATAATCTAAAAAGTCAGAGAGACCGTCTTGACAAGACTCTACTGCCTCTGTCTAATTACACTGGGAAGAAGAAGAAATGACGGAAGGCAAACACTCCCTCCCCCCACACGATGTGGGAACTCTGAATAAAAAGATTGGCTTCCAACTTTTGACGTCTGAGAAGCTGCACTTTGAATTGAATATGAATGATTTCTTTGAGTTGTCAATGGAATTCAATTTAATTGAATACGTCTTCACTGAGTGAGCACTAAGCGTTCATATCAAACAATTCCTTTGGCTTCAAATTAGCACTGGCTAGAGAAACAGTCTCTCTGTTGAATTGTGAAAATGGATTGGTTCGTTGTTTCAATCATTCTTTTGCTGATTGTGAATTTCTCTAAAGAATGTAAAGAAGAATATCTAATTACACCACTTATATCATAATGATGAGGCATACATTTATCTTGTTTGTTAATTATATATGTCACAACTAAAGACCACATATCAGCTAATGTCAAAAGCACCCAGAAGGGCCTGGTAAACATCAAAAGGGAGGTGAATAATATCAAATTAAAAACTAACCAAACAAACAAAAAACAGCAGAGCAACTAGAAAGTATGTATATTTTTAATATATTTGCATTAAGTCAGGATTTCTTTGTTCTCTTTTGCCTGACTCTACATTCAAACGTCAGATTTTTGTCCCAAGGACATCAGTTTTCTTCAAAGCAGAATCACTACTGTTAGCAGGTGTCAGGGCCACTGAGCCTGCAGGTCCAAAGGCAATGCAGCTGAAACTTGAACTTTAAGTCTCTCTCCCCTAGTTCTCTTGTTTGTATAGATTCTGGTCTGCCCATTCCTACCACTGGCTTCCCAAGTCCTCTTGTCTGCCAAGAGGTCAGCAGGTGACCTCTTCCACCATGAAGTCCCACCACATCCAGGAATGCCAGCCATAGAGTCGTGGCCTCCTGGGAATGTAGACTTGGAAATAACTTATTGTACATAAAGCAAGCGCTTTTTGAATCTATACACACAGTTAATTAGTTCAGAGCCATAAAATATTATGTGATTCCTTTCTTAATAGAAGTGAGAAGTAGTAAAAATGAGAGGCCTTTATGCACACTTTCTTGGGGATTTTCAGCGAAGGGGCGTATTATCTTCTGGATAGATCTCCGGGAACATGCATTGTGCGCCTACCTCTTATTTTCATTAATGGTGCTAACTGCACGCACACAGGAGCTTGCACACAGCACTCGGCTTTACAAAAGAGGCCTCCCTCTCTTCTGTTGTTAACAATCCCCGCTTCACATTTCTTAAGTATCTTCCAAATGAAACAAAACACTAAACATTGTTCATGATTTAAACACTATCTTGGGTATATGTTTTTCAAAGGAAATGAGATTGGCATGTTACAAATTCACTTTAGGGATAGCAAGCGATTATGACTGCCACCCACTCCCCTCAGCATTTCTCAAGAGGACCCAAGTTGGAGAGTGAGTTGAGGCTTTCTTTCTCAGCAGTATGAGGCTTTGTTAGAGGGGAATTTGAATCTTTAGCCAGTCACCTGTCTTCCATCGGTGGGTGGTAAAAAAAAAAAAAAAAAAAAAAAAAAAAGCAAAAAACAAAACCAAAACACCCAGGGCTAATGAATGGAAGAGACAGAAAGCTGAGAAAAGACACAGCTAAAGCTTCCAACTGTGGGGAGAAGCCTAGTGAATCCACACCCCAATCACTCATTAGCTTATTTACCCCTCTACTCTTCGCTCAGCAAAAATGTAATCAATACCTGTGATGAGCCTCACTAGGCTCCGTGTACGAGGCTCCGAAGACACAGTGCCCGAGCCCATTAAGGTCTTGCTCTCATGAAACACACAAATCAGTGAGAACACAGGAATTATATAATTGACCGTGTAAGTGGCCCTCTTAATATCATTATGCACAGGGAACTAGGAAGACATTAGGAAGGAAGTGACTCACAGAGTGGATAAACTCAGTGTGAAAGCAGACTTGTCACCATGGTGATAGAAATTCTTGAGGAATTTGCAGGAAGCAGCATGTGCAAGGGCCCTGAGACAGACAGATTCAAATTCTATAAGAAATTTATTTTTTAAAAAATGCATGTATATTATTCACAGAAAACATAGTATTACAATATATATAAAACACTATTATTTAATTGTAAAGGAAAAGTACTTTTCTAGTTTTCTTTTTTAAAGATTTTATTTATACATTTTATCGTGTATTCATATGTATTTTATGTTCTCTGTTTGCATGTACACCTGCAGGCCAGAAGAGGGCATCAGATCCAGTTATAGGTGGTTTTGAGACTCCATGTGGTTGTTGGGAATTGAACGCTGGTCCTCTGGAAGAACAGCCAATGCTCTTAGCCACTGAGCCATCTCTCTAATCCCCTTCTTTGCTTATTTTCAGTCAATAAAAAACAACAAGAAAGGTTCTCTTGCCTCTTCCCTTTGCTAAAACAAAACAAAACAAAGCAAATAAACAAACAACAACAACAAAACTTTTAGGGATGGGGAGATGACGCAGTGGGTAAAGTGCTCAATGGCCTGAATTCAGATTCCTATCATTTATGTAAAACCCAGGAGGGGTGGGTGGAGCATGTCTGCAGCCCCAGAGCTGGCATATACTGGGGTCTTGCTGGCCAGCAAGTCTAGCAGAAATGGCAAGCTTCAGGTCTAGCAAGAGGCCTTGTCTCAAAAAATAAGGTGGAGAGCAATAAGGAAAGACCTGATATCAATTTCTGGCCTCCATATGGGCATGCACTCCTGCAGGTTCACATGTATGTATGTGTACACACACACACACACACACACACACACACACACACACACACACACACAATTTATCATGAATCAGTTTTCTACAAAGACAAAGCTGGACTCAGGATGATTAAACTCTTAAGTTTTGGATTAAAAAACTAAATCAGGAGATGCCCTACCAACTCCCCCCTGTTCAGCCCTCTACTGCCCGTTCCCACAAGATCAGTGACACCGGTGTTTCTGAACTCTATTTGTCCAAAGACTTATGAGGAATGACCAGATTTTTAAGCTTTCTGCTTCAAACTTATGTTTTCATGAAATATAATAAAAACAAATAAAATAGAAAAAGAACCACATACTTTGATACCAACTACTATAAAAATTCCCCATGTTTACCCTCCATTGCAATGTTTTGCTCATTTTGCATGGGTAACAAGCAGCTTATACTAACTCCCCTTGAAAGGCAGAGTTATTTCCCAGCCTCAAACAATGCTTCATTGACCTGTAGCAGCCTATCATCTGGGAATCTATCAAAAACTCTTGAAATTATTCACATTTCCTGCCTGGGGCCCACCTTGGGTAAGAGGTTACCTTGCATTCCTTCTCAACCACATAAAGACAGTATTTCTTCAATGGACTTGTGTTTCTGAAACTCTTATGAGGAATCAGCCACAAGTCTTGGTGTTTCTAGGTCTGTGAAGAGAATTCCAAGTGTTTCCTGGTTCATGTGATTTTTTTTTGTTTGTTTTTTGTTTTGCTGAATGTATCAACATTATTGTAAGAACTAAGATTCAAAATCCAGCAGGATGATGGGCTGAAATTTCTGGATTGATACTTGTACCACATGATCAGCCAGGAACATGGCCACTGTGAAGTTGGAGTCATGGACAGAACACTGGCCCCTGAGAAACCCCCAAAGTGACCCCATCTCCTGGGTACCTCCTGTTTTTTCTTCTTCCACTCCATGGCTTTACTGACTTAGAGGAATTTAACGCTAATTTCCATCTCCTTAGTCTTCTCCTACTGTGCAGTATTACCCTAGACCAGTGGTTTTCAACCTTCCTAATGTTGCGACCCTTTAATACAGTTGCTCATGTTGTAGTGACCCCCAACCATAAAATTATTTTTGTTGCTACTTCCCAACTGTGATTTTGCTACTGTTATGAATCATAATGTAAATATGCAAGTCCACCTACAAATGGAATTGTAACTTGGAATTGTAAACCAAATAAATCCCTTTCTACCCTAAGTTGCTAATTGTCAGGTTATTTTATCACACCAATAGATATGAAACTAGAATATCTAGCATGTCCAATGGACTTGCCTTGGGCTTGCCTTACTTTAATATCCTTTTGATTTATCTCTTTCATACTAACAACATCTTTCAGGGCTGCTTTCAGCATGTGCACGATAATCTATCATGTATTAGTCAGTGTGGTGCTGTAACAATATATCACAACGGCATGGCTAACACAATGGAAACTTTGCCCCACATTTCTGGAGGCTGAAAGTTCAAGATCAGGGTGCTGGTAAAGCTGGTTAGCTTCCGAATTCTGTCCCCATGCCTTCCCAAGAGCTACCACATGGTCTGTTCTCCTGATCCTTCTTTGTGTTTGCACATCCAGGTAGTTTTTTTAATAAGGTCAACAGATTTACAAGCTTAGGGCCCCACCCTTGTAATCATAAGACTTAAAACTCTTCAATCATTAAATCCAAAGATATAGAAATGGTTTTAATGTTGAACAAAGAATTCAAAGGTCTAGTTTTAAAAATCAATGCCTTCAATGAAGATTGAAATAAATAAGAAGGTGAAGACATCAGTTCTGGATGTCTTCTGGATGAGATATTCACCAATTTGTAAAGAAATTAAGCTCAGAGAGATTTGACCTGGGAGGAGTTATGGGTGGCGGGCACATGGAAGTCATGGAAATGAAAAGTTCAATAGATTATATTAGAAGAAGAAGAAGAGAAAAACAAAGCAAAACAAAAACTCCAAACTTTGAGCTGAGGAGATGTCTCAGTAAAAGAGGTAGGCATACAGATATGAGGACCTGAGTTCAAATCCCCAGAACTTGTGTAAAAGCTGGATGCATAGCATAAGCTTTTAGTCTAGCATTCCTCCTGGAGAAAGGGGGCCAGAAGAGAATGCCTCAAAGCTTGCAGGCCAGCAAGTATAGCATACACAGTGGAAAACACAACACATACACACACACACACACACACACACACACACACACACACACACACCCCAGTGGGAGAGCATCACTACCAAACCAGACTAGGTGGAGGAAAGATTAAAGGGATTAATTACCAGGGATTAAAGACAGGATTGAAGAATTAGTACATCCAGATAGCAATACAGAAAATAAATAAGCAGTAATGACTACAGTATTAAAGACCTCTAGGACATGATTAAGAGACCAGACTTAATGAATCTGTCCTGTAGAAGAGGTAGCTGAGATACAAACAGAAGGCATAAGAAATCTATTCAACAAAATTACAGCAGATAATTCTAAAAATCTAGGGGGGAATGGATATACAAATATAGTATCTAAATAGAACCCCAAACAGACTTGATCATAAAAATGAATCCCTCTGTGTCACATTACAATCAAAATGTCAAACGAGCAGAGCAAAGAAAATACTGCAAGTCAGGAGAGAAGGGCCAAGTGTGTAATTTCCTTAATGGGAAAGGCTACTCAGGGCACCCAGTGTTCGTGTAAACAGGGATTATAATACTCAGTGCTCACCCTGGAAATAAGCATACATTACATGTGAACATTTACTAAATCAAAATCTTTGTAGTGTGTGTTGGCATGTTCTTCATTAATAATTGATACGGGCTGCCTCGTGGGTGCTGCATCCCTGGACAGGTGGTGCTGGGTAGTGTAAGAAAGCAGGCTGAACAAGCCATGAGGAGCAAGCCAGTAGGCAGTGATCCTCAGTGGCCTCTGCTTCAGTCCCTGCCTCTAGGGTTAAATCTCTCACCCATTCTTCCCCTGATGATGGGCTGCAATCAGCAAGGAGGAATAAACCCTTTCTTTCCAAGCTGCTTTTGATCATTGTCTATCACAGCAGTAGAAGCCAAACTACACTGCATTTCTTTACCTTTGTCTTTATCCACATCAGCTATTGCCCCTGTTCCTCATACTAGAAACTAAACCAGAGTGGATTTCTCCATGAAAAGTATACAGGGATATATCTCCCACCACAAATGCCAAATGGCTTCTGTAGGGCACAAGGGGTACCCTTCCTCAGCTCTGTGCTTTTCCAAACACCGAAGAAAGACCCCAGGTGTGGGCTCTAGACTTTGGGTGATTCCTTCCATCAATTCTTGACTTGGAGTTCTGTCTCTGGTGCCAGGAACATGGCAAATTATATGTGCAGGTCAGCATAACCGAGGAGTAAGGACAGTCTTATTTGCTTACCTATACACATTCCCAGTATTGAAAAGGAACACATGTAAAAATCCCTTCTGGAATACAAAAGCCATCTGAGGCAATTTCTTCTGGGAGCTGCTTCATGCAGGTACTCACATAGTTACAGGCTATAGAAAAGAGCAAAACATGGCAGACCCCCGAGGAAGGGACAAGCCTGCCAAGAACATGAATTTTAGTTCATTATTCTTACTTAGACTGGCAATGAATAGGAAGCAAATCAGAAGCAAACAGCAGTAGGAATGGGATAAAAATGCCTGTTTTATAGGATAGCTCTTGATTAAACTAGGCCTTTTATTCTTTTAAAGTTTTTTTATTGGTCCTAAACTATTTCTGATGAAAAAATTTTTTTATCAATCAGAAAAGAAGCAATGATATTTCTCATATTGTCTTGGAATGGCCCATTCCATTCCACAAGGCCAGGGAAACTTGGGATCGGAAGGGAGGTTACTGTATTCTCAGATGGAACAACTCAAAGCAGAGCGGAGACCCAACCTCCTAGAGGTCCTCAGCCTCCGGGAGTAGACAGCACAGTATATTTTTGCTTTCTTACTGTTTCTGTGCTTAGAGGCATCTCTGCTTAAAAACAATCTCAGGAATACCAGTGCTGGGCACTGGGAACAGAGATCAGTGGGAGCCCCCAGGGAGTACTAAATCTGGAGAGGACACCTAACAGCTGGGTGGGTATCATGTTTGGTTTATTCAGCTGCTTAAATATGTCACCAAGGACCCGTCGTTCTGCTCTACCAATCAGACTCCATGCCTCCAAAGGCCTTTGCTGAATTAAATTGGTTTCCAGCAGTAAATGGAGATGCTTACTCTACTGTGCTGTCCTCGTTCTTGCGCTCAGAACCTGTCTCTATGGAGCCACTTAGAGGCTTAACACTGGTCCATGGCTGTTGTCAGAGTCTTGCTATTCAGATAGTGACTAAAAACTGGTCTCCCAAGCTAGTCTTCAGGTGCCTAATAGGTTGGCTACGCCAGGATTCTTAAACATTTTGTTGTTGTTGTAATTGTTCATGTACCCTTTCTACCTGAGCAAAGTCTACGCAGTTCTGATAGACGTATATAAAATAGCTACACTCAAGTTAGCAACTCAAATAGCAACTTTAAAAAGGAATCCACTATCCTGACACAATACAAGTCAGGGACACGCTGAGGTGTTGCATGGTGGGAAATGATGGTAGAAAAATATTAAAAGTCTTTGTTTGCCATCATTAAAGCATTGTATTTTTATAAAACCAGAATTTTTACACATAAGCCCTACGATTTATATCATCTGAAATCCGAGACGAAGGGTTTCAAGCAGCATTCCCTGCCACTGAGTGGTGTGATGGTGTGCTGGGAACACGGTGTATGCGTGCAGTGTGCACAGTGTGAGCAGAACCAAAGCTGCGATGACGTCAGGCAATGCCAAATACATGAGCACAGCCAGATTTATTGTGTGGTCAATTTTGAATTAGTCTTTGGTCTTTAATCTTATCTTATCCATGGCCCACGCAGTCAGTACACAATCCAATGTAGGCTTGTGGGCACAGTTTAAAGCTTGGGGCACAGATTAATCAGAACTCACAGAGTTGGTCAGCTCTGAGGCTGTAGGAGCACAGACCAGACTAAGAGTAACTCTCTCTATCGTTACCATCATTTTACCTGAAATCGGTACCCATGGAGTGTCATCAGAATTAATCACGCCACCTACGATGCCAAGATGAACACTGACTGTGAATTTGCCTGATCTGGGTCTCAAGTATCAGAAAAAGCTGGCTCTTTGGATTTAGCTCCTTGTGTTTAAATAGTACACTGACCTGTCCTGATGAACATATAGCCTGTTCATTTCTATACTGTCAATTGAGGAACTAACATCTATTCTGAATCCCAGCCTCAACAACATATGCAGACTCTTTCCTTCTCTTGACTTCTAAATCTCCATCATGACCTCGTGTGGCCAGATTCTACCCACCAGCCTGGGTTTCTGTGTCCCCGGGCTAAGATCAGCGTTACATTTCTAAAGAGTTATGAACAAGAATAAGAGCAAAATATATTACACAGACTGTATGTGTCCCACAAAACGTAGAATATTTTTACTCTTTTGTCTCTTAGTGAAATTTTTTACAAAATCCTGCTCTAGTCTTTCAGCATAAAAGTATTAGTAAGATAAAAAGTCGTCTATATTGATTGCCATGATCAAGTAAGTTCTGTTTACCACAGGTCTAAGTAAGACATTGTGATAATATGAGAGTTTTTAAAAAATTGTTTTAAATTGTATATTATTTGTACTTATATAGTTTAGTTGTTCCTCCAGTTTTAACCTCTGCCAGGCTTTATTCAAATACTCCAAAAACTATTGCCACTGCCTTTAAAATAGGAAGAATGTTGTGCAATACAGCAGTTTGATTTTTCCATCTCTAAGAATCCCATCTAAAGGGCTTCAAGAAATTCCTCCTAGACCTTCTGCTCCAGCTTGGACTATCTCCAGGCACAGCTGTTACCCAAGCACTCTGCTGGATCACCATTCCTGGGAATTCTTCTTTCTTTTCTCAAGAGACTTATCCTACACATTCATCAGAAATTCCAAAGAGAGGAAATGTAGAGAGTAAACGTTTTAGCCCTTAATATTGAAGGTGTCTTTATTTTACCCTCCCCCACAATTGACACTTGGTTCAATAAAGAATTCTAGGAATTGAATTATGTGTCTTATCTCAGAATGTCGGAGGCAAAAGTCTGTTATCTTTTATACCTCTGTCTTTTCATTGTGACATAAGAGTGGGTCACTGGAAAACTCTGTGCACCCTGGTTCCTGGTTGCCTGACTCACTGTGTGGAGAGGGCAGGCGAGATGGATAACTTTCTTGCTAGAACTTCCCAGATGTCTACATCTGGAGTTCTGCATCTGAGCTGTTCTGTTTCCATAGACAATGTGTACCTGCTCTTTTCATCCTGGGGAGCACATGCCTGGCTTGCCAGGAACCTGGGAAGAAACAGGGTAATGTCTATCCAGAGTTCATTTCCTGTTAAATCTGCTGTGGTCCAAATTTCACCCCCTACCACCCTGTGTGTTTCTGAGATAGCAACTCTTCATTATATATATTTATTATATATATATTTATTATATTATATTAATTATATTCTGTTAAAATCATATGTAGTGCTTCCTGATACACCTACTAAAATGTTATGAAGAGACGGAGGCTCAAGTGTTTTACTTTTTAAAAAATATTTATTTTTCAAATATTTTTATTAGTTTTAAATTGTGTATGTGTGTGTATGTGTGTTCATGAAGACCAGAAAAAGGCACTGGATCCCTGAGAGCTAGAACTCCCAGAGCACATGAGAGAGCAGCAAGTGTTCTTAACTACTGAGCCATCTCTCCAGAACCATATGACTTTCTAGCCAAACCAACCCTTCCATCTCCATGCTTTTCTGACTCCCCAGTTCCTTTCTCCAGCCTTCCTGTGTGTAGCCCCTGAGCCTAATAGTGACTCTGTGGGTCTCTGAGGGGCTCTCTGGGACTCTGCGGTTTGCTTCACAGGCATTTGAAGTGATGCTTTCTCCTCTGGAATTTTTTTTCTTCATTTTTGCCCTAAAATGTTTGTGAAAATCTCTTGCCTTATTGCCTTTCTTATTGGTGTTTGTACATCTTTAATTACAGAACGGAAGGGGAGTCATGATAGCATAGGCCAATGTACCATGCTTAATGTAAGTTCAAGTAACTCCAACATAGCCTGAACGCCAGGTGTGTGAACAGAGCACTCTGAGATCCAAGGTGTCTGGGAAGGACCACCAGAGTCAACCTGAGGTGTTTGCATTAGACAGACAAGAGGACATGAGATATTAAATTGCAGATTAGGTCACAGAAAGAGCGAGATCAAAAGCTCTGAGGGTAGGAAGGTATGTGCAATTCAGGCTACAGCACCACCGTCCCATTTATCAAGAGACTTATATTTACTTTAGAAAGAGCTAAAGCAGCTAAAGCCATAGCCAAAGCCAAGGTTTCTGAGAAAGGCAGGGAAGTGGTGGCTCATTTTCCAGGGAAAACAGAGTGAGCTGACAATCACAAACAGCAGACACCTTCAGCAATGACGACCTCTGAACACTTATTCGGAAATGGAGTGGTGGTCCAGACTCTGAGCTGGCGCGGCGTGTATAGAGCATCCCTCCCCAGGGAAAGCTCAGCGCCTGGCAATCCTGACATTTCAGAGAGTGAAGTAAGCATGACTATAACATAGGAGAAGATTCTCAAAGCGGGGAAAGTTTGGAGGTATTAAAATCCAGATGAGAAATACTTATTTTGGGAGACTAGAGAAAAATTTCCCATCGAAAGAGAGATGCCTACATAGAGTCCACTGCTGGGGTGAATAGCATTGCCTTTGGGTTATCTGGAATGTTACATAGGCTCGACAAGCCTGTTTTACATTACCATGGAAACTGGCTTGGGGTATCTTCCAGCTTTAGGGACACATGCCTTTCAGTCACAGTCCGGTTTATCAGGGCACATAACACTGAGCCCCGTTCCCCAGGGATGGGACACAGGATAACACAGAAGCAGCACTTTCTGAGTCATACTGTAGGCCAGAGTTTGTGCTGTTTCCCATGAGTTTATCTCCTCAAATGCTCATTATGATTTTATGAGTCAACAAGATCCAAATGCTGTTCTCACTTACACTGAGGAAATCTAGGGTTGGAGAAATGCAATATTCTCTAAATACTTGTTATATGTAGTGGGATCAGAAGAAAAAAAAAAAAAACCTGGTCAGTTTGAGCCTAAACATTTTATATTGACCACTAAGATGTTAATATATTCTGTCCCATGTACTGGGTTCATTTTTTTCCCCTCTCTGAAAAGAGTCAAGTATACTGCATACTGGGAGTAGCGGTGAGTTAGAAGCCTCAAACACTTGCTTCTTAAACAGAGTTTAAACCTAGCCTGGGCTTTGCTGTAGGTAGTTGTACAAGCTGGGAGGTGTCAGAGATCATATCAGAAAAAGTCCAGGCCCTGGGTCTCCAGCAACGGCCACCCAAATGAGCAAGGACCCTTTCCCAACTCACAGAGCATGAAAAGCCTGCTCAGAAACGAGGGCTTTCGTCTTACTGGCCAAAATTCTGAGTTGGCTAAAGAAATTGATGGGTTAGGAGCCACCGGGCATTGAGCCAGCCCAGACTGGCACTCCCAACAGAGGCCACAAAGCAGGAGACCGAGGACAACCAGTCTCCCTGCTTCTGAATGGCCCCGCAGGAACCACAGCACTCCAGCCTCAAAGAGTTATGAGTTCTGGCACCCTGCTGTGAAAGGAACAGGCATCTTCCCTCTGTCAACCGCCCTTGACAAGCCAAAAACATGATTCATGACTCGTGAGAATGGTTGCTTTCTTCACAGTCACTCTCTGGCTTCGTTTTGGGCCCAGGAATAATTGGCCGCAATCAACCCTCCCAAAGAAGTGGTTTCCCCCCACGACATCACTCTTCCTTCTGAGGACAATGGCTTTACCCAGTGCGGTGAGGGGGATGTTTAACCAAAGGAAAAACTGAACCCACACTGATAAAGCATCAGTGTTATCAAGGGACAGCCAGGCGTGAGAGCCAAGGCCCCGCTCGCCTTGCGGTGAGTTTGGGGATACCTCCGTGTGCATTTCTCAACTGCCTTTACGCATGGATGTGTGCCCTCCCAAACAAGAGTGACAATTCCAGTGCTAAGCAATTCAGTTTCTGAAACATTCTTTCTAGTTATCTCCTGTTTAATTATATTGCCTTTACAAGTGTCCATTTTCTAAAAGGCATGGCAGTCCTCCTCCTGGGGTCAGCTTTATTGGCGTTGTAGCTTAGAGTAGGTCCTAGCTGAATACCCACTAGGCATCAGGAACTGTGCTGGAGCTTTCATTTATGTGGTCACCGAGTCCCCATCAAACCCTGCCATCTCAGGAGTATTTGTGCATGTTCATAAACAGGTTCAAAAAATCAAGTAGAGTCCATAAGGAAATGTAGCTACAGTTGAGGGCTTAAACCAGGACAGTCTTACATAAAGGAGTGTATGCGGGCTGTCTTCCTGGCCACCCTCTCTGTGTGAACTGTGCTTTAAAAGAACAAAAATGAATCCAGATGTGATGTGGTATGGAGTTCAGGCGACTCCACAGTTTCTTCTAAATTTCAAAATGACTTTCTGACACAAAAATCGAGATGCTATTAACATATTTGGTCCTTAAGTGAGGACCATGGCCCAGTCTGGCTGACAGCCTCCCTCACAGAGAGACCTTTTAAATGCCAGGATGGACTGGTGGAGGCTGGGAGTAGTATCTTTGATTCCACATTAAAGGGAGAGGGGTCTCAAGGTCAGCCTTGCAGCCTGACACCTGCCCAGCTAAGCAAGGTGGGTGCTGAGGAGGCCCGCTGTCTCCACAGCACCGTGCCCTCCCCACCAGTCAGCCTCAGAAGAGCAAGCGAGGTGTTCTTGCTTACTTCTCTTTAGCATAACCTTAACCACCTCACGGTAAAAACATGCTTTTCCCATGTGTGCATAATTCAGTAGACTCAATTCCATAACATTAGTTAGTTAAATGAATCGATTTTATTGATCTGAGATAGGAAGATGATCACTGAAGTGATCTTTTGTAGTGTGGGAAAATAGAACATCTATTCTTTTCTCCCAAAGTTCTTTATTGTATATATACTTTATCATACATCCAACAAGCTCACACCAAATCAAGAAGATTGATAAAAGCAATATTTATAAAAACGAACATATAAATATGTGGGGAGGCATATACATTTTTAAATTAAGTTTGTTTTTCACTGTGTGCGCATGTGTGTGAGTGTGTATTTGCGTGCGTGTGTTACACGTGTGAATGGCATGTGAGCATGTGCATATGCAGATGTATGTCCTGTACATACTCAGAGACCGGAGGAGGATGCTGTGTGTTCTATCACTTTCCACATTAATCCCCTTAGTTCATGGTCTTGCACTGACCCTGTAGCTGTGCTTGCAGCCAACAAGCCTCTGAGGTTCTTCTGCCTCTGTTCCCCTCATACGACTAGCGCTGCAGGCGTGACCACATTACAGTTTGTAATGCGGGATCTGGAGCTTTTCCTCTTCCACCCACGCCTGCATCACAGCGCTTTCATCCACTGAACCATCCCCACCCCGCCCCCGGCCTCCACGACGTAGTTTCTTAAACTGACAAAGGTGGTCTTCAAAGTGCAGCCACAGCTATGAGCCCTTGGGTGGAGGGACTAATGGAACCAGAAACCAACACAAAACGCCATTAGAATGGACAAAACCTGTGTGTGTGCGCACGCATCATTCACTAACTAGGGAAAGCAGTGTCCTCCAGTCTGGCCCGGGCCTGAACGACCACCCACTTCTCTGCCTTGTCATCTACATTCGAATATTACACACTGTTGTAGCCTTATTTGTTTGTAGATCTCTCTCGAAATAACCCTGCTGTTTTTCTTCTTTCATACAAAATACTTCCTGCTCTACAAACCCTTACTTCATGTTGCTTTGGGGACTCCCTTTATACACCAGAGAAAGCCGTCGGAGTGCTAGTCATCCCGGGTTGTGATGGTTATCTCGTTCACTATACTAAGAGTCTCTTGATGGTAAGGAATCATGTCTTCTACTCTACCTTAGCAGCTCCAGATGGTTCTGAGTCTCACAGTAGCTCAGCTAGATCCCTGCCTTCAGCGCAGGTCTTGGTTGCCTCAACTGCACCCAAGCCATGGGGTCTCTCCCTCTCCTTCTTCCCCCCTCCCCCGATGTTTAAGGGCACTCAGACACATAATAGCCATTGCTACGTTTAAACATTCCTGGCTGCAGCAAAGCAGTTCGATCAAGGTTAGAGATACACACTGTTCTGGAATCAAGAAACAAGTTACCTTTCCACGGAAGCAGTTAAATTCTGGCCAAGGTTACACCCAGAGAGTGGTTATCAACCATTCATGTTCCATCCTGACTCTTAGTACTCTCTTGGGAGTTTGGAGAGCCCCAGATACTGGAGTGACTGACACTGATAGAATTACATATATAGGTGTATATGTGGCGGTAAGGGGTAGCTTAGAAATTCTGAGATACTTTTCAGAGATTAACACATTCTATGAGTTTATGAACAAAGTTTATTTGGAGTGAAATTCACATTGGCCAAAGCGAGTAGGGAGTTAGGGAGGGGCTGTCCGTGCCTCGGACACCTCCAGTCATCAGGACCAGGATAAGGTAAACAATGTTGTTATTCAGTGCTTCTGCTTCCTTTTCCTTTGTGCATTCCTGCACTTTCTGATAAAAATTTTTTGAAGTTCCATTTCCATTTATTTTTATTTCATGTGTATGGGTGTTTTGACTGCATGTCTGTATTTGTGGCATTTGCATGCCTGGTGCCCACAGAGGCCAAAAGAGGAGGTCAAATTCCCTAAAACTGAAGCTACAGATGGTTCTGCATTACCATGTGGACGCTGGGGCTTAAACTCAGGTCCTCTGGGAGAGCAGCCAGTGTTCTCAACAGCTGAGCCATCGCTCCAGCTCCCTACCCCTTCCTCCTAAGCAGTCACTCAGCTCTACAGCTATGCCAGCTTTGGGGCCTGGGTGTGTAAAGTAAAGCGTGGTCTCTACGAAATGGAAGAACTACAGGGCCGAAGAGGGAAGAACATGAAGAAGACTGCTGAGGCTCACCAACTGTGAGTCTTTCAACAATTTTCCTGGCAAAGAGAAGCAACCCATCAGTGCTCTGAATCAGCTTCAGTCAGTGCAAAAGATGGATCTCCGTAGCTTGGGCTAGCACTTGGTGAGTGAGAAAAACCATGGAGAAGTCTTCCCTCTGACCACACCTTAGCAGTCTCAGACATGGTGAGTGGAACTGAGGTGGTATTTGTCTTCTGAATGTAAAAGCTGACTGCAGTTGGCCAGGGTTCATGGATGAGCCCTGATATTGTCTAGCTTTAGTGTTGGTTTAAAGAATTCTGCATATGGCTATGCAGCATATGCTTTGCTCAATATTAGGAGATGCTGTTTGCATAAGCCATAAGGGGTGGTAGTTCCATAAACCCTAATGTAAATAGAGGACCCAGGAGTTGAGGTCTGACATAATGGGGACTGGTAACCCTCTACAGGAAGAGCTTTAGATAAAAATCCTAAACCGGGCAGTGGTGGCACACACCTTTAATCTCAGCACTCAGGAGGCAGAGTCAGGCAGATCTCTGTGAGTTTGAGGCCAGGCTGGTCTACAGAGTGAGTTCTAGGACAGCCAGGGTTACAACAGAGAAACTCTGTCTTGAAAAAACAACAAACAAAAAAAAGTTAAAAAAAAAAAACAAACCTAGACGTCTTCTAACTTAATCCCCATGATTCAACTGGATGACTTTTCAAGAACACATACAGCACCCTGGGGACTTTTTGTTTTTATGGTTAGAATCATGGTTGACAAAAGATGTTTTCTAGTTTATAGTGTTATTGTATTGGGTACTCTGAAAGAATAGAAAAGCATGTTATATTTGTAATTATGTGTATGTGTGTATCTCTGCACATGTCTGTGCACATGAGTGTAGTATCTGAGGAGGCCAGAAGAGGGTGTTGGATACCCTGGAGCTGGAGTTATAGGTGGTTGGGAGCTGTTTGATGTGGGTTCTGGGAAAAGAACTCAGGTCCTTCAGGAGAGCAGGAAGAACTCTTAACTTCTGATCCATCTCACCAGCCCAAAATCATATAAAAAATTGAATGATTTATTAAAGAAAATAAATACACAGTTATGTTGGAATAATCTTAGGATATCTAGAGCATTCTTAAGTCACGTAGATAATATACTAAACGGGTATCTTATTCATCAGTTTACGCTCCTGTAGCAAAATACTGCAGACTGGGTGGCTTAAATAACAGAGGCTAGCAACTCGAGGTCAGTGTGCCAGCCAACCTGCTGCCTGATGATGTCGCTCTTCCTGACTCGCAGAAACTGACTTCTCACAAAAATCTTCAAATAAGAGAGAGGCAGAAAGAGAGACAGATAGGAGAAGAGAGAAGGGGTTGGAGGAGTGAAGGCGGCAGGAGGGAAAGAGAAGCTCATATTTTTAAACCTGTGGTGATCCACAGCTGATGATACAGTTGTGGAACCTAGGGAGTAGAACCTAGCTGAAGAAAGTTGGCCAGTAGAGGTTGGGCCTTGAGATTTATGGTTTAGCCCTGTTTCCTGTCCCATCTCTGCTTCCTCATCTGCTGAGATGTGAACAAACAGCTGTCATGAAGCCATGTGTCAGCATTCTTCCCCCACTTGAGATGGACTGTATTCCATCCAAGTACGAACTGGATTAAGTCATTCCTTCCTTCACTAGCTTCTTGTAGGATATTGGGTCACAACAACAAGAAAAGTAACCAATGGAGTCCTATAAGCACCTCACTTAATTTTATCACTTCACCGTGGATTAATATTTGAGTCATCTATTCGGTCCATAGAACACATCTGTTTGCTCACAGAACCTAGCACAACATGAAAATCAGTTCCTAAAATGGTCCTCCTCATTTACTTCCTATCAATAATCATATCTGTATTTAATCTTCCAACACTGAAAAGGACTGGGCTCTATAAACCACCAAATGTTGTAAGAATTCCTGTGAGTGACTTTTGGGACTTGAACATAAACATGTGCTACCACTTTGGAATAGTGTAGCAATAAACATGCATCTACAAGTATCTCTGTGGCTGACTCCAGTATCTTTAGCTATACCCAGAGGATGCATAGCTGGATCACATTGTAGGTTTAGTTTTAGTTTCTTAAGGGGCCCCTAGCCAATAGCATTGCAGAAGGGCTCCACTTTCCCTGAATCCTTAGCATTATCTGTTTATTTGGTTTTGCCATTCTGAAGAGGGATAAATGAACTCTCAATGTAGTTTGAACTTACATTTCCCTGGGGGCTGAGGATGTTCACCATCTCCTCTTATATTTACTGGTCATTTGTATGACTTCTTTGGGGTCATTTGTGGTTTGGGGAGGTTGGTAGTTAGTTGTTTTAGTTCTTTATAAATTTAGCTAGAAACCATCTGTTAGATGTATAGCTGGCAAACATTCTCTGTAAGTGCTCTGTTTACTTTGCTGATTGTTCCCTTTGCTGTGTAGAAGCTTTCCATTTTCATAAAGTCATATTTGACTTGCTATTATTTGCTAGGCTCTGAGAGTCATTTTCAGAAACCTTTGCCTATGCTTATATTTGAAATATATTTCCTATGTTTTTCCTCTAACAGTTTCAATGTTTCAGGTCTTACATTAAAGTATTTAATCCATTTTGAATTGATTTTTTTTAACAGTGTCAAAGATAGGGGTATAATTTTATTCTTCTACAGATGGATACCCAGGCTTTATAGCACCATTTGTTGAAGAGGCTTTTTTTTTTTAAACTCTGCTTTTGGCACCCTTCTTAAAACTTAGGAGGACATAGCTGCCAGGGTTTATTTATGGGTTCACTATTGCTCTCCATTGGTCTGTGTGGGTGTGTATGCGTTTGTCTTTGTGCCAGTACCATTTTGACACTATGGCTCTGTAACATAATTTGAGATCCAGGAATTGTGATGCCTCCTCCAGCACTGTTCTTCCTGCTCAGAATTATGTTCACTATTTAAGGTCTTTTAGGGTTCCACATGAATTTCAGGATTTTTTTTCTAGCTCTTTATGTAATTTTAGAGGCATTTTAATGAGGATTGCTTTGAATTTGTAGATTTCTTTTGGCAGTATAGTCACTTTCTCACGGTAAGTTCTACTGATCTGTAAGTAGGGCATGCCTTTCCAAATTTTAGAATCTTCAACTTCTTTCTTCAGAATATTATAAGTGTTATCGTAGAGACCTGTCACCTATTTGGGTGGACTTATTCTAGTCATTTTTAAAAAGTAAGAATGGGATTGCTCCTGTGAATTACTTTTTTGGTAAGTTCATTTTTGGTATATAGAAAAGCTATAGGTTTATGTGTGTTGACTTTGTGTCCTGATAGGATCTAAGAATGATTTTGGTGGAATGTTTAGGGTTTTAGGTATAGAATCATGTTATCTGAAAATGGGGATCATTTGATTCTTTCCTTTTCTGTTTTTGTCCCTTTTTTTCTTTCTCTTATCTTATTCTCAAATTAAAACTTTAAGCACCATACTCAATAAAATTAGAGAACAACTTTGTCTGCCTCCTAGTTCAGAGAACATGCAGGCAGTCTTTCTCTAATGGCATAGTGTTGACTGTAAGCTGGTATGCACGGTCTTTGCTGTGTTCAGGGATGACCCTTCTATACCTAGTTTCCTAGGGTTTTATCACATTTGTTTGTAGAGCTTCTGTAGCTCCTCTTCCCCAGAGAGCCATCGGAGGAGCCGTGTGGTCCCCACTCCTTGCTCCTTTACTCCCTGCTGACCCCCACTTTCTCTGCACTTTACATCTGTTCTATATCCTGTTTAAGATTCCTAACCCTTCTCTAATATTTATTTATTTATTTATTTATTTATTTATTTATTTTTTATATGTTTTATTTTTTGGAAAAACCTCTATACCACGATGAATCTTCTTATACATATCACATGGAGGCAACTTCTAATCTCTATTTTACCCTGGAAGTCCTAGAGTAACTTTTATATAGTAGTCACACATTATGTGCTCCTTATTTTTTTTCTAATAAAAAAAGCAGTAAGAAAGTAAAATAAATGAAATCAGCCACTTCCCAAGGAGAGCTGGCTTAAGGTCAGAAGACCCGCCACTCTCTGTGATGTCACTGAACATTATAGCACCATGGACAATGGACTTGCTTCCTAAATGCTGGCATTAGTCGTCCCATGTGTTAAAACAATCACGACTGAAGTGTCCTGTGGAGGCTGATACAGTTAAGATGCATAGAAATTCTCTAGCCAGGTACCATGGAGGCCCAGTGTGGTCAGTAGTTGCTGGACTCCATTAAAGCCTGCATAGCCAAACTAGCACCACACTGTGAAACTGATAGACTGAGACACACAGTTATCCCACAATGCTGCATGTTTATCACCAGAAACAAGTGCCCCCAGAATTTCTATGCAAGAAGAAAGATAACTGTTAGTACCAGAGCGTCTAACAGCTGCAGTCAAGTGATTGATTTTTGAAGTGGGGCAACCTCTGGAGCTGGGAGCCTTGCCCAGCTTTTAGCTGGCAGTGCCATCTTACCCAGGCTCCACAGCTCTCAGCTCAGTGTCCTTATCTGTACAGAAAAGACAGCAGTAGTGACCACTTAGGGGTATTGTGGACATTCAAGAAATGTCTGAAGAAAGTGTTCTTATGTATCTGTCCGTCCTTTGAAGAATTAAATTGACACAAAGAAACTGAATGCTTATGTTAACTTTTGATAAGGTGACAATATATAAAGATTTGATTGTCACTTCAGACTTGTGATTTGTAGGGATATGAGATGATATAAGGGATATAAGATATGACTACATTAATAATGCATTTTCTCAGATATTGAGACAGGATATTATGGAATGGGCTTTGCAACCTTAATTTCTAGTTGAATTTGTACTAGAAAAAATTACAGAGAAGGTAACATGTTTGGGCTGGGAAAAGTAAACCAAATGTTCCCTAAGATTTCTCCCATAGCCTTTCTCTTCAGGGCTGTCTAGAAAGAAGCAACAATTATTTCTAAAGACTTTGGGTCTGGGCTCATTTTCATCTGTCTCCATGATTCTGGGATCTTTACTGATGAGACTCCTCAGCCTATGAAGCCTCCCTGAAACCTTGGCTTTCCACAGTTTTTAAGGATGACTTCAAACCACTCTGGTCCTGGATGGTCCCAGGAGCACAACAAGTTCTCTCACAGTCATTCTCCTGCACCTGCCAACACAGTATGGTCTCGGTTTATTGATGAGACCTCTATGCGCCTCCTCCAACTTACCCAGAATCTTTGAGCTTCTAGAGCACAGAGCCCGTCTGTACCTTTATTTGTGTTCTCTTGCTACAGAATAGTGCTGAGTAGCTTTTAAGTTTTATTTACCCTGGAAGATTGGAAAGGAAGAAGGAATGGGAGGAGGATAAGGAACAATGGAAGGTACTAGGAGGGAAGTGGAGAGTGTGTACAATTGTAGGCACTACCCTGATCGCTTTTCCTTGTGGCTAGTCATCACAGGTACTGTTATCCCAGTTTTCCGCAACATGGACCAAGGCTTGGAAATTCCTAACACTTATGTAGGTGGCAGGTGACAGACTGATGGGAGAAGCTGAAGCTTGTGAGGAAAGCAGGTTGAAGCTTGGGTAGAGGCTGAGATGGACTAGCTATCGATTTGGGCCCTTTCTGGGGGACAATAAGAACTGGTCATTGCTGGTGTTACTAATACCATCCGAACAAGCCAGGCGACTGAATGCTGTTGCTGAACCGGGATGCTTTAAGAGAGCGGGGTAGGGATCATTTTTATTCAGTGCAGTTGACACATCCGTACAAAGGTGACAACGTTCCGACGGGACAGCAGAGTAGTGAGGCAGGGACACCAAGTCAGACCCACGAGACTGAGGAGGTGACACTCTTGCCCATGGAGCTCCAGAAAATGACCAGCAGAGTATGCAGAGGTAGTAGGGTTGCTTTCAAATACGGCATCCCTGCCAAAGCACGCGTTTGATGGACTGAGTTCTTCGGCTCTGGATGTGACTTCCGGCACCTCTACTCCTATCTGCGTCTCTACCTCTTTTTTCTCCTTAATCTTAGGTTAACCAGTATCATCTGCAAGATTTAAACTGACGATTTTAAATAATTAATTTATTATTCATTTTATGTGCATTGGTGTTTTGGCTGCATGTTATGTCTGTGAGGGTATCCTATCCCCTGGAGCTGGAGTTACAGACAGTTGGGAGCTGCCATGTGGGTGCTGGGAATTGAACCCAGGTCTTCTGGAAGAGCAGCCAGTGCTCTTAACTGCTGAGCCATGTCTTGAGCCCTTAAACTGATGATTTTTAGCAACATATCCAGATCTGGCCCAGATTTTCTTCCGGGCTCTAGGCCCTCAAGTAGAAACCAGGTCTATCTTGACAAGGTGGGTCTTGAACTCCAAACCCACTTTATCAATGATAAACTGAAGTTTTGTTCTCTGCTCATCTGTAAACAATTGATTCTAAATTCAAAGGTGGAGTGATTAGAGATATGATTAACACAGACCCTGAAAACCCTAATATCCCCACTTCTCAGATGGAGAAAATTAATTGAGAGGCAGATACATACTGAACCCAGAGGGTACCAGTCTCACCTAAAGTCATTCACATTAAGTAATAAAGTTGAGATCTAAGCAACATAATTTTTTTCTGCAGTCCCAACCTATGATTTCTTTAGTACAGAGGGTGGACTTCAGTTGGACTAATTCACTTAGCCATGCTGGCACTTCATGTGAGGCCATTTACTGGGAGCTTTGAAATTATTGAGGATAAAAGACACATTTAAGGATCCGTGGTCATCATCATTACCACCCTCCTCTTGGTTTGGGATAATAACAGTTGCTGTTATAACCACCAGCTCCGGCTAAGCGAGCTTCAGATTTTTATGCTTCTGATCTATAGAAATCAGCCTCAATGACAATGCCAACAACACCAACAAGAGCTTTCTTCCATCGGTATTCGAAATGTATTTCTAGTACTCGTACTCAGAACGGAAATGCCAAGGAATGCGTTGTCTTAGGTAAACTGCCTTTATTTATGATAAACCAGAAGATTTGCAAGAGTATGTTTTAAAAAGACTCAGAATGTATCCCTTTGTACTTCAAAGGCCATTTGGTCTTGGGCCCAACAGGCAAAGTGGTTATTATGGTCCCATGTGGGAAAAGGCGGGTGAGGTTGGAATGTGCCCAGTAAACATGAAACCCCATCCACAGAACTCCACTTGCTCCCGCTGCTCTGCTGAGGCTAATTGGAGGAGGGCAACCTTTTTTGAGAAAGGAAAGAAACTTCTGGATTTGAAGCAGATGTCTGAACTTTGCAGAATCTACAATACCGGCTTTTAAAAGAAATATTGCAATAATTAGGAGTCCAGTTTGAAGTCAATGTGTTGCTGTAAAAATTAAGGATGTTTAAAACTGTGGGAAGGCTTTCTTTAAAAAGCCAATTCTGATTCCAATTTGCTAGCAAATTGCATCCTGGCCCCGTGGAGGGAGTGATCGGGAACCTGTTTAGTAGATTAGGGTGCTTGCTGTCCATCAGAGAGCAGGTATGTGCTTGCTGGTTATGAAATCAGATGGAAATTCTCAGAATGTGATACAGACTTTATTTGCAAAATTCTGTGACCTAAAAAAATTGATATTTTGAAGCAAACAAAATGTTTTCTCAATTGATTGCGCGCGTGCACACACGTGCACACACACACACACACACACACACACACACACACACACACACACACACACACACGATTTTCCTTGTGTGGCCCCTGGAATGGGAAATCTAGTATTTACTAAAGTGATCACAGTGTCTCAGATATTGGTTAGTCATGAAACACGGCATTATATTCCATTTCAGGTTATCCAAGGACAAGGAATGGGCACTATATGAATTAAGCTTCTCTGAAGTCATAGATGTATTGTTAAGTATCAGAAAAAAAGCTAGTTTTGTTTTCAGGTAACAGAGCAAGGAGGGCCGCTGAGAATACTGCTCAGGGCAGAATATGAGATGGACGGTCTGTAGTGAGGGGAGAATAGAGTTAGAATGGAGGGAAACTCAGTGCCTCTAACTTTGTAGTTTCATGGCCATGGCATTTAAAGACTTTTATTTCTTAAATATGTGGTTGATAGTAAAATCTACTTTTTATTGTTGATAATTGATTATAAGAGAGAATATGAAGCACTTTTTACGGCATAGCTATACCCTAGGTGCAGGAAAGCAATGGTTCTCTCACCCAGCATGCATACACCCAGCACAGTTTTATTTGAATAGGTCAATGTCCTTGTTGGAACAGGGCATCTTGTGGAACTTGGAAGAAGGGAAGGAAAGTGTGTTAGGTCCTCTAAAAGTTTTTCAGGAGCTCTTCTTTTATTTTCTAACAGACCCCCAAGTTCTTCTTAGGTACAGCCCATTCCTCTGGGGTTGTGTCTCCCCATTTCTTGTAGAATGAGGCATGCTTCTGAGTTTAGTGTGACTGAACTCTGTTAAAGACACAGGAGTGGAAGGGGGTGCACAGCACCTACGTCATCTCACTCGCTCTTCATCTCTTCTTTCTTTGCTCCCACAGGCAAGAATATAAACACCACGGTAGTGAGTCAGTCGATCATAAAGATGAAATCATTACACCAATGGAAGCGTTTATATTTCAGATCCCTGCATGACTTCATGGGACAGATACACACGGCTCTGGGATCGTCTATCTAGGACATCTATCGCATCAGAGTTCCACAGATTTTTCTTCAAATAGCTACTTTGTTTCAGGTAGTTTTATTTTGCCCATTGTTAAGGCATCCCAAGCTATAGTCTATTGTAGAACGTTATCCTTACTGTGTTCTAGACCAATGACAAAATGATTATACAGGGCTTCTGATCCAGAGAGTTTGGTTGTCCTCCACTGGCCATCAGTGAATTATGTGTGGGGTATTATAGGAAAGACTCTGGGCAAAGTTAAGCATGGTTGGATCTGAGGCAACTACTACTTTAAGTTAGAGCATGAAGTAGAGGCTACTGAACAAAAGGTGGCAAATTTGGAGATTTGAGCTGATGTCACTTATGTAGGGCTTTATTTGATTATGGAGTCAATATCCAATTATTCATAGGAAGTGAATCTTGGGATTTGTAGCCAGCCTACTTGAACAGATCTATTTGAAGAGATGATTCAATTTGGATTATTTATTGTTAGACAGAATCATTGTTAGGGGTCTCTTTTGAATATGCAAACATTGAAGTGGCATTTATTCCTCAAAGCCTGCCTCAGATGCCATCTAATTCCTAATTCTCAGAGCTCTAGACTCCTGAGGTTGACTTGAGGATACCCTGTGTTCTCCTATGGGCATACATTTACTTATTCGCTTATTCAGAGTTCATCAATTTAAGAGAGATTCAGTAAATAAATATTATGTGCCTGATTTGCTCTAGATACTGGGAATTCAGATATGCATGGTATTTGACCATTATTTCCACAGAACTTGTATCCTGGGATCTATTAATATTCACTGTTAATGACAGAGTTTCCTTTCTGGGAAAAGCATTTGGAAAGGATTCGAAATAAAAGAGATAGTTTTTCCTTCAGGAAAACCATGGTCTTTAATTATTATTAAATGCATCCCTCATCGAGTCCTGCCTTACAAGCATAGATAGCTGGGGATTCTTAGCCTATCACTACAGAGTCAGTTCCTTTAAGAGAAAGCTGGATTATATTTCTCTCTAATCTCTCTCTACATACCAACATTTATTGCTTGGTAAATACTCTACAAACATTTGATGAAAGGAAATTCGATCCATACAGCTAAATATACTGTTCCAAAAGTGTACATGTCCGCACTATGTAATCAAAGAAACACGTGGAGGTATTTTAAATTTCTCAATCATCGTCAAGCACCATCAAACTAATTATTACCAAGGGAGTCATTTTAAAACACACAACAATCATGTCTGCTTTAATAACCTTCCTCACTTGTCCTTTGTTAGTGGTAATAGAAGGTGATAATTCGTTGCTTCTCAGTACTTTCCAGAAATGCTTTCATAACCAGTAAAACTCCAGTAGTTTTTGTTCCACATTTATGAGGCTGTAATGGAGTAAGTGGTCTGTGCACTTCATTACAACTTAACATCAGAGGTATATGTGTGAAAGTTAGCTTGAACTAAGCTTCCTCGACTACTTGAATTCTTAGTACCCCAAACTAATCTTCAATTCGTATGAAGAGAATATGGTCATGCCTGAAGACACTTGTCAATCAATTCATTCTGTTACGAGAGGAGTAAAATTAGGAATCATACTCCTAGAAATGTATTGTCAGTCTAATTAAATACCAACTATAATAATAAATTAGTATTTGCAACAATAACCATGGAGTCCAATACACACAAAGATCAGAGAGTAGTAACTTTAAGACATATGGGCTGAGGATGTAACTCAGTTTGTAGAATGCTTGCCTACTATCCACAGAGTCATGCACTGAAAACAGGCATGATGATGCAACCCTAACCCAGTATTTGGGAAGTGGAGATGGGGGAATCTGAGGTTCAAGATCATCTCTGGTTACATAGCCAGTTTTAGGGCACTTTGTGCTACATGAGACCCTTTTTCAAAACAAAATTCAACTACAAATATTAAGTTCTTGATGCCTACCAAATAGAGAGTAAGTTGAAGGATCTATCTTACAGACTCTATATGAAAAATTCTTAAAACATCTTTTAGAGACCAAAGGAAACATCCCGAAGAAAACATCAGGTAGAAACACTTTAGTTACCAGATTAAGCTAAGTTCAAGGCTAGTGGCAATTTCACAAAATTTAGACTTCTACCACATGACATAGCATAGTTTATTGTTGTTGATTTAAAATGAAAGTACATACTTTATCCCATCTTGAAAGGAGAAGAATCAAAATTAGCATTTCATAGTTTGAAGGAGGAAATATAGCTGTGGCTTGTGGCTTTAGGGGTGTCAGCCTGTAGTTGCTGGCTCTACTGTTGGAGGATCGGTAATGAGATGTGCTTTCTTCTGGAAGGGCATGGTGGGAAAGAATTGCTCAATTCATGGCAGCAGGGAAGCACAAGAGACAGACAGGAGGGGAACAGAACAAGATATATATATATATATATAGTTACCAAGGCCCTCCCTCAATGACCTACTTTCTCCAGCTAGGTTCTACCAGTCAAAGTTTCCAGAACTTCCCCAAAGAACATGCCCTGATTATATACACACACACACACACACACACACACACACACAACACACACACACACATATATATATATATATATATATATATATATATATATATATATATATATAGTCCATTTTACACAAGCTAGAATTGTCTGGGAAGAAGAAATTCAATTGAGAAAATGTCTCCATCAGATCACTTGTAGGCAAGTCTGTAAAGTATTTTCATGATTAATGAGTGATGTAGGAGGGTTCAGCTTACTAGAGGTGGTATGAGTCCTGAACAGGTGCCTCTGAGTTCTATAAGAAATCAGGCTGAGAAAGCCATGGGGAGCAAGCCAGTAAGCAGTGTTCCTCCACGGTCTCTGCTTTAGTTCCTGTCTCCAGGTTCCTGCCTTGAGCTCCTGCCCTGACTTCCTTCAGTCATGAACTATGACCTGCGATGTATAAGTCACTTAAATCTGCGTAGGTCATGGCATTTATCACAGCAATGGAGACAAATTGGGATGGAGAATCAAAATCTGGAGACCAATGTTTTAACAAACAAACCTGGAGAAGTCATCTCATATTCAAACTATAGTCTTCTAAAAAAATTCTAGTCCTTAAGGAGTTTTGAAAAATATTTTAATTTTTATTTCTTAATAGTGTGTGGAGGGGGAGGGGTATTGTACATGTGAGTGTATGTAGTGGAGTGCTCAGAGGGCAGAAGAGTGTGTTGGATACCCTGTGAGTTCTGGAAATCAAACCCAGTTCCTCTGCAAGAGCAGCAAGCATTCTTTATTTCTGAGATTGTCTCTCTCAGAGATAAAGAATATCTCCAGAGCCAAAATTTTTGACTTAGACTATTAAAAGAATTCCTTAAGAATTTGAAAAATAAACTGAGTAAATGACTTAACTTTCATTTTAAATCCTCCACTTTTTATCTGCTATATATAAGCATTTTGTTTGTGTGTACATATGTATCCTATATGCCTTCTTGGTGTCTGCAGAGGCCAGAAAAGGGTGTCAGAACTCCTGGGACTGGAGTTAAGGATGGTCGTAAGCTTTTGTATGGGTACTGGGAACAAGACCCAGGTCCTCTGCAAGAGAAGAACAACAAGTGGTTTTAACCCCTGAGCCATCTCTACAGCTCCCTTCATTTTTGAATACTCTTTCAGAATAAAAAGATTTGTACATTTCTTTGAGAATATGGTTGCATCTTATCTTAAAGTCACACATGTTAAAATGTAAAGAAAGAAGAAAATCTCACCTGATACATCTTTCCACTAAGAAATAATCTTGTTAACAGTGTGATAATCATTTCACACACTTGTGGTAAATATACACTTTCTGTATAAAAACATGTGAGAGATTTATGTGTGTTTTTATAAGCTTTGATTTTACTTGGCATATATTGGATAAATAATGATGTATGTAGTGTAACATCTGACAAATTCAGAGTATTGTGAATGTATACTGTTTGATTAACCATTTTCCCCCATGGGAATGTAAGTCATCACCAGTTTTCTTGGCTATTATAAACTGATGCTATATCAAAGATTCTATACATCCACATTACAGTACCTCTTTGATTATATCCCCAAGATTAATTTGTAGGAGATGGCTCTATATAAGGACAACTTTCACTAGAATTCATTGTTACTAAACTGCTAGAAAAGTTTATCAGTTACTTTTCTAGCAATAATGCACAGAATAAGTGGACTGAATTACCTACAGAGGATGATGATGAATCTTAGTATCCCATTAGAACCTGACATATTCTACAACAAAATACAGCACCAAAACAAAAGAAAAAACAGAAACAGAAATCCTACCCCAAAACGATTATATTTGAACATACACAACAGGAACTGGACATCACTATTATGGGCTATTCATGTCATTACTGAGATGAATTTTATATATAAAAATATCAACCAGTTTAAAGGGTGCAATTCAATGTAACTACCATTGCAATCAAAATATAAAATATTCATTTTATTACTCTCTAAATTTCTCTTAGCTGCCTTATGATCAATTATCACATTCAATCCTTGGAAGTCCTTAGATCACAATTTTTGTTGTTCAAAGAATTTTATGCCTTTGAAATTCATCCATGTTACTGAATAGATCAATACTTCATTTAAAACATAATGTGCCAGGGCTGGAGAGATAGCTCAGCAGTTAAGAACATTGGATGCTCTTTCAGAGGACCTGGGTTTTTAATTCCCAGCACCCACATGGCAGCTTGCAACTATCTATAGCTCTAGTTCCAGGGTCCTTGCACAGACATACATGCAAGCAAAACATCAATGCACATAAAAGAAAAAAGAAAAAAATTAAAAATAGCCCATAATGCCCTTGTGTGGGCATACCACAATAATCTTATCCATTCATCAGTTGTTGGCCATTTGGAATGCTTCCAGTTTACCATTATGAATAAAGCTACTTTTTTGTACATTCAAATATATATTGCATATCCATACTTCTGTGGACATATATTTTACCTTAGTAAATGTTTCATGTATACTTGAAGACAGACTATATTGTACTGCTTTTGAGTTGTATGCCTGTAAATGTCTATTTGACAAAATCAGTTTGTGGGATAGATTAGCTGTGCTCTGTCTTTTGTAAACTTTCTATTTGTTTTATAGAGACAAATGTTGAAATCTCCAAATATAATTGTGAATTTGTATATTGTAGAGTTCTTAAAGTTGTAGTTTGACGCTTTCTGAATTGAGCATTATTATGCTGATACTGAGCTATCTTAGTACCTTTACGGAAGTTCTTTGTCTCTTGTAACATTCATTGTGCTAAAACCTTTGCCAATATAGTTGTATATTCTTTCATTCTTTACTCTTAGCCGAGCTTTGCGTTTGTCCTCATATTCATAATAGACTTCTTATTGAAAAGTAATCCTTCAGTCAGTATGGTTTTTCAAACCAGTTGAATAGTATGGGTTTTCATTTGGGTGTTAAATAGTTTTCTCTAGATACAGTTACCAATATAATTAAGTTTATATCTTCTACCTTGCTGCCAGCTTTCAGCTTCTTTGATTTGTTCTTTATCCCTGTTCTCATTTTGTAGTTTATATATTTATATTTATATATTTTATAATTTTATGGTTACATTTTATTTGTGTTTGTTTTGACTGCAATTATTTCCCTTTCCTACTCTGTGATTATCACACCTCTCTCTTACTATTAGTTCTTTCAGGATTTCATACAATGCATTTTGATTATATTTACTGCCTCTCTTAACTCCTCCCAGATCCACCCTCCTTGTGTCTCTTTGTTGTTGTTGTTTTTAAACTATGAAGCCCAATTAGTGCTGAATATATTCTCTTAGATACGTGGCCTTCTATTGGATCACGGCTGACCTGCTAGCTGCCACACTCCTAAAGAAAACTGACTCTCCCTCACCTAGCATCAACTGATTTCCAATAGGGGTGGGGCTTCACGCTCCTCCCCTCTCCATGCTGGGATTTGTCTGCTTTGAGCTTCTGCAGGTACTGTGCCCACTGTGAGCTCATATATGCAGCCGCATTGCTGTGTCTAGAAAGCACTGTTTCCTGATGGCCATCAACTGCCTCTGGCACTTGTCATCATTCTGCACCCCTTTTTCCTCAATGATCCTCAGCCTTAAGAGGAGAGTGATATGTATGTGCAGCTTTCAGCTGAGCATTCTGCAGTCTCTTATTCCCTGCACCTCAACAAGTTCTTCTATAACTTAAAGGAGAAAGGTGAGGAGAGAAGTTATCATGCAAACCCGTAGAGTTATTGCTTCTGAGCGCCCACAGTCCACCGTACAGATCAGCTGTGGTTTGAACTCATAGTGTGCCCCATACACTCATACGTTTGAACACATGTCCTGCAGCTGATGGCGTTGTTTAAGAAGGTTACAGAACTTTAGGAGGTGGAGCCTTGCTGGACGAAGTACATCACTGGGGGCAAGGTTTGAGGTTTTATAGCTGGCCCCACTTCCTGTTCGCCTCTCTGCTTCCTGTGTGCTGAAGAAATTTAATCCCTCCATCTAGTGAGCTATTATAATTTTTTAATGATTTTTTTAAAATTTAGCACTATATTTTTGCTCTCTGAAAATTCTGTTTGAATCTTGTTATTTTCCACTTATTTCCACACCAAATTATGTTTCCTTTATATTATTGGGTTATAAGAATATATTTGTACTAGCCCTTTAAAATTATTTTTACTGGCACATAAACATGGAATAACACAAATTTTAACACATGCATATCTCGTACAATGTGTAAACTATATTAAACATGTCTATCTCCTCTAATTTGTATTTTTGTTATGGTGAAAAGGCTCAAAACCTTTTTGGCTAGTTTTCTGAAATACATAGAGACAGGAGTCATCTGTAACAACCTTGCTGTCTTTAAGGGTCCACCAGACTCCAGTAACCTCATCTAACCAGGTCTTAGTACCTACTGATGAACCTCTCCCCCAATTTCCTTCTCCTTATAGCAGCATCTTCAGTGTAGCTGCTGCTGGCACCACAATGCAGTCTTGTGTCTATTTCTGAATGATTTTTCTTTTTCCTATCAGCGGTGCATCATACTTTTCTCTTTCTTTTGCATACTTACTAATCCTGTTCAGTTTACTTTGGTCCCCAATGTTATGGATTGTGTACTGCTCAGGTACAGGATTTGTTTCTGTGTTTTGTCTTTGCTGGGTATTGTGTATTGTTCTGCTATGGGATTTTTGTTTGTTTGATTGATTGGTTGGTTTTTGTTTTGCTTGAGACAGAGGTAGCCCAGGTTGCCTTCAAAGTTGCCACACAGTCAAGGATTACCAGATTTGTGGTGTCCTCTGTACCCACCTCCTGAGTGCTGGGATTATGTTTAATCACATCTCATGACTCAGAGAATACCTTTTGATTGACGCATCCCCTCATCATGCTTCCGTATGAGCTCTAGGAACTGTCCAACTCGCTGCTTTCGGGGGGCTTTACTTTTCTGTCTCATGAAGTTTTCCCTGTGTGTGACGAGATCACTACTCAGAAGGTTTGAAGCTCCCCACACCCCATAATTCTCTACAGCTCTCTCTAGGCAGTGTCTTGTTTTTAGTATTCTACCCTGGAAATACTAGTCTGGTAAATTGGCTTCCTGGAATTAGGATCTCTGTTTTGAACTCCCTTCCCTGAGACTGCTGGGTTTCTCACAGGTTCTTCATTCTGCCACATGTCCTGGAAACAGCCTCAGGCTGGGCACGGCTAGGACTCATCTCCTTTGTATTTCTTCTCACAGGGAAAACATCTTGCTTTGCCTGTTGCCCTGTATCTGAAAACAGTTGTTTCATGTATTTGTCTGGGTTTCTAGGTGCTTATGAGAGAAGGGCAATTCTCACAGCAGTTAAAGCTTCATGGTCAGAAGCAGATGTCGACATCAATATTTCATACATTTCTTGGGGTTACTCCATTGTGCAATTGGAGCTGAGAGCCAGCTTTAGATACACTCTGATACCATATTTTGTTTATCTTTTAAATAAGTAAAATTACATCCTCATTTTTTGTTAAGTTATTTGTAAGATAGAATATTTATACTTACTGACCATTTATATATTTTCTTTATACTCAAGCCTGTTTATGATTTGTTTTACTTTCCTTTCATCAAAAGATTTGCTGTTTTCTTACAGGTCTGCAAGAGCTCTTTATGTGTTGTGATATTATTCTTCATTTGCCATTTATACCGCACACAACTTTCTCTCCCAGTTTATTATGTGTATTTAAACCTTATTTATAGAGTGGATTGCAATATGAAGAATGGAGAAGGGAAAGTCATAGTCTTTGGTACAAAGATGCTTCTGGTCTTATTTGCAGGCAAATATACACCAGCTATTTCTGTTACAGTTTCTGGCTTGTCATACATCTTGTGAAAATGCTGTCTTGTGATATAATAGGGGAATTATTTTCAACAGCTTTAGCTAAGTACATTCCTCCAAGGCATGTTCCGATGAATGGACTTTTTACCATGTTTAGTGGTACTCTGTCTTTTTTGGTTAAGATATTCTCAGAGATCTTACAAGACATAATGGATCCAATTGCCTCAGAAAACAAATGCTCAAAGTTTGCATATAATCTGGGTCATTGGCCCATGGGAAGTGATTCCTATTGTGTTAGTAGAATTTTCTTAGAGAACTAGGACCAATAAGAGATAGATAGATGAATGGATGAATGAATTGGTGGAAGAATTGATCAATAGATGATGAATAACAGATAAGGTATGTAGGTATGTAGATATAGATAGACAGACAGAATTTGGTTCATGCCATTACAGAGGCTGAGAAGTCTCACTGTCAACTGTCTGCAACCTAGAGACCCAGGAAAGCCAATGATATAACTCCAGTCTATGGAGAGAGAAAGAGACTAATGTCTCAGCTCAAGTAGTACTATAGAAAGCAAGATGGGATGACTTCACCTTCTGTGACATTTGTTCTCTTTAAGTCTATCTTAGTTCATGTTGTGCTGTTATAACAGAGTAGCAAAGGCCAGTAATTCATAGAAGACACTTATTTAGTTCATAGTTCTGGAGGCAGGAAAGTAGAAGATCAAGGGGCTGCATGTGTAGGGATAAAATTGCTGGATCACTACCTAACAGATGACATAATATAGCAGAAAACATATTAAGAGACAAACTTGATGATCTTACAACACTAACCCACTTCTTAGACAACAGCATTAATCCATCCATTATGACAAATCCTTCATGCCCTAATGATTTTTATGATCCCTCTCAACAATGTTGCATTAGGCATGAAATTTCCAACATGTGACCGTTGGAGGCATATTCAGACCATAGAGGAGACCCTCAATGCATTAGATGGTACCCATCCATATTCAGAAGATAGTCTGCCTCATTGAATCCTACAATTTGGATGCAAATATTACCCAGAAACATCCTCACACATATACTCAAAACTAAGGCTTCCTGTGGCACCTGGGACATAGTCAAGATGACATAAAATTAACTATCAAATTACAATAGAGTAACTATGAGAGGCAAATCTAGTGTAGACGTCTGTTAGCATGGAAGAAAAGAAGTTCATGGGGACCATTGTGGAGTCACCTAGGTGGGTAATTCTGTGAATGGGGTTTTCCCATAAGATCCCCTCTACTTGTAGATATTACTGATCTACTCTTCTGGGAAGTGATAATAGACTGGCAGGGCAGCAAGATTTGGTCCTACAGAGAAGCCTAGTTCCATCCAGGTCCTTCCCTGACTCCTTCAAACTCCTGGGTATCTTGGCGTCCATAGAAGACTATTCATTGACTAATTTTCTTAGCTAATTTCTCCCTTGGGTGTGCCCAGGAAGCCAAAGAACCTGAGCAGATTGATGCCCCTACCCTAGGTCACTGGTTCTCAACCTTAACCTTTCTAATGATGTTCCCTTTAATACAGTTCCTCATGTTGTAGTGACTCCCAGCCATAAAATTATTTTCATTGCTACTTCATAACTGTAAATATCTGGAAAATACCTGATATGCATATGGCCTTAGGTCACTAGACTCCCACAGGGGTCAGAAGTCACAGGTTGAGAATCGCTGCCCTGGTTGAAGTAGGCCTTGGTAAAATCAACTTTTGGAAAGCAAGACATTGCCATGGAGAGTATTTTAGGCTACTTTAAACTGTTATCCTTTTCTCTCAGCTTTACCACACCTTTGTATATTCCCTTTGAGAGATCAGTGAGGATTGTGGAGGTTTCCACCATACAACTCTTCTGGAGCAACAAGTAGAGAGACCTTCCCACCAAAGAGATTGGATGTGTTCTCAGTTCCAAAAACATGGATAACTTAGCGCTAGAGTTTAAAAGGAAAGAGTGCAGTGCAGAAGAGAGATTTGAGAAATAAATGAGGTCAGCCCATGCAAAGGGATTTGAACCTTCCCGCATGCCCTTCTTGGGACACCTAGAAATTACCAAGAAAAAGCTGTAAGTGAATCTTTACAAGTGTACATTTCCAGACGTTAACCTGAACTCTAAGAAGGGGGAGTTGGAGGGAAAGAGCTAGGAAACTATTTCCTCCATCTGGTTGAAGGACAGGGTGGGAGTAAACTGGAGATTTACCCCTGGGTCAAGTCGTTGGAAGCAAAAGACATAAAGAGTCCAAATCTCCTCACAGAAGTGCCAAAGGGATCCTTAGCCCCAGCATAGCCAGCGTCCTTCCTGCTCCAATGAGGTAGATGATGAAGGAGGAATGGAGATACCTTACTTTTATCCACCATTAGGCACAAGAGTCAACGTGTTCCCAGGTAATTGCTGGGCAGTCTCGTCAGATTCTAATCATACCATGAAACATTTATTTGAAATTCTTAACATGGGAACAGTCCTGTTACACTATGAAAGATTGGCAAAATATAAAAAGAACCCGATTTACATGACTAACCTAAATGTACCAATTAAGATAACTAGCAACAGCTTATGCAACTGTTCTCCATTTGGGCAGGCTCCCTACAAAAATGGACTCGGCTGAGTGAAAGGAGTTCATTCATCACAAGCTCAGATGTCATGAGAACACTGGGGTACACAGGCTACACATCTTCTTCTGCAAGATCTTCTGAGCACTTAGAATTATGAACTATTCTCTGGATCAGTTCACTGCGTTTGAGAAGGGGTCACTGCTAACTCACTGATGGCCATTGCTTCACTGAGACAAACTTAACCAAGAATGTCAATGATGACACATGAAATTATTTTTAAAAAATAAAACATTAAAAATGTACTAGGGTTCCGATCTTACACATCTCTGAAGCCCTGTATTAGTTACTTTTCTGTTGCTGTGATAAAATACCATGACCAAAAGTGACTCCAGGTAGGAAGAGTTTATCTGGGCTTACATTTCAAGAGAGGGAGTCCATAATGGCAGGGGAGGCTGGAAGCAAGAGGTCAGAGCAGGGAGCTGAGAGATCACATCTTCAGCTGCAAACACAAAGCAGAGCGTGAACTGGAAGTGGGACAATGTGACAAACTCCAGAAGTCCCCCCTAGGGACCACTTCCTCCAGTGAGTCTCTGCCTCCTAATGGTTCTACAGATTCCTCAAACAACACCACCAACCAGAGACAAAGTGTTCAAATATATGAGCTTAGGGAGGACATTTTATATTTAAACCACCACAGGTCCATTTGTTAAAGGTTTGGTATATAAGGTGATGAAGAAGAGTTGTGAATCACTGGGCAGAACTTAGGTCCCTGGGGGTGTGTGTGCCCATGAAGGATGTTGTGGGCCCCCTAATCACTGGACTGTAATGAGAGAAGTAGTTGTGCTGTTGCTCATGCTTCCACTACAATACACTGTCTCACCTACCATAAGGTAAAGCATAAGAAAGTCCGTCAGTCATGGACTGACACCTTCAAGGCAGTGAACTAAAATAAATGTTTCCTCTTTACCAGCTGCTGGTCTCGGGTGTCTGTTTCCATCATAGAAAGCTGGTACAATGCAATACCTATGCAACGATATCGATGCCAATTTAAGGGAAGTCTTTATTTTTCTATTTGGCCTCTCTGAACTAATTAATACCAAGTGATGAATGAGAAGAATATCTACATCAGGGTGATAAAGATTCAGAAGGTATGAAAATATATACAAGCCCACAGAGAAACATTTTAATTTCCCTGATGTCCTGTCAACCCAAGGGACATGCAGTGTGCTGTGCTGTGCTATGTGCCATGCAGACTAAACAGTTTTATCTTCAGAGAGTAGAAGATGTACCTCCTGATGATTCATGAGCACAGATCTTTAGAGCTCTTTTCTGTTCTATTTACAGACGTTCATAAGGACTGTTCACAAAACTGCCTAGGAATTTGTACTCTGCACCAGAAAAAGTATTGATTAAAAATAAAAAAAAATATTTTTATTATCTCACTAATAGTATTGTTGTTATTGTTTTGTTTTGTTTGAGAAGCGTTATCACTATGTAGCCCTGGCTGTCCTCAAACTCATGACTCCTACGTCATCCTTCTGAGTACTGAGTATTTGAGCCTATGGATCCAGCACTCAGCACCCAAAGTTGACAGTGAAAGATGGCCAAGGGAAAGGTTGGTCAGAGCTCAGGTGAACATATTATAAATGGTCCCTAAGGTGGGCTCTGTTTGCCTGGCCTCAGCTTCTAAGCAATACATTTGAGACAAATCCTAGGCTCATGCATAATTTTCACAACTGTGCAAAGGGACTTAAACAGATGCACAGGTAGCTAGCCACTCTCTTCAGCTGTCATAAAAACTGTATGTGGAGTTCCCCTTTAAGTGAACTGACACTGAGGGATAGCCAGGCCAACATCTGGAGTCTGTTCTTCCTAGTCTTATCTTATAGCTTTTCAGAGATGAGCAGTTCTCTCTCCCACCCTTTCTTAATCCTAACTCCTGGAAATACCAGCTCAATACTACACCAGCATCCTCCAGCTAGGTGCTAAGAGTGAATTATACAACTTCTCTTCATAGCACAATTTCAGTGGCAGAAGAGGAGATGCCGAGAGTCCAAGCTTTGGTGGCATGGAGCCAAGAACTGTGCTTTCAAATACTTCCCAGAACCCCTCAAGCGATTTTTGTTGTTGTTGTTCAGATGTTCCAGAGAGAAATAGGAAGTATCTAAATTTCTTTCTCTGACTCATTTTCCTACCCCTTTTTTCCTCTGTCTACTGATGATACAACTGGGTCTTAGTTGTTACCAAAGTTGCTGTCTGGACCAGTATTTCCATGTTCTTGATGCTTTTAACCAAGGAACAGAAATAATAGTGCACACAAATTACAGAGTGGCAAGGGAACTTTCATTGAGGAGCAAAGCGACGATACAGATGAAACACATAGGGATACCAAAATGAAAGTGCTCAAGGCCCTAGTTATTGTTTGGACTTCGTTTTATGGGGTCTAAAGGAAAGAGGAATTGGTTGCTAAGGAACATAATTTGGATGGTTCTCTATTTTGATTGACATATTTGAGATTTATAACCTTGTATCTATTGTGCACACTTCATCCCAGGATGCCTCTGATTTCCATGATATGTAAACAAAATTATTACAGGCATAATATGGCAGATTTTTCCCCTTAAAGTTTGCTCAATGGACACAATTTACCTTACAGATCATGTACCCCAAAACAGTGTAGACTAGACCACCCCCTACCTTCTATATGTGGATATACTCTAGAATACATTTAAATAAAGGCTGTCCATGAGTTTTTGATGGCAGTTAGGAGTGGAGAAACTTATTTCATTGTTCTGAGTATGGATGTAGCTGCACTCAGGTTGGGGGTCCTAGGTTTCTAGGTACATTGTTGAGAGGAGTACTACACTATATGTGTGTAGTACATGAAGGTGAAGGTCCTAGGTTGCCAAATACATCCCTAAGAAAGAGAGATGTGCATCTAGTCAAGTAGAGTCTCAGGTTGCTAAGCTGTTCCCTATGCTTGCTTGCCCTTTATCAATACTCAGTACAGAGACTATGAGGCACACAGAAGTATAGGTTGGTAGGTAGGTCAGGATTCAGGTACCTGGACTCAGTGAGCTTGTTCTAGCCTTGGATCTGCTACCATACAACATGTTTTCTTTTAGCATTCTAAAGATAAGATTGAGACAGATAAAGAGTGTAGGGATCCTGGTTACGGGTAGACCAGATAGCTTTAGTCTTCATGTTTCTTATCATAGCTCTATTCCATAGCAATCTGAGTGGAATGAGGGATTTGGATGGTTCTTAAAAAGCAGAGGACATCCTTAGTGCAGAAGCCAGTGTGAGTCAATGTCTGGATAGAGGATACATACACAGTTTCATTAGGAAATTTAGGAAACAGTGCCTATCTCAGGAGAGTCTGGTGCCACTGGGGAGCATCTGTTCTCTTTGTCTTTCTTTCCATCTGTGTGTGTGTGTGTGTGTGTGTGTGTGTGTGTGTGCTGTACAAATGTGCTTGTGCTATGGCACACACATAGAGGTCAGAGGATAATTTCAGGTGTGTGTTAGTTCTTACTTCCTATTTGTTTGAGATCTGATCCTTTTGTTGTCTACTGCTACATGCTCTAGGCTGGCTGGCATGGCAGTCTATAGGTTCTCATGTCTGCACCTTCCCTCTCATGGGAGAGCTGGAAAGACTGCTGCCGACACTACCATAGCAATTACCTGGGTTCTGGAGATTCAAACTCATGTCCTTATGCTTGCGCAGCAAAATGCTTTGCCCACTGAGCCACCTCTCCAGCCCAAGAGTCTGTATTTTTAATGTCCAAATCTGTAGACTGGCTGGAGTTTTGGAAAGCAACATCCTTTACCACTGTAGGCTCATTCTTTTTCTTGGATTATTTGTTTACATAAAAACTCAAAGTGTTACCACAAGAACAATTAATACATTGTAGAGCGTAGTAATTATCTAACAGACCAACCAAAAATTCTTCAAGATATGAGTTTAAACATTAGTAATTAGACAGTGGCAAACACTCATTTCAAGACCCTTATTTGCAATTGGTTTGTAAAAGGGATTTACTCACCAAAATGGATGGGCACACAGAATTTGCCTAATGAAGTCAGTCTGTGCTCATGTGCTGGAGGGGCTGTTGTGCAAAGCTGGCTCTGCACTTGTCACTCAGTTATGGGTGTGGACAAGGTTTTCTCTATACAAAGCCCCGAGTGAGTGGAATATTGCCAAGGGTAACATTGATGTAACAGAAACAACCTGCCCAGATGGCTCATTTGCTCTAATCTATACTCAGGTAAATGGGTGTCTATGCTGCAACCTGTGCTGACACACAGTGACAAATAGTCCACATAGGTCATGCTCCTCTTTTTCAAAATTCAAAGGGACATTGTCAAGGGGGCTGTTCTTGCTGTAGAGACAGGATACCATGAAACAAGAACATACACAAGTAAGAGAAATACAAGTCCACCAGTAGAGAAAGCCCCTGAGCTCAATGACATCGAAGGAGATAGAAACACAGACTGTAACCCAGACCATAGTAGAAAGGCAAGTGAGGCATGCTGGGAGCATGTAAAGGAGCTTGCTGAGTTTAAGACTCAGCTAAGTAGCCATCCATAATTGAGGGAATTCAGAATTTCTTAATTGAACCTGTTGATGAATTTCTGTTTCAACTGTGCTTTAAAAAACTAGCCAGCATTTTCGACACATTAAGAAACATGTGACATGGGGAGCTTCACATTGTCTAATATGGATGCTTGCCAAAGCCGATGTGGTTTAGGTGTATATGCTTGCTTGAGAATCAGGATGTGGATGCAGCTCCTGAGTCTGGTTACATTCTATGTTCAAGAGCATTGACCTAGAGCACATAGTGTCTAGGCATTTTCCCCAGGTATCTACAGTGCATTGGTTTGTGAACAAGACATTAAACCAATCTTTGTCATCCGTATTCTATTCTACAGTACCTTTCTCAGTTCTTTTCATATCCGTATGACATCCTTTCCTATCCTCAATCCTTAAAGCGTATCATCAGAGAGATGTGCAGGCCAAAGGCAAGGCTAACACTGTTCCAATGAGGAGGCAGAGCCTTCCCAGGCTCATGCTCTATAGCTATTATGTTGGATTCACTTAGTGCTCTGCCTTGCAGGGTTTTCCTAGTCCTCTAAGATCTTCATCACTCCTGAACAGGAAAGGTAGTTAGTTGCCCGGGAGGGGGACTGAGCCATCCAGTCTGTTCCGTCCCAATCCCGCAGCATCACCCAGCACAGCACTTTCTCCTTCCCGGTCTCTGTACTTTGGGGGCTCAGTGCCTCCCATTGGCTTGTGGCTGAGACTCTCACTGTCCCTCTGCTTCCAGGATCCTGTCACACAGGGCTCTGTGCTATTCCTGCTCGCCTAGAACACATCAGTGGCTTCTCATCTCCTAAAGATCAAGGCCACACTGACCAGCTTAGCTGACAATCCTCTGTAAGTATTCCTCGCCTATCTCTCCAACCACATTGCTTGTTCTTGCTTCCCTCATGTGCTACATTACAGAATAACTAATGTGGATCATGTCATACACCCCCCTTCTCTGCCTTGCTCACTCTCCTTTTTGCCTATGTAACTTCTGATCTAAAACCTCATCATGAGTTCATGTTCCCTAAATAACCACGTGGCTTTTGCATGCTCTGTCCTTCAGGGCCATAAGAAGCCTTGTTTTCCCTCTGGGTCCTAGAATTCTCAATAATCTTCTGTGTTTGTCACTGTGGCATTTGGCCCCCAGTACTATATACAATTATGGATGGTGGTCATGACAGTAATCCCAGCACTCAGGAAGTAAAGGCAGGAGGATCAGAAAGTCAAGGTAATTCTTGGTTACATAGCAAGTTCAAAGCCATCATGGGTTATATGAGATCCATGTTCAACACACACACACACACACACACACACACACACACACACTAAAGAAAAGAGCTGGATAGAGTGGTTCAGGTTTGAAATCTCAGAAACTGGAGATGGAGGCAAGAGGATAAGGAGTTTGAGATCATCCTCAGCTATGTTGCAAGTTGGAGGCCCACTTGACCTACATAAGGCCTTGCTGAAAGAGCGATAGAGGAAGAGAGGAAGAGAGGGAGAGAAGGAGAGAGGAAGAGAGGGAGAGGGGGAGAGAGAGGGGGAGAGGAAAAGAGGGAGAGAGAGAAGATGAGAGAGATGAAGGGAGAGAGAGAAAACCAGAAAGAGCCAGAGACAGATACACACACACACATGAATACACACACACATACACACACACATGCATACATACACGTACACACACACACACACATGCATACATACACGTACACACACACACACACACACATACACACACATGCATACGTACACACACACACACATGCATACATACACGTACACACACACACACACAGAGGTGGACTGTGAAAGGAAAGAATTTTTTTAAGTGATTGTTCCAAACTATACTATTTCATTTTGTCTTGTTTTTAAGATTTTGTCTGGGCCATGTTTAGTCTATAGCATCTGATACCATATAAAGTACACAGAGTATTAAAGAAGCATTTGCTGACTACACAACTGTATCAAAATGGATGACAGTCCCTCTCTGAGGTTTGTTACTCATGGCCTTCCCTAAGACAGGGCTGTGGACTTTATTGCCTTTCACAGTGAACTCCAGTCCACCAAGTAGCCAGAACTGCAATTAATGCCTTGCACTAGAATCCACAGGAACAGGGAACCGGGCCAGAGCCATGGTGGCTAGTCTCGCTAACCCCGGTGGATGGCTCCGCCTGCAGTGACAACGAGGCCACCCAGGCTGCCGACTGATGTGGCCAGAACAGGCCCAAGCATGGGTGGCCAGTCTCTCTGGCTGGTTTAGGTGTGGGTGTGTGAGATTCCGCTCTGTACCCACATAACCCAAGATGCCCAGTCTTGCTCTGGGCATTTCAAGGAAACATCAGCCCACTCTTCTTGGGAGATAGTGTGGTCTGGGCTTTCTAGACCGAGACCTCAGAGGCACAGCTAGAAGTCGACTAGAGAACTGCAGTGAAATAAAAGGAACTGGTCCTGGAGCTCAGACAGCAGCGAGAGAAATGTCATTTCCCCACACCCTGGCTCACCTGTGAGGATGCTGATCTTGGAGTCCAGAGACCTCCTGTGACCTCTCAGCTTTGGAATGCTGTGCACCACAGAGAGGATGGCGCTAACTTGGTCTGGTGTGTGAGCTTGGAACCAAACCCCGCTAAACCCGGATCTTGAGGATGTCACTGTCTCATGCTCCCAGACCTCTTTCTGTCACACGCGCTCACCAAGGTACTCCCTGTCACATCAAGCCTCTCAATTCCATGAGAATATTCAGAAAAATACCTTGCCTGGTATTGCTTAAATCTGTCTTGCTTCAAGATGAACTCACATTGCATAGCTCATGTTCACCAAGACACAAAAGGGTACAGAAGGTCAGTGTGCTGGTGGGGAAGCTAGTCGGCCTGCATAGTGCATACAGCCTAACCAGTGACTACTCTGGGGCCCTGGGCAAACTGCTTCACCTATACTGTGCCTCAGTTCCCAGATCCTTTTAACTGGATATTCGTGATACAATTTTGTAGGGTTTTTCTTTGTCAGCTATGGCTAGCTACCCCTTGTTATCTTAGCATGGTCAAGACCTTTGATAGACCCACCTGTTGTCAAACGGCACCTAGAAGAGCATGCAGTCTGATGGTGAGCTTTAGATGCAGTCAGACACCAGCCCAGGCTTCCAAAGATATAGTGCAGAGTCCATCTTAAATCTGGCTGTCTTCAAATTGAAAGCTCTTTCCTATTTATTGTGTGACATCAGTTTTTCTGGAAAGTTCTGATGCATGTCTATCTAGGAGTTATTACCACCAGTGCCCCTCTCATTTCCCCAAGTGTCCAATTTCGCACTTAGGAAGTTTAACATGTCTCAGGCTGAGAAGCCATGGGTGGCAGGGCAAGCTACTCTCCCTGGTGTAAAGACTGGCCATCTAATCACGCTGAGATATATCTGACAGAACCTGCAAGTGGCCACAAAGGAAGTTCAGGAAGGTTTATTGGTGTTTTTAAAATATTATTATTATATTGGAGAATTTTACCAAACTGTATCTCTAAGGATCAGAATTTTTCTCATATCGCCTCGGAACTGAGACCTCTGACGTGAGGGAGTTGTTTCATATCTTAGCTTTGACCACTTTCTCTACAGTAGCTCATATGCCGGGAACTGTAGACATGAAGGCCAGTAAGATCAGAAAGCTTTTCTATCAATCTTTATTTTTAGTTTCTGGATACAGAGTTCCAGGTTTCGTTTTTTTAGATTTCTTCTCTTCAGAAAACCTTACTATTAAGTAAAGAATCAAACAAAAATGGACAAGTCAGAAGGAAACAAAAGCAACGAAACAACCACAAAAAAAGTCGAATCAGAATTTGTCAGATATGAAATCGATAACAAAATTATTTCCTTGGAGGAGAACAAATGTCCATTTAGAAAAGACTTGGGGTTGCAGGGACATAAATATATCCTTGGGTGGATGAATGGGTATGCAAACTGTTGAATATCCAGAAAATGGAATACTATTTAGCATTAAAGAAAGAGCTACCAGGACATGAAAAGACGTGTATAAAGTTGAAATGCACATTGCTCTGTAAAAGGTGCTTATCTGAAAAGGCAGTTATAGGATATCAAACACGTGATGATCTAGAAAAGATGAACTATGGTGATGCTAAAAAAAAAAAAATCAATGATTGTCAAGGGCTGGGTGGGAAGCATTCAGATCACAAAGGATTTTAAAGGTGAAAACAGTCTGCGTGATAGACAATGGTGGATGTATGCCATTTTACATCTGTCAGAATATATAGAATCTAAGACCCTCGGTATGAACTCTTCGCTACACTCTAAGCTTTGGAGGGCTGTGATGTATGTGACAGTGCAGGGTTTATTGATTGTAAGGAATGAACTATTCTTGTTGAATATGATAATTACCCAGGATGTGTTTGTGGGGGAAGGGTAAATGGGAGCTCTTGGGTACTTTCCTTTCAGTTTTACTATGAAGCTAAGACTACTGTAAAATCAAGTCTTTTAGCAATAAAAGTCAGAGTTTGAGAAGTTTAACATTCAATCCTAAATCAGTGTCAGCTCTAATCATAAACTGGCAAGAGGTTCAAGGTTCAAAGAGGTTCTGGCTACAGGTGACACCTGAATTAAGTAGCCCACTCTGTCATCTAGCTTGGTCTCTCTTCCTTCCTGGATGACCTCCAACACTTTCAGGGGGCTAAGGAAACACCTCAATCCTAGGGGTTGAAGCAGAGGAGGCTGCAGCTCCCAAAGTTACAAGACAAAGGTGTTTGGACTAAGCAAGTTGAGATCTGTGAATAATTAAACTGGAAAAAAAAAAGGTCCAAATGGATTATCTAAACAAGAAGGGCCTGTGGCTCATGTGAGGAATCAGATAACAGAGTCAAGGAGTGGGAAAGGCCCTGGGATCCAGAAAAAGAAATCCCAGGAATAAAGATGTGTGGGAGTCTTTCTGAAAGATTGTCAGAGACAGGGTACTCTGTTGAGCCCTTTCATGGCCTGGCATGGGTGTTTGGGAAGTGAAGCCATCTCAAGGGCTTGGGATGAAACTGGCCCATCTTATTTCCTTGCTTTGTCTTGGTCATTATTCCTCCCTGTTCCTCCTGAACCTTCTCTTCTCATGCTGCACCCCCTTCTGCAACTCCTGGCCTGATGGCTCTTATGCCAGGTCTTCCAGCTTCAGGAGCAAGCAAGCTCTGCATCTAACACTGTCCTTGAAGCCTTGGCAGGGCACAGGTTAGGACACACTCCCTCTTCTGGTAGAGCAGTAGCAGAATCCCTCCCCTTAAGTAGAAGGCCACGAAGTGCCAGCACTAATAGGCAACAAAATAGGACTTCAACAAGTAAAGGATAGAAAACTGGGGCTGTGACTGAAGTTCAGCCACTGTGGGTTCTGGGGACAACCAGTACAAGGAGGAACCAGAGGAGACCATCCTCCAGCCAGGCTCCAGCCCCCAGGGATGCAGGCAATGATGACAAGGATTAAGTAGTAATAATAACCATATAATCAACACTTTGAATGGCTGCTTTATGCAGGCATGTTGCCCTGGATGCCTTTTCTTTTATTATTTTCTATTTATACTCAATTCAAGTCTACAAGATATAAGTCCTTAGGTAAGTTTTACAGAAGAGAACATTATGGCCCACATTATGATGGTGGTCAATGTCACACTGCTAGTAACAGAGCAAGTCACATGTCCGTAGGTTTCCCATTACTGAAACCACCTTGAGCCCTTCTTATGGTATCTGGTCTCTCATAACAGCAACCCTTAAGAGTCCAATTTTAGTTATCACCTTGACTGACGTAGGGATGACTAGAAGACAATAACACCTTATTCCTGGGTTATGTCTGTAGGAGTGTGTTTGGAAGAGATTAGCACTCAGATCAGGAGACAGAGGAAATGACCCACATCAGTGTGTGTGTGTGGGGGGGGGCATCTTCTAATGCATCAAGGGCCTGACAAGAACAAAAATGAACAAGTTCACTCTCTGCTTGAATTGATGACTACTTTTCTCTGGCCTCAGGTCTCTATGCTCCCACATCTCGGGCTAATAGACTCAGGTTCGGTCATTTACCACATGCACCTTCTTCTCGGGCCTTCAGTCATGGACTGACTTATAACAATGGCTCTCCTGGTTCTTAAGCAGATGGTAAATTATAGGACTTCTCAGCCTTCATGGTCATGGAAAACCAACTGCAGAGTCAATCTGGTGTGTGTGTGTGTCCTGCTGATTCTTTACCTTCAAACACTTTATAGATTCTTTATCCAAACTCTTAAGCTGACTGAAGTGGACACAAGTCAGCCCTTCAGTAGGGTCAATGTTCCCACTTTCAAGTTATGCAACCATTGCTTCCTCAGTTCATTTATAAAAAGACATGGTCACAAAGTATCCCACAAGTGGGTTTCTTAGCCAGAAAATAAACTGAAGACAGAAGACGCTGAAATTCCTCTGGATGTCTTATTTCTAACTCTTTTACTGGGCTCAAAATAAGCTTTTTAAATCATGTGGTCAAATAAAATGGACAGGAATAGTTATTATTTCAATTTCCCTTCAAAAACTTTCATCGTTGTTATTGGCATGTTTATTTAAGAACCTCAATTCAATTAACTGAGTGACATATTTGTTAATTCCATTTGTTTTGATAAAAGAAAGCACTTCTGCCTGGAACATAAACTTCACACACCCAGAGCTTGGCTGTTTCATTTTAACTGTGAGAGTGGTCTGGCTGGGAGAGAGACCCTTCCCATGGCAGCAGGAACATCACTGCCTAAGCCAGCCTTGGGGACCACATCTGACCTCTTTCTGATTTCTGTGACAAATAAAGGCAGAGTTGTATAATACTGTGTTTGAAGTATCATCAAAGCACCAGCTCTGTGAAACCACAGTTAAAGAAAATATTATCAAAGTATGAACACTATGGGAATAGTGTTTATATCCAGTGGGATAATAGTGTGCGATGTGTGAATAAAGGGCACAAAGGAGGAAGAGGAAGGGGAGAGTGAAAACCACCACCAACTCTCTATTAGATGTGGAGCTAGATACCTCACCCCTAATTCAGAAGTCACCCCCACAGCATTCACAGGTGTGTGACGGTATTGGGACAAAGGAAAAAGTGAAACTTGAAACCAAACCAGGGCCAGAAATTCAGAGGATCCCCCCCCCATTATTGAGGTCACCCCCATTATTCTAGAAAGCATATCTTTTAACATTGTGGTATGGTATTGTCACATACAAATTTTTCACCAGAGAGCTGCACAATTTAGGTTTTTAAAAGATCAGGGGAAAAAAAACAAACTAATGTTTTAAGTAAGTTTAAAATGCTTGTATTGGGCCACATTCATAGCTATTCTGGGGTGCAGGTGGTTCTTAGGTTGCAGACTGGACACTCTATCAGCTTCCTGGAGCATTTGTTGAAAGTCTAACTCTGTGGCGTGGTCAGGATGATTAGTCTTGGAAGTGGGGAGATGTAAGAGCATCAGCTTGTTTACAATGAGAGAACTTGTGTACTGAAGAAAATGGTCCAAATGTCCTGTCTACCTGCTAAAGACTGAAGGCAAAATCTAAGCTGAATCACTTCTGCTGCGAGAGCATGTGTTTTGTCATCCAAAGAGCCAGAGGGAGAGTGTACAAAAGACAAGGGTGATGGCCTTCATGATTTGTATTTAGCGTACAATTTCAAGAGACACAACTATTTAGAAATCCATCTCACTGCAAGAGCAAGGGGTGGTGGTGGTGGTGGTGGTGGTGGTGGTGGTGGTGGTGACACCATTCCTAATGGAGATTAGATGGCCTGAGTTTAAAAACAAAAACCAGAGCTTCAGAAGATGTCTGAAGTATGTGTGGATTGACACATCTTAATTTATGCTTTCATGGTAAACACTGAACACCAAGAAACGACTAGCTTGGGCCAAGATATATCTCTGTAAAGAGATCAGAAATTCTATGTTTTTCTCTGACAAAAGTTCTAACCAGGCAACAAATATGTTCAGAGACAGTGACAGATATGAAAATAATACACCTGGAATTCTAAGCTTTGGGCAAGAGGTAGCAGGTTGTAGGGTGAACAACCACACCCATAAATTCAGAAGAAATGGTTGGCATTCAGGCCTCCCAGTTGCTGGCCAAAACTCATGAACTCTTTCTGTAGGTTCCTAGTTTCTTTCTCCATAAGATGGGGGCAGGGAAAATTCCGACCCTTCTCTTCAAAGACAGCAGAGGCTCAAATGAGGCTGGCTAGCAATACATCTTATAAATTCTAAGAATCATGGTCGCAGTCACCATCAAGACCATACGGATTCCTGTCAATGCAGGGTATCTGTAGACTAGCTGGAATGAGACTGATACCCCTCTATCAACTCTCCCAAGAGTCCTCCTCATCTTGAACCAAGAGAAAACCCCTTTTGGCTTTTTATAAATGACATAGTTAGGAATACTTTGTGCACATGTCCCAATATACATACTTTTGCATTTCTTAAATGTATATAAAAGTGATTAAATTACTGCCAGATTCATGTCTTTAGGGGTCATAGAGTAAAACAGGTATTCCATCAGCAATATGAATTCTTTCAGATGACTAGTGAGTGAAGACTACAATCTATTGCAAGATTTCTATTGCAGCCACGTGGAACTCCACTTCCAAGTTTTCCCAAGAGTTAAGCATTATTTGAGACCTGAAACTGAACCAGATGGCAGGCTTTAGAAGAGTGTCATCTACTTCTTTCCAATTATCTCTGGACCCCTCTAGGTTCATGTCCATGGATGACTTTAGACAACAGCTTCAAATCAAGAGCAGAAGGCTCTGATATAGGCTCATTTTCCCAAGCTTCCCTTTTCAGAGGAGCATGCCCGTTTCCACTGTGGGACTGAGCTTACCCAAGGAGGGATGTTCAGGGGACAGTTTAGGGACCAAGTGTGTCTTGGATGCAAATTTGCTCAGGGTATGGCACTCATTCATCTGATCTCTACCCCTCACCACATGTTATCTTGAGTAGCGTTTGTTTCTTCCGACACCTCTAACTCTAGGCGACCAGTGCAGGCAGCCTTCCTTGGCAAAGTGCACCACTTGCAAACTAAATGACCAAAGACTTCTTGATTGGAAAGACTGACAGAGAAAGGCAATACTTCTCTGAAATTTATGTCACCTTCTCTAAACCCACAGCTTTGAGAGTATACAGTTGTTTGTCCAAAGTAAGTAGAATACAGTGTCACTAAAAGGTTTTCAAATACAAAACCAGGAATCTAGAACTTTCCCAATCCTACTGTCATTTTTGAATCATCCTAAAAATCAAGCCAATTTTCAATATTAAGGAGTATATTTTTGAAATTCCCACTTCTTGATGCAAGTTCTATATTGGAATGGGTTTTTCCCCATTGTTCACCAGCAAACACAACACTTTTACTTTCTTTTTTCCCTTTTCATATTAATTTTGCAGTACCTTTACTGTTCTGACTGTATTCATAGATAATTTATCCCACCACTTCTATAATTCTGAACATACATCATGACCAAGAAGAGTGGAGTGGAAAAATGAAAGTAAAGAAATTTATAATCGAAAGATACGTGCACATTAATATGTAAATCTGGCCTCACAATTGCACTAGAACACACAATAAAGCCGTCAATGTCTGAGCCTGAGACATAATCATCGTGCGACAATTATAAATGCAGACTAATAAAACTGTATTTTGTTGGCAGCCTAGCCCCACTAGTGTATTACCTCTGGTGACACGATTATCTGAAGAGGTGAGCTGATCTTGGAAGTATTTCAAAGAAAAAGACAATCTTCTCTTTATTTAAACACAATAAAATTCCCTACATATTAAATCCATAAACAAAGCAGAAAAAAAGTATATGTAAACTGGAGTTGGGCTGAAGACTCAGATAATAAATAGATCCTTCCCTTCCCCAAATGGCCAGGGGGTTGTTTAAAAAGTATAATTCTCTGTCATGGAATTGATCCCATGAATTTCATATCGCTTTCTTGATCTCTATACATTAAATGATAGTAATACCCCTCTAATTCAATTATTTTGACACTGAAAATATCCCTTCAAATTTTCAAACTGGCACCCATTGAGAAACAGCTTCAGGCCATCCCAGACTGATATAAATCGTGAAAGGGCTTTCTTTCCTTTCCTCTCCATTCTTCTGGGAATGGTAAGTGTCTACTCCAACTGGGCAAGATTGCAGACAAGAAAGGAGTACACCATCTTGCCTGTGGCCTCTGGAAGGAAGAAATGGCTTTTGGTGAAGCATGAGCAAACCACCTTATAGTCTCATATGATCAAGCTGTAGCCTCAAAATACTTGAACTATTAGCTGAATTCTAACCAATCAGACCCAGTCCTGGAACTAATACTTGGGCTTGGCTTTCTTTGAAGCACAGATGTCAATGTTGATAGGGAAGCAGTACATTTCAGAATAAATGGCAGAGAGGGGGTGGAAAAGTGGATTCTGCATGCACACTTTAAAACATCGTCTATATATTTGTGGAGCTGATTTTGTTAAGTGAGACTTCAAGTTTGTGCCTTGAAAGACCACCTGGGTCAGAGGTTATAGATAGATGGCATGGGACGGGTTCCCAAGGAGAAGGCAGAGTAGCTGGAATGGGAGGTAGGAGCTTGGGAAAGAAGGAGGCGGCTGCCACAAGTCCAGACAGACCACCTCGTAAAAGGATCAAAGCTGGGTGAGATCCCTCTGCCAAAGCTCTTGCAGTGTGTGACAGGAACTCTCGTGAAAGACGGGTAGGAGTGGAAATTGAAAGAGACCCCTTGATGATTTCCTGAGGAAACTCACCTGTTTGGCAATGGCTTTGCCCTGCAAGTTTTCTCCTTGCATCCACATGTCCTCATTGACTCTAGACAGGGAAGCAACGGTTGGCACACACAATAGCTCAGATTCAAAAGCTAAGGTTAGGCAGTGCTGCTTGGCTCCTGTGTCCTCCCCTTTGTCCTGCTGTCAGGCCATCTCTAGTGTCATCCATTCTAGCCATATAGCACCTCACAACGCATCTCACATTCATTTCTACTAATGCTGTAGTATCTCTTCCCTGCCCCAACCTCAGCCTTCAGCTTACCTCCCCAGCTTCAAGTCTGCCTGCCCTTATAACCAGTTTCTCTTAAAATAAAGCTCAGTTGGTGAAATGCTTGCTACGCAAACACAAAGACCTGAGTTCAATCCCCAGAACTCATGCAGAAAAAGCTGAGCGTGGTGGCTCATATTTCTAATTCCAATTCAGAGAAAGCAGAAATATGTTGTTACCTGAGGCTCACTAGCCAGGGAACCTAGCCTACTTAGTGAGCTCCAGACCAGCAAGAGACCCTGCCTTAAAAAGCAAGGTGGCTAGATCCTGAGGAATGACATTCAGGATTGTCCTCTGGCCTCCACATGTAAACACACACACACACACACACACACACACACACACACACACACACACACACACACACACAGAGTGTCCACAGAGTTCAGTTCAGTATTAATATAAGTCTCACCATGTATGCCTATAACATGGGCAAACCTAGAAAACCTCTAAATACTGGTCAGCAGTTGGGCACTTGTGCTCTGTGCTTCTGCACTAGTCTGGGCATTGACAGTACAAACTGGGTGTGGTTTTCTCTACTCTTCTTACAGCCTGGATTGCAAACAAGCCTCTTCTGCTCCTTATAGACCATGTAGTGGGGTCTGTCCACGGAGCACTTGGCTACACAGATCTCATGACTCTTGAATTGTGTTCCTGATGGGTGTCATAGCTTCCAAGAACAAGAGCCAGTGGGAGCTGAGTTCTCCTGCCTTCCTCCCATGACTGAGCTCAGTCTGTGATAAAGAGGGAAGACTGGTAAGACCTACAGCACTGAGACTATCACAAAGTCCACTCTGTGGAGATTCAGAGAATTTGATTGCCCTCACAACACAATTAGACATGCTTTATTTTTTTAATAAATCACTTTTAAACTGAAGTTTCCTAATAACTGAAGTTTTGAGGCATATGCATTGGTTTACTCTCACAGTCCTTTTTTTCTTGTTGTAGGTTTGGAAGCCATCCCGCTATCAAACCCAGACATCAGCTGTTAATATTTTACTGAGTACCCTTCAAGTCTTTTATCTTGAGCAGTATGTAGTTCAGAAATTTCATAGAGAATAAATTTTTAATGTTTCGGGCGTGCTGGGGATTTGACGTAGAGCACTGCTCATTTTAGGCAGGTGCTCGGCTGGCGCTTCGTCTCTACTTCTGTTTTCCTTTCTTTCCTTGATGATATTTCAGCATTTTCTTCCCCACAATGTTTTCCAATTCCCTCTTTGTTTCCATAATCAGCAGCATGACGGAATACTTTTGTGTACAAAGCCTGACTTGTATATAGGCTCTATAAAGGCTCTAAACGCACACCTTGGCTCAGCTTTTGAGCACAGGTCTTGAAGGAGTATCGTGAAAAAAGGTGCCTGCCTAGCCAGATCTGGTGGGAGCCTTCAAATTTCCGCATCCCAGCCTAATTTATTTCGTGACTTAATGTTCAAGTTTGCCTTTTTCTTCTTCTCAATTTCACAAGAAGAAACACAAAACACTGAGACTGGGCTCAGAGTTGGCCTTCTACCCCCACTACCCCCATTTACAAAGTGTGCTTTCTTGATGTGAGAGGGTGAGAACTTTAAATCATTCTCAGAAAAAACACACAATGAAATTGGAGATGGTGGGACCCCAGACCCAGAGTCATCTTTGAATGGACGTGTTTTTCCAGTGCTTTGGGAGGATGGAAAGAAAATCCTAATAAAATAAAAATCAAGAGCAACCTCATGTAACTCAGGCTTGGAGGCAGACGGGACTTCCTTTTGGGTTACGGGGGTGAATATATGTACATACAGAGCACAGCGTCCTCACCATGAGCCCGAGAACAATGATGTCTGTTGATGATCATTTTGCTCAGATATACCAAAATGACTGGTACTTGGTGAGGAGGCATTTGAGGCTGGGGAGTATCTACCAAGGGTATTCACTATGGGTAGCCTGGGAGACATCCTACATGGTCCCAGAGCAGATCAGGCCCTGGATACTGAGAAAGGGATGATGAAGAGGGAAACAGTTGGAGTAGTCCCAAAGACAGAAGGAAGTTCTCTGATCCCTAAGCTTAGAGTCTCAGTAATCAAAAATTTAAATTATAGAAAAGTAACTAGACCCTTGAGACAGAGCATCTTGTTCTGTCTACACAATCCCTGTGACAAGGCTGTTTTATTCTAGGATGATGCCCTTTGGCTAATTCTTAGATTTTGTTGTTGTTGTTGGTGGTGGTGGTGGTGTTACTGGGGATTGAACCCAGGATCTTGTGCACAGAGACAATCAATCTACTACTGAACTATATCTCTAACCCCAAAGTTATCTTTATTCTCAAAGTGGGATGATGAGTCACTTATGCTGGCAGTTACCATGTGTAAGTGTGTGTCTACAATCTAACCCCGTTGGAGCCAGTGGAGGAATGAGTCCCCTTCTTTCCTCATTCACTGTCAAGCCGGGGTTTATATAGCAACTGAGCCCCAGGGAGCAGGGATGGCACTTCTACCCCTTCTGAGGGTTATAGGAAAGCCACACCTGGCTCTCATCCATCAGAAGAAACTCGAGACCGTGATGATCCTCATCTCTTCCATGTCTCCTGTGGATATCGCCACAGATACACACATGTGACCTGCTCAAACTGAACGTTTCTCCTAGGCTGACTTCCTCTTTCAGTCTTTCTCACAGTAATGGCTTTACAAAGCAAGCACCTCTTGACTCACTGTAGAAAGACAAAAGCACCATCTACCCCATGCCACACCGCTCTCCGTTCCCTGCCCTTATTTTGTGTCTTCTATTCAACTCCCAGCTGCTTTGCTCACGTTGCTGCTTCAGTTCTGGTTTCTATGACCTTGGACTCTTTTTACCTCCCCTCCCTGTTCTGCCCCTCCCTCATCATTCTGACTACTGCTCTCACTAGGGCTAGAATGACCTTCCACCAGCATCCTTACCAGATTGCTCCTCTGATTAAATATTTCGGAGGCTTCCTAACGTTCCCAAGAGGAAGGTCAAGTCTTATAACACAGCAAACAAAACTCTGCCTGTTTCTCAAGTTGTCTACATTTCTCCTCTGGTTCTTCACACAGCACATCCTATATCCCCCTGATGTGCAAGCCCGTTTCAACTCTTCATCCTTGTTTGCAAGGCTCTTCTCCCCTGGTTCTTCACTTAATTAGGTCTAAACTGGACTATCCCCAGATGTCAGCAGAGTGTTTCTCTTTCAGCCACCTTCACGTCTACCCTTGACTTCACACCTACCCTTGACAGCTTGTGATGAAATGACCCATCTTTAAGTTCATTTTTTCCCCACTGTAGTATGGGTTCTTTCGGGACAAGAATGATCTCTCCCACCGCTGTATTTCTTAAGAGGTTCAAGTAGATCCAGGATGAACCACTTATTTAGCAAGCAGACTGAAAGGACAAATAAGAGAAGCAGTGGGAAAGAACACTGCACCCGTGAACAAAAAGCTGAGTGTGTCTCTGCACTTGATGTGGACAGCAGAGACAGATTACTGGGGCTTGCTCGCTGTCAGCCTAGCTCCGGATTCAGCAATTGATTCTGTCTCAAAGGAATAAGGCATGGAGCAATAGAACAGGGCAACTGATTCAACAGACCTCTGTACATATACAAGTAACCACACCCTCATACATGTATGCACGTACACCATAGAAAGGGGGATCAGGAGAGGGAAAGAGGGAGGAAGAGGAAGAGAGAGAGAGAGAGAGAGAGAGAGAGAGAGAGAGAGAGAGAGAGAGAGAGAGAAAAAATAAGAGAGAGAGAGGGAGAGAGAGAGTCCTGTGCTCTTTATTGGCTCTGTTGGTTCTCTCAATGAACTACATGGCATAGGTCTTGAGTTCTGTCTATAAGAAGGATCTATCTTGTTAGATGTACAGGTATCAAAAAGATGACAACAGGGTACGTAGATGTATCTGAGTGTGTTTGTGTGTTCTAGGTTAGATAGTTATGGGAATTATCTGGGTCATAATCAAATATCAGCATGTTTTGAAACGAATGCACTGGGACACTGTGACTTTGTGAATGGGCAACCATTCCCATGTGGTAAGATCAAGCTGAAAGGCAGTAGCTTCACAATGCAGACTTTTGATCTGTCAGCTAAGCATATTGATGAATGGGATTCTGAGGTGCTCAGTGATACCATGTTCAGTTTGCATGGAATAGGTCTTTCCCGTTACACAGATTGATATGTTGGTCCCCAGAGTGACTTCCCCAATACTGTACATTTAGCAATTCAATTAGTCACTCCCAAGCGCCGCATTCTAATTGATTATTTTTCAAGTCTCTGTTGGCGATAAAGATAATAGATGTTTTTGTGGAGTAAATTGGCTTCCTTACTTAATATCAGTTTCTTGATGTCATTGCCCAGCAAATAAGTGGTGAAGCATGGTGCTATAAATAGTGCTATGGTTGGCAGAGGGAGAAAAATAGCTGTGTTTTCTGACACTGCACATTTCACACTGCTTTAATTACCACAAACGTTCATGCCTATCTCTGAGATGGGCAAGGAACTGGGAACACCCGAACGTTTATCCACACTGCTAAGCCGGCTGGCAAGGGATGCGAACTCACCCCAGCGTAGCCAGGCCTCTGCAACACGCTTTGATGCCACAAGAACAGAGGCAAATGTGCTGCTCGTGAATGTCAACCAGATGTGACTTGGGAATTTGTGCTGCTGCTGCCACAAATAAAAGGAGAGACACCTGTCTCCCCCAGATAAACAAATTTGAAGAAAAAAAAAAACACAAAATGAAAGCACAGAGTATTAGAATTTTGCTGTTCAGCAAACACCTACACACATTCACACTTCACAATCCAGGCAGTGTTAGAAAGTGCACAGGGATAAGGTTACTTTAAGGTATTTTCTGAATGCCAGTCTTTCTGTCTCTTTCTACTGAGAAGGAAGGCTTTTTCTCTCCAGTGGTCAACATCTGTCCACTTCCACAATGGTTGCCTCTCTTCTCTAAACCTCGCTCACCAGCTCTAGTACGCAGAATCACTCTCCTCTCCTCAAACTCTGGAATATTTCTGGCTCCCAACACCTACTTTAACATAAGAAGAGTGTAGAAATATTTTGTGCCACCCCTTGAGATCCCATTCATAGGTCTTTGGCAGATTTTTAATTTGAGCTGAGAATTAATGTGGCCTGTATCCAGAAATCTCTATAGGTCATGGTAGCAACAGGAACGTGCACGTTGGTAGAGGCCCATGCTATTTACTCCAACCTTCGCCTGCCTTTCCCACACGAGGGTAAATCTAGTTGGAGTTAAGCACAATCAAATTGAAAATGACAAAATCTTGTAATTATTTACAGAAGTTTCACGGCTTAAGTAGGAGGTAAAGAAGGGAAAATCTTCATTTTTCATAGTAATACAGATATATACATACATGCATACATATATATATGTGTGTGTGTGTGTGTGTGTGTGTATATATATATATATATATTAAACACAGGGTAGAAGTTGAGTCTCTGAGGTTTAGAAAAGGCGCAGAGGGATTGGCAAAGACCAAAGAAACCACACCAGCATCAGATTCTGCAGGTTGAGAGGGAACAGTTTGCATACCTGGCTCAAACTAGGCAGCCAATAGACATTAACTGATTGAACAAATGAAAATTCAAACTAAGTACCACAAAACATTGCAGTATGGATGAATGGCAGAATCACTCAAAGCAATTTAACTGAATATGAGCTTAATAAAAGCTATCGACTTAAGATAGCAACCTAAGCCCATATTAGTGCCAGAGAAGGTTGTGTCCAACAAGGCAAGTTCTCTGTAGTTCAATGAAGCATGCCTAGCTTCTATAAGGCAAAAAGGTCAGATTCATCAAGACTTCACACCCTATGGCCACAAATGGGTTTCATACTAAGGGCCCTTAGTTGAAGTTGTCTCCGTGCACAGCTCTCCCTGGCATTGTACAGTATAGATTTCCAGTAAATTTTGCTGATAGGGTACACCATAGGGAGTCTTTAGCACTTGATGATTTTGGGTCTCTTCAACAAAGCTGCATCTAGGTCCAGGGAACCTCTGGCTTGGATATGCTCTTAGTCCTAGGTGTGAGAGCTCCTTATGTTTGCTATGCCAACATTATATGATTACGTCAAAAGTTTCTGCAAATTTTGGGATCTAATAGATATATCATTTAGTGTTTTTTGATGTTTTTTGTTTGTTTTACAATTTATTTACTTTATGTGTATGGGTGTTTTGCCTGCATATGTTTGTGCACATGCATGCAGTTCCTGAGAAGGCCAGAAGAGGGCATCTCATCCATTGGGACTGAAGTTACAACTAGCTTTGAGCTGCCATACAAGTGCTGGGAATCAAACATGGGTCCTCTGGAAGAGCAGACAGAGCTCTTAACCACTGAACCATCTCTTCAATCCTCAATAAACACTTTTCTATTGTCCCTACTTGTTCTTTTTACTTATTAGCCAATTCCCCAAAACTCTACTGGTTACTGATTCCTTACAGTAGACTATTTTCCTTTTTCAAATTGCTGTGTAGTTTTGCTCTACCGATTGGATCCAGACTCGTAACATCCAGCAGCTATATTGGGTGGATAGAGTTTAATCAAGACAAACAAGAAGGAAACCTACCAGTAGTAAGACAGAGTTAAAGTACTCAGATCCACATTTTTCATATTTGCTTTGTTTTGGATCTTAAATGCCCCCTTGAATGGGTCCCCAGCTGCTTGCATTGTTAGGAAGTTGTAGAATATTTAGGAGGTAAAGGCTAGTGAGGAAAGTTAGGTTGTTTGGGATATATGAGAACCCTGGCTCTTGTTTCTTTCTTATTTTGCTTCTCACACATCACCAGGTGAGCAGCTTCTTCTGTCACACACTCTGAGCCCTAAGGCAACAGAACCAAGCAACCACACACCAAACCCTCTGAAACCAAGAGCCAAATCAAATCTTTCCTCTCTGAAAGCAGTTGATCTCGGGTATTTTGTTACAGCCATGGAAAGCGGATTAACACATTTATATTATTTTTAAGACTGAAAAAATTAGTAAGAATTACACATAATTTGATTGTAGATTCCTTGATGCAAAAAAACTGTGCCTGATTCTTCTATGTGGCTTATAACATTGTGTAGGCAGGCGATGAGAGAAGAAATGCCTCTGGACATTGGCCAGCTGAAGGCAAAGACCAGCTCTCCTTGCAGGACTTTGGAAATAATATGTTAATATGAATGTAATGACAATACTAGGAAAAAATTAAGCAAATGGCATGAATGAGTCATATATGAATGAGCTCATAGATAAGGCATTTCAAAACTTGCATAAAGTAGGTATCGCTATGCCTGACACATGGAAGGGTCCAAAACTTGTCTACATTCAACAAACAAGTGATCAAGCCAGTCTGTCCCCAGTATCACCACCCTTGACTGCAACCCAACGTGACTTCACAACCATGGCAGCCAAAATAACAACCCCTTCCGACATTCTAGAAAAACAGTAGACTGTCATCTTTAATGTGTTAATGCAGAGACACTTTTCTTTATATTTCAATGTGCTTCTATTGGAAGTCAAAAGGAAAGGTTTCAGAATGCTTCTGATTGACATGCTGAGTACTGAAGAGTTCTGGATACTTACTGAAAACATGTTATGTTGCCCATTCCTACCCCTGAAAGGTGCTTATCTCTTTCATATCCTCAAGGGGTTGTGGTTGTGGATGTCTTTAAGGAGAGTCAGAGAGTAAAAAAATCAGTCTTTTGGGATAAGATTCTTGCTGAAGTCCTCAAAAATAACTACTTCTTGTTATATTCAAAATCTCTAAGTTTTTGGCCATGAGATGTCATTGAAAAGTCAGACTGACCCCCTTCTAAATTTTCTATACTGACATACTTTATTCTGGAGAATTTGGAGTCAAGCACCCCTCTTCTCTTGGCTAACCAGCCAACAGAACCTCCATGTGGGCTTTAAGGTCATTTGACTCATAAGGTGCTGAATGGGTTTTTTCTTACTTGGAATGCTTCATTGATCCATTCTTTTTCTCAAGGCTCTGCTCAAAATAGGATGTACATTTGGAGGTGCCTTCACTCTTTCAGCAGAACAATAGCTCTCTGGTCTCCGCTACTTAGCCAAGATTCCTGTTAGACCTAGTTATATTTTCCTGGGATGGACATAGACTGTTGTCCCTTCCAGAGTGAATACCCTTAGAGGGCAGAAGCTGCCTCATATCCATTCTGTCATAGTCTGATGTTATGACTAGGCATGAGAAGGTGCTCAATAAACATTTATTATGTAAGTGAATAAATGAACAGTGCATATATCATGGTCTTTCCTAGGTCATAGAGTATCTATAGACTCCAGCAAATCATATCTCTTTTAACTTACTGAGCCATCTTTTAGAATGCATCAGAATGGTTAGATAATGTCAAAGAGACCTTCAACGTCTGGGATCTTATGCATATATGATTCAGTAAACATTTTCTATGTGTTGACTCTGAGTTTGCCTATTAAACTGTTATACATCCAAGACTTTTATTATTGTGCTAAATGTTACATCCAACCTTGACATCAAATATCTCACTTCCAAAGACTCCTGGCTCCAAATGCTAATGAAATAGTGTGACTATGGGCAAGAATCCACTTCACTGTAAGAGCATAACTGTGTTAACCAAACGGCCTCTTAGCTTTCCCGTCTCATCTGTCACTGCTTTGGGAGCTTTGATACCAACCTATAAATCTGAACACAACATTAACTTGGCTCATTTCATAGTGTGATGAATACCTACCACACACATCTTTTTCCATTCTCATCGATGAGTTTAGCAAAAGACAAGATGCTATCTATCTTGCTGCCTTTGAGTGGTAAGGAGCATCAACCTATAAAACCCAACTGAATTCTCCCTGCCCCACTTCTATCTTAAGCTTGAGAGACCAGAGAAACAAAGTTTTCCCTAACAGCTGTAGGTTGAGGCATTAGCACACAAGGACAAACTTGAAATTTATTAGGAAATGTAATTGGATGGGATGTTGAACTTACAAGGACATCATGCTCTCATACCTAGGGCAGGCAGCTCAGCAGACCCCTCAAGTCCTAGGACCTTGGGCACCATTAGAGTATTATAACTGGGGATTTTCCATTTATCAGAGAAGATTGCTATTATGGAGACCAGTTATTGCATTATTTTATTTCAACTTCACGGAACTGTGAAATCATCCATTTCTGGGAAGCATGGTCTTTGTGTTCAGTCAAGAAGTAAAATGTATGGTTCATATTACAATCTTATTAGCTAAGAAGGGATGCTTTCCTGGTGAGTTAGAACCTGTGGAACAAACCTTCTTACCCTCCTTCCCAGTGCCAGGCACTGCACGATTACCAGCTATTGGATGACCAATGCCAAGGGAGGCAATGCCCCCAACTGGCCACACAAAAGAAGCAAGACGAAAGTGAGAGTTTATTTATTGACTTCTTATTCTTGGTGAAAAACTATCTCATAGAAGTTAAGAAGGCAACTTCAAGTGGCAAAACAAGTAACTATTACTCAAAAGAATATACTTTCCCCCATTGTGATGTGGGATGTGCATGCCTGAGACAGACTGCATTCTAAAACACAGATATATATCTACCTGTTCAAGTCCATTCATTTCAAGAAAGGAGAGAATGGAGATGAAATAGGAAGCACTCGAAATCATAGACCATAGGCATAAGGTTGGGACTTAAATTTCCTTAACCTCAGCATATCAAACTTTGTAGAGTTCTCTACTTTGGAGAGGAAGCCTGGCACAGCCAGGGAGGGAGAGTCAATGGCACGGCTGGAGCTTAACACTGACAGGTGAACTCATCAACTGATCAAGCTAGTATGTTTGTGTTACTGGTGAGGAACAGGCTCAGAGAAGACAGTAACCACATCTTATTGATTTTACAATGAGTCAATCAAGATGGTGTGTATATAATGCCAAGTATCAAGGACCCAATTCCATGTCCCTTTTTGAATAGAGCTACTTAATTTTTAATATCATTATTATTATAATTACAAAATGTACTAATGTACTTGATAAAAATGTTAAACCACAAAGAAAATAATGAAAGGATAATGTAATTTTCTCCCTAAGCTTGTTCCCTACTGGTAATGGTTTAAAATCTTTTCTGATTATTCTTACACTGAATTCTCAACACTTCAAGTATAGTTCTCTTCATTTATTCATCTATTTGGTTAGTTTAGCTATTACATATTAGCTCATATTTTTAATCCCAGCAACATGTGCCAATCCATTCTGTTACACAGTAGAAAGAGAAAAATTACCACTTCCCATTTCTCATCCATTTAAAGATTTCTAAAGTCAAATTTGGCAACTGTAAAATTACTTTTGCGTCATCAAGATTTGCCAAACAGTGGGCTGTGGTGGCTAATACCTATAATACCAGCCCACAAGAGACTGAGCCAAGGGGATTGCTGTGAGTCTAAGGCCATCCTCTACTACAGGGTGAATTCCAGGACAGCCTGAGCTACAGATGGAGAGCCTGTCACAGCAAACAAAACAATAGCCACCCAGAGATTTAAAACACAAGTACATTTCTGTGGTTAAATCTTTTATAGTTATCCATAAGTTGGTTCTACATAGGAGGACCAATAAGCAAAACTTAAATATTTGACTGTACCAATATTATTCTCCATAAAACCAGCTATTATATATGGATCAAGAAAGAAAGAAAGTGGTATGTTTTGTCACTGATACTATATGTTGAAAGGAAGCAATTTTAACAACACATTTTGAAGGAGTCCTTTTTCTTTTGACTCATTAACTACCAGAAATCACCTCACACTTTAATTTGATTTATGTTTAATTCTTAAATTTGTGGTATCATCTCATGCGTCTCTTGGTATTTTTAACTTTTTTTCTTGACTATGAAAAAAAATACTCATATATACAATATGTGTAACAACTCCTGCATTTTAAATATACCTAATTAATCAACTAGTGCAGGGGTTCTTGACCTGTGGGTCATGACCCCTCTGGATCACAGGAGTCACCTAAGACCACCTGCATGTCAGATATTTACATTACATTAATGTAATTACATTACATCACGCCTTTAATCCCAGCACTCAGGAGGCAGAGGCACTTAGATCTCTGTGAGTTTGAGGCCAGCCTGGTTTACAGAGTGAGTTCTAGGGCAGCCAGGGCTGTTACAAAGAAGCACTGTCTCAACCACCACCTCACTCCCACCCCAAAAAAAAGATTAATATTTATAACAGTAGCAAAACTGCAGTAATGAAGTAGCAACAAAAATAATTTTATGGTTGGGGGTCACCACGACATGAGGAACTGTATTACAGGGTCGCAGCATTGGGAAGGTGGAGAGCCACTGATCTGTGGTAGCTTTGCCACCTGGCTGCATTGCAGACTGACTGGGATTTACAGTTTTTATTTTGTTTATATTTACATCTGCTTCTGGAGTAGTCTCACTGTTTCTCACAATCCTGTCTTTTGTCATGTCAGTCTGTGCATATGAGAATTGGGTTTTTATCCTTTACAAAATATATAAGGAAATCAACTTAAAGTGTGAATTTATTTTGTTTTATGGTTTCAAAGGTTTCAGCCGATGGTCACTCGATTGTGTTGTTTTTGGGGCCCTTTCATAGTGAGACAGGATGCCATGGTGGGGTGTGTGAGGTAAGGTGGCTCACCTCATATAGAAGACAGAGGTGTGATAGAGGAAGGGCTTAAGGAAGAGATATGCCCATCCCCAGTTCCTCCAAATGGGCCACACTGTCTAAAATAAGCCATCCAGCTCTAACGTCATTAATGGACTAATCCGTTTATAAAGTTAACAACCTCATGTTTCAGACATCCCTCTATAGCTTCGTTAGCTAGAGGCTGAACCTTCCACACTTCAAGTCTTTTGAGGAACATTTCATGTCTAAATCATAACTGCTATGTATTTGCTACATAGTATTCTCAGGCAATTGGCAAAAAGTTGGCAAAAGATTTTTTGAGGTCTTACATAAATAACGTAAAATTTTCTTTCTCATCTTTGACCTTTTCTTCTCACTTCCCTTTTCCAACTTTGTTTTACTATCTGGGTGAAGTTCCTGATTTCATCTTACATATTTTCTATAGATTTTTTTCTGACATACATCACCCCACGCTCTGTTCTCTACCAGCCTGCGAAATAAGAGCAGTCTTCACCTGACAGTCAGCTCTTAACACTTGGTACCAAAAACCTATCCTAGCAACTTTTGAATGCCACAGGATGAAATTATGGGATTCTCTCTGGATAGAGGCTGGTAATCCCAAGTGCTTTCTCTGGGAGGGACGGTTGGATAGGTCAGATGCTTCATTAAGAGGCTTCTCCTTAAGTAGCTGGTATCGGTCAGTCCTTCATCTTTGGTTTTCTACCTAGACCTCAAGTTCAGAGCCCCTTTGGAGCCTCTGAGGATTATAACAGCACCTGCTCCCATGTTGCTTCCTCCTCTGTTTTGGTCCCTCGTTGGCTTCACCCTAGTTGCCCACTGACTTGAATTCATTTGCTTTTCTTCAAAACCCCCCAGAGTTCTGCTGTTCCTACTTTGGGTTTTTTATATCATTTTAAAAAATCATGTTTATGTTTCCACTATGCTGATAGAACTCAAGAAGGGGAAGGGGACCTATGCATGTTCAAGTCTACATCATAGCCCTGAAAACCCTCAATCCTGTTTTAAAATGCTGTAGACTTTTGAAAGGCGTATCTAAAGTCTTTGGTGTTTTCTCATGTTTTTCTGTCTGTGTGATCTGGCTGCCATAGCAAAATGCCACGGGTTCGGTGACCACGGATTAGGTATCTTAACAGAAATGTATTTCTCAGTTTCAAGGCTGAACTGTTTAAGATCAAAGAGCTGGCAGATTTGGTTCCTGGAGAAGGCCCACTTCCTAAGTGAGAGATACCTTGTCAGTGTGATTCCACTGACAGGAATGGGGGAAGGGAGAAAGAAGAGAAAGGAGAGAGTTTTTTTCTTTTAAGACAACAGTCTACCGGGATTAGAGCTGGGCTCTTAGGACCCTGTTAATCCTAATTTCATTGTAAAGACTCCATCTCAAATGACAGTGATACGGGGGCTGGGCCTTCAACATAGGAATTTTGAAGATACCTAATTCATTCTACCCTACTCTCTAATCAGTTGATCATGAAGAACATTATTTTTAAAATGGACTATATCATTTAATCACAAAATAAGAGCATAAATTAAATTGCATAAAACTAAATTGTGATACCAAGACCGTTTCTAACTATAAGCTACTGAAATGAAATAAACCTATGATTTAAAAAAAAAAATAGAAAATATTAGAAGACAAAAAACTCAGCCTAGGTGAGTACAGGTGAAGTCAGGTGTCTCTCACACATACACCCAGGTACACAAAGCACCCATGGAGGAGACTGTCCTCTCCTCTGCCTTGTGGGTGGTAGGACCCTGTAAATCCCTATGTGCCAGTTCAATCCCATTTGCTTGGCTGTAGCTGGACCCTGATGGGCCTTATCTTATTGGCAAAGGCACATGGCAATTAAAATGGCATTGACAATCTTCTGATCTGTCTTGTGTAACAGAAAATTCAGATTAAGGAAAGATTATGCTAATGGAAGACGATCGTAGAGCAGGAAGTGCTTTTTGAAGACAGCGTGTTCAGCTCCCTGACTGACATACTCTCCCATCTATTACATCCTGCCTAATGGTCTCCTCTTGATCATCTCCAGTAACAGGGGTCCTGTAGCCTCCAGAGGCAGCAGTTTTTTCTTAAACAGCACAGTTAAAAGGCCTTTAAACACAGCCCTGATCTAGCTCTACATACCTCCCAGTTGTCATTACTAGCTGTGTTCTCTGCGACATAGATGGAGAATCGAAATGTCTGTCACACGCAAGAGGGATTTATATTTTCTATTAACAGAACAGGTAAGGAAGATTCTTAATGTCAGCGACAGTTGTCATTTCCCTATCTAAAGACGCATTCCTCAAGCGGGTATTTTTACGAGGAGCAAAACTGCTAAGTGAAAGCTTTAAAAATAATTCCATTACCTACCTCACAAAGACAGAGTGACAGCTGATCATTAGGAGAAGAATGTCTTCAGAACTTGTTAAGAGATGAGATTTCACCCATCATAAAGCAAGGCGCGTGGCAGCATCCCACCGAGGGAGCTGTTCGCTACTGGCCCGCGTCATCTCTATGGTTTTGACTTATGAGACTGAGAGGACAAAGAACTCAGCACAGGTGAGCACAGGTCAGGTCAGCCTCATGGTCCCTGATGAGACGAACTCAGTCTGGTGGGAAACAGCATCCACAGAAGCAACGAGATGGGGTGTTTTAGAATTCCTGGAGTGGCCGCTGCTTGTGTCGTCTGTCCAGAAAGACCCGGTGAGTCCAGGAAGATGGCTAAGCTCCCACCACAGGTGCTCGCCAAAGGACGAGGGTCTACCTGAGTGCAAGCCCTCTCTGTCTTTGGCACGTGTCTAAATGACATTGGCGGGGTCTGCAGTAGTACAGAACCAGGAGATCTGAAAAGCCATTACCTTCAGCCCTTTGCCGTTAACCGTTTCTGTGACTTAGATGTCTGCAGTCACCGTTCAGTCAGTGGAAAAGAAAATATTGAACTGCGCTAAACTGTACTAGAGTGTACATCGAAGCTTTTGTTCCTTAGAGCACAGAGCTCTCTCTCTTCCGCTCTCCCATGATAGCGTGCCGTTGTTCCTGACCTGGCCTCTTCACCGTTCCACTCTTCCTGCTTGTTTCTCCCCGTTCATCTCTCCATTCATTCAGCTCCAACAACTCAGGCGGCCACACTGCTCTTGAAAGACTCCAGTAAACTCCCACCTAAGGGTCTTTGCATCTGTCTACAGTTGCTCTCCTCCCCTCCTCCCTATAAGGACCAGTCCCTCACTACAACTAGGACACTGTGTTCTCTCCAGTTGTGACCACCGTTAGCATGGTTTTCTCGACTGCTTTGTACAAACTACAATTCCCTGTCACCTTCTTTCTCCTTGTCCTGCTTTTACTTCTGTATTCCTATATTTCTTCATCTTCAGAGCACTTATCAAAGTCCTCATATTTTATCCAAGACGAAGAACTTATGCATGTTATAAACGTATGCGTCGAGCTGGGCGGTAATGGAGCACACCTTTAATTCCAGCACTCTGGGAGGCAGAGACAGGCAGATTTGTGTGAGTTCAAGGTCAGCCTGGTCTACAGAGTGAGTTCAAGGACAGCTAGAGTTACAACAGTAAAACCCTGTCTCAAAAATAAATAAATAAACAAATAAATAAATAAAATGTGTGTATGGACCTATATCCCCAATAAATGAAAGTTCCATGGAGTTAAGGGACTTCGGTGGGTACAAATGTTTCTGAAAGCACACTGAAATAACACCCGTGCTGTTTATGAAAGGGTGAAGAGAGCCTTCAGAGGGCAGAGCACTTCTCTGAACACGTGGTTCAGAACCCCACCTCCTATAGACAAAGTGGCTGTCCTGCCTCTGCTCTATTCTTCAGTCCCCAGTGGAACCCAAATGTTCCGTGTTAGTCACTGCTGGTGTCACTGAGAAACCAGCGACGGAAGCCCGCTGCATGCCTGTTTGTTAGTTCAGGGAAGTCACATAGACGAGAACTACACATCGCTTTGTAAATTCAGAGTGAAACGTTAACAGTGTGTTTCCAGATGGGGAAACATGATGGCGAGGAGCCTTCCGGGTCTTCCTATTTAATGTGAAGGGAAAGTTCACTGCGAGAGATCACCCTGGGAAGAAGGTAGTACATTTGACATTGCTGGAAGCATTTGAGAAAGTGGATGCAGAAGCCGAAGCAACTTACAGGTTGACAAGAAAAGTATGGATCCTCACCGCAGATAGCTCCTGAAGCTTGGATACCCAGGAGACACCTTGCTGTCCTAGTGCTGTGGCTAAGCATCTTTGATTCCCACTCCATCGTCAGCAACTTGCAGAAAGAAGTTGGAACTGGAGTCTGCTCGGACTGGCTAACCGCACCACACACCCGGCAGATGTTTCTTTTGTTAAGTGATAAGCATAGTTACTGATTTCAAGGGCACATTTTAGTAGCAGAGTAAGCACAAGAGATGAGGACCCAGGACAGCTAGAACGTTGGCTCCAATTCTGCATCAGGAATCGGTCTAGGGAAGGCCTGAACCTGATGCACATCTTTTAATCCAGCACCTAGTCTTCAAATAAGAAAGATAAAACAGAACAGGCCCAAGAGGCATTGCAGTTCTATAATCTCAGAACACCGTAAAACATTCTCTCCAGTATTTCCCCTCACCATTGGCTAGTGCCTTTAATTTTAGAAGCATACTGTATTTGCATCCCTTAGGAAAGCTATTCCTTTTTATAGTCATGACACAGGTCCTCTCAAACAGACAACAGGCCAAGCCACAGTCAGACCCTATTTATCCTCAGGCCCATTTCCCAGTAGTCTGACTCATTCAGGACCTTTTGATCCTGAACTAATTGGAAGAGCCCTCCTAAGCATCCACTGTAGCTGGCAGCAAGTCCCAGCCTTAAAGAACATAGGCACTATCCCTCATGAATTCATTCAAAGCTGAGAGTCCAGATTCTTGGCTTGTATCAATTAGCCATGTCTTAGGGTAGAAAATGTCTTCCTGCCTCTTCTTCCTGGTGAATTCCTATATGTTCTTGGAATTTATCTGAAATTTCCCGCATATCCCTATGCCCCACAGAGTTATGGCTCTAGCTTGTTTACCGTAACCGTAGCACTCACCTGCCTTTATTACAGCCACTCTGAGTTAGAGGTATGTCTTGAAGATGCAAGGCTTTGCTGAGGACACTCACTGGAATGCTTTATGAAATACATTGCCTAAGACAGAACTTAGCTTCCCCCAATGTATGCATAAAGCATTTTCTGGAGACTTGTAGTGACCTGGCTTCCCGGAAAAGGAATACAGTGTCTTGAAATAGAATGGTTGATAAAGACATTCAGGAGAGACAAGTGCGTGAGTTTTGAACAATAGCACAGGTGATATCACAAGGTACCGAGAGGCGAGAGGCCTGAAACATACTACAGACTGGCAGTGCTGATGGGGATGCTAATGGGTGTGTAGTGTGACATCTCTGAGTGATTCTGAAATTATGTAGTTTGGTACGCCAGATGGGAATTGAGAATTTCTGGAAATGTCAAATACATTTCAGAAAGATGCTTATTAAAAAGAGCTTACTATATTCATTTGGCATTTGACAAACTTCAGTTATCTGGAAAAAGCCATACTAACAGATGAGTGAGACATGACCCCGAGTCATCAACTGACAAGAGCTAATGAAAGATTACCGTTTCCCCAGCGCTGTCCAACGTGTGCCGGGAGACAGCCGAGACTGGACTGACCAGCGAGGGAAGGGACAAAGCTGACAAAACTAGACCAAGTGTAGTTTGCACCAGTGGGCTCGGATCATGGAAGTGAAGGCCCTGGTAGATGGAGAAAGGGCCAGGCTGGACTAGAAGAGACAGGAAGGGAGGCTTCCCATGAGACGTGTCAACTCTTACACTCTAGAGAAGGTCAGGGATAGTAAAGGGAAGGAGAAGGTTTTCTGGCTAAAGTTCTGGGGTAGGACTAGCAAGAACAAGTGAGATAGTACAGTTCTGTCTAGTAGAGCAGCAGGTAGGATAGTAGATAAACCAAATGTCAGTGCGTAGGCACCATTAGCAGTAGGGCAGAAACGCCATGATGTAGATATAGTGGACAAGGGAAAGGCACAGATTAGTTGACAAGCGAGTAGTGTAAGTGTTTTGTCTAATTTTAGCTGTGTCGTTAAGTCAGAAGTAGCCTGATTGCACTGGTGTGCTAGTGTCTAGACTCATGTTACTTTTCCATGTGCCTTCCACCAACCACATGCCAAGAAGCCGACAGCCAAGCGTACACACTGCTTAGTGTGAACGAACTGGCTCTCGCTTTCCTCCTTCCTTTGAATGCCCCATGTTAACCATGTCCAAGTCACTGCACTGTAGAGAAGCAGAGGCTTAGAGGAACAAAGATAGAGTCCTAGTGACACAGATTGGCCTCCCTGCTTCTCACTCTTATTCTGACTCCCCATAAGAGTCAGGGTGATTCCTTCAAAACTACAAACAGTAGCCTCCTACGTTACTACAAAGACTTGGGACCATTCTGACATGGACTCTACCTTACCATCTTCCTTCCTGCCTAGACTGTAGCGATACTAGCTCTACATGGCACCCTGTCTTCCCGGGGTTTTTTTTCTTGCTTTTTCTTATGCCTGGAATTCTTTTCTCTAGAATGCCCACTTCATTTGTTTCTATATGACCTCGTTTAAATGTTGCTTCTGGGGCAGAGGGGGTGTGTGTCTTTTCACCATCTTATACAAACAATACCACCATGGACCCCTAGATCTCTCTTTTAATGATTCATTTTTCCTTCCTGGACATTATCACCAGGCAATGGTCTACATACTTATTGTCCCCTTACTGTCAATCCCCTACATCCAAGCCATCAGTCTTAGTTCTTAAAGGGCAAAGATTCTGCCTTACACCACGATCTCTGTGCTTAACATAGTGCATTCAGAGGAGAGAATGTAGCTCAATGGTAGAACATACACTAAACATGAAGAAGGCCCTGGGTTCAATAGTCATTAAATGAACAAAAGAATGGATGAATAGTGAACTTACCGAAGACTTTAATAAGTCCATGAGTCATAGGCAAATTTGTGTCATAGTTTTCTAAAAACCATCACAGATATTATTAAGGGTCCTTGACCAGTAATTTGAACTAGTTCCATGGGACATGAGTAGACACCAAGAATCCTGAGGCTTCTTCTTGGATGGGAAATTTCACTGCATTGTGACTTAGTTTCTTTCATTTCTAAGACGGGCACACAACACTTGATTCATTTCACGCCCACTAGACATATGACCATTATAATATGATATGCTACGATGCATTTGTTCTCGCGACTCCTAGGAGTCAGAGATACTCTTAGGAAGTCTACATATGTTGCTACAGCTGACCTTTGGGAGAGTCCTACAATGAGGCGTTGCTATTCTTATTCTACTGTTACACACGATGGAGTTCAGAGGCAGGGGTTAACAGTTTACTCCAGCCACACAGCCAGGCTATGGTGGGTTAAACTGTAACACAACACTGGGTGAATCCATAACATAAGTAACAGACTATGGAAATGCATTTCTCTCCGTGCTACAGGTTGGGAAGTTCAAGATCTATTTTCCAATCTTTGAAGAAGGCATGTTATATACAGAAGTGTCATCTATGGGTCCTCACATGACAAGAGCAAAAGAGCACACAGTGTCCAGTCTTTTGCATGGCACCAATCTTGTTTATGAGAGCAAAGACCTCCAGCTTCCGAAGGATCCATCCTTTAATTTTTTTTTTTTTTAAATTTTTACTGGGAATGAAGCTTCGATACAAAATTAGGACAGGACGCAACCTTCGAATCATAGCATCATGGACAAAGAATGGCGGCCTGTTGCTCTGCTCTCAGACGAGGACAGAATGAGCCGGGGGATGAGTGGGAGGAATCAGTTGTGGAGAAGCGTCCACTTCTCTCAGCTGACAGTGTCTCTTAGGGTGCCCTCCACGTTGGTGAATGGGGAAGCTGAATGCCAGCCATAGCCAGAGGCTGAGCTATTATACACGTTTGGGCAAAAGCAAAATTGGGGCACAGAATGGACTTCTGTTGAGGCAAGGTTTTCAAAGGGTTTGATGCCCACGCTGATAGTTTCTGTTGGCACAAATGAACTCTGTTCTGCCGAAACCAAATCTCTCCGTACACTGCCTTTCTTCCTCCTTCCTTGCCTCTTGTCTCTTTCTCCCTATACTTTACTGGGTAAAACCAAGAAATAATACATTTTTCTTTTTTAAAAAAAGTCTAGTTTCAACTGAAAAGAAAGTAGACAGCTCACGAGCTGATGGTGAAATTTTTAGAAATTTTGTGTCTAGTTATTAAAGCCATTGTTAAAATTTTAATTACATATCTTGCAATTACATGATAGCAAAAACAGCAATAACTGTGTAAAGCCATCAGTTGCTAATTACTTTTCTAGAGTTTATAATTTATTTTCTATAATCTCATGTTTATTTGCACTGTATAATAATATAGGTATATCTTTCCAACGTAGATTTAAATTGGTCAAGGGTGGAAGTATTTGCATCATACACATATTCAATCCTTACAAATTAAGGCCCGATTTATCACTTTGTGAATTATCTAGAAGGAAGTGATGGATAAGGTACTAAATGCAAACTAAACTTAAAAGTGTCACAAATATTTAGTGATTATGTTGTGACTAACACACACAGTTTGAGAAAATCAGTGTTCCAAAACAATACTCTGAATCAGTTAAGGATTTGTATGTGTGACTGGGGAGTGAATGAGACCCTAACACACATCTTCAATATTTCACTTCCCGCTTACTCATTAACCAAAGTGAGAATATCAGCTAATATCCATGTTTAAGCTACATGCATTGTTTATCAATCGCTATCATTGATTGGCAGCAGTTACAAGAGTTTGGAAAAAATCAATGGAAGCATCGTATCCCGTGAGACTCAAAGGGCTATAGGAAATTTATCACAAAGAATTCCATACATTTATCATGTATACATCGTGTACTCTACATATTTTATATTGGTAAATTCACATCGAACCAATATACTAATCTATGTAACACACACACACAGATATATGTCTTTTTTCCTAAAGAGCTGGTTGATAACTATTTGCTGACCAATCACTAGTTCTTAGAAAATGGATATATATATGTGTGTGTGTGTGTGTGTGTGTGTGTGTGTTTTATACTATATAATATATAATGGTGTTATAAATACTATATAATGGGTATGTTGTAGATTTTATATATATATATATATATATATATATATATATATATATATATATGATATAAAACATATATAATATAACCATTCATAACTTTGAGCCTGGGATAAGCGTTATAGATAAATGGAAACTAGATCAAGAGTCTATAATGTTACCAGATTGTATTTACTGCTTTACCGTTCTCATCTCCAGTGTTTCTACTTACTTACATAGTTATTCCTGATCTCCAGAGAGAAGTCTGCAACTGTAGTCTTTCACTCTGAGGTCACCTCTCAAGGTACAGACAGACATATGTTGGATGGGGCCTAGGGTAGAGCTCAGAAAGGAAGGAGTAGGCTGGGAGAAATGCTTCCTGGGTCAACTTCTCACCTCCTCATTTGAAAGATGCAATGCCCTAGGAGTACGATTCCACAAGGAACAAACAGGTGGGCATTTTAAAAGGCTAACCTCCTGGAAGCCTGTATGTAACAACCCACTGCACAATGCTGTGAGATATACATTAAGCACTCCATAAATGCAATCAAGAGTAAACTAACAGAGACTGACACCAGAAGTCGCTACTTTTTACTATGAGCACCCTATGTCTTATATAGTGTTAGGTGTATAACTTTTGCTTAACGTCTCTAAGGACTTTATTGTGTATTAGTTTGAATAAGAATGGTCCCCATAGGGTCATGTGTTTGAATACTTGGTTCCCAGTTGGTAGAACTATTTGGGAAGAATCAGGAGGTGCGGCCTTGTTGAAGGAGGTGTGTCAGCGGGGGTGGGCTTTGAGGTTTCAAAAGCCCATGCTTTCCCAGTTAATTCTCTGTCTCATGCTTGTGGATCAAAATAAGCTCTCAACTATTGCTTCAGCATTCTGCCTGCCTGCTTGCTGCCTTCTCCCCACCATGACGGTCACACACTCTACCCCTCGAGGCTGTCAGCCAGTTAAACACTTTGTTTTGTGAGTTGTCTTGGTCATCGCAGATATTAACACAGAGTAGATGATGTGCTCTTAAGCACCTCATGAGCCATTACACTAGCGTCATTCTCCAGGCAACCTTGTGAGAGCGATGGCTGGATTTTGCCATCCATCATCCCCTCTTCTGGGTGCTCACATAGCTAAGACTCTAGTTTCCAGTCCCCTCCTGAGTCCATGCATCATATGACCTGAGTGATCAACGGGATGGAAGTCAAAGACAGGCGTCTCTTCCAAGTTGCCCCTCCACGTTTTGTGTCAGGACTCTTGGACAACTATTGGAGTTGCTAGGATGGATTCTCAGCCTGAGTCCCTCTGAATGGCTAGAACAGAGTCCCTGCTCCTCTGAAAGTACACTGGAGGATTTTGTGAAAGACGAGTAACTTCTTTCTCATTAACATGATTGAATTGACTCGTTGACACCAGTTACGCTGTCCCAACAGAAATTTACAGTTAAGGTCACTGAAACACAGGCAACTTGTCCTGATTGCACACCTAATACCAGTAGAATTTAGTCTGGTGGATTTTAAATAGTCTGGACCCAAAACACATGACCTTAGCCATATTCTATATGCACCCTTACGAACTGGAAGGAAGTTATATGCCCTGAGCCTCCCCCGGAAAAAGCCTGAAATTCGTTCCTCAAGAAGATCTCTGAGCCCAGCACCTGATGGGGGAGGTGCGGGGGTGGCTTGCTCAAAACGAGGGGTGGGCTCACTCAGAGGACTAATGGAGAAGGAGACGAGACAGGCAGCTCCATGCCCATTTCACAGATAGGAAGACTGATTGATGGCAGTGAAGGGCTCTGCTGCTGCCCACCTATTCTCAAGACAGCCACTCATCTTGTCCCTGAGAGCCCTTAGTCTATCGATACACGGTCCACCAAAGAGTAAAAAACTCTTTGGGGATATGGGCTTTCTAAGGCACAGTCTCCTCCAGAGTCCAGTGAGAAGGAGCAGTTTTTGACTGTGCTGCTGGAGGAGAGCCAGACTCACCTGCTGCCCTGCAGGGCGGTGGCAGGGTGGCAGGGCACAGTCTCGACCCCCTCCCCGTCTCCTCCCCTCCCGATGACTCTGGGGTCCCCTCCGCTGTGATCCGCAGCTCTGCATTGCAGGGTTCTCCGTGGGCTTCGGGGTCGCCGTGCCCTGATGCTTCCTTTGTCCCTGCCCCAGCCTGCGAGGCTCGGTAGCTGGAAGCCAGAGCAGCCAGGCGGGGCGTGCCCGGGCGCTGCTCGGTGCACCAGCACCATCTAGAGGTGGCTGCGTGCAGTCCAGAAAGCCCAGAAGCCTCCTTTGGGAGCCGCCTTGGGATAGCTGCCACTCCCACTCTGGCCCCACTTTGGGTTGCCTGGTTAGCAAGAAGTGGTTACAACCCCACCCTCTTAGCTTTCTCTCTTTCTCTCTTGAGGTGGCATTCTATCTCTAATCAAACTCCGTCTTCTGATTCGCTGACAGACCAGGAGAGAAACTGAGGCTTTGGGAGGGGGGTGCGGTGGAAGCAGGGGAGGGAATTAAACGTTAAACACAGACTACAACAGGCCAAAGGGCAGAACCAGGTGTGAAAGCTGGAGTGTTCGGTCTCAAATCTACGCATTTAGCCTCTTTGTCTTCCACTAGCTACTTCCTGTGTGACCTTGGCCAGATCAAGCGACCCACCCCTCAGAGACCCAACTGTGTCACTTTACATTAGGAAGCATTCACAAGGCCTTCCTTGGTCTGAAGGGCGAGCCAGTCACGGGAAAGAATTGTACAGTAAAACACCGCCCAAGCAGGTAAATCAGAAGGTGTGAGTCACTGGTCGGGTGAAGAAGAAAGGATGTCTGAAAAAAGAGCTTACTCCATAAACCCGCCAAATTACCCTTCCCACAAAGGCAGAGCTCCAGGCAGAGGCAGCTCTCTTTAGACTCTGACTTTGAGGCTCAAGGCCACGGTTATTATCTCCATTTTACAGCTGAGAAAAGCGAGGCAGAAAGAGCCATGGATATTTTCTCAGAGTTGAGTCCCAGGGAAACCAAGAATGACCTCATCATTTGCTGGGGCTTAGCCCCTCTGAGTCTGGGTGGGAACGTCCTCAAGGAGATTCTGGAATGTTCTAAAAGCATATTAGGAGAAAAGAAAGACCCAGCAGTAGTGTCAGTTTTACCATCCATCAATGGGTATGCCAGGAATTCTGACATTGCAGTCTAACTGTAACATTCATGAAAAACCCAGATCTGAACATAGATAAGTTGGTTGATGTGTAGACACTTCACACAAGTTCAATGAAAACAGATTTTTCTGTTTGAGTGCCAAGGAAATCTCTGAAATACATCAGTTGAAAACCAGGATGGAGAAAGCGCGTGTTCCTGAGGGTCCTCTACCATTGGAAGAAGGCGGCAGGGGCATTGGGTCTGGACAAGAGGAGACCCGGAGCACAGCGAGAGCATCCTGTGAGTCCAGGAGGGCGGAGACAGGGATGAGTGAGCCCCAGAGGGAGCGAAGATGAGAGAGGTATGTGTGGGAGTGATGAGATGGCTCAGCGGGTAAAGGTACTGGTCCTGCAAGCCTGACTGCCTGGGTTCAATTCCCAGATCCCACATAAAAGTGCAAAGAGAGAACTAAATCCACAGAGTCGTCCTCCAACCTCTTCAGGTGCGTAAGGTGGCAAATATGATGCCCATTCCTGCTCACACATCATGTGTGCCCATGTGCACATATGTGCACGCACACGCCCACACACACACACACACACAGGAGAGATAGAGGTATGTATATATATATGTATATATATATACACATATATATGTATATATGTACATATATATATATGAGAGAGAGAGAAAGAGGGGGGAATAATAAATAAATCAAAATAAATTTTGAAAGAAAAATGATTGCACAGTGAAAGGGTAACACGATTAGGTGGTTTGCGCACAAGGAGCAGCAGAGACACTGCAGCCATGTGGCTTGTGTGGTGGCCTCCTCCCCAAAGCCACTCTCTGCCCATCCCCTCTCCCTACAGGACATGTTCTGCTGCTTCTTTGCTTCATGGGCTTCCCTGATGCCTTTTTCTCATTGGTGTACCGACGGTATTCCTGTGGCTGCCAAGACCTGAGGCAGCACGTGTGAGCATCTCTTCCTCCCGGTACACTTACCTGCTGTACCTTGGGACAGCAGGCTAGGCCACCTTGGGACATGCTGGGTCAGTCATTTGTACAGACTTCTGTGATTCTCCTGAACTCTGAATGCACCTCTTCCCATCAGTAGAAAAGGGGGCTGATTTCCCACCTTAGGAGTCTCAGTGCCACAGCCTACCTCTACGTGGCCTTTCTCAGAATCATGTCCTGCTGCTCACACTGTACGCTCCTAGGTCCTGGACTGTGTTTATTACTGTTGCCCTACATATTCCACCAGGGTAGTGCTGACTCTGTGATGGTTTTCCAGAAATACTGTTGCTATTCTCAGCACACTGAAGATCTGACCAGACCCAGATGACACAGTCAAATTATCCCCAAATACCTGTGCAGGCAGAATACGTGAGGCTTATTACACGCATACCTCATATGAACTATGACATCAGCTTGGGCATGTATAGAAATTCATCTAATTTCTGTGGTTAATCATCTATGCACTGTTTTCATAACTTATCAGAAAACTCTTCATTTATCCCTATTTTGCCTGGCCACAGTCTTTGAGTGGAACTCTTATGTCTTCCTTGGAGTCAAGAGGTCAGACTTGCTCTCAGATGCAGAAGGAATGAGAGTCTGGTCATGAGAGTGGTCAACTTTATAGGACATCGTCCTACTCAGAATACGAGGTCCATGATACTCTGCAACTCTAGCTGACCTGGTACCTCCAAAGCCTGGGGCTTCTGACGTTACTTCTCTTGTTGTCTAACCATGTACTCGAGCATCATGCCATCTCTTGGCCGTAGACCTGGGTCTAGAGGAGTTCCTTCTATCTTCAGGTACATGACACATGATCCCACCTTCTCTCACAGTGCTCCTGCCCTGGAGCCCAGACCTCCAAGATTCCCACCCTCTTGAGAATGCTCTGTAGTATGGATCATCTCATGCATCTCATGCATCTCATGCATCTCATGCATCTCATGCATCTCATGTATCTCATGCATCTCATGTATTTCATGGATCCAGGAGCAGTAAACCTCAAAAAGGGAGTTTAAAATAAGCCTTTTTCTTTCTGGAATGTTCTTCACTTAGCTTCTGAGAAATGTGCTCATTTCTTTTTTAATTAACCAACTCTACTGAAGACTGTCAAGAACTGTTACCTCTGCTAGGCCAGAGAAAGCCCCTAGACTCACTTTCTCCATAGCAATTGACAATTCACCTCATAGGCTTTGAGGGTGGCGATGACACATGTGTAGGTATGTGCGGGTACATACACTGGTTCCTGCGTGTACAGAGGTCAAAAGCCGACATCTGGTGTCTTCCTGTCACTCTCTACCTCATTTATTCATTTTTGAGACAGGCTTTCTCACTGAATCCAGGGTCTCTACTCTGGTCTCTGCTTCCTCCGGTGCTAGGATTACAGGCACGCACGATTGTATCCAGCCTTTACCTGTGTGCTAGGGATGCAAGGCCGGGCTCTCATGCACAATTACTTTGCCCGTCGAGCCATCTCTCCATCACCTCATCAGTTTTTATCCTAAAAATGAAGCATATTGGTTGACTTTCTAGGGACAATCTGATGGGCCACATAGAAAGAGAAGACCTAACATTCCTGTCATTAAAATAGTATACAATGTGCTCAGCCTCCCTAGATAAGGTGTTCCAGTAGGTGGGGCTGCAGCCAGGAAGGCTCTGAGCCTTGTACAAGGGCACCAAGCTATCTGAACAGCTGGGTCTAGTTCTCCTCTGCAGAACCCTAGCATCCCTGTTATTGTCTTTTCTATGGGTCTTCTTTCTGTGGGGGGACATTTCACTGTCTCAAGCATGACCTAAATTTGCAGCCTGCTGGAGACCTTCTATTTTTACTTCCAATTCTATTTAAAGCACAGCTCTCTGCTCCATCTCACTCCAACTAAAAGCATGTTAGAGTCAAGGACCCTCGTTTTGATGTCTGATCCTCAAGTAAAGTCTGTGGTATCCAGGGAACATTGCATCATACTACTTGATTAGATATCTCAAAATACTGCTCCTAATGAGGCCTGAGACAGTAGTATTGGCTATCCAATGAAACAAGGGTAGCCCCGAATCTCTGCCTCTGTGCACTGACAGATCAAATGTAGGATCTCTTTCTGTTCCTTCTTTGGATGGTGTGGACATCTCATGGGGTAAATGAACAGATCATGAAGGGTCTTGCCAAGAAACTGGGTCCCAGCAAAGCTCAAGGTTTGAGAACTCTTTGAGGTGGAGGATCTCCTAAAGGTATTTTAGTCATTCCTTGATAGTACAATTAAAAGGGAAAGGGGCCGAGGTGAGGGGATGATTTCCCTGTGGCCAAGCAGATGGAGGTAAGAATGGGAATGTCATGTATCCCAGGAACTCAGATTAATCAGTGCCCTCTGTGGGTATTATCCTTTAATATATTATCACTGAGAAATATGTAGGGCACAAGTTAGTATCCCTAATTTATTAAGGAGACTACAGCCTGGGGAGTGGAAATGTCTTATTTAGGACTGTTTGTCTATTAGTGGAGCCAGAGCTAGAATCTAGGTCTCTTCCCCTGGACAGAAACGAAGTGCAAGATTTTCAACCCTGTGCATGTGACTGCTTCTAGACTTGTCTTTCTGGGCAGGAAAGAGGGACATCTTGGCATCCCTCTCAAAGGAGCCAGGAACTGGCTTAGTAAGACCCGGTTTGCCCCTCACTCCACATCCACTCCCCTTTCATCCTGCATTGAGACAAAGGGGAAAAGGACCCAGGTTTGCCATCATGAATACTTGAGTTAAAATCCTGACTCTCATTCTAGCCGCTCGGATGAACTTGGCCATCACTCTTTGAACCCGGGTAGTGTTTCCAGTTCCTAATAGTGATAAACACCTTTATTCCTTGACTGCTCTGTGTCCACTGCATTGACCAGGTTCATGCCATGGGATTTTAGTGTCTGTGTCTAAGCCTTTGTTTTGATTTAAAACGCACAATGCTTTCTTCTAGGTGTGACACAGAACTGAGGTTGCCATTGTCCTTAGCCTCAGAGGTCTCTTAGTAATGGCTTCTCACATGAATTAGGCCTTTATCTGGCTTGCTCTATCTATATTAGCTCACTAATTGCTTCCAGTAGGACAGTCTCATTGGTACAAAGCAGATCGTTGCTCAGCTGTCGAGGCTACTGCATTGCCTACGATTGGTCCCTGAGGACTTCTAGACTGCGTGCTACCTCGATCCTCTGCCTCAGTGTGATGAGGACACCTACCAGATGCTACTTCAGTTCTAATGTATCTGTCATTCACCCTTTTCTTTTGTAAAATAATGCAATTTTTTTCCCCAGACTTGCACTGATATGAGTTGAATCAGCAACAAAGAAGAATGAGCCAGAGAGCCATTTCAGGAATGCTTTCAGTCTGCCCTCAAGGTCAAGGGATTCGCTGTCTTATTGTCCTCTGGTTATTATGGCCCAAGCGACTACTCCAAAAGTTTCCTGCTGCCACTGTGCCGCTAATGAGACCCTTCCTATTCTTCATGTGTCCCTCTGCTCATTTACTGTGTGGTTAGGTCTGAGGGTATCAGGCCTAAGAACCCTTTTCAAGTTGAACTGATAAAACCTCCTCATTCTGCAGAAATGAAAGCCACAAGAGGGACAGTGACTTGCCCATGAGTGCTCAGTTAAGGCTTCTAGCAGGTGTCCTGGTTCTTGACTACTCTTTCTTCTACCAAGCACACGAGGGGGAAGACTCTACAGATCATCGCAAGCCTTATGAGAAAAAAAATGACAGACTGAACAGAATAAAGTAGAGGTGCCTCAGCCAATTAGTAAGAGGATGGAGACAGTCACTGTGATGCTGTGAAGAGCTGGTCTCTGTTTAGGAAGGGAGGGGGAGTCAGGGATTTAGTGTGTAACTATTGCTCTTTGTCACTGAATCCTTGGTGCCTTCATAGTGACAACCGTATATGACAATGTGAAGAGTTGTATTTCCAACAGGCTCAAGGAGTCACGTGCATCAGAACCTTTCTTTGCTCTCTCTGCTTCTGCCTCTGAATGGGAGAGTCTGAGAGATGGGAACAGACAGTGCCACCACCCTTCCTTGCTTTCTTCTGCTCATCGCTCCTTCACTGTTTGGCTTTGAACTCATTGTGTAGTCCAGGCGCCCTTGAACTCACAATCATCATGTCTCAGTCTCCCAAGTGCTAACATTACAGGCACAACGTGGCCAATGAACTCATGAATTCCCAACAGCTACTCAGAGGAGTGTACAGGGCCCGCACAACACCGGAATATTAAACATCTGGTCATGGATGGAGGAGGGCCTGGTGAAGACAGACATCTCCCCCAGGGAGCTGTTGGCAGTAGACAGATGCCGGAGAAGGGAGAAGCTGTTGTCTTTAGCTGTGTTGTCACCGAAGACAGTGGATAGCTCTGCACCCATGCTCATGAGCAGCAGCCCTGGTTAAACTCAGTGGCTCTTACAATAATACAAAACAAAACGAAAATTACAAAAAGATACGGTAGTGGGAGGGGGATGGGTTGGGATGCAAAGGTATTGAGGGTGGATAAAAGAGAGTAGAAGGTGAGTGTGACCAGAACGTATTATATTATGCTGCGTGTGTGTGTGTGTGTGTGTGTGTGTGTGTGTGTATGATATGGGCAAAAAATATTTTTAATGAAAATATATTTAATATGTATTTAATTATAATTAATCAATTACATAATTATATATTATATATAATGAATACTATATAAATATAATATATAATATAAATATTATATGTAAATAAAAACATTATATAATATATATTATATATTAAATATATAATTATATATAAATAAATAAAATATATTCAATGAAAATATAATGCCTTTTATTCTGGACCTGAAATTCTACTCCACAGATCTACGTGTCTCCCTTCAAGACAGCCCTAGACTTATCTTGCCTCTGGAGCTTTATGAGATTTGGGACCAGAGAGTACAAATTCTACTGTTCTTTTCTAGCTGCCTCCATAGCAAACCCTGGCACTATGGAACCTAGCCATCAGGGAGGAAGCTTCCAGTTCAGTCTCGGCTAGATTTCTCAATGACCTGTATCCAAAATGTATAATGTCTTTTGCAATTGGCTTTTACCATCTGGTTCTGATGGGTAACAGAGAGCGGTGACAATAATCTGAATTGTTTTGGCATCTGGGGCTTGGAAGCTATCTTGTCCCTGGCATTCAGATGTTCTTGCTAGTGTTGGTGAGCCAATGATTTCTTTAGAAAACTGGTCAGCAGTGGACAGGACCCATTTTAGTCACCGTGTATGATTTAGAAGACAGGGGCCAGACATCATCTTAAGGGAGAACATACTGTTTGAAACTGAGCTATCTTGGGAGCTTAAGAACTGGAAACTACTACCAGTTAGGGAGCCTGGATTTATTCTGCCAAACTCCAGGGCATCCCGGGAGGTGGCTGTAGAGAATAAGAGAGCTGGATGCTGACAACCTAGGAAGTGTACGTGGCAGGAGGGTCCAATCAGGGAGTAAAGTCCGCAAGGAAAGGTAATCCAACCCTTGGTGGCTAAGAGACCTCAACCGTAAATAACCTTGGCATTTGATAGTCTCGAGCCTAGCAGCAGTTGGTGGCTCAACCTCTGTATCCAGCTGTCTTCTATTCACTGCGGTGCACGCCCCTAACTCTGAAGTGCCCATGGTTTACTTGATATTCAAAACTGCGTTCCCCCAGCAGGGTGATTTAATACTTAAGTCTTGAAAGCATGAAAATAAGTCTCTGCCTGCTCATATCTCAGTGCTGTGGTTGCTTCCTACACTTCTGAAGCACTTGGAAAATACCCTTTAGGGTGGACACGCCAGGGAAATTCAGAAGAAAGAAACTGCTTGGGCCATAAGCAGCAAAACTACGTGCGACCAGCAGAGGGCGCCATCATGTAAAGCTCAATGTCTAATATGAACACAGTAGTGCCCTACAATGTGGGATCAAACCCCCTTAAACAATAGGGAAGTCAAGAGCCCACAATTCTAACTCATGCACCAACCGTGCATGTAACTGCTAGCATCCAGTTTTCAATGACCCAGAAAGAAATTGCTCCAATACTCCATCCCTGCTCTGCTCTCCCAAACCCCATTTCCCATTTATTACAACTTTAGTAGCATTTTTTACTTCCTGATATTTAAAAAAAAATATATGTTTTTTAGTTATCTATTTTTCATACATTCACATGATCTTGTTTGATAGGTTCCGAAACAATAATAGTGGGTGACTTCGATGCTCATCCTTAGGCCCTACAAACTAAAAAGTGATAAAATTCAGAGTTACACTACATCACAGGCCAACTAGAGCCAACACATATCTACAGAACAGAATTGCATTCTTTTTTTTTAGCAGTCTGTGAAACCTCTCTGTAGAATAGATGCCATTCTAGGTCACAATGCAAGCCTGAACAAAGGCAAAAGAAACGAAAGGATTTCTGTGTCTTATCAGATCACAGCATAATGGAATTAGAAATCAATAGCAAGAGAAACTATGCAGATACGTGGAGACTGCACAATACACTTATGAAAATGGATCATTGAAGAAATCAGGGAGGAATCTTAGAAGCAAATGAAAATGAAAACACACCTTACCAGAATCTTCGGGTTGCAGCTAGGACAATTTTAAGAAGAAAGGGTGTATTCCTGAATTTTTATAATGAAAATCTAGGAAGATATTGAATAAATAATCTAATGATGCTACCCAAGGTCTTAGAAAAGCAAGAACAAGGCAAATTAAAAGTAATAGGCCACAATAAATAATAAAGATCAAGGTGTGAGTTAATGACATGGAGAAAAATACTCCATTTTCAATATTTTCAAAAAAGTACCCAGGGATAAACATAACAAGGAGATCAGAGACAATAAAACTCTAAGACACACAAGGAAGAAGCTGAAGAAAACACAAGGAGGTGAAAAGACCTCTTATATGGTCATTGACTGGCAAAATAACTATTGGGAGAAAAATCATTATTGAAAGTTGACTATAGATTCAATACTATCCTTATCAAAATTCCAATCATATTCTTCACGGACAGAAAAAATACTTAAAGTTATATGGAAGCACAAAACCAACCAACCAACAAACAGCAGACTAGTCAAAGCGACCCTAAACACCAAGAGCAATGCTGAAACCATCAAAATACCTGATCTCAAACTATACTATAGAGCCGCTGTAACAAAAACGGTACGGTGTTAGCACAAAAACAGACGTGTGGGCCAAGGGGGTAGAAGAGCCGGAAATAAAACCACACAGTTACAACCATCTGATTTTCTAGTCAAAACACTGAAAACATTTATTAGATAAAAGATAAAAGATACCATCTTCAACAAATGGTACTGGGGAAAACTTGGTATTTATTCATAGACATGAATAATAAACAGAAGAATAAAACCAAACTCTTATAACTTTGTACGGAAAGTAGAGTAAAAACCACATTAATGTAAAACCTGAGGCTTTGACTGCTAGAGGGAACATAAATAAAACAATTCAAGATGTGGAGAGATGGAAGGACTCCAATTATCTCAGAGAATAATAAAACAAGAATTGACAAGTGAGGTTTAATTAAATTAAGCTCTTCTTCACAAGAATGTGCTTCCCAACGTATACAGACATAAATTAATGTCTAGAAAATATAAAGAAGCTAGAAAATTATAGGCTTGAAAGATGGCTCAGTGGCCAAGAGCACTTGTTGCTCTTGCCTATGACCCAGATCTGGTTCCCAGCACCCACATGGTGGCTTATAACCATCTGTAATTCCAGTCCCAAGGGATCTGATACCCTCTCCTGAACTCGATGCACTCCAGAGTGTGTGCACATACACAGGTACAAGCAAAATAAAAAATTTAAGAAGTTAAAAATTAGCCCACAACCCCCAATCATAAATAGGCTAATGAGGGTAACAATTATCAAAGGAAGAAATATAAATGACCAATGAAAACTTTAAAAATGTTCAACATCCTTAGCCATTACAAAAATGCAAATTAAAACTCCTTTGGGATTCTATCTCACTCCAAGCAAAATGGCTATCATCAAGAAAGCAAATGACAACAAGCGCTGGCAGAGGTGTGCGCGTCGGGGGGAGGGCGGATGAACCTTTATAACCTGCCGAAGGGAATGTGAACTGGGGTGACCAATGTGGAAGTCAGTGTGGGGATTCCTTGAAATTCTAAAACTAGAGTGAGCTCGTGACTCAGCTGTAGTGGTACCCCTCGGTTGTAAACTGGAAGGACACTACCATACCACATGCCACAGTGAGCAACCAGAACACCCACCCTATCAATCACTATGAAAATGCCCTACAGCTGGATCTTATGAAAGCATCTTTTTTTTTCAGTTGGGGTTCCCATCCTCTCAGATAACTCTAGCCTGTGTCAAGTTGACTTAAGATTAGCCAACGCATTTGACCCTCCTGTCTAAGTGACTCATAAACACATCACTGTTAAGCCATAACCTTTCTTTTCTTGTTCTTCTCCAGGATCACACGTGAATGCCAACATCGCAATTCAAACATTCCAAATCTTAAAAGTCCCACGGTCTTTAAAAATTCAAACACTGCAAAATTCGGTCTGTTTAAAATAACCAATCTCTTTAAAAATCCAAAGTCTTTTAAAATTCAAACTCTCTCGACCGTGGGCTCCCGAAAAATCAAAAATAAATGACATACCTCACACTTCAAGAGGGAAGAACCGGGGCGCAGTCACAATCTGAACGAAGCAAAACCAAACTCCAGCAGTGTAAATAACTCAGTCTCCAATGTTTGGGATTTACTCACCATTTGCTGGGTTTCTCCAAAGGCCTTGGGTCGCTTCTCTGGTTCCGCCCTCTGCAGCTCACGCAGCTTGCCTTCTCCAGCTGGTTACACTTTTCTGTTGCTGCTGTTCTCGGCAGCCATCCATGGTACCGGCATCTCCGAAATTGCTGGGGTCCCTTGATGTAACTGGGTTGCTGCTTCACCGGTAGCCTCTCCTGGGCTCTCTTCAGGTTCTCCATCCCTGCCGCTTAGTGCCAAGCCTCAGCTGCTCTCTATGACCCCTTCGTGCCTTTAAAATCAGTTCCACCTGGGTGATCTCTTACACTACCAAGTTCAGCTGCCAGGACAAGGTAGAAACTTGGCCATCTCTGGAACACACATGCTGTGTGTTGACTCTCAGGAATGCTGGTCTCTTCTTAACACTAATTTCTTGTTCCAGCTGACTCTCACCTTCCGTCCCAGCAAAACATTTACTTCAGTGTTTCTGGTCTCCCGTTAACCACAGTTTATTCTTCAGCCCCAGCTAACCAGAACCACCGAGTCTTCACATAAAAGGCTTAGTAGAGTTTTTGCTTCCCTCTGAAACTTCACAAGCCGGGCCTCCATCTTCTACACTGCCCTCAACAACCTTATCTGCCAAACACCCACAGAAAAGCTCACTGAACTCTCAACACTCAGTGGCTTTCCTAGAACAAAGTTCCCAAGTCCTTCCACAATAACCCCCAAACGACATGGTCAGGGCTGTCTCAGCAGTATTTCACTATCCTGTTACCGACTTCTGTGTTAGGATTTCTATTGCTGTGATAAAACACCATGGCTAAAAGCAAGTTGGGGAGGAAAGGGTTTATTTGGCTTACACTTCCACATTGTAGTCCATCATTCAAGGAAGTCAGGACAGGAACTCAAACAGAACCACAACCTGAAGGCAGGAGCTGATGCAGAGACCACAGAGAGGAGCTGCTTACTGGGTTTCTGCCTTGCTCAGCCTGTTTTCTTATAGAACCCAGGAGCACCACCCCAGGGATGGTACCACCCACAATGGGCGGGGCCTTCCACCATCAATTACTAATTAAGAAAATGCCTTACAGCTGGATCTTATGGAGACATTTTTCTCAGGTGAGGTTCCCTCCTTTCAGACAACTCTAGCTTGTGTCAAGTTGACATAAAATTAGTTAGCACAACGCTCCTCAACAGACAGCTGGATAAGAGAATGTGAGACATATATACAATAAAATTTTATCCAGCCATACAAAAAAAAATCATATCGTATGCAAAAAAATAGAACTGTTGATCATGATCATAAAGAAAATAGGCTGGACAAATATCCAATGCGGACCCCAGGTCTGTCTGTCTGTCTGTCTGTCTGTCTCTCTGTGTTGAAAGAGGATCTGAGAAGAAAGAGGTCTTAAGGAGAGGGAGAGAGAGGAAAAGAGAGTAATGAATACCTGAGGGAGACTACGTGGGAGGTAGCAGGGGACCAGCAAGAGGGGCAGAGGAGGTGCAGAAGGGCAGCCGGAGAGGAGAATGAATAAGAACAAAGCAAAGTGCTACATATACATAAAAATGTTGTCACAAACCCATTACTTTGTATACTGACTTAAAAAATGAAAAAAATAAAACATGACTTTTTAACAGGGATGGGAAGCAACTAGAGGATAAAACACACCAGGCAAAGCCTGTTAGCAGTCATTTGTTGAGACTTTGTTATGTTTCACTAGGTCAGTGGTTCTCAACCTTCCTAATGCTGCGGCCCTTTAATGCAGTTCCTCTTGTTGTGACCCCCAACCATTAAATTATTTTCATTGCTACTTCATAAGTGTCATTTTGCTACTGTTATGAATTGTAATGCCATGAGTCATAATGCATCTGATATGCAGATGGGCCCAGGCGACCCCTGTGAAAGGGTTGTTTGACCCCCAAAGGGGTCTTTACCCACAGGTTGAGAGCCACTGCTCTGAGTAAAGCTCTCTCTTAGTCCACATAGCAGATCTTGGTACTCGGTGCAAGTACAAGAAAATCTTGGCTGAGTCTTCATCTGTCTCACCAAGGATACATACACTTCAAACACACATGTGCCCTGTCGTCTTAGTCCCTTTATTGATTGTCCAGAGTGAGTTTAATGAAGACAGAATGTCTCCTGTAAACAAACCATTATCCATGATCAAGGAAGTGTAAACAGAACCTGGCCTGGGAAACAGGCTCTTGTCTCTCCCTACCACAGACAGAAGAAACGCTTGGGCCCGAGGGATTTGCTGAGGTCTGGAGTCAATAACATACTTCTCAGAACATAGAGGAAGACCCTTAGATCTGAAGCACTGAGATCTCCTACGATATCTTCCACAATGGATCACATTATAAAAAAAAATCAGAAAAAAAAGGATTTAAACAGGACTAGGTGAATCTTATTTGAAAAATATTCAAACATTTACATTATATCACAAAGGCAATGAGCACAGCAATACTTAAACCACAGTTCCTAGAAATGGACAAGAAAAGGATTCTATTTCTTTTTTTTAAGGCAATTTTTTATGAAACCAATTTGTTTAGAAAATTATAAAATAGGAGGTAAACGTATGAGATTATATTTCTCCAAAGTCTAACGCATAGTAGGTCCCTGATAGGTAGTAGTTTTCATGATTGCTATAATGCTGTAATTGCTGGCATTTTCTCCGTTTAATTACTGCAGTGGTAGAGGGTGCAATCATGTCATATTAATAATGCAATGCTTGTTCTGTCTTATCGATTGTTAAACTGTGAGCCAAAAGATCTGCCAGGTGCTTTGCATGCAAACCGACATGGTTGTTACCTTGCTTTGGATTCAAAGTAGCATGGTGGCTGTCTCACCTTCTCAGAGAATACTATTAACACCGCTTTACTACGGCGCAGAGAAAGCAGGTGCTTTGTATACAGTCCATGGAGACACATGGGGAAGTCTTGGTTCAACGCCAAGTCTGTCTGACTCTACACACACTGCTCTTCCTCTTACCCTGTGCTGTCTGCTTTGGAGAGATTGACAAGATACTTTTGAATTATTTTGAGTTATTTCCTCTATCCCAGCCAAATGCACTTCATTTACACCCACCGGCAAAACCATCTGAAATTCTGGATAAGTCTTCTTGGTGAGAGATACGTAAGCCTCAAGAAGTCTTCAGGAAGTTCCCTCCCTGTTGTGTCAGCTCATTGCCCCCATCCCGTAATTTCACCCAGGTTGAGCCACAGAACTTCTGGAGCATCAACAAGTCCCAGTACCGGCCACTTCTGAGCCTGCTTTGCAGTGCTCGTACTACCTACCAATTGCCAGAAGAGAACATTGTGGCCGTAAGGTCCTACAGCATCAGGAGATGGGTGTGATCAGAGCTGAAAATTGCACATTTGCGCTCCATGGGTCCTGTGGGTTCTATACAAACCTGGGAAGCAGATGTCCATCAGTTTACAGTCAGCAAAGTGCTCCCTAGGAACATTTGAACACCTCCAGTCATAGGGGGTCCATCATCTCCCAAGGAAGTTCATTCTATGACTGCCAACCTCAGCTGACTTGGAACTTGCAACATACATGTATATTTAAAAATTAAGATAACATAAATTGTCATCTGCTTCCTGGAGGTCAATATAGCAAATATATAGCAAAAGCTTTCAAACTGGTTTTGGTCAGCTAATTCCAACCATGGAAGTTTACAGTACCAAAGACTCTAAAATGGCATAGTGGGATTTAAGAATTGCAATGATATTTATAATATCTTACCTTTAAATGAAAGTATGCATCACTAAGGGACTCTGTTGTCTTCGCTGTTGCCCGGGAAACACGTGTGCAAACATAAAAGGCTGCTTCTAGAAGAAAGTTTCTCACTCTATCTCTCCACTAACATGTCTCAGACCAGTGAAGTGGGAAACTCTGGGAGGAAAGGTGGGCATGGACATTTCTTTCTAAATGTTTGGGGAACCACATGAACAGTCAGGGCTAGCAGCTATTGTTCTAGAAAGAGATTTAAAGTCATCACACACACACCCAAAAAAACCCCTAAAGTGGACTCACTCTTAATATCTAGAACAACCAAGTGGGTTCAGCACCACCACCTGCGACTAAGAGGCTAAGCACCTGGGCCATCCCGTGACAGCAAACGCACACCAGCCTTCTGTGACCACTCGTTATACCTCATGAAGATGAGTCTCCCAGGTCTGCTGAGGAATGGGGAAGCTCATTAATTGTGATGAGAGGAGGCTCAGGTATGGCAGGCAGACTGGCTCCTTAAGTGGCTCCATGATGCTTCACCTGTCAGTTGCAAAGTCTGGACCTCCATTTCTTTTATAAAATGAACACGGTAACTCCCACTCCACTGGGGTGCTGAGAGGGTTGAAGCGGAGTGCAGGTAGAGCCACTCTGTGCTTTGTACAGAATAAACTGCCTATGTCTTTTGGAGGTCAGCTGGGGGCGTTGGGGGGAGAGCATGCTTCACATTACTGCCGTGTGGGAGGCTGAGAGGGGTGCCCTAGGAGGAGCCAGAGTTGTCATAGATCTGTCTTTTAGTCCTCCTCTTCATCCTCTGTCTGAGGGAGTGGGCATCTGTCATTTCTTCTCACTGGTACCTGATCCCATCAGCCTCTTGATGGTCTCTGCGCTGTCACTTGCATTCCTTACGAGTATTGGCCTCTTAAAATTACATTCCAGGAGTCAAAATTCCTACTTTCATCCTCTCCAGACATGCCTCTTGAATGAACTGGAAAAGTACCAAATGAACGCAGCCAGGTATTCCTACTTGTTCCCTGTGCAGATCTTGTTTGGCACCGTTGCCGAGGGCGCAGTCCAGTTTCTGTTCCTTCAGGTTCTATGAGCCTCCAGGCAGTGGATGATGGCCAAAGTAACATCTCTGAGCATCAGTCTTGACAGCATCCCAGATCTGGTACATATTTCTTTTTCCATTAAGAATCAAAATCATTGCTGCCTGATGCTATGGCTTCAGATACACATGCATTCTTGGATGGACTGTGCTCTAGAGTCAGAAGACAGACAATTAGGAAGTGGGACCAAAACACAAACAGAATCCAGACACTTCTCAGTGTTTCATCCACAACTACCATGGTCCAAGCTACCACTGTCTCTTACCTGGGTGAGCACATTTGCTATGGTTTATCACCCAGTGTAGGAGGCTAGCCAAGGAGGACTGTATCATACTACCAGGATTTCTAACTTCCAAAAATGTGATCTAAATAAATTTCTTCATAAAGTAGTCCAAGCCAAGTATTCTGTCATATAAAGAAAAGCTCAGTAACACAACGGTAGCCTTCTAAACTCTCTTTCCCTGCCATACCTCACTGGCTGTCTCTAAGAAGTCGAAGTTTGTTTGCTATGTTATTTATACTATGTCACTCCTTGGCTCTCACTCTAAACTTACAGTATTTTACCACTTAACTCTGAGTAGAAGTTCCATTCTTCACCAGGACTGAAGAGTACCACCAGATCTTCCTCACCTAGAACCTCTTATAGTCATTGGCTACCTGTCTTGAGTTCACGACTGCTGGGCTCAGTCTTGGGAAGCCCAGCCATGCTCTGGCCTTAGGAGCTTTGTGTTGGCTCCGTTCTCCTTCTGCCTCACCTGTAGTTTGCCATTCCAGTCAGAGCACTGTGTTTTACAGGACATTTGAGAGGGTGATGTTAGCTGCAAGCTTGGCAGAGGAGCCATCAAGAGGTCAAGCATGTTAAGAAATACCCATCTGTTCATGCAGGATCTCCTGGTCTGCTTTACCTGAAGCCAAACATCTGGATAGAATATGCGAAAACCAGATCACATAGCTGGGTGTTCTTCACATGGTGGTGCTTGTCAGAGAACAGGGACCATCTGGTGATTGTTATGGCTTTCACTTTCTGTTCTTGGGTTAAGGTTCACTTGCATTAAATTCCACAAACACTTGTTTATGCCAACAGTTTCCTGTACCCTGTGCAGGTTGCATGGAAGGTGAAGATTAACAAGTCCAACTGTAGAGGAACCCTCAGGCCAGAGGAACGGTAATGAGGGCACGAGTAATCTTACCAAAGGCAAACTCCAGACCTAAATCAGAGGCTATTCATAGAAGGGCTCCTGACAGTGAGAACCAGTGGACTGGAACTGGGAGAATTGTGGCTTGTAAGACAGTAAGACAGCCTAAGGCTTAATCATTGACTCTCTAGAATGGGAGTGATCATCTTTTGGCTTGTCCAATGTGAAGACTGATGATGAAGTAAAGACTCAGAGGCCTGTCTTATAGGAAAACATTCTTCTTATTGGCTAAGGAGATCATGTGCATATAATTTAAAAAGTCTTCTCTGTTTAAAACTACAGTTTTACCATGGACTAATCAAACAGTAATTGTACCTCTTTGGAAAATAGACTTTTCTTCCTGCTCTCTCTTCGGTAAATATTTACTCATCAATGAAGACCTGTCTTGACTTAGCTGCTCTCCTAGATGGATCTGTTCTGATTAGCGGCACATGGGCCACTTTTGCTTCCCTAAAGCCACCAGCTTGTCCTGCTCTGTCCTGAGACACTGGGAGTTCAATACCTTTCTCATCCTAACAGGGAACTTTTGTTAGAATTCTAGGTGAGGGCTGTGTGGCATTCTCCCTATTCTAGGGAGTATTAGCCTTGGATCCATACCATGACCTAGCTGTCACTATATTGTTCTGCCTATTTCATCGCCATGACTACAGGGCCCAAACAACCTCTGCTCCACAATGGCTGATTGTCTTTATTTCTCCATTTATTTTTACTCCCCTTTAAAGTGCTTCCTTTCTACTTACCTACTTCAGTTCTTATCTGTTTATGAAGCACAGGTGTCCTATAACCAAGGATGTGGTAAGGGGAGAAAGGAGCAGCATCCTTGAGCTTACTATGGGTTTAGCATCCTGCTAAGCAGTTTCCATACATTGTACCAGGTATGCTCACCCCTACACTGTGTGACACACTTCCTTGATCCTACTTTGCAGAGGAGACTGAAGAGACTAAGGAGTGCTTCCAAAGTCAGACATCTGGGTAAAGAGTGGACATGTCACTCCTCAACTGCCAACTTCATACAAGATTGTGGGTGAGTCCAGGGCCATAAGAGACACATATGGCCTTTTCTTTTGTCAGTTCTCTAATACAGCAGCATCAGAGCCCCCGAGACGTGCTCAGCATCTGCTTAAGCACGTTGCTGGTCACAACTATGTACCAGCTTGTGGAGAAACAATGTAAGTAAAACATGTCCAAGAGGCTGTAAAGGAATCAAAGCGCAAGAACGTATTGGTGAGTGCTGAGTTTAAGTGGTAAGTACTGGGATGTTCATGTAATACTTTCTTTAGTTATAGTTTGAACATCTTCATGTCACATGGCTTAGAAATGTGTCTCCACAGAAATAGAGTGTCAAGTTAAAAATAGACATCAGTTCCCAGAGAATAAGAGGTCAACACAGAAATCAAGATAAATACGTGTTTCTGAGTCCTGTTCCTAATCTTTTTTTTTATTTGTTTGATTTTTGTTTGTTTGTTTGTTTTGTGTTTTTGTTTTTGTTTTGGTAACAAGGTTTCTCTGTTGTAACTCTGGCTGTCCTGGAACTCACTCTGTAGACCAGGCTGGCCTCAAACTCACAGAGATCTACCTGCTTCTACCTCCAGAGTGCTGGGATTAAAGGTATGAACCACCACCACCCAGGCCTGTTCCTACTCTTTGAGCAATATAGGTCACTAGAGTGGACATGGCCCTAAACAAATGTCATGGGCAGCACATGTCACTTCTTCCTGACATCAGAGACAGGAAAGCCACATGGAAGGATAAGCCTGTCCAGCTGTGATTTCGCAAGACATTTCCTCCTCTGTTTTTCAAATCTTTATGATATAGTCACTATTCATGATGATTATTTTAGAATACACTAGAACAAAATTATGGTACCCTCAAATACATGAACCACTTTTCTTTGACATTATGGGAAGCTATTTTCAGTAATCTCAATGTGCCCATTTTTGAGGAAGTAGAATAATCCATCCTTTACAACATCGTTTTTCACAGAAAAAGGAACTCGGACGAAAACAGAAACATTTTCCATCTCCCATCTGCTCTGAGCAGAGTTCCTGCCTGGCCATGGCGTCTTGTTGGTAACACGGGCTCATCATCATTCCGGTAGATGGAAAGAGGTAGGGTCTTGTGTGGATGCCACCTCTCCTCCCATCCAGAATGCTGCTATGTGACAGTCTCAGAAAGCCGACTTCCCAGCTATGGCTGGATTTAGGGTGTGATGTCAGTTGCTGACACGTTGCTTCAGCTACCCACACAATTGGAATGCAGAGCCTGGCCAAACCCAACTCTCTTGGGGGCCAACTTGGTTAGACAATGGAACACGAGAAGCTGTGCCACTCTATCTGTGCCTTCTTCTTGATGCTTGTGCTCAGAGCCCAGGGAGAAAAAGAACATGATTTCAGCCTTGTTGGATCTGGGGAGACAGGAACAACACAACTCAAGCTCAATGCATTCAGTCACTAGATTGGCTCATGTTGCCCACAAACACTCTCTTGGAAGGCTATGTTGTGCCAACTCAGGATTCCTACCAGACACCTGGATCTGTCCTAGACACCCCCACCCCACCCCGCTCCGCCACAACCCCCTGCCCAGCTAATCAGTCATCACATATTCCACATTATATTTTTGGCCACCATGTGAGCTCTCCCTGCAACTACCCACCCCCTTCACCTTCTGTCCTGGTCTTTTTATACCTTCCTTTCTCCACGCCATCACTGAACGTGATCATGGCAACCTTTTATTTCGTCAAGCCTGTCAATCATTTTCCATATCCCTTCAGATCAAGCCCGTTCAGCCGTTTGAAAGTTAGGTGCTCTCCGTGGCATAAAGCCCATGAGAGATCCGTCTCTCAATCTATCCCCCACAGTCCCTCCTAGAAATCAAATCTGGCTTTTAACTCTGGCAGCGTCCAGATACACGAGTTTTCCTGACATACACATACCCGCTCCTGACGTCATCCTCCATGTAACATATCTTCCTTTGTCCAAATACTGTCTGTCCTTTACATACAGCTCCAATGATGCCTCTTCCATGAAGCCTTCCTGATCCAATAGCCAGGACCCCTGTCTTTGTATCATACAAGACTTCTGTTAGGTGGAGCTTATGGTACACATAAAACAGGCTTAGGCTTGACACTTGATTAAGCTACAAAATGGCCACGTCCTCCAGAGGACTCTCACATCTCTAACCCCAGTATCTTCATCTGTAAAATGGACGATGGTCACACCTTCTCCATCTGCTGGGAAGATCAGAGCTAGTATGTGGAAAGCTATTACACAATACAATACACACAATAGGTTGTTCGTAAAGCACAGGAATGGTTGTTATGAACCATACCTAATATCATGACTATCTTCAAGTTGGTTGGGTATTAGCCAATACTCCTGTCTTCTGAGGCTGGAGTATATTTCTCCACAGCCCCAGGGCCTGCTCCTGGGGGTCATGAGTTGAGCTGGATGCCTTTGCTTATTTAGGGGAACCCTACCTACTCTAGGGAAGCTGAAGAGGGCGCAGGATGATCACAGGGAACAGAGACCCCAAGATCAATCTCATCAAAGGCCCAAAGATCCCTCAACGACCAGCCTGAAAGGTTAAAACAAAAGGAAGGGTCTCCTTGAAAACTCCACTCTTCCCCTCCCCCCACCGCGTTCCTCTGGGCTGCTTTTGTGGCCACACATGTTTCCGATGAATCTACATTCAAATGAATTTCAGCCGACAAATACTCGATACAGCTCTTTGGTGGGAGAGAATTCCATCAGAGTGAGGTCATGGCTTGGCTACAGTAAAATTAAAAATAACCCAGAGCGCGCCCCGCCCCCCCGCCCCAGCCCCCCATCGCCCAGCCTGGCATCAACCCAGGGCTGTGCATTTGGGAACCATTATCGGGTTTATCGGGGTAACGTATCGCAGAAAACCTGCTTCTGTTTATAGACCATTTTATTATTCCGTTTTGACATTTCCCTTTTTTCTTCAGCCCCTTTCCCCCCTAAGCAAATATCTATTAGACTGAGTTGAAATATGATCCAAGCAAATGTACTCTTTTTCAACTTCGGGCTAAAGCAGGTCTGACTAGAAGCAGAAATGCTTAAGTGAAAAGTTATGATTTACTTGCTTTCTAAAGGGAAACAGTGTCAGAAGGAGAATTTTATGTGACAAGGGAACTTGTGCACTGGCAGGGGCTGGCAACTGACTGAGTTGGCCTGGGAAAGTACTGCTCCCTAAGAGGCTGGGTCTGGGCCTTGAGCGCCCCCTGTGGCAGAAAAGAAACACTGCACTGGAAGAACCACATGGTCCGGAAGGTAAGATTGGGTAGAGAATTTAGAGATAATATCTACTCTCACCCCTTATATCTTAATGTTGGGCAAACTGAAGCCCAGTGACTTGTCTTACAATGTAACTGTACAAGAGCATAATTCAAGAGAGGGTGTGCCTTGGCGCGTGGAAGATGCCGGTGTGAGAAGCTACCTGGCCACATGAGTCTACATTTTTTCTCATGATGCCTTGAGCCGACGGTCTAAAAAAATGGGATTATACTTTACGTCCTTCCGAAGTCACAGAGTTTCAGAAATATTCAATGAAGAAGCAGATGGCAGGGCAAACACTTGCCCCACAGGGCCTATGTGCTACCCACTATTGTAAGCTTTGCCCGTACTAATCTGCTAGTTAAATATTAGAGAGTTGAATCTAAACCTGGAGCGTCCCATCCCAGAACCTGTGTGCTATCTACTTTCTGTGCTTCCTGTCACCAATGAAAACAGCACCCACATGTGCAGGTGAGATCCACAACTGGGCTAGAATAGAAGATCATCTTCCCATCGCCGCTTCCATTCCCCTTTCTAGGGCCTGCTGGTCCCCACTTCTGCTGGAGTTGGGATGTAGAGGGGAGATTGGGGGCTATCAGGCTGCTTTCCTGATCTTTCTGTAAGGCCTGGGGCAAGCATTATATTATGAGATGGAAAGATGGTTTGAATTCTCTTCGAATGCATCAAAGAGCAGACCTGAAAGGAATATGTGTTGGTGAGGGACCACGGGCATGAGAGGCAGTGCCTCGCCTGTGGGTTGACATTAACAGCATTTCACGCATACTCGGCTGGATGTGGGGAGGCCCCCACACTGCTCAGATTGTAGCCCTTGTATTTGCCTCCTGCTTCCTCTGACTTCTTATTGTTCCCAGGCATTGCTACCTCTAGGCTGGGCTCCTCCCAAGATCTTAGAAAACTTGTCCCCCTCTTCCTTGTTAGCTCTGGGTCTGAGGGTCTTGAAGACCCTCCAAGCTCCATCCTGTCTCTCGTGTGTGTGTGTGTGTGTGTGTGTGTGTGTGTGTGTGTGTGTGTGTTTTTATTGTTGTTGTTGATGATGATAATGATAATGTGTTTCGACTTCTCCACGAGTATATCAGAGTCCCCCCAGGACTATTGTCCCTGCCAGAACATTCCATCAGGCACTCTGCCCACTCTACCCTTCAGGGCTTGGGAAAATACCCTTCCTCTAAGAGCCTCTCAGATTCTCAATTTTAATTAATCTCTCCTACAACTTTTGGGTTGTGCCATTTTTATGCTTCTCCCCATATATACACATATGTGTACACACACACACACACACACACACACACACACACACACACAGCATCAGTCACACTATTACTGAAATACTGTTATATGACCTGTACTGAGAATTATGAGTTGTTTGTTCTTTCTGAACAGTTACATTTCAGATGGTTATATAAGCACCTATACTATCTTCAACCTTATTAATAGTAATTCTTACCTTTCAAGATAGTTTATTGATCCTGTCCTGGTCTAAAAGCTCCATGTTAGCAAATACTGTGTTTATTCTGAAAACCCAGAATGGTCTGTTATTCAGATTAACAAGCTTCATTCATGTCTATAGACTCAACCAACTTAATATAGAAAGTGTTTGTTAAAAAATTGCATCTATACTGAATAGTTTTCTTATTACTCCCTGTGTATTTACATGATATTTATATCTTGTTAGATAGTTTAAGTAATCCAGAGATGATTTAAATATATGAGAAGATGTGCATAATTAATATGCAAACACTAAACCATTTTATATGAGGGAATTGAGTGCCAATAAGATTTTGGTTTCTTTAAGAGTCCTGAGGTCACTCCCCCATGCCACACCAGAAGATTGGAGATATCATACCTGTCACATAGCGATAATTTAAAAAATTAGGTTACTGAATGTATCAATTAATTCTTCCTTTCTTTTTTCTCTTTTTTTCTTTCTTTCTTCCTTTCTTTCTTTCTTTCTTTCTTTCTTTCTTTCATCCTTTCTTTCTTTCATCCTTTCTTTCTTTCTTTCTTTTTTTAAAAATTTTTTGTTTTTTTGAGACAGGATTTCTCTGTGTAGTTTTGGTTGTCCCAGGCTGGCCTTGAACTCACAGAGATCTGCCTGCCTCTGCCTCCTGGCTAAATTCTCCATTTCTTCCAGCACCCCTGCACCCTAAGAAAAAGCAGTAAGTTCAGTAGTGAGAATTCATGTTGCATATAAAAATATCATGTGAATTCCATCTATTTACTGGCTGTGAGATGCTAAGTGAACTTGCTTGAACCCCAATATTTTCAACTTTTAAATGAAGATAATATTTGGATGAATAAATAAGACAATAAAATAAAAATAAAGATTGTATAAATGCTGACAGTGTTTGGTGTTATTGAGCCATATATCAGTTTACTGCTCCTTAACTCCAAATTTGTCTTTTTAAGTTTACTCTGTGGCAATGGAACAGAAACTTTTAACTGTGCCCCTCTTGCCAGCTTTTGCAATGTTTAGCTCTCCCAGTAGAGGGTGCTGATGGAACACATCAAGAGATGGCTTCTCTTCTGGCTTCTGGTTTGATGCCTCTTGCTCCCACTTTGCAGGCAACATTGCATTTAGCAGGACACCCACTGTTTCTCGTGAAAAGTTATGTTTTGGTGGCCCCCATGTAGACAATTTCCTACTGCTCTGCACCAGTAACCCTGGAGTAGATGCCCAGTGGGTCCACAGGCCCTGCCTAAATCATAGTAGGTTTCCAGCTTGTCAATCATGGCTTCTCTTGACAGCTTGGGACCACAAACATCTCAGAGGGGAAATTGCTGCTTGCTAGCTTGACTATCTGTACCTTGGAAGGCTACTTCCTTTTTGACATTTTCGGTTACAGTTCCAGATCTGCAAGTCTCAGTGGTGACTGGGTAGCAGCTATGTCCTTGGGAAACCCAGTGAACATCCCTGCCCTCCAGCAGAGTGCAGGAGACACGTTCTCCAATGAGATCACCCAGTTCTGGATAGCCTCCTCTGCCTCTGAAGTTGATTATTCTTTAGGTCCACCTTGCTGACCTTATGGCACCCTTTAGGTGTTCTTTATTCCATTATGGACAAATAGCTAATCATCCCTCACATTTAATTTCTTCTTTCAAATACCTGTATGGCTTCAATCTCCTGAGAGGTCCCTGTCTTGTATAGAGCATTACTGAAGGAGGTCTCAGGAGACAGATACATAAAGATGGGATTTGGAAGTTAGCTTGGCAATGTTTTCGAGTTGGGAGTAGTGCTATGGTGTCGTTTGGCAATAGAAAGTGAGTTGCCAGTTACCCATGGTATACAATGGCATCAAGATGAAAGGAGCTATCACCCACGGCTGAATGTGATAAGGTGCCTTGGGAGCTCACTTGGACAGTGTACTTGACTACCATGTCAGCAATGAGGACAATGATGACCACAGTATCAGATGAGTCCTTCTGAGATCACTTGAACAATTACAAAGGAATATGACAACTTATTGATCTTTAACCATAAGCTAAAGCCACAGGTTTTAGATCAAAGAGATTCTAAGACAACTCCAGAATATGTATTATTTCCTGGACCTACAGGGCTGATAGTGCTAGAAGTCAACACAAATTTATCATGTGCATTGCTGAATTACAATGACTCTAGTTGAGCCTAGAAACTTTCCAATCTCTCACAGGAAACTTTAGACATTCCTTGTAAAATGTTAGTATGCTAAAACATGAATGAGAACATTCGATTGGAGCTATGAATGGACAAGCTTGAATTTTCATATAATCCAGAGGTTCCCCCACCACGGAAACTAGCTTACCCTATGGTATCTAAGAAGAACACTATTTCTTTGCATAGAATCCTCATTCTAACCTTAACAGTGGATAGTTGATCTCTTCAAATCACAATAGCCACCTTCTATTCCACCAGAGCCACGGTCACAGCTGTATCTCCATATGTTCTAAGAAATAAAGGTACATGTGCAGTCTCAGGTTTAAAAAAAAAGGGGGAGTTTTCACCAAAAAGAATCTAAAGTATTCAAATCTTGTTCTGAAACTTGGAGCACATGAATGGCCATGGGTTTTATAAGTAATAGAGCAACAGGGGTGTAATGTAATAATAGTCCTCAGAGAGCTCATTGACACACAGATGTGTGTCAGCCCATGCACTCTGCATGGCTCTAATAGCTTGCTTGGTTGGTCAGCTAGAGTGGCTTCTGGGTTAGCATTAGAAATTGGCAAACTTCAATAGGTGGGACATCTGGTTGCTTTTGGAAGATAGTCACACTTCATCATTTCAGTATAGCCTATGGCTGTTTTCATGCTACAACAAAAGCTGAGTAGCGCTGGCAGAGACACCTATGTGACACTACTTTTGTTTTTCGAGATAGGGTTTCTCTGTTGTAACTCTTGCTGTCCTGGAACTCCCGCCGTAGACCAGGCTGGCCTTGAACTCACAAGAGATCTGCCTGCCTCTGCCTCCAGAGTGCTGAGATTAAAGACAGTGCCACCACCACCCAGGCATGCTATGCTATTTTTTAAGTACAATTTTATGACCTCTGGGTCACATTGAAGGAGAGTGAGATGCTGTATAGATTGATTTTTTTTGTCAAGGTAGTTATCTCAGAAATGGGAACCTCCATTGAGAAAATAATTCCGTCAGACTGGCCTGTAGGCAAGTCCTTAGGGCATTTCTTCATTAAAGATTGATGTGGAAGGGCCCAGCCCACTGTAGGCAGTGGTATTGCTGGACAGGTAGTTGGAGTTTTTATAATAAAACAAGCTGAGCAAGCCATGGGGAGCAATCTAGTAAGCAGCATTTGTTCCTCTGGGAGCTCTTGCTTCAGTTCCTGCTTCCAGGTTCCTGCCTTGAGTTTCTGCCCTGACTCCACTCCATTATGTACTGTATGTAAGATATAGGATGGATAAATCCTTTCATTACAAATTACTGTCAGGCATAGTGGTTTATTATTGAAATAAAAGGCAGATTGAGACAGATGCCCTGATTTCCTCACATGCTTGGACAGATAGCCAGATGGGTTGAGTTTATTATGGGTGATTCATATATTCACCTCCCAGTTGCATTGTGTGAGGGGATCCAGAATTCAGTTCCTTGACTAAGATGCAGGCAGATGCTCTTATCTCAGGCGAGATATCTCAGTTAGCAAAGTGTGTGCCTTCAAGCGATGAGGACTTGAGTCCAATCTCCAGACTCTCTCTCTCTGTCTCTCTCTCTCTCTATATATATATATATATATCCAGAAAGGAATCATGGCATGAACTTGTAATTACAGCACTGGGGAGGCTGAAGCAGGCTCAGGTATTAAGAGCCATTGTTGCTCTTACAGAGGACCAGGTTCAATTTTTGGTACCCACATGGTGGTTCATAACCACCCGTAACTCCAGTTCCGTGGGACTGATGACCTATTCTGACCTCCACAGGCACCAAGCACAGACATGGTCGACATATATACATATAGGCAAAGCACTCACACGTAAAATAAGTAAATCTGTTTTTTTAAAATGACAGGTGGCAGAATCTTAACCTTGGTTCTCTAATCCAAGGCACAAAGCTGAATCTGGTAGGAAAAGCTAAGCAGCAACTCTGGAACTTCCCCTTCCCATCAAGATAGTAAAGGAGAATTACTGCTGCTTAATTGCAGAGATTAACATCACCACTAAAGACCTGAAGAAGAATAGGTGTTACCCTCCATATGTTCATTCAACTCAACCAGACTCTCAGATACCACACATCCATCTAACTCAGCAGTTTTTTCTCTACAGAAGTCATGTGGGTCTTGGAGAACACCTTCATTATGTAAATTAGGCAGATGTTGATTGCAATTTCACTCACTGTCCCTCATGCGGTATTGTTATTGCAGTGAATCAACACAGCTCCTAGGACATGATATAAAATTATTGACATAGACAATTCCTTTATTTCCATAGCAACTTGCAAGCACTACTATGACCAGTTGGCCTTTGTTTAGCATGGCAAACAGTATGCTGTCATAGTTTTGTGCCAAGGCTATATCTGTTCTCCATTCTTCAAAATCACTTGACATTCAGCCACACATTATGCAATTCCATTATATTAATGACTCTGTATTGATTAGATCTTGTGATAGGAAAGTAGTAAGTATTTTGGAAACCTTAGTAAGACATATGAAAGCTAGTGGGTAGACATAAACACTATAAAATATCATGGGCCACCACCTTGACCTTTATAAAGTGTTTTTCTTTTGACTATTATGGTCCATATGAAAATACCCACTTAAGCTCAAGAGAAGTTGATGGATAGACGTCATACTACCTCAGATAAACCAGGTGCAAAATTCGATGGGTCAGTTTTGATTTGGCAGGCAGTGTTTTTAGAAGACCTGTCTTTGGCAGCTTGTATTGCTATAAGATTGAAGGAATGAAACTGCAGAAGACTCACCAACAAATTTACCTTGCACAAATTTTTCCAGTACTTTTTTTCTTATGATCTAATAAATCCAAGAATATTTAATTAATTGAATTATTTATTTTGTTCATTTTTTTTGAGACAGGGTCTCTCCATGTAGGCCTGACTGTCCGGTAATTCTCTATGTAGAACAGGCTGTCCTGGAACTCATAGAGATCCATCTTGCTCTGCCTCACCAGAGCTGGAATTAAAGGCGTGTGCCATTGCACCTGTGTCAGTATTCGAGAATGATGTTCTACGGGGATTTTGAAAAGCACCCCTCACAAGATCATAGAAGTTTTGTCCATTTGGGAGCAAAGCTTTTGTCTCTTTTGTGACGCATTTTCCTTTTGAAAAATAGCTTCTGACTTGCTACTGGTAGAGACCATGTTTATTTAGCCATGGGATGTTAAGTGAGCATTATATTTGAGCTTTCCATTGTCAGCTAAGTACTGCCTCAGTGACACACAGCAGAAAGTTAACAAAAACAACACTCAAAGGAAACCATGTAAGAGAAAGGTCTAGAAGGCATAAGTGGGCTTCCTGACTGGATGGTTCATACTCTAAAACAGACTCCCATTGCCTTGCTCTCTTCTGTCCCTCACCATGGCCATGGTCTAATGCGGGTGTTTTTTTGCATAGTTGACTAAGGAAGAGAAAGTTCAGGTTCAGCTTACAGGGGTGTCTGCACATTACACTCAAACCACTCTCGAGTGGACGGGTGGGGCATCACACCTCACACCCCAGAGTGATCTTGAGAGATGGTGCTGAGGGACATACCCCTGGTAGATACTGCTGAGAGCAGCATCTCTGGTTGTCCACTATGCTGGAAGAGAGGATGACATGGGTTCATGAACAGCTGCTAACGGTTTGTCTGAGACAGAACTTAAAAACTGGTGACAGTAAAGCCAGTAGATGAGGTCTGTGTATACACATGTCTTACTCAATACTGATCATGAAGTTCTGTCTTTCACAGGGATGTCCAAGGAACAAATATCTACTGTGGAACAGCTTTCTATAACAGAGTAGGATGGGACTAACGTAGAAAAAGAAATCTGATTTCTAGTTTCAAAGAGCTCTCTGCCTCCCAGTAGGGTTGAGAGGACCACAAGAAGCCGGAAGAGGCATGTACTAGTGACATGAATTTTATGAACTCTCCCCTACTGCTACAGTCAAAAACCCTAGTCATTACTATCCCAGTTTATGTATCTGAGTTATCAGGCACCTCTCCTGCTTACAAACTGTGAGCTAGGAGGAGGATTGGTTTTACACAGCAAGAGGATCAAAAGAATTTCTATTTACTTCATTTCTTCTCTTTCTACCTCAGACATCTGTGATTCTGCTGGGGAGAAAGACACGTTGATATCTGTGCAAGCTAGATCTAAAACACTCCAGAAAAGCAGCTGGCTTAAAACTAAGGGAAAGTCATCTATATAAACAGTCAGAGCCATGGTGCTAAGAGGAGAGTTCTTAAGAGCAGCAGTAATGAGAAGATGCTCCTTAGACAGAAGGCAAGGGCTTTGGTTGGAGCTGGAAGTGTGGTTAACTTTGGGGAGTATAGCAATGGGACATGGGCCAATGACAGGTATAATGGGCTTCAGATTCAGGGTGAAGGAAGGATATATGTCATGAGTCTAGGGGAGCTTGATATATTCCCCACAGAGGCCAGTGCCCAACAAGGCACTAGCTTCCAAAGTGTTAGGCACAACCTCATCATCCCAGGACAGTGGGACCTTCTCTCTGCTATACACCAAGCATGCTCCTTGTACTCTGCTCGTAGACATCCACACATCTACATGCTTCCTTGCATTGTTGTTTAGAGTCAACAAAATTAAGGCTCCAAAGACAGGAAATCACCTGATCTGCCCATTAACACAGCTCTTCTCTGTCAACTCTTCCATCTTGTCTAAGACAGCTAAAATAGAAATGTCACCCCCTACTTTAAGGGGCTTTAGCTCCTTAAGACACAGCCAGCACATATGTCAATGACTTAAACTCACCATGGCAGTATTTTGACAAGATATAATCACTTCTTGCCAGGGGTTTTTATCAAGAATGTTGGCTTAGCCTTGGGCTATCATTTCCCCCGGGGGAGCTTGCCTTCCTTCATGGAAGGGGAGAAACTGGCAGTGTACTCTAGTTCTGGGTGGGCAGGGGTCTATCTTCCATATCCTTCAGAGCTCAGGCCATGCAAAATGTCTACTGGGAGGAGCAGTGAATTCAGACCACTCTGCTCTTCTAAAGTCACAATCATTTGTACATCAACCTAGGATGAGAATTCAAAGTAAATTAGTGCTTCTTTGATGGATTAATAAGGAGACCAGAAAAGCAGATCTAGAATCAAACAAATATGAGGTAAAAGCAAAGCATACTTTGACTGAATATAAGCTCACTAAAAAAATCAATTAACCAGAGTCCCTTTAGAAATAAGCTCCCTACCAGTAGAGTGAACAGACATCAACAGGGTGACCTTGCCCTACAAATGCCATAAAAATCACTTCTTCCCTTGGAGTTTCTGTCAAGCTGTCACCCTCTGGATTTATGCTGATTAAACTGTGATGTAGATGGGTGGTGGCCATTTCAGGTAACATTACTCCACATATCTAAGTGGGAAATGGTCTTTATTTTACAGTCCCACCTCTGAATTTCCATGGATATTACGCCTCTATCTACTAGGATTTTAGCTTTTTTCATTGGTACAGACAGGTGAAAAGAAATAAGAGAAGACACACAAAGCCTGGGTGACTGCCACAAGACTAAATTGGATGTGTCACTGATGATAAAATAAAGATGAAATATTCCTTGTATTTGTGATTTTTCTAAATCCATCAGAATATTTAATCACAGCTATAAAAGTTGTCACCAAAATGACCTATCATAGTATGAGCATAAAAAGATGAAGAGGGCCCATGATGTCTTCATTAATTAATTAAAATTTCTTAGTTTAATGATGCATCACTATAATATTCAATAAATACCATATGTCTTACAGGTTACAAATGGAAACCTCCAAATAAGAGTGATATAAAAGAATAGGATTCTTGTTCATTTACTCATTCACTCATTAATTCATTCATTTGTTCACTCACTCACTCACTTATCCCTTTGTCCAATGCTCTCCTAATTTAACATAACACATACGCCATGCATAATCAAAGCCACAAAGAGTCAAGACAGTTGAGGCAAACTCAGTCGACATCATCGCCTACATTACAAACCACTGCAGTCCTTAGCACACCCAGAGGAAGGAAGTCACATTTTCCTAAGGATATGGTGGCATTATAGATACTATCTGACATATTTGGATGAACTGGTCTGTGTAGCTGACAATGACTCTGTTTGGGGCTGAGCCTGGAGTGTGAGAATTATAAAATTATTTTTATACATGGGGGCTCAAGGAAGAACGAGATACAATCTCCAAGACGTAAGCCTGGACCTAGAGGGCTTCAGTCTCCCAACTGAACTGAATTTAATATATTCTGAACTAAACTCTGACTAGTTGCCTTCTCATCAGCCTCTCTTCTACATTCCTGCTTCTGAATCTCTTGCTTCTCACTCAGCTTCTACCTCAGCTTCTACCTTGCTTCTCTCTCTGATTCTCTCTTCCTGCTTCCTCTCTGCTTCCACACTCTGGTTCTACCTTGCTTCTACTTCCACTTCTCTCCACTTCTCCTCTACTTCCACTATTTCCTTTTACGTCCTGAGAGTTGGGGTTAAAGGGGTGTGCCACCATTGCCTTCTGAGTTGGCTTACTTAAAGGTGTTTGCTAAGTTGACTTCAGACACAAAGTCTTATTTTGCATTAATGAAGAGACTCCTATAATTCACTTTCTAAATTCCAGGCCAGTCAAACTTACTGCCTCTAGGTTTGGGTTCAGGTTCGGGTTAGGATTAGGAAGGTCAGACTGAGAGATATGGAATGTTCTTCAGACCTCCATGTTAGTCAGTGAGGAGCCACAGAATTCCCTTTCATTTAGCATTAGCACTGAGGACAGGATTAGGCTGACTAACATTCTTTCTGCCCAAGAGCAGCCATGCTGCTGGATCAGAGATCAAATGTCGATCACACAGGCCCTTGAAGGTGACCGTTCCCATCTAGCAGCACAGCTAGATCAAGGACCAAGTGTTCCTCTACAGAGGATGAGGGTGAGTTGATGCCTGTCTCCCCACTATCACTGCCTTTTAGTCATATCACACAGATTTCAAGGTAAGTTTAGACATATTGCTTAGTTCCTGAGAAAAGTTCAGCCTAGCTTTTGATGTAGGTGAACTGGACAATACTGGTTCTTGTAAGAAAAGGACCAGAATTAGAAACCCAGCAAAAACAACAACAACAAAAAGCACAACACAAACAAACAATAGCAGTGGTGTACCATGGTCATTAGCTGATCCAGATGGTTTTAACAAAGAGTTTACTTCTTCCATTATCTTGGAAGTCTGCAGTAGCTTCACATTCATGCCCATGGGGGTGACCCTACATAAACCCAGAGAGCCACAAGGAAAAAAAAATGGGATAAGGACTTGGTGGAATGAAGGAGAAGAATAAGAGAGGGTAGAAGGATTAGTGTAGTCTAAATGTATTGTATACATGTGGGAAAATATCAAAGAATGATTTCACTATAGAGGCACAAGTGACAGAGTGTAGAAGGAACCAGAAAAGATGAATTCCTGAGTGCTTCCTTCCTCTGTCCTGGGTCAAGGGTCTTCACTGTAACCACAAGGATTTAGAGATGCTAGTTTGAGAAAGAGTATATGGGCTTCTATGGAGGGTGGGAGCATATAGCTACCTTGAGAGTAGGAGGGAAGTTAATAACAGGTAGTTTAAACCAACATGCCACACATGACTACTTCTCAAGCCCCTTCACTCTGTCTGAATGGGTAGAATGGAATATTTATTAAAAACATCGGCAAAGTCTGTCAAAGTGAGACCTTTCATGTTCGTAATTCTTACCATCTGTAACATCTTATATTACACAAGCTCCCCAATTACCAGTAGCAGTGTTAATCCATCATCTGTCTTAGATATTTCTGGATGTGCTTTATATACTTGACTCAGCTCCCCTTTCTGTTTTTATGTGTATGCTTTCTGCTTGCCACAATTAATTTTATGCTGGCTTTATCACGATATGAAACTATTCAAAATCTTTTGGGAATCTTTTTTTCAGAACCAGAATAGTGTGTAACAGCCATTTATACTGAAACAAACAAACAAACAAACAAACAAAACCAGTAATTGTTAGTTAAAGAGAGAAAATCAAATTTCCTCTTCTCATCATAAATTGCAGATATAATTCTCTTATGGAGTGGCCATCTCTACCAAGATTATAAAGTGATGTCGCAGGTGAGTATAGCAAAGGAGATGTTATGTTTCCAGGAAGTCACTAATGCGATTTATTTCAGAATTTATCTATCCTGGTCTTAATTAATTCTTAAGATTAACTTTAATACCAAAGAGTCATTTACTCTTTAAGATCAATCCAAATATAAAGAAATTATTAGTCAAGGGCCATTGAGATGGTAGGAGAGGACTGACTCCCCATAAGTTGTCCTCCGACATCCAAAATGCATACATACCCCCAGTAAATAAATAAATAAATAAATGTAATAAAAAGACATTATTAGTCAAATAAATACAGTTTTTTTGCTACTTGTTAAATAAGAAATTGTAGGTGTGTGTACACTGCTGGTGTAAATTTAAAATGGGATGATCATTTTGGAAAATAGTTTTTAGAAAATCAAAGTGCACAATCTAGCTACACTATTCATAGACAAGTGAGGCATTTCACCATACAGAAATTTGCTGATACACGAATGAGCAGATGAACCAAACACAGGCAGACAAAAAGGAACCCACAGTCTAGAATCCTGCTTATAACAGTTGTAGGCACTACGAAGGAATGTACAGTGACAACACACATTAATGCTGCTGGGGATGGCGGGTGAGTGTGGAGGGGGAAGGGCTACAAAGGGGCTGAGGAAATTTAGGGGTAACGCATATGGCTATGCTATAGAGTGTGCTGATGACTTCAGTGTGTGCATGCTTGTGTGTGTCAAAATGAACACAGACATTTTAAATATGTTTAGTCTATTGTGTATCAACTAAACCTCAAAAAATCTATTTGAGAATATGAACTAAAATCATGAAATTAATAATATGAACCCACCCCAGTTTTATTATTGCATATAGCTTCATCCCTCCTATCTGTATGCATATACACACTGGATTTCAAAGATGCTTATTTTGTATTTTACATGAAAAGCTAACTTGTAAATTATTTATAGTATGACTTTATTTTCACAAGATAAAAAACTTCCTATCCTATGCGGCAAAAAAAAAAAAAAAAAAAAAAAAGTTTAAAAACATGCCAAAATGTTGAAAATAAAAACTTACACATGTGTATTGTGGAAAACAGTTACTTTTATTTTTTAAACTTATTTTCCATACATTATTACTTCAATCAAACTTGAAGCTATATGTTTTAGGTTGGGGAGCCTCAAGAGAATCTTTAGTAAAGGCTCTGCTGGTTCTGTGGGTAGTCCCCTATTGATTTTATTCATTCAACTAACACCTATTCATGGTACTGACATAGAAACTCCTTTTTGGGGGTTGAGGAGCAGGGTTTATAGCTCAGACTAACAGCAAATTATGTGTAGCTAAGAATGACCTTGAAACTCTTGTTTAAATGTTCATGTGTGTGTCTGTGTTTGTGTGTTTCTGTGTGTGTGTGTGTGTTCACATGGGTAAACCTATGTGTAGAGGATTACTTAATCTTTTAATCCAGTAACATGGCTGCTCTAGGAAAGGCTCACACTCAAGGCCTGTGTGATCTAGCTGGAATGCAGCACATGCCTTTAAGTAGCCCAACTCAGAAGGCAATGGTGGCACACACCTTTAATCCCAGCTCTCAGGATGAAAAAAGGAAGCAGTCAGTTCAGAAGTAAGTCATGGTTCTCAGTTCATGGTTCTTAGTTAAGAATTCACAGTCAGTTTAGAGATAAGAGATAAGCAATAGTGATGGAGAGAATGGGAAGAGATTGAGTCAGAGCATGCTAGTCAACTGAGAAGTGGAAAGTCAGATGCAGAGTGAAGAACAGATTAAGTACTCTGTACTATAATCCCAAGTCTGAGAGTGAATCAGAGTGAAGAGCAGGCAAAGTGAAGAATCAGAGGAAGAGTTAGCAGAGTGAGACATAGTGAGGATATGCCCAACTCTCATGATATAAATGCAGGCTTTCAGCTCAGAGATCCAGAGGCAATCAGTTACAGAGTAAGACACAGAGGAAGTTCAGCAGAAGGAGTCAGTGTCATACAGGAAAAATGAGTTTGGGAGAGTCAACTAACAGTAAGAGTCAATTTGAAGCCGAGTAGAGCAGTTCAGTTAGAGAAGTTGCAGGAGTCAAACAGAGTCAGAAGAGTTCAGTCAGAAACAGTCAGCCAGCTCAGAAGGTCAGTTTGAATCAGTTAGCTTGGAGAAGAGTTTGAACCAGAACTGTGAGTGAGTTAAATCAGCCCACTAGAAGATTCAGTTGAGTTCAGTACAACTCAGAGTTCTGAAGGAGCTAGTCAGAGTAAACTAGTTAGGAGTAAGTGATAGAGGCTGAAACCTCTTTGGTTTAGGTTTGAAGATTATATTGTGTGGATGCTGAAGCCTTCCAGGTCTAAGTTTAAGATTAGATTGTACAGAGGCTGAGACTCTCTAGGACAGGGGATTGAATTAGTCAAAGAATAAACTGTCCTCGGCCATGAACCCATAAGAATAATTAAATAAATCAATGCTCACAAAATGCCTACACCTATGTGGACAGAAGAGCATGCATGTGTATCCTCTATATGCACACTCATTTGGAAGCCAAATGTCAACCTTGGGAGAGCAAGAGATGAAGCTAATGAAGTTGAAGCCATCCTGAGCTACATAGAAGTAGATTTTGTCCCAAAAGAGAAAGAAAGGAAGGAAGGAAGGAAAAGAGGAGGAAGAAGTCAGGAAGGAGGAAAAGCCATCCCTCTAAGTTTGCCCCATTTCAAAACACCATAAATATGAAAAGGCAACATGGTTCCTGGGCATGTCCTAACTGCTTTCTATCCTGTTTATGTGATGTCAGAAGTCCCCAAAAGAAGAAAAATCCCTTGACAGTTACTCAGTGAGCTTGGTTTTAAAATTTACAAATCTTTAATATTCAGGGTTCCAGAGACAAAACTGAAAGGTCAACAAGGCTTGGCGATTCAGATTTCACGCCATCTTAGGACAGTTGTCTGGTCTGCTATCCAAGGTGCTGAACCCAGTTCTGTAGCTACTGAGTGTCCTATTTTCATTTTTGTTGCTGTGATAAAACACCCTAACAAAAAGCAGCTTAGGACAGAACAGGTTTATTTTAGTTCACAATTCCAGGTTACAGTCCTTTTGTACGGGGAAGTCAAAGTGGTAGGGACTGGAAGCAGTTAGTTGCGTCACACTCACAGCAAGAACAGGGGAGACTTAATACATGCATGTTTATTTGCTTGTGCTTAGCTCCATTTCTCCACGCTTATACAGTTCTGGTAATGGTGCTACTCATAGTGGGCTGGGTCTTCCTAGGTAAATTAACTCAAGCAAGATAATAACTCACAGATATGGCCACAGGCCAACTCAATGTATACACTCTGTCATTGAGACTCTTCCCAGATGACTCTAGAATGTGTCAGCTTGACAAATCTACCTTGTACTAAGTTAATTTGTTGCTCTATGGTCTTCTGACTGGGTCAAACTCAGCATTCTCACCAAAAAGCAGCCTTGTTGGAGATGGAACAAGACATCATCTGCTTAGTGCATCGGCTGCCTTCAGTGCCAGGTCTAGCTGAATCCTATTTTTGATTGGAGCACTATGTTTCCTCATTTGGGTTTTTGGTGGGTTAGCCATAAGGGGCAAGCTCTCTGTGTCCAGAGAGGTTAAAATATCCTGACAGTAAGTAAATATTTCTTCCAGAAATCAAAATGACCACCCAAGGGAACAGATAATTTGTGTCTGTGAATAGCTTCTAAGGTGGATAAACTAATTCTAAAAGATTTATTTCAGCACACCTGGGTTTCAGGACCCTGGAGTTTTACCTTGGCAGAAAGCTTCTATTGGCCAGCAGCCTATATTGAACTTGGCTGTCTGAGAGGCCCATTCTTTGTCCCTAGGAACTCAAGAATTCAAAAGACAGTGAATAATTATACACACACACACACACACACACACACACACACACACACACACACACACACATTCCCAAGGACTGTGCAGTGACCTCTATCTAGTATAACATAAAATTAAATGCAGTAGCAATCTGGAAGAGACTTTTTAGTATACTGTAGTATGGAAAACTCCATGGAGAAAACGAATGAAAGATTTGGCCTTGATCATCAGGGAGATTTCAAGCACATGGAGAGAAAGATGATGTGCTTGGTGTCATTATTATGGGACTGTAGTGTCCCTTGTGCATTTGAGAGAAGGAAATATTTGGTTCTGCTGGGAAACCCTCACCTTACTGTGCTTGATGTATTTTACCCTCTGCATCTGTGTTCACATATAATCCCACCAACTATGTACCCTTATCCATGGTGGTTGGAACACTTTTCTCAAACAAATGGAAGACATATCTTTTTCAAATATACTGTCATTTGGAAGGGAATATTTCGAGAGCCTTCCCCCAAGTACTTTAATGTTTATTTTATAAACTTCAACATAAAGAGGGCAACTGAGCCTTCTAGTCCTCAAATCAGACCACTGACACCATTAGCAGCTGCAGAATGGTCAATGAACCTTGAAACAAACAAGCTGTGGGGCAAACAAGGAGAATTCAAAAGTGTCCAGGAGGTAGAGAGAAAGAAGCATTCGGAAGCACGAGGTTTGATGAGGGCACTGGAAGTTTGCACAGAAAAAATACTTTAAGAGGCTTCTAAGAACTGTCCACTTAAGAAACTCACTATTAAATTTTGAGATTCATCTCAAATCCTATATAGCATAATTTTAAAGGATGGTCTGTGGAGACATTTTACAGAAACCATTTTCAGGAATTCCTGCATTTCCAGATCTTTCAGAATGAGAAGGCAAGAGTAGAGCCACAGCAGGACAGTCTCACCAGTCCAGATGTGACCAGACCTGATGTGACCAGGGAAGAGTAGCTCTCTACTCTGGAGTGAGGCTCTTTACTGGTTTCCACCTGAAATTGGGCATGGAATCAATGCATTTAATGAATACAGTTCAAATAAGTTCACCAACATTATTTAGCTGTATTAACAAGCACACATATACTTTAACCACCCCCAACTCTCAGAACTCAAAGTTATAATCTAACCATTTATCAACTTACAGATAAGTTCCTGTCCCTATTCCTTTCATGCCCCAAATCAACCTAAGTGTCATACCTGTCCTTTCACAGGTATCGTGGAAGGTCCCTCTTGGAGATTCGGATTCATGGAGCACATACACAATTATGTCTCTGGCTTCAGAAGCACAGAGATTAAAAGCGGTTCTCTGAGAAAGCGTCAGTACTGAGTTAGAAGAACCATTTTATTGCTTCTGTTGTCTGGGAAAAAAATGAATGTACGCAGAGGAGCTTTTTGTTTTTTCACCAATTTTTGCCAAATCATGAAATGCATTCACAAATTCATTTCAAAAGGATGAAAGAGCATTTTACTGGTGTTTACTAGCATCCTTGGGCAAGAGCTTTCCTACATTATGAGGTGCCAGTCTTGGTTCTCTTTGTCTTCTGCTTTAATATAAAGTCCTTGTTGAAATGAATATGAGACCAGTGATTTCAAAAGCAGGCCTCTTGAGGAATTGTATGACATCTTTGAAGAAACTACAATGGGGAGGGAGGAAGAGCCTCTGGCATGATGTGATCTCCTCACAGTAGGCTGAGCCGACATCTACACTGTACCACCCATTTTAGCCTGTGCATTATATAAAAGCACGATTTTAAATTATGTATGTACCAAACTTTAATTTTCATTTCACACTCAAAAGTTCTATACAAAAAGAGGCAATGCAGGCAAAAAAAAAAATTACAATGACTTCGGCAAACAACATATGACAACTTCAAAGCCCCTTCTAATGTGCAACCATCTTTACAGGTGTACTGTGGCCATGGAGTTCTGAAAGTTGGGGCTGGTGAAGATAAAATCCCAATGTTAGTTATTAACATCTAGAACACTTGAGAGATGCCTATGATATAAGATTGAATGAGAAGTCTGAACTCTACTGCACAACTGGGTCCCAAGATTGAGTAGGCTTCATCTTGCTCTTGAGGGAGAATGAAATTATTTCGATTTAATTGTGATGGTGTCTCAAAAAACTTAGACTTGCCATTCTTATTTAATGTAATGGCAATAATCAAGAATATAATTTTACCTCGATGAGGAATACATTAATTAAATATTAAACGATACCCAAGACCATTTTCATGGTCATTATCTAATAATATTCTGGCTCTATTGTGTTATCACAATTCAAAATATCCATTTTCACCCAACTTATTCTATGAATGCCTAGGTGAACACGAGAGGAGCTACTATGGCAAAAGTAGCAATGTGTCTGGGAAACATCATTTTTACCTTTTCTTGCCTCAAATTAAATATCTGAGTCATATAAAACACTTTATTTGAAAACTATGTGACATCGATTATGAAGTATTATTAATATCGACACTGTCACTAGTACTTTCCCCCAAACCACCCGTGAGTATTGGGTACATGTGCATGCAGCACAAAAAAAGGGAAGAAAAACCAAATTGTTCAAGGATTCCTGGTGCCTACTGGACAGTCTGTTAAGAGAATTGGTCTCCCACCACAGTTCTGGAGTGGCCTCAAGACCCGCTCCCTGTTAGTGATCACAGACACTCAGCCTGTCCTCCTGATAACCTGAGGCAACTATTCAGACCCTGGGCTTCTCAAACTCCAAGCGCTGTTGAGTCTCATCTTGGAGACAATGGACTGGCTAGACTAAAGCAGACAGTGCCCATACACACATTTGGTCCCACTGAATAGAAAGTCTAATTAAAAGTTATAAATGTCCTCAACTATATATCTTCTGACAGATAATCCCTAATGTTTTCTTATGTAGCCAGCTGAGAGGCAGCTATGGTATAGATACGTGGCTTGTATGAGGCTCAGGTCTATGTCTAAGAGCCCAACAGGAACTAGGTTGTCCTTTCTTCTCTTGAAAGCTTAATCTCCTCTACGGAGAAAGGGGCAAATAAACAGATGCTCGTAAGTATTTTGCATCTGCCCTTGTAGGCTTGAGAGTTGTCCAGCTAAGCACAGCCTATGGCTGCCAAACAGAACATCCCTAAAGGCGAATAAAAACTATCAGGGAATGACTCATTCCACATTAGCACGTTTTCTAGCTTTCTCTGGATTTTGGAATTCCTAGGCTTGACAAGGTAATAGAAGCTTTCTAGGATGTTGCTGTACTGGTGAGGAAAGCTCACACCAGTCAAGTGGTTGTACTTGTTCTGCTGATACAGCGCCACAGAACAAGGTCTTTCCCCTCTCTGTTGACTATACTGACATATAGTCCAGGGAAGCGGTTCTCCCATTTTTCTGCATTTCTTTGTTGAGACAACCCAAGTATCCTCATTCTTGGAGGACTCAAAGGAATGTTGGATGGCTACCTTAGCCTGGAAATGTTGACATTTCACAGATCTTTTCTTGGAATGTTGCAAACCCAATGATACCATCCCCTACCCTGATCATCCCAGACCTAACTTTCAGGATTATCATTCATCAACTGTCTGGAAAGTTCTCTCCTTCTAGTGGAGATAAGCAACTAATAGCACAGGCTAGGCTCAGGATTTCTCTACGAGGGCCCAGAAACTCCACAGTGTATATATCCATAGGCCACATGGTGAAGAGGGAAGAGACAGAGTCAGGTAGGGAAGCACCTTGGGGTCTAGTCCTATGTGGGAGTCATCTTGTGTGCCCACATCTTTCCACTGGAGGTCAGAATAGGTTTCCAAGATTCCATCGTAACTCAGCTCTGACCTATAGGCAGCATGGCTGCAGGCCCCAAAATATTGATTATCATCAGGACAGGTAGGGCAATGCTCATTGGAATTTATGCATGAAGGAAGGTTAGTGGGGTGGTTCCTACTAGCCTTCCAGGACTCTTAGAAACTATCTACTTTAGATTAAAAAAGATTTATTTATATTATTTTATGTATATAAGTGTTTTTTTTCTGCATGTATATAAGTACACCTTGTACATGCCTGGTGCTTATAGAGATCAGAAGAGGATATTGGACCCTCTGGAACTGGAGTAATGGATAGTTGTGAGCCACCATGTGGGTTCTGGGAATCAATTCCCAAATCAATCAACAAGTGCTCTTAACCACTGAGCAATCTCTCCCCCTGAGACTGTCTATTATATATGAGGAAGGTGAGACTAAAAGTGAATTTGCCAAAGTACTCAGACGAGTGGGGGCTGATACAGGGTAATCAGAAAATTTCTTCTCTCTAATCCTTCTCCCCCAGTTTTCTGATAATTAACAAAGTGCCCTAGTTCTCAGTTCTGATATGAATGATCCATTTTGATAGAGAAGCAGGGGTGGGGATGGGGCTTCCTTATCCAGAGGGGTGGTGTACCTAGAACTCTGCAGACTCCTGGGAGGCAAGTGGTCTTATTTATGGTTTCACAACCAGAGTTCCATTTATTTACCCCTGTAGGCAGAGGGTTGACCCAGAGATAACTGACCTTATGCCAACTCTCTCCCAACTGTTCTTAATATAGCCACTGTCCTCAATCCTCCTGTAAGAACCCCTCTATCTATCCCATTGGCTCTTCATTAGCTGATTAAAATGCAGGCAATTATCCTCTTGCAAAAACTAAAAGGGAACAAAAGGGACACAAATCGTGACAGAAGGAGAAGGAGAATATTTGAATTAATAAAACACGTGCATAAAGAAAAGCTGCACGCGTGGTTTGCAGGTGAAAGGAAGAGGGTGTGTGCCTGGTGAACTCAGAACACTTGAGCTCCACTCTCCACATGCATTTTTCTTTTCTCGGATTCTTCTGTCTTGCTCTGTTAGGGTAACAGTTGTGCATTTCTTGTATCTGAGCCGACACAGGAAATCAAGTACTTTGCGTTTCTAGAAACTATACTCCCAGAGAGATACCATATCTAGAATTAAAACGATACCACAAACTAGTAAGAATTCTGATTTTTACAGGTGGTGTTACAGGACTCCAGCAGCCAAGACTGAAGTTTTCGAATTTGGCCTTTGGAGAAAGGAGTTTCATTTCAGACGTCAAAGGTAAGGCTCTCAAGTCAATTTATGCTCTGCTGGGTTGAGTCAGTCAGGGTACAAGTTAATGTCCATCCATATGTTTCGGTGACAAGGAGGAAATGGTTATGTAAATACACAAGTATTAACATCAATCTGTATTAAATTATGTAAACATATACATCTTCTGAGGTCAGCACATAGATCCTCTTCTCTAAGCAGGGCTCTACTGAAGCATCGCCCGAATCTGTTTGGAAGTCGATTCATCATTCAAGTGCTTTGTAGTGAACCTGAATGAGGAGAGAGAGTTGGAGGTCAGGGTTCATCCAAAGGAATTCATAAATAAAAAATGTGGGCCCACTTCTTTAGACAAAGAGTCATATTTTGGTGTTCATTCCATATATCCTTTGCAAGTTTTATTTTTGACTTGATCTTGATGGGGTTTTGCTCTGTATTTCAAGTTGGTATCGCCCTCACTCTGTAACCCAGGCTGGCCTCAAACTTTGGCAATCCTCCTGTCTCAGCCTCCCTATTGCTGAGATTATAGGCGCACACCACAATGCCAAGCTTCTGTGGCAGCTTCAATATATGATTTTTCTTGTGATGATCATTAAACAAAGTCATTTAAGAGAAAAAAAGAAAAAAAAAAGAAAGCCTCATCAAATGATCACAAAGAGGAGATATATCTGATCTCATTTTCAGGGAGATACAAGTTCACAGCACTTAGTTCAGGACCCTGTCTGTGGAAGCTAACCCCGCTAAGTTACGGAATTCAAATTATGGAATCCTAAACTCTGCTAACATTCTAAACATTCACGACCGTCGACTTTAGGGGCCGTGCTTATTCCCATTGCTACCAGCAGGGGCACAAATACAGGTACACAAACACGAGAGCAATCTACAGCATCTCATTACTCAATCTTGTGTGCAAAGGAATGTGACAAATTGACCTGGTAACAAAACTTTTGACCATATGTTAGGCACTCTGTACAAGATCTCATTCCAGTCACAAATAACTTCTCAAGTGAGGTGAGTGACTAGATTTCACAGGTGAGAGAGCTGAGGGTCAAAGAGGTTCAGCGCTCACTCGGAATCACACAGCAGATGGTTTTGACTTGTGAACAGTCTGTGACTTTTGACTTGAGCCGTTGTCTGGCTGCCTCGAAAGACTGTACTCTTCCCACTTCATCATGTGTCTCCAGGAATCACAAATTCCCACACTGGGATGGGACTCATGCCTTGACACAGCGCCCTGATCTCCAGGGTGTTTTGGCAGATAGAATGAAACTGGAAAGTTCCAGAAATCCAGAAGTTAAAGTCTTCTTAATGAATATAAAAAGCCAGCCTGGCATGCTTACAATCTTTCTTGGGGAAAACCTAGGATTCAAGAGGCTGTTATGTTAATGATATATATAATATATAGCTATATATTATATACTATATATATATGTATATGTATATGTGTGTGTGTGTGTGTATATATATATATATATATTTTTTTTTATTTTATTTTATTTTTCTCCCCCCAAAGATGATGAGTTAGCAACTCCAGTGTCTTGAGACTGCTGACTTCTTCATCTAGTTGAGGAGGGTAATAGATCAGCTTTGGATCTATAGATTGCAATGGTGACATGAGACAATGTGATTGGAGGTCGAGTCTTGCATGTAGAAATAAGAGTGCTGCCTCGTTTCTCTTAGACTTGTCAATGTTTACCACATGTATTACACTGCACGGAACTGAGGGAAATGAAAGGTTAAAGTGGCAGGGTCTGTAAGTCTTCCAGGTTGAAATCCTGTATCGGGGTGGTTTGCGCAGTTGAGCAAATTCCTTTAGATGCATCACAGCTAAAAATAACAATCTCCTCCCTGACGTAGATTAGGCAGATGTATCCTTGGGAAAAGAGGAGATGCCTAAGGAGTAGGAACAAGCTACAGCTGGCTAAATATTCAGGCACTCAGCAGTGAATAACAGGTTCTCAGTTCTGGCAGCTGCATGTGGGAGCCACTTGGGGAGCTTGGACCAAGCAAACAAAAACAAACAAACAAGCAAACAAACACGAGACAGATGCTTGATCTTCCAGGCCAGTGATTTAATTTACTTGACCTGCAACCTCAGTGCCTGGAAACTCCCCTCATCTTCCTCCCACGCAGCCAGGGTTGGAAGCACTTGGAAATGAGAACTGGGAGCGTTCCTTCCCAGAAGACACCATTGATCACAGAACATCATAGCCAAAAGTCATACCTAAGACCCACGAGGCAACCCAGACCCAGGTATAGATCCTAACTTGGCCCTTTAATGTGTGACTCTGAAGACATTTGAGTTCACATAGTGAGGTGTGGTGGCTCACGCCTTTAATCCCAGCACTAGGGAGAACAGTAAATTCATGGCCAGCCAGGACTACAGAGTAAGTTCCAGGACAGCCAGAACTACACAGAGGAACCCTGTCTCAAAAAACCAAACACCTGTGGGCTGGAGAGATAGATCACTGGTTAAGAGTACCTGACTGCTCTTCCAAATGTCCTGAGTTCAATTCCCAGCAACTACATGGTAGCTCTCAATCATCTATAATAGGATCAGATGCCCTCTTTTGCCATGCAGGTTTACACACAGAGCACTCATATATGTAAAATAAATAAATTAAAACAAAAACCAAAAACCCAAGAACCTAAAAAAAAAAAAACCAACCACAAAATATTATGTCAATTTATCCCATGTATAAAAAAGTGAATGGTACAAATGGTGCTGACTTCCCAGCGGGCGCTGTTGGAAGATGAATGGTATTAAAACAAGTGAAGGGCTAAGACTGGTGCTCAGGCTCCCCCCCACCCCGCCCCCAGCATCCGCATTTGCAATGGTATGAAAGGGTGGCTGTGCTTACCTGAGAGCATTCAGCAGCCCTTCTACACTGTCCGGGGCCTGTTCCTTCAACACCTTTATGCAGCCTTTCATCTGGAAGAAGAGAGCAGAGCATTTTGTTGATATCCTAGTAATTCTGTCCACAGTGGGACCCGCCCATACTACCAGCTCTCTGTAGCAGAGGTCCACGGAGAACATGCACAAGCATCTCCGCCCTCTCAGGATGGTGCATTGTTCCTCTGGCCTTCTCAAAAGGTCTGTATGATTGCAGTCTCTATTGATTTTCATTCTGTACCACAACTGTATATTTTACCTACTTTGGGGATAAAAATCTGGCCTTGTACTCTGGAGCCCAGACCAGGAATAGAAATTGCTCTCCTCGGTTCTCGGTTGAGATTCACTAAGGGTTTTACACACTCAATAATTTAATCTTCTTTCTGCTAAGAATGCTTTTCTTCTTTCAGCTGTCGACTGGCAAACCCTTAATATTATGGAAAGTCTTAAGTTCGCCAGCCCCAGGAAATGTGTGTGTGCGTGTGCAGGTGTATGTGTGTTGTATTCAGGTGTATGTGTGTTGCATACAGGTGGAAACCAGAGGACAAGCTCAGCTGTTGTACCTAAGGTACTGTTCATCTAATTCTTGAAACAGGGTCTCTTAGGCCTGGAGCTTGCCATGTAGGTAAGCCCCAGGGATCTGCACATCTCTATCCCCTAGGGCTGGGAATGCAAACACACCAACCACATACAGCTTTCTTTATTAAGAATGGCTTCTGGAGACAAACTTATTCCTAGTGCTTGCACGGTAAGCACTATACAGACTGAGCTATTACTGTGGCCCCGGGAAGCCTCTTTTCACCCCACTATCTATGTTATAGATCAGTGGTTCTCAACCTTCCTAATGCTGAGACCTTTTAATACAGTTCCTCATGTTCTGGTGACCCCTAACCATAAAATTATTTTTGTTGCTACTTCATAATTGTAATTTTGCTACTGGTATGAATTGTAATATAAATATCTGATATGCAGATAGTCTTAGGTGACCCCTGGGAAAGGGTAATTTGACTCCCAAATGGGTTACGACCCACAAGTTGAGAAACACTGCCATAGCCAGAAATCACCACTTACTGGTGATTTCGATACAGCTGTGCATTTATTAAATAACTCCGGATAGACGAGCTCCCACATCAATAATTTGTCTCCCTTACTAAACCAGTAACTCCTAGAAACATAGGTCTGTGTCTTCACCATGTCTAAGAAGACTGGTAAAGGGCAATCATAAAGAGTGTGAACCTTACAGAGGTCAGATGCATAGTTTTTATCCATGCTGTTTTGTATTTGCATGAACGTACACAAGTTTCTAAGTTTTCCATGGCCTTGTAATTAGAGTTATCTAATTCTGTCATAAAAATTAAAATTTGCATCGATCATGTTATTTTATGCAGATCCTTGAATGTTTTCCCTATCCTTGGGGAAAGCAGAGATCTTTCTGTAAAAAAACAATCACCTATTTTAATCTTAGACACTCATGCAGTGCGTGGGCATCTGGTAAGTTTGGTTATACCAATGGCTACTTTCAGAGTGATAACTTCTCAACATCGCCTGTAGGCATACTTTTAATATGCAAAAGTTTTATCATAACAGCTTGATAGACCCTGTCAATTGCTAAACTGAAGGTAGCCAAGACCCAGAACTCAGGAGCATTTGGAGATCACAGACGAATGAATGTCATGGTCAATTACACATTTTTATCAAAGACACAAGTTTGGAGAGAGCCTACAAGTATGCCAGTGATGTGCCACTCTGGGTTTGTGATGGCATCGGGCCCAGAGATGCAGAGAATTTTGTCCCTCTTTCTTTAGAGGTCTAGAGGGAGAACAACAGGTAGTTCATTATCACGGTGTGATACGTGTTCATGTGATGACATCCCAAGGAGTAGAGAAAGTAGAGATGCAGATGGAGGTGGAAGCATAGAGGGTACTCTTGAGGAGTTTCTAGTTCTATTTCAGGATGATTAAAACCATGGGTGTGAATAACAAGAAACTGTCAGAAATGCATTCAGGGCCAGAGCCAGTGTGGGTTTAGCAACACAGTAGGAACTTGGAGGCTTTTACTTGTAGAAAATACCCTTGGCAGGTGTTAGGCATTGGATAAATATAGTGAGTATAGAAAAGGACCAGAAGGAGGCAAAAACAGAAAGAGGCAGACTAGAGAAAACCCTTAGGATTTGAGGGGTGGGGTAGCTGGGAGCTGAAACATAGCAGGTGATGGAGTGTCCACCCCTGATAACTCGTGAGGATGAGGAAGAGAGGCAGAGACAATTCCTAGGATCTGAGGGATAACAGCTCTACGTTTCTTCTAGCTTAGATACTGGATAGAAAAATGGGAAAATATCTAAAATAGGATTCACGAGGGAAGGAGAACCTTTGGTTGGGAACTAGCCATGTTTCATGTATCCATAACAAGTGTGGTCTGGAATTACGGACAAAGTTTTGGCTGGGTACAGAGGTTCAGGTGTGATTCTTTATGAGGTTCACGTCCTAAGATTATGTGGGAATCACTTGAGAACACCACTTCAACCCCACACATCTTTCCTGGCACCAAGATGGCCGCCTGGCCTCTAAACAGCTCATCTTCTCTGAGTCGCAGTGATTTTGCTCTGATTCTTCCTTCCTTCTATCCATCTAAAAAATATTAATGAAGGACTACCTCAGATACTATCTCCTATGCCATTACCTCTGAACAGAATATTCCCTCCCTTGACTGGTTTCTAGAGCTCTCTGAATGTCTCTTCTGCAAACCAGATCTCACTCTTTGTGTGTGCACACAGTACCTCTTCCAGGGGCTCACAGTTGATCTGACTATCCCAAGGATTTATCTACCAACTACCTATAACTGTTGGTTTAGAAGCAGAATGGTGTCTGGAAGGAAAGACCCACTTCAGATTTGTCTGGTGCTTAATAAGCCTAGAGCCTTCTAAGAGGCACATGCACAGTTCAACATGAAGTGGCCTTTCTTAACTTGTATTAATAAACAGACTTGAAGAACACCTATGAAAATGAACATATTCTCTGCTTGGGAATTTAGCAGATTCAGTAAATGGCATAGAAAGGCAAGCTTTTTACAAATTAGGGTGAAAAGGGCTGGGTAGATGGCTCAATACATGAGAAAACTAGTTGTACAAACATGAGGATTTGAGTTCAAATCCCTAACAAATATGTACAAATGTCATTTTTGGTTTCATGTGCCTGTAACCGCAGAACTTCTGGATGGAGGTAGATGGATCCCAGGAACTGACAGGACAGCCAGCCTAGCCAAATCTGCAAGTTCAGATTCAGTGAGAGACACTGTATCCAAGGAATAATGTGAACCATGATAGCACAGAAATCATGACATCTCTGGTCTCTGCAGGTATGTGCATGAGCATACAAACCCACAAACATATGTGAACACATACATGCACAAAATCACAAAGAAAAGGGTACAAAGGGGTCATTTCACCCAACATATTTTTAGTTGTTGGCTCTGTCAAGCGACAAATGGCTATGGTAAACCAAAATGCCTAAGGAGTACCAGGCACTAAACTCAACTCATAGTCACATGATCTTTATAGTTTTTCATAGTTATTTACACTCAATCTATAGTGTAAAACTCTTAAACCCCCACAACGAACACAATCAACTTTTTTATTACAAGTTCTCCATAATATACTCTTTCTGTTGTTTGTCTGTTTGTTTTCCAAGACAGGGTTTCTCTGTTGTAACCCTGGCTGTCCTGGAACTCACTCTGCAGACCAGGCTGGCCTCAAACTCACAAAGATCCACCTGCCTCTGCCTTCCAAGTGCTGGGATCATAATATAATCTTATGTAAATGAAATATAGTTTAAAATAGTGCACACTGCAGGATTCTAATTTGTTAGGCACATCTAGCCGTCAAACTACAGGGAGCGCATTAATTTCTCTCTGCTTCCTAAACATGACTGTATTGTACCAGGCTGCCTCAAGCTCCTACATGACTTCCCCACCATGGTGGACTGTGCTCTGAAACTGCGATCCGAAGCCAACTTTTCCTTAGATTGCTTTTGTCAGAGTATTTAATCACAGCAATAGAAAAAGTAACTAATACAGTGTCACAGGTAAACACTGGCTTAAAGCAGTCATGTTTTATTCTATAATCAAGAGGAAAGCAACTGCAGAGGTCATGTGCTCTCCAAAGGTCTCTGCATACTCATTCACGCTTTCCTTCCTTCTGTTACTTACACTCATTCGTTGGATAGAAGCTCTTTGGGGGCATTTATAGGGTATTGGGCACAATATTTCAGGACGTTAGGTGCACCGATCATTGTCCCTATCCTCTTAAAAAGCTAGAGTCTGTGGGAATGTCAGAAGCAGCAAATTTGGTAAATGGTCTGAGGAGCAGTGGAGAGGGAAGGCTTTACTTATGCACGGCACAGGAAATATGTTTCTGAGCACACTACATTTTAAGAGTGCCTAGAAGAAATCCATCATCAGAGGAGAAGGTATGAAAACACTCATAGATATTAGAACAGACAGAATAATTACTGTGGCAGCAGGCTAGGTATGACAGGAGGGGAGGTTGGACGGTCATTTGATCTTTAACCCTGGTGCCTTGTAACTCAGAAGCTCCCAATTCTATTTCTATTATGACACACAGAGGATTCAGAAAGTGCACTGACAGGGAACCTGGGATGGGCAACGGGCGGTGTGAAGGTGGGGGTGGGTCACCTCTGCTCAGCTCCACCAAGGGCAAGAGGATCAGTATCCCAGCACTCCAGCGATGTGTAAGGCTGGACGTCTCCTCCTAACAGTATGAGAAAGAGGGGACTACTTTCTATGAAGAAACTGGACATGCATCTCCAAGGTATCAATCTTGGAAAAGTCTTTCTCAGCGAGATGGAGACCAGGAGAGGAAGAGAAGCGAGGGGCTACTTAATGGCGTTCATGGGCTTTTATGCGGAAAGGGCAATGCACGAGTATTCTTACATCGATCTTGGAGGTCTTGCAGAAAGCTCCCACAGGGTGCACATGGTCATAAAGGATGATGACCCCCACCATCACCCTCATGCAGAACATCAGTGTCTCCTCACTTGTAAACCTGCTCCTGTACTCCCTAAAAGAGAAGACACAGCAGCGGTTTCACATCCTTGTTGGAACGCATGCACTCTGAGATCCACAACTGGGTATGCACCCCCCTCTCCCACCCCCGGAGAATTCATCCAGGACCTGCAACAGCCAGGTTAATATGCTCTCGAAGAGACCCACGATGATAATTTTCCTTGAATCTACCCAACTGGCAATTCAGTGCAAAAACACGGTAAATGAGAGGGCAGTAAATTCCTTTCTCTGCTTCCCTTCAGCGGCCAGCTCACCATGTACATCAACCCCTGCCCATCAATCTTGAATATTTTATAGCCGGCCCCTCTGGCTGTCCAAGATTATAGAGAATAATGGCTTCATTATGGAGAAAAAGAATCAGGCTCATTTCAGCTCTCTTGTCTCCAGCTGGAGTCACTTCCTTTGTTAAGGCATAGGCTGTGGATGAACTTGGATTGGCAGATATCTCAAAGAAATTATGTACCTGGGAGTTATTTGTGGAGGTTAAATTTTGCTCACTTACCTTGATAGGGGCTCTGATGATTGCAATATTTTAGGCCAATGTTGGAGACTTTTTTTTTTTTTTTTGGCATCAATTTCATTATGAATCGGGCCCACAATGCAGGTAATTACTATTTCTGTCTTGAAATAAATCTTATCTTTGATATGAAGAAAATATTTAAAATTAATACCCTTTTATGGGGCAGTGGAGATGCGCCCCGGGTTAAGTACTTGCTGTATAAGGGAAAGGAACTGAGTTTAGATCACTAGCATCCATAGATATGCCAGGCAGGCATGGTGGTTGTGCTGGCTGGTTTTATGTCAACTTGACACAAGCTAGAATCACTGGAGAAGAGAAAGCCTCAGTTGAGAAAAATCCTCCACGAGGCTGGGCTGTAGGCAAGCCTGTAGGGCATTTTCTTAGTTAATGATTGATGGGGGAGGGCCCAGCCTTACGAGTAGAGCAACCTCTGGGCAGGTAGTCCTGGGTTCTATAAGAAAACAGGCAGAACAAGCCATGGGGTGCAAGCCAGTAAATAGCACTCCTCCATGGGCTCTGCACCAGCTCTTGCCTCCAGGTGCCTGCCCTGTTTGAGCTCCTGTCCTGACGTCCTTCAATGATGGATTACGATGTGGAAGTGTAAGCCAAATAATCCTTTCCACCCCAACTTACTTCTGGTCATGATGTTTCATCATAGCAACAGTAGCTCTAACTGAGACAGTGCACCCCCACCTGCAATTCCAGATCCTGGGAGGCAGGGACAGGACATGCCTGCAGCAAGGTAACTAGCCAGACTAGTCCCACCAGCAAAATTTGGGTTCAAATGGAAGACCCTACCTCAATATACATGTCAGAGAGCAATCAAGGAAGACACACACACACACGTATCTACGCACACGTGTGCACCCTCACATGCACGTGAATATGAATATACACACATGAACACCACACACACACATGCATGGAAGCATATAAAAGGACTAAAAAATCATTTTATATTTGAAGATAGTCAGCTTTTATAAGGTACTTGTGACACTTTTGGGCTCCCAAACCCTATAGCGAGCAGATAGTATTAAGGGAACTTTACTGAAGGCAGAATTCAAGGAAGGTTATGGGAACTTTACTGAAGGCAGAATTCAAGGAAGGTCCAGAGAGGCTAGGTTGTTCATTCATAGTCACAGTGAACCGTGCAGACAAAGCGTGTGCCCAGCCTTCCCCTGTAACTGTGTGTGTCATCCTTAATGACCTCAACCTTTTTTACACCGAGTATCTGGTAACCAGCTACTAGGTACTAGGAACAAATCAAAGGAGGGTGAAGAGAGGCGGGGAGAAAAGTACTTTTGCAATGGTCTCACCATTGCTACTCTTGGTCCTAACTATCTCAAATCTCTACAGTATGTTGGCAATAATGCCCACACATCTAGCCCATCTCTCCCTTTCTTTGCGTGTCTTACAGTATCAGACAAGCTGTAAAAAACTTTTTGAAGTCAATTAACCAGTCAGGGTCTCAGCTATTTCTGCTATGAAATGGATATAAACATTGACACAGACTACCACACATTCCTTGTACTGAAGCAAATAGTGTCCATGGAAACTTTAATGTGGCATCTGAAAGAGAACATGCCACCATCATCACACCCGAACAGGTCCTAGCAGGGTGAACGCTTAGCCACGCCCACACCTCTCATTTCACTTACGGTGTCTCCAGCATGACTTTACAGACGCTTGTCATTGTACTGAGGCAGTCTGTGGTATTCTCTATTGGCAGGGTTTTGTTCTAAGTGGAGAGACACAAACAGACATTAGCCCTGCTAGCAGTACGCATGCCCAGTGAAGAGAGGGCACCCTGAGCTGCTCAACTGCACTTACTTCTGAGACAAAGTGCATTGTGGCATTGCTAAGAGTCTTCAGCATCGGTGTGGCTTCTGCATAGAAGAGGGACATTCGATTGGCCATCTCATTATTAACTTCGTTCTCAATGTCTAGCTGATGAAAACAAGAGAGGATACAGTTATAAGAAGGAAGTCACTATCTCTGCAACCGAGCTACAGAAAAGGAGTCTGCCTTCTCTCTGTGACCTGCCAGATGCGGAAGTCAAAGTAGCCATAGAGAGGCGGTAGCTCCAGCCGGGGAGACGCAGGGACTCACGTGCATGTTGTTGATTCGGTTGCGACTTATGGTTCTTCTGTAGTAACTGAAGTCGTTCTGAATAGCTGGGTTCCTCATCTGAAATTCAGGAGAGAAGAAAGAACGCAACCTCTCAGAAACAGGTGAAGAGGCAACACCAGGAACTCAAATGTGAGAGTTTCTAAATATGGCAGGATTTCTCTTTGTCTTCCAAGAGCCAAAGCAATTTCCAGCTAAAAACGAGAGCCGACAACGCTGAACTATATAGTTCTGCACTCTGTCCTGTTCTTACTGTGGGCTGTATTTCAGGAAAGGCACATTTGCCCAGTGAGGAAAAGACATCTCTAACTGCTTTTCTCCACTCACTTGACAGTCTTTGAATTTCCATGTGCAAGTCATCCTCCTACTCTGACCACACGGATTGCAAATATCCACTTCTTATAAGCCTCCATGAGGAAGGTCTTACCCATCCCCACCCCACAGCCTTGGCAAAAGAGCCATAAAGCGGTGGTATCCAGTTCAACTTTCACAGCATGTGTGACCTGACCTTCAGCTCATCGAATCGAAGGGTAAAATGTAAGATTTCTGCAAATTCCTTTGCCAGGGCCTGCTCCCGTTCCAGGTGCTGGGTTGGTGTATAGGGCGGACACGTCAGAGATTCCAGTAAACTCTGAAGTGCTTTTTCTGAAAGCCAAGAGATAGAGAGATATTTCAGGTGGACCAGAGACATCCTTTAAAAGTACAGTGCTCAGTTCAAGTTGACATTCTCAGAGGCAACCTGCACAGCTATTCCCTTTCACATGTTTCCTAAGCCCAGTTCACTTAGTCATCTTAATTCCCGAGCCTTTTAGAAAATACCAAATATACATATGAAGCATGTGTGCACAAGAACTACTAGTGATGCAAGGTGAGATGAGTGGGCTGAGAAGTCGCAGTCAGAAAGGTGTCTACTGTGCAAACACGAGGACCCAATTATACCTATAGCACCCACAAAAGTTCCCCAGGCATTGGAGTATAGGTATGTAACTAGCTCTGGAGGTGGGCATGGGGATGGAGACAGGGGAGTCAGAGTTTTCTGGCCAGGCAGTTTAAGCTAGTCAGTGAGCAACAGAGAAAGACACCCAATGTCTGGCTCTGGCCTCTACACAAAGATGTAAGAGTCCTGAACACACAGGTTAAGTCACCAGTTCAACACGGTGGGGATTCTGGTCTTCTTCTAGTGTGCTTCTGTTTCTACACCCCCAGGACATTTCTCTACAAATCTACCACTGTATTTACTTTAGTTATTGTTCTTACAATAATCTTATCCCTCCAATTTGCCTATTTGTAATCATTCTCTACTGTTTTTGCTTCCGTATATTTTTTAACAGCAGAGTCACTTAACCAATACTCTATGGCAGGGGTTGATGAACTATGACCCACAGGCCAAATCTGGTCCACTGATTGTTTTTATAAATAAAGTTTTATTTAAACGGTAGATATGCTTATCCCTTCCTGTATTGACTATGTTGGTGTTGGTACAATGACAGTAAAATCTAGATACTGAAAAGATAGGACAGCTCACAAATGTAAATATTTACTGTCTAGGAACAGTAAATCTGTTCCTGTCACAGGAACATCTGACATCACTGTCTTTACGTAGTCCTCATATGTCTTTAGCATCGTTAGAGGGAATGTTTCTAGACCAGTGGTTCTCAACCTGTGGTTTACCATCCCTTTCAGGGTCGAATGACCCTTTCATAGGGGTCACCTAAGACCATCTGCATATCAGATATTTACATTACAATTCATAACACTAGCAAAATTACAGTTATGAAGTAGCAATGAAAATAATGTTACGGTTGGGGGTCACCACAACATGAGGAGCTGTATTTAAAGGGTCACAGCATTAGAAGGTTGAGAACCACTGCTCTAGACTTTGTTAGGCACCCCCACCAATGGGAACACACTCTCTTCAGAGGCAGCAGGGTGCACCATATCCTACTTTAATGGATGCATCTTTCTCTTTCTGCTGAGGTATAACTTAGCGCCTTGGAATTTCAGCTCACTACATCCAGGTACACAGTGAGCAAACAGTCAATTCTATTTCTCTTCTGCCCAAATCTGTGCGCTGCATCCCCTTAGCCGGTCTTAGCATCGAGCCTTTTCAATGTCACAGTCATAGTTCGATTTCAATTTCGGTTGTCCTCTTAAAATGTGGCATTTGTTTTAATGGCAAGTTAAAGCAGAAGTTGCTGATTATCTTTTCCATTCTAGATATACTGTATTAACAAATGAAAACCCAAGCACAGGCAGTGATTGCTCCATACTGCTGGCAGTGGGGAGCCAGTCTGTCAACCTCATTTGCCTCCACTCCAGCTTCTGCGGAATCATCTGATTTGTGTACAGCTTTATTTTTGTTCTTAAAGCTAAAAGGATAATGTCTGGTTTATCTTCTTACATTCAGTTAATCAAAGGTTTTTTTTGGGTGGTGGCGGCAAACAGATTATGGCTTCCAGATAAACTCTACCTTCCAACCTGGTTTTTATTAAGAACTGAGGCCAGGGCTAGGTTCTCAGCACCCTCACGGTAGCTCACAACCATCTGTAACTCCAGTTTCAAGGGATCCGACACTTTCCTTTGGCCTCTGAACGTTCTTCTATGCAAATGGTGCACCTAAATCCACACAGGCACACACGTACCAATAATAAGTCTTTAAGAAATGAGTCGAGGAGCTGGGCACAGATGAACACAGTAGCAAAGGGTCAAGAGACCACGAGCCAGTAGAGGCTCTCAATGTGCCAATCCATGACTTTCAGGGAGAGAAGCATGTGGCAGATTAAAAGAAAACAGAGTGATGGAAGTTGCTTGTGAAGGGCCACGTAAGATGCGATAGATAATCGTGGGACACTTTCCAACACGTAGAGCTGTTCCTGCTCTCCCCTCAAATGGCAACACAGTAGTCCCACGCGAGACGTGAAAACTCTAAGTATACACTCACCCAGTCGGATGGAAAATTCATAAAATCTCTTCAGCCTCACAACCAGAGGACAGACTGCGTTCCAAGCCTTTTCTTGAAGTTGAATGTCATTGGGATTCTGAATTGCCTAAGGAGAAAAAGGGGGTGGTTATGACTTCAATGTTTAAAAAAAGTAATACTCCTGCATCAAAGTACCCTGAGTGATTTTAGTTTAAAAATCCAATCCCCGGTGTGCTTTGAGAATTAGAACCACATCACTTGACAGTGATTATCCAGACAATTCCCCAAAGAACTCATCTCCAAAGGCAGTTTTAAGACTTGCACATAAAGCAAATGGGTCCCGGGTAGATTTCACCTCATCTTGCTTGCTGTTGTGTTTTTGGGTAAAAAAATACAGCTGAAATGGAAGAGACGTAGCTCTCTCCATTACCACTTGATTCATCTAAAGACAGAGTAGGGGATGTAGATATTGTACTTTTTTCTATAATATGTACTCTGCTCCTGCCAGTGTATAATAATTTCTATACTTAAGGTGACCCTGATACAGAAAAGTCACATCTTGGTTGACTTTTTCTCAGTAACATCTTGACAATGGTGTGTTCTCAGAAGAATGGGGCAGAGGCAGGATAATTTTCGTGTGTGTGTGTGTGTGTGTGTGTGTGTATGTGTGTGTGTGTTGTGTTTGTTCCTAAATACATCCTGTTCAATCCATATAATGTTACTTGAATGTATGTTTTCATGGATTATTTGGTGTTCCCTAACCAACTGGTGTCTTCTTCCTTAGGGAAGACTGTTTTTCCCACTCTCAGCATTTCTTAGGTTTTGGGTATCATATTGTCTTGCTTTTTTTTTTTAAGCTCAGAAGGCATAAAGAGATCTATAATCTCCTTTGAGTAGGTGGTTTCTGGTTGTCATGTGTGACACTGTTGGAACACACCACGGCAATCACAAAATTTGACTGCACATGTTACCCTAGATCTCATGACTCAGGGATTCAACTTCTGTTCGTGGGCTTTTTGTCAATATTGCCCTTCAATGAAGTGATCTATTGGCCTTAATGGTTAAATATGAGTCTCATTGTATCAAATGTGGGTTTGAGAAGAGAGTGGCTGATGTTTTAATAGTCTACAGTATTATGTGTTCATTATTGAATAAAAGGGGTCATTAATACACTTTTTTAAAGGATATATTATGCTGTTTATTCTACTGGGCATTCTAGGAAATACTAAGGCTATTACTTAATCATCGTACCCCCTTCCTCTCTCCCTCTCCCTCCCTCTCTCCCTCCCCCTCTCTCTTTCCCTCCCCTCCTCCCTCCCTCCCTCTCTCTCTCTCTCTCTGTGCACGTATGTGCGTGTGTGTTTGTATGTAAGGTTTTTCTTTCTCCTCACAGGGTTTAGTCAATTCAATATTATTATTGACTTACATCGCGAATCTCCGGTCCTGCACCTTTGTAAGCCTGTAGGTCTGTGAGGATGCTCTCAGAATCTTGGAGGACAGCACTGATCTGGTTCCATATCTCTCGTTCTCCTTCTGTTGGCTGGGCATCTAAGTGACAGAAAAACCAAGAGACACAGAGGCTTGTGTTCACAAGCAGTTCTCAAAGGCCAGAAATAGTCCTACCAGCTAAGCAGCCTCTTCTCTTCCTGCAGCTTTGGAAGTTACTCCGTAACTTTACAGGCTGTTAGAAAAGGAAAACGGACACAACTTCTGCCCTAGTGCCTTCTGGCCTAGTGCCAAGTACCCAACAATCCCTTCGTATGCGTTAAATCTAGTATGATCATATCGTCCTAAGTGTTTTAGGTCTTTTTGTTTGGTTGGTTTTTGGTTTTGCGAGACAAGGTTTTTCTGTTGTAACTCTGGCTGTCCTGGAACTCACTCTGTAGACTGGGTTGGCCTTGAACACACAGAGATCCACATCCTCCGCCTCCTGAGTGCTGGGTTTAAAACTGCACCATCATTGCCTGGCAAGTGTCCATTTGTTAATTTATTAATATACAATCCATTTTGTATACCTTATGTATACATTGGGTAAGAGGAGAAGTAAGCATTGTTTTGTGGAGCCAACTTCTTTTTAATGACCCTTTCATTGTGTTTGATCTTTCTAAAAACTATCACTTTCACTGTGGCCAAAATACATAACATAAAATGTACTACCTTAGCCATTTTTAAGTGTAGAGAGCAGTGTTACCCATAAAGTTATAAGTCTTCCCCACCATGCAATTCCATAACTGTCTTGATCTTGGAAAGGCAAACCACTGTATAGGGTCTGCTTTTTAACAGGAAAATCTGCCAGATATTTCTATTATTGAAAACCTGCAGATTTGAATATAGATGGAAAATAAGCCCCTTTTATATTTCTTTGTACAAATCAACTTTAAAGTTCACATAATTTGGGACTGCCATGGTAACTCAGGAGGTAAAGGCTCGTGCTGCCAAGCCTGATAACCTGACTTTGATCCCGGGGACCTACATAATGGAAGAAGAGAAAACCAACTCCTGAAATTTGACCTCCACATGTACGTCATGGCACACCCATTCCCGAATAAATGAATGTAATAATAATAAAAAAGATTTGGGTGATTAATCCTTCAGGGTATGGCAGCAGTGTATCATTCCATACCCCTGACATACAGAAAGCACTGAGACATCTCAATATACATAAACATCCTGCCTAAGACCCAATAAATGGGTGGAGCCTCTTGGGAATTCATCAGTGTTTAGAAATACTCTTAGAAAAGAAAATCCATGAAAGTCTGGAAGAAGAAGAAGTCAACAGGGGTAGGACTCATGCATGAGAGTTTCTCAGCAAAGACACACAGGCAGTTCATTGTCAAAATGCCTGTTCTGTTTACCTTTGGTCTTGACTGTGTCCCTCACTGACGTGTGTGACATGTTTAAGTTCACATGAATGAAGGCAGCGTTCCGATAGCCACAAGGGGCGGTCTAACCTTTCCAGCCAGTTCTCACTCTGGCATCTATGGAGCCCACGCAGCTTCTTACTCACAGAAGCATACCTTGGAGGCTGGTGGGAGGAGACTGCTACTTGAGAAACATGGGCTTTCACTTCCCTCTAATTGCTAAGAATCCAGCTAGCTTCTTCCTTTAAAATATTGCTGCTGCTTAGGGTGAGAAGGACAGGCATCCTGTCCTGTAACTTTGTTTCCAGGTATTTAAGCCCTGAGACATGGGATGATTTCACTAACAGAGTAACAAGGACAGAGTTGTAAGACACCTGACACTCCCCTGAACCAACCCTGGTTTTATTTAACCTTTCCACAATACAAAGAGTGATGTGTGCTAGTCACTGGTGGGACTCTGGGGTGTCACAGATGGACCCACAAGACAGGTGGCGGTGGTAAAGTGAGCACTAGCCTCGCTGAGTGTACAGGCAGACTGAGCACCAGGGCAGAGTTGAGGGCCAGATAAGCCCAGATAAACTCCAGGTAAACTCCTGAGAATGACGGCCACAGTGAGTTTTGGACTAGTTTAGTCACCAGGTCCTGCCGAAGACAAAGAAACTGGTAGTTTCCATGGAAACTTAAAAAAAAGAAAAGTCATAAAAGTAGAAGGGGGTTAGCTGGTAAGAACAGGGGGTAATGGGAGAGGGAGGGGGATCAGAAAGTATAATGGGGATGAATAGGATCATAACACACTGCGTATATGTGTGAAGCTGACAGAAAAAAGAGGTGACACATAAAAATCAGACAGAAAATTATAGACCTTCACAGTTTGCATACACTGGGAAAAATATTTTCCAGAAGTGATACAATGCCATCTAGGGAATAAAGAGGAACTAGGTTCATGTAGGTTAGGGTTAGGAAATGATGCACGAGATTGAGAAGGAGTTGGAGACGTCAGGTGTACAGATTGATAGCAAGGGTGGGGAATGGAAGGAGGTGCATCCACCAGGAAGAACGGTGTGGCTGGACCAAGCACAGCTGAGCCAGGGGGGAAAGATGTCAGGACAGAAATCAGAGTCTAACCCAGGAACTAAGGGAAAAATATAACCGATTACTCCTCTATCTCTGAATCCTTTGTTTCCCACACATACTGGGTAAATATTATCAGATCTGATGTTTCCCACAATATGAACCATATGAAGATATGTTATCCTTTCTTGTCTCCCCAAAGCAATATGGATGTCATAACTAGGAGCCTACATACCCATGAGCTAGGAAACCCGCCCCTTCAGAGAGCACTTCAGTAGAACAAAATCCAGGGAAGAGCTGGAAATTCTTGCATTGCAGTAGAGACAGGGAAGAAAACACGAGGAAAAAACAAAGCAAGAAGTCCAGAAACAGGTAAAAATGAGGACTCAGAAGCTGGGGAGATGGCCCAGAAGTTAAGAGCTACTCTTGCAGAGCTGGATTCTATTCCCAGCACTCACAGAGTGGTTAATAATTAATACAGAAAATAAATCCAGGAACACAGTGTGTATAAGGTAGAAAATTTCCAGATGAGTTATTTAGAGGAGAGACAAGCAAAGTAGAGGCTGTGTGCAAGATTCTGAGGGTTCAGACAATCCAACAGAATTATGCTACTGTTTGTGAAAGAGGGTTGCCTTGGGAGGCAAGAAGATGTGTTGAATCTTGCCTGTCACGTGGTCCTATCCTAACAAGTCACCAAGGAACAGTTTCATGTGAAACAGAATTAAAACTAAATGGGCTAGCAGAGAACAGACAAAATCCAAAAAGCGTCCTCTTGTTGATCACTAAACACAAAAGGAGAAAGCTTTCACACCACTTTGTGAGGAATTTCTTAAATGCTTGCAAAGTAAATGTCCTATAGAGTTGTCCCCAAGTGGTACTGCAGCGGAGATGGCCACCTCCCACCTCCATAGCAGGTGAAGTGACACTTTCTGATAGCAGTCAACATGGACATTCTTGTGACCACAAAGAGTTTGCATGAGTGGCTTGGGGGTGGTATCCTTTCTATGCCACAGGAAGTGGACTCGGGGTGCTGGGTAAATGCTTGCTATCTGACAGAGCTGCTCTTCTGGCAGCTAGGTGATCTGTGAAGCAGGACTGACAGTCCCCAGCCTCCTCTGGGAGACTGTTTTGTTAACAGCTATCCTGGGGTCCCAGTAGGAATGTTTGTGGTATGGTCCTGATTAGGGGGTGGGGTGCAGAAACCCAATCACTCCCTCATTCATCAGGGCTTAGAGGTGTGCCAGCTAACTTTCTACCCTAATTTGTCAGTCTCATGGGATACCTGATTTCTTCCATCTTTCCTGTCACAGAATTGAAGTCATCTTTCCCCACAGCCAATAGTTAGGGCCCCCCCTCATGCCAGCAAATAGGCCACAGTGCCTTCTGTAGAATATTCTCAGGGGAGTCAAATCACAGGTGGGGCCAGCTTTCCCGGTGTACAGTGACAGCTGAGAGAAACTCTAACCTCGGGAGTGTCCAAACTTCTGACATCATGACATGTGGCCGTCCCCTACAGGGGTGTTGAGGAACACTTATAGTTATCCTAGGACATGTAAGGACCATGGCTGCACATGGATGTGCCTTTATGAAAAGGACTGTGTTAGCCCAAGTTACACTGAACACTGTCACAAATCCCTATGGAAACCCATGATTTATCCCACTTTTGTCCCACAGTTAAAAAAAAATTCAGAACTAATGAGTGAGAATTTTAAACACTAGTCATAGGACACATTTGTTTCATTTGATTGCATATTTCCAGTACCTGGCTAGTATATAGGATATGCTCAAGAAAAATGCACTGGATAGATAGTTGAAAATAGTTTGTATATGCTTTTCACAGGTTTTGGGATTTTTTTTTTTGAGACAGGGTCTCATGTGTTTCAGGCTAGTTTTGAGCTCACTATGTATCTAACGATTGCCTTGAATTTCTGGCCATCCTGTTTTTGCCTCCCAAGGACTAGGAGTATGGCTGTGTGCCACACACCTGGTAATGCTGGGGATGGAACCCAGGGCTTCAGGGGTGCCAGGCAAGCACTCTACCAACCGAGCTACATCCCCAGCCCAGTTTGGGGATGGCTGCCCACTTGTCTTTGAGTTCCGAGCCTTTTGGATACAGGGTCTACACACTTAACTTCAGTACTCTTACGATATCACGTCTCATGGAGATACTTGGCAAGCATGTGGGAAACCCAGTGGGGAAACCAGCCAGGTGATGGAATGTGAGTGCTAGGTAGCAGTGGAATAAATAAAGGTTCTGTCCCCCGAGATTCTGTCCTGTCTCCTCTCCACAAATAGCTTGTGCATATTTGTCTGCCTTTAAGGCAGTCATATTCACCCGTGACCAAACTGACTCTCTGCTTCATCAATAATCGTGCTCAAATCTCCCATTCCTCAGTGCATCCATGTGGCTGGCATGCTACTGGGGCGTTTATTCAGTCTGGGAATGAAAAGCTGCCAAAGGTCTACCTGTCCAGTCCTGTAACTGCCCCCACTTTGCTTTCTGGGATATCTCTGTGAAAGGATTCGGGTATTCTTCTGGTACTCTTCATATGCAGACTCAACTGTTGACCAGATTTAAAGAGCTTATTGAGTTTTCAGATGTCGAGAAATGACATCTTGAAAGGAACCCTGAAGAATTAGTGGTGGAAAAGGTTACTGTGTTTAATCCTCCAGCAACCTTGAGAGCATTTGCTAAGTGAAGAGTGACTCTGAACTATGTACTTTGCTTTTCTATTTTTAACATGAAGCTTGACATTTTATGAAATGGTACACCACACACACAAATACATAAACACGCACATTCATCACATTCATGTACATATACACACAAAACAGATGCACTCATCCACATATACACATTCACATACACACATGCACTGTATACACACATAAACACATATACTGTCTTTCTCTCTCTCTCTCACACACACACATTTACACCACCACTCGTGATGGGAATGGGTCTTTATTTCCAGTTGTAGCGAATGAAGTCTTCTAAGACTCACATTCTAAACTTCTAATCATCTTCAGTTATTTTAGTGAATTGAAAAGAATGGCTTATATGAAGAGAGTGTTCATCCTGTCTGACAATGGATGTGTTAAAGTCCTTGTGATTTACACAGGCAATTTCGGAAACCAATACTCCCATGAGGCCAGAACCCTTGCATCCTAGCCATTATCCAGCTGATGATTTAAGGCTCGTTTTTTGGGCTCGCTGCTATGGAAAGTGTGCATATGTATCATTCGAATGGTGACCTTACACAGCCACTGTTGTTGTCAAGAACTCACTAAATTCCACACGTCTACATTTTAAATAGACAAGCACCCTTTTATCAGTTAAGATGAAGGATATTAATTTTGTTCACAGGCAAGGAATATATTGACCTCTTCTCCTTTGGATGTAACTGCTAGTGATGGAACATGTTAACTGCCATCCTTTTGGTGACACTAGAGGCTAGGTGGAAGATATCCCTGTGGAGGAATCTAATATTTTTTTTTTTTTTTAAAAGCAGAATGCTTGGCATTCCTTTGGGGTTAATGGGGAAGAAAATGGTTGTCTTTGTTTGTCAGAAAGATTTTCAGTAAAGCTACCAGAGGGAACAACAGCAAGCCTCAAGCTGGAAAGAGGCTGTCAAATCAAAAGGCTTTATCTCTGTAAATCAGCCAAGGCCTCATCCTGTCTTCAAAGGCAGCAGGGACATGCCCACTTTTCCCCCACAGCCTACTTAGGCTTGTAAGGAGAATCTGACAGAGAAGCAAATTAACCTAAAATAATCTGAGGAGAAGACACAATTTACGAGATATCTTTGGTCTCGAAGGCAGCCTTGGCATTTTATCATGAGGATGTATAGCTATCTCTGTGCCCCGATGACTGCTGGGTAAACACTAGAGCAAGAAACGGCAGAAAGGATTTGCTCAAGTCATAAATTAACTCCACAGCCCATCTTCCCACCCACTCACTTCCTTACTCTCCCAACCCCTCCTGCCTTATGAATAAACTAAGAGACATAAATAATTACCTGGTGTTAACTTGGTGGGATGTAAGATGGTAACAACCTATAGCAAGATATTGTTTACGGAAGCAGCATGAAATTGCAAAAGTCTGTTGGAAGATGTAAGTGGGACCAGGCTGACACATTCGTTTGGACAGGACATTAGTCATCACACACCACAGCCCAAAGATGTTTCCATGAAACAATCACCCCAGGGGCTGAACAGGGCTGGGTGGGTGAAAGGTCACGAGGGATTGTCTAATTTCGTTTGCTGCACTGGGATCCCTAGGTGGAGGTGGTACTTTAAGAATAGAGGTTTGAGAGCAAATCCTATGCCAACTTGACACTCACTGAATACCGCCTTCAGGGCAAACCTTCTAACCTATCCAAACTCCAGAGCTTGGGCCAAGTAAGGGAAGTTAATAACAGCCCTGTTTCTTTCCCACCTGAAGATATAGGGGGAATTCTGACAAGGTTAAAGGTCTTAGAAAGCTGGAGTGCTAGAATATTATAAAATTAGAAAAAAAATCTCTCTGTGTGTATGTACACATGCATGTACACATGTACATATGTGCGAGGGCACATAGGTACAGAGGCCAGAGGATAACCTCAGATGTCAGCCTCTCCACCTTGTTTGAGAGATCTTGTTCACCACTGTGAACACAGGCTGGTCAGCCCGTGCGCTCCAGGGATTCCAATGTCTCTAGCTCTCATCTCGAGGTAGGGAGCAATGGGGTTATATACATCCATCACCGCAGCCAGCTTTACAAGAGCTCGAAGGATCTGAATTCAGGTCCTCACACCTGCATGACAAATACCTTACCCACTAAGCCATTTCTGCAGGCCCTGTCAGAGCATCTTCTCCATTGAGTACGCGTGTTAGATCCTGCTTTGCAGGCCTATTCTGCTTTTATTTTTATTTTTCTCTTTTGTCAAATAAGCATACTAGAAAAAGACATTTGGTCTTCTAGTTAAAAAAACAAAAACAAAACAAAAACCCTTCCCCTCTTCTAGAATCTCTAGCCTCCTCTGAGCCACTTTAGCTGATGCAAGGTGGACAGACGACGGTGGGGTGGAAGAAGCAATCAGTTTGGCGGGAAGTGGATCTGAGTCCATAAAGGCATCCCAGACGACAGACTAACCTGATACAAACATTTGTTCCCAAGAATAGGAGACTGAAGCGTTTTGTAAGTACAGCCATGGGGTGAAATTTTAGACTTTCTTTAATAATCACTCCCTACATACCACAATTGTCCCTGGATTAATTTATGAGACATGGATTTGCCTCAGAAGAACACCATTTTTAAACGACTTATTTTTAATTTTTCAGTGTGTGTGTGTGTGTGTGTGTGTGTGTGTGTGTGTGTGTGTGTGTGTGTAGGATATGCATGTATGTACAGGTGCCCTCAGAGGCTACAGACATTGGCTTCCTCTGGAGAGGAATTGCAGGTGGTGTGAGCCGCCTAGTGTGGGTGCGGGCAACGGAACATAGGGCTTCTGTGAGAACAGTATGTGCTCTTTACTGCAGAACCATCTCCAGCTCCTCCCTTTTCGTTTGTTTGTTTTTTGTTTGTTTGTTTTGTTTTGGCCACTATCTACTAAAGAATATTTTCTTCCCCTAATTTAGGATCTGTTCTTTAGGCTAGTAGAGAATTTGATCTCCATTTAGGATACACCCAACTCCTGTACTTTTGTCTGCTCATATCTTATTTTTCCCAATGCAATAAAAAACAAAAACAACAACCCCCCCCCCCCGCCCCGAAAAAAAACAACCAGAGAACAAGTCCTTCTAATCTTCTCCTATTAATGTACCATATCTTATCTTTCCAGGTCTCTTTGCCCCGGCTAGAAGTCACCATCACAGCTCCTGCTTCCTTAAAAGTGGGAGAGTTCCTTGCACGCAGTCACCCAGTCAGTGTCCACCCGAACCAACGAGTTTATACTCTACGCTCAGTAAGGTGAAGGACTCAGGCTGAGACAACACCTAAGCATTCTGACTTTCCATAAGCCTTCAGCTCAAGAGGGTGAACACCAGTAAAGAGGTAAATATACACTAGCAGAAGAAAACTACATTGTTCAATTGCTGACAGGGTTCCAAACAATGCCTGAACCAACACTGTACCCCAGATGGCAGCTTCTGTGTCTGCCTCCCCACACAGTCTGCAAGATTTCCAGTCATTTGCACCACAACCAAAAGAGTGGCTGGTACCCAGAATACCCTTCAGGGTCACTTGAAAAAACTGTATCATAATAACTACACAGGCAGTCATTCTGTTTCCATTTAAAATGAATAGGGAATGAAAAGGCAGGATAAATAAAGCTTTAATAAGGAGATCCTGTGATACACAAAAAAATATGGATGAACCTTGGAGATGTTATGTATTAGCTGAAATAAACTAGCCACAGAAAGATGCACACTGTGTGATCTCACTTATGCAATGTACACAGAAATGTCAATTAATGCATTGTGTGGAGTAGCGTCCGGGGCACTGGGGGCTGGGTAACAGAGGTGCTAATTAACAGAGATGAAGCCTCTGTCATGCAAAACGAGTAAGTTCTAGATGCAAGGTACAGTGAGTTCGATAGTTAACAATGGTGTGTGTACAATTAAGAATCTGGCGAGATGATACAACTCAAGGTAAAACAGAAAACAGCAAAAAAAAAAAAATACCCTAAAAGTAATTAAATCCATGGATTTTAGTTTTAATTACTAAAAAACCTGTTCATTTTGAAGAAATCAAGGAAACTTAAGTGTGTGATTAAATATATATTCAAGGATACAAAAGAATTAATGGTAACTTTGCTGTGTATACATCCATAGCTCTCTAACAAATTTTCATACAATTATGGGAACGAATAAAAATGACAAGGGATATCGCTTTCTTTCTGACAAAGAGAACAAGTCACACAACAAAGCCAAGCCTTTGTTATTATTACTGTAAGAGCTGAGGCTGTGGTGTAAAATGTAGCCTGAAAAGGGAGGCTATTCTAGATGACGGGAGGCAACAGGTGCCTTCAGGCTGACAGAGGAGAGGTAAGAAAGGAAGAGTCCACAAATGTAGGTAAGAAGAAAATAATGGAAATGTTCACACGTTTAAACGATGCACAGGTACTGACCTGAAAGCTGAGAACGCTTAGGAATTCCTGGCAGAAAGGGAATCGGTGTTCTCTTGCCAGCACGACACCAGGAACTCAATGCTCACAAGAAAGATTTAGAGCAGGAAGCAAAACATAGGAAGGTATCCTGGCTGTGAGTGATGGGGCTGCCTGAAGGCACAGGAGGGAGCTTGGGGTTTCAATACTCCCATACTCTGGGTCCTATGAGACTCCGAAGCAGTGGACATTCAAGGGGAAGCATAGAAGCCAAGAGATGTGGCCCCTGAGCACAGCTCTATAGGAGCCAACATGGGGGAAGTGGAGCTGACTCAAGTGAGTCAGGAAAAACCATCTACAAGACACCACCAGAACAGCTGGTCTTCTTTTCTCTATACACATATCTGCCTATGTTAACCCTCCATTCAAGTGGAGTTCATATGCAGCCTTTGGTACTGGCTTCTGACTTCGAGGTTTGTCTAGACTGTAGCATGTGTCAGTAATTCACATCTCTTATTGCTCAATATTACTCCATTGAATGGATGTATCATGTCTTACTTGCCCATTCATCAATTTTATGATCATTTAGACTTCACTTTTCAGCTAGTCTGAATAACTCAAATACAAATTTTTATGTATGTTTTTGCATTTTATTGGGTATATACAGGAACAGCTGGGTCATATGGTAACTTGACCCTTAACCTTTGAGCACACTGGACTGTCTCTCAAAGCAGATTGCATCCTACTTGCCTGAAAATCCCAATTTCTTTATAATTTTACCAGCACTTTTATCATCTCCCTTTAGATATTCTCTCATAGTAGTTCTACCTTGCATTTCTTATTCCTTTCCCATGGATGCTTGTTTATTATTGTTGGAGAAATGGAGAAATTGGTTACTGGCAGAAAAACAGATTCTCCATGTGAGGTGCTCTTGAATAGTTTAATATACTTATTATTATTATTTAGTATATGTGTGTGTGTGTGTGTGCGCGTGCGCTTGAGATGTGGTGTTACAATGTAACTTAGGCTGTCTGTAACCTTACTATAAAGTCTAGACTTGACTCAAACACACAATACTCCTTCTTCCACTTTCTGAGTTCTGACATCACAGTCGTAACCACTGTGCCCTGCATAGCTACTTGAACTTCTACTGTCTTAGCATCACTCGAAACTCAAAACATTGCTTGCCGTAGCTTCCCTGGTACTAAATACCACAGTGGGTCACTGGATGTATTAGTTGAAGACACTAACGAAACTGGCTGAGTATCAGAAGCAACCAGCATTGTGGGGTAAGCAGATCTTTATGGACTAGATCACAGAGTCAGAATTTTGGGGTGAAGCTCAGCTAATTTTATAAAAGAGAGTTCATCAGATGTTTCTAATAATTCCAGTCTGGGAATCACTGTAACCACTTGGGTGGAAGGCCGATGGCTGTTGCCTACCTTGGGGGCCCCTGTGGAGGCTCTGATCGAGATGTCTGCAGGGTTTCAGCAATACTTCTTGCACAATGTCCTTCAAACCATCACTCATCAAAATGATAGGGTGTTTCATTAATCTCCCCCCCAACACCCCTCCCTCTGGGGAGGAAAACTGAGTCAGAGAAAGACAGAGGAAAAAAGCAAAGGGACGAAAGACACAATGAAAAAAGATGTCAAGGGCCTGTGGAGAAACATGAGCATAGAGTGGAGAACTCACCGCAAAGGTCAACAGGAATTTAAATCAGATTGTTGTCACCAAGGAACCCAAGGACAGATGTATCTAATTTTGTATTATGTTTTGACCCAGCTTAATTATATCTATTTGACCCAGTTCAATTATATCCCATCACTGACTTCAAAAAGAATATCCAACCCTGAAAGTAGACGTGCTAAATTCGTCTAAGCTGTTACTACATGCTCTCAGCCTTCCGCCCTCTCTCTACCCCTCACTCCTTAACTCTTTACCACCCAGCCTCTGGATAGAAAGCCACAGATCCCGAATATTCTTTCCCAGCATGACTGGTGACACCTGACCGCACAATGATCACCTCCCGTTTTAATTGTTTTCTTCCTTGACCCCTATGGAGCATTTGGATCGGTTTGCACTCCCTATGTTCCCCTTCCGGCCTAGATCTGGCCTGCTCAGTTGTTCCTGTGCAAGACCATCATCATCTACTCCCGACTCTCATGTGCTGCTCAACATAAGGCTAGGGGCTGGGTCACTAAGTGTGGCTCAGGCTCTGCCTCCAGGAATCTCAACTTCATAGGATATCCTTTTATCTCTCTAATGTAGCATCTTCCCAGAATCCTTTGCCCACTTGAGCTCCATTCAGTGCAGTGCCTGAAGTCCTCATCTGTTCAGCTCTCATCTGTTCTTCCATCTCCCAAACGGATGTCAGCTCTTCTGTCTGGCTGTGAGCTCCAATTACGGGCCTCCAACCTCGGTTTGGCAACTGTACTCAATGTCTACCCAAACCAGCCTTCCATTTAAGTTCACCACCCTCCCCTCCTTTTCTCAATAGGCTTTTGGTGCCCTGTCTAAATTGGACTTCTTGTTGTTCTTCAAACACGTCCTTCCTGTTCTAATCTCTATGCCTTTAATCGCACTGTTTCCTTCAGTTGGAAAACTCCTCCCCACATCTGTGCCTGCAGAAAAGTTAGTCATTCCTTAAATGCCCATTAAATGGCCATTAAGGGCCCGTTAAATGCCACCTGTTGAGATAGGCGTTCTATTCCTTCTGTAGCCCTCCATTTCCAGAACCTAGATGCAAGGTCTCTTCCCTTTTGTGGGGCTGTCCAAGGGCTAAGAGTGTGTCGAAGCTGGCTTTTGAATCCCGCATCACCCCTAGGGTTTGAAAATGGAAGGTGTTCGCTGATCCACACCTTAGTCCTGGCTTAAACCCAGCTAAATTATTAGATATCAATGCTGCCTGCTTCACTGAAGCAAAGATGCTTTGTCTGTCCCCGCAGGCTGGGGACACGGGCTCAAATGTGTTCATCTGAGGCGGCACCAAGAGCCCCTGCCTCAACAGTCAGTCCCAGTCTTGTGGCCACAAGGACCACTCCCCTGACTGAGCCACATAAAAGGCACCCCAAAAACCCCCACTAAAGAGAGACACCCACCAAAGCCTCTGTACTCATCAACTCACGGAGGCCTGCCACGGTAGCGAGGCGGGATGAGGTAAAACCCACAGCCAGAACCCTCTACGTGTTGCTGTCACTCCCCACCGAGCTTCTTGTGGCTTCTTGGCCTGGAGCCGGCCACTGGCAGCCCGGGACTCCAGACAAGAAGCCAGCGGGTTCCACCCTCGGGACCTACACCCTTCTATCGGCTGTGGCACATTATGCCTTTGTAAAGTCTCCTAGTTTGTCTTCAACTAATTGTCTACCTGGTTCTCCACTTTAGTCTGTGATTCCTCCATTTGGCTCTTCTCATTTAGCTCCAAACCCTGCTGGTAAACGGCTGACATGGATGTCAGATTATACACAGCACACCCTTTTTTGATTGAGCTGCAACTCACAGATTCAAGGTAAAATCCTTCCTGCAGCCCACACCCCCCACATCTCTAACCAATCATTGTTCTTTCTTGAAAATCTCCTTAAGAAATAGGACATTTAAGCTGGGGGGTGGTAGTGGGATTAAAATGCCTTTAATCCCAGCATTAGCAAGGTAGGGGCAGGCAGATCTCTGAGTCTCAGGCCAGCCTGGTCTACAGAGCTAGTTCCAGGACAGCCAGGGCTACAAAGAGAAACCCTGTCTCTGGGGAGAGAGAGAGAGAGAGAGAGAGAGAGAGAGAGAGAGAGAGAGAGAGAGAGAGAGAAAGAAAGAAAGAGAAAGGGATATTTAGGATAAAAAGAATGTTTTGTCATCCCCCCCCCCCCCTCGCCATGTGATGTGTTAGTTTGGAAAGGAATAAAACATGTTTTTTTTTTTTTTCCTAGTCAGGAATAGATTGATGGCAGGATACTTCAAAGAAGCTTCTGTGTTGAGTATTTGGGAACAACAAAACAGTGTGTGTGGGGGTGGGTAGCTGGCAGATTTACATTACTATCCCTCCTCCCTAATTGTTGCCTGTGCGACCCCATGTCACTCAGGTACCCTCTTAGAGTCTAGGGAGAATAAAACTAACCTTCTGGAGAATATGAAAGGAGTTTGTTCTAATTGAGAATTTTGTACATTTTTCTAAATTTGAATTTTCTTCATATGTTACAGTTATAGTCCTAGTAGAAAGCCACCCGGCATAGAAATCCAGTGCTAGTACTCTGTCTTGAAGAAATGACAGTATCTCTAAAGGGAGCTTTTGTGTCATGGACATCAAATTTCAATCTTTCTAAACATATCATTTAGACACAGGACCTTCATTACAAAGTAAGACAATGTCTGAAGCACATGACTGAGCAGATCAGAGTGCAGTGACAACAGGGAAAAGGAACTGAGATCTCTCCAGGCCCCCTGTCTGTTATGCAGTAGGGAGGGGCTTTCTAAGGTAAACCTCTGAGTCCTAAGGAGGACTAATTGGAAACCATTGCTTTTAATCCTTGCAGATTTTATTTGTATTCTTTCAAGGTTCTGGAGATAAACTCTGACAAGTCACTCAACATTCATGGCAGTGTAGAAAGCCAAGAGAATCAAGAGAATTAGATAAGCAGTGAGGGCCACAAAATTCTATCGAGTAGGTAGGAGTCAGAGCAGATACTTGTAGCATTTAGGGTTTCCCATCAAGAGCTGATATGGAATTACTCTGGGTTCCTAGGTGTTCTGAAAGTGTGAATGAATGGAGTTCTTAACATTATTCTTAACTACTGTATACATGATTGCAATAATGGAAAATGGAAAGGAGCCAATAAAGTAATAAAGTGGGGTGGTTAAGGCTATAGATCATTTATTTAAGGCTACTGATGATCCTTACTTTACCGTAATATATGCACATATGCATACATATGCAGACTTATATACACAGATTTCAGAAGAATCACAGAAGTCAAACTACTCAAAGTCATCTCTTGAGCTCCTAGCTGAAATTCTCATCAAATGGAAATGAAACCAAACCAAACCAAACCAGTTGAAACCAAGTCAAACCAAGTCAAGCCAAATGAAAATTCCAAGCAAGCTGAAGCAGGCAGAGGCTGTGTTTCCAAAAGAACTCACTAACCACAGTGTTGTCTACTGTGGGTTGTAGTTTAAAATGAAAAGGGAGCAGCCAGGAGGTGGCTCGGTGGGTAAAAGCACTAGCCATGCAATCCAGAAGCCATGCTTAAAAAGAAAGGGATAGGGTAGCAGGCATTGATAATCCCAGCACTCCTAAAATGAGATGGCAGGCCGAGACAGAAGAGTCATCCAGAAGTTTGCTGGCCAGTGAGCCTGGAGTACACAGGGTAGAGACAGAAACCAAACGAGAGACTGCCTCCAACAAAGTGCAAACTGAAAATCAACTCCTGAAAGCTGACTTAGCATGTGTGTGCCCACACTCCCACGTGCGCCACACTCACATGCACATGCACACGCATGTATGCATGCACGCACGCATGCATGCACACCTGAGGAGGAAAGAGTGGGAAGACCAGCCTAGTTTAAATCAGCATAGTTTCAGTCAATAAATGAACAAAACAGAATCTCTGTTTATTTAATGACTTTTAGGCCACTTTATATCAGAAAAAATTTAATTATAATGTTTTAGTAAAGGACACATAACTGTTCTGCTTAGCTTTTCTGTTGCTATGACCAAACACTTTGACTAAAAGCAATGCAGGGAGGAAAGGGTTTATTTTGGCTCCACTGCTAAGTCACAATCTATTATTGAAGGAAGCCAGGGCAGGAACTGAAACAGGAAGTTTGAGGAAAGACTCCCTAGTTGTTTGCTCCCTGGCTGTCTTCCTGGCTCATGCTTGGTTGCTTTCTTACACAGTTCACCTGCCTAGGGATGATGCTGCCCATAGTAGGTAGCCAAGACAATACCCCACATGGGTTAATGTGATGGAGAAATTCTCTAATTGAGGTCCCCTCTTCCCAGGTAACTCTAGGTTGTGTCAAGTTGACAAGAAAAACCAAGGCGATAACCTTTTCGACAAAATGCATATGTACATCTCAAAAATCCTGAAATAATTTTATACAATCAAATAATTCATGAAATCGATGGAGATTATGAAAGATAACAAGCCTGATTTCTAGTTGTGGTCACTTCCTCCTTTCACGTATAGTGATATTTTATGGTACCCATGTCAGTGAATGTGCTTGCCATTTTGAATGTAGAATAGTACTATATACAAAATCTTAGGGAAGATTCATGATAAAGATTTATATATATTCTACCAAAGCTAATCCTTTTAAAATCAAAGAAAACCATGTACAGTTAAAATAACCTTCCGTTCGGTTTCTAAAAATCATAAAGAAAGAGTGGAGGAAAATGGCTAGATATAATGTCAGGGGACTGGGGAGATGGCTCAGTGGAACTGTTTGCTCTTCCAGAGGACCTGGGTTCGATTCTCAGCACCCACATGGCAGCTCACAACTGTCTATAACTCCAGCTCCAGAGGAATCTGATGCCTTCTTCTGGATTCTGCAGGCACAGCGTGCACTGCTGCACAAATGTACACATGGCAAAACACCCATACACATAAAATAAATAAACAGATAATTAAAAAAAATAAGTAATGTCAGAAAGAAATGCATAATACAACATTCAGATTTGGTTTGTGTCTCATACAAAATCTCTATACCTTCCCATGAACAAGCTGTAAAACAAGGGCAAAGTTTCCATTATGGTGTTAAAGTGCTCGGAACTTACTTTCAAAATCCAGGAAAAAGTGTGGATAATTCTCAATTTCCCGGGTCAGGACTTTGAGCAAGTTTCCCATGCCAGCAAACCTAGGAAAGACAACACAAAAGCAAATACCATCAGGGATGTGAAAAACTGGCTCGCAGGCATACGGCTCTACCTCCTCCACACCCCGAGGACCAGGAGGAGAATGGCTCCATCACCGGAAGTGAACCATCAGAACCACACTACAGCTCCTCCCTGGGCTGCTGGGAGCTGAGTATCTCTGAGGCACGGCTCTCCAAAGCAGTGATGGAAGAGTGTGTGACAGGCCTCTGAAGAACACTTGCACCCTGCACCTCGTTCATTAGAAGAAAACAACAGCCAATGAGCTCCTCTTAAAAATTAAGCATCTTTGAAGCAGATTTGACAATTTCTATAAAATGTTTCCCTTTCTCCTTTATGAGTCCCTGTAACCTTAATGGCTGACACCTCTGCTTTGCCCTGTCTCCTGCTGCTACAGAACAAATCATGACATTGGACAAGTATGGCAGACAAGGTGTCATTAAAATATCTGCCAGAAAAAGTCAGTTTCACTTTTTTCTCTTCTCTCTCATGTTCTTTTAAAAAAATTTTCTTCTCCATCTTCCTTCCTTCCTCTTCCCCACTCCCAGTCATCTCTCAGACTTGCTAGGTAGCCTGGGTTTCTAGGGGCTTGCTATGTAGTCCATACTGGCCTTGAACTCACAATCTTCCCACCTTACTTTCCCAAGTGTTAAGTCTCCAGGTGTGTGCCACTATGCCCAGCATAAATTTCCTAGAGTTTGTGAGAAAGAGTTCAGGGACCAGATTTAGGGTCCCGGGGACTCTCTTGATGCTTGCAAGAGGCAGGATTTCTCAAATTGTAACTCCTAGACCAGTTACAGGCTTTTGCCACTTGGTGTTTCAATGACAAAACACTGCTACATAAAATATAAAAATTTTAAAGCCTTGCATTGGTGAGACGGCTCAGGCAGATGAAAGCTGCTGCTAAGCCTGACAGCAGGAGTTCAATTCCCAGGTCCTACACAGAGGAAGGAAAGAACCAATTCCAACTCCATCTGGCCCAGTGTCATTTGACTTCTACATAGAAGTGAGCATGTATACACATTTCTCGTTGTCTCTCTCTCTCTCTCTCTCTCTCTCTAGTTTAAAAAGAAGTAGAGGGCGTAATGTTAAGAATGTTATTCTCAATTCTCCAGCAGTCTGAGGGGCTGGAGAGTTGGCTCAGGGATTAAGAGCACTTACTGCACTTGCAGAGGACATGGTTGGATTCCCAGCATCCACATGGTGGTTCCCAACTGTCTGTAATGCCATTTTCTGGGAATGTCATGCCCTCTCAGACCTCCATGGGCAACAGGCATACATGTGGATGGATGTATACATGCAGGCAAAACACTCATACACAAAGATAATACTGTAAATAAAACTAAAAAAAGCTTTTCTAAGAAATAGTAGCCTGCGACATTTACAAATATAGATGAAATCAGCAGAGAAATACAAATCTGTTGCATACCTACAGTTCTCAGTCTCCAATTGAAAAAAAAAAAAAACGAGTACAAGTTATTTGTGAATTAAACAGCGAAGCTTCTACAGCTCTCAGACCTAGCCATTTATTGACTTCTGAGGAGGCCACCTACCCACCTATCCCATTCATTCAACATATTTATGGAGCTGAAAGCAGTCATGGCCCATGCTCTTTGAAAAGACTTCATCTCTCTCTGCTTTATAGATGATGATGGTACTTCCTCATCACCACCATCGTGATTATCCTAACAGCCTTCAGACTCACTTAGGATCTTCCCCTAGAAGATGGGTGTGGTAGGTTGCATGTAGCTCTCCAAAGGAGAAGTAAAGACCAATGGAGGAACAAGCTGTATTTCTCTCCTCTTAAGAAACAGCTTCAGTATCCTTTCTGCCATTCTGTTTTCATCCCCTGCCTTCATACACACTTCCCGTGAAGACACATCTGGGCAAAGCCCCATGTACTGCAGGCTATGCCAGGTGTAAAGCTTCGGACTGGTAGGGTCCATCCTGCACTAGGTGATATTCTCAAGCCCTCTTAGACCTCATTTTAATCAGCAATTCTGGTTCTGAGCTGGAGGCACTTTTTTATAGGAAGATGATTCATTTAACAGTAGGCTGGTTTTCATATCTAACAACTTAATCTAAGTTAAATGCCCTTAACATCCCTATTTTGCTGCTATGATTGTGCCTCAGATTTACCTCCTTCCTAAATCCTGGTTAGTATATGACTGTCCTAACAGAATCCCCCTGCATAGGCAATGTGCCAAGCCTCGAAATTTATAAAAAGCCTAAATAAACAAATGTAGAGATATCTCCAAATGTTAAGCGTAGAAGTTTGACCCTCCATAAGGTTATTTGAGATAGTGGACCAATTATAGTAGTAACTATTTTGGAACACAAGTCTAACAATGGCCATGCTCAATTACCTAGAACATTTGGGATTCAAGATGTGTGGAACAGGCTTAGGGGTTAAGCCTGCCTATGGAACCTTGGAAGATTTCAAACCCAATGCAAGATCCCTAAATTTCTAGAGAGATATTTCATCTCATCTTCTTCATGGGAAAAAGACATGATGCTTGCTACTTTTCTCCAAGGTCAATAATGCATGAGATTTTATTCTCGTTAAGGTAAGTCTACCAAGTAAATCGGCACATCACAAAGATGATCACCAAATACAGCCATCTATCTATCTATCCATTCATTTATTGATTCATTCATTTATCAATATGCATCATATTCAGAATCAAATCCAGAGTCTGGACTATGCTAAGCTAACACTCTATCTCTGAGCTACATTCCTGGCCCACCACAGTACTTTTAAAATTTAACCCCAAACTCTATTTAGAAAGGCCCCTCACCTAAATCCTTCATTGCAGAGACCCTCCAATCTGTTCAAACAGCTCCCTCAGGAACACACTACACCACAGTATGAGAGAGACAGATCAATTAAGATAGATTAATACTTGAGATTAGGTATATTTTATGTCATTCAATAAAAGAATAATGTTTCACACCCTACTGGCAGAGGCAGTTGGGTGCAAAGAGAATTCAAAGGGCTGGCCAGGAGCATCACAACAGAGAGGCAAACAGGACAGGAAGAGGAACCCATCGGCCCAGAAGCAAGAAGATATTTTCCATCTGAGCTTTTGCAGAATCAAAAAGCAGGAGGTAAAAATAGTACCTTTCAGGATTCAGTATTCAAAAAATAAAAATATGAAGATCACAGTGGGTAAATATAGACATCATGGTTAAGAGCAAGTGAAGACAAGGAAAATTCCCCTCTGGCTCAGAGTAGCTGCTTCAAAGAGGATATCTGAGGATACACTGAGTCACAGCTCCCGCGGTAGAGCAGACACATGGGTAGCAGAGCTGGCTGCTCCGGCAGTCCAGGGGTGGACTCTGCAAAGCTGGGGAATCTGGTTTGCACATTCAGTGACTTCATGGCTACCCTCCTTCTGTGACTTGCTGCTTCTGTTTCAAGGGTTCTCAGCTACCTGTCATTCCTTCCCAGCTGCAGGAGCTTATGTCAGAGAGAACACAGCAATTTGGAGGCGCTCAGAGCCCCCAGGAAACTTCTTCCTAAGAAAAGGTCATCTGAGAGCAATGTGGTAGCAACTCGTTCTTGTTCTTTGATTTTAGAGAAAGCATGCCACCATTCACAACTGCCCTTTAAGAACTGATCAAGCCTATGTTGAGCATCCTCATAAAAAGGGCACATGCAGCGACGGAAGCCGTGATGTTAATGGCAGGTGATACACAGCCTACTTACAGTCTAGCATTCACTCAGTTTGATCTAGCTGAAAGTACATAGTACTTCCATTGCACATAGAAAGTACTCAGCGATGTTCCTTGACGAATCATCAATATGTGGGACTTATGTAGAATATCAGCATTTTATGAAGTACCTACTTCATAAGCTTTGTGTGTGTCTGTAAGCTTTCCCACATTTTATTTGTTCAAATCTTATAACAACTTGCAAGAAGCTGTGTTCACATTGGTTACAGCAGAAGAGGTGCAAAATCGGTAACTGGCAAATGGACTCACACTTGACTCTGAAAGTCTTACAATGCAAAGTTCGAGCTCTTTTCTCCAGTGGAGATGAAGTAGCACTTCAGACCTTCCAGAGTTCTCTCTGTCTGAGGACGTCAGAAAGTTTATAGTCTTCTGAAAGTGTACGAAGGGTATGGCATTATTGCAGGCATACGACCACTTTCCTATGGAGAAACCACAACTTCTTATATACCAAAGATGTTCGCTCTCTGTCACCTCTGCTCAGTGGCATGTAGAGGAAGAGTACATTCTTCAGTAATTCCGAGAAGAGGTGAACCAAATGGGGAACCATCTCCTGGACTCCTGCTTCAGAAGGAAGCTGCCATCCATGGAGGGGCCTGGGGAACATGGATTGAAGAGAGAGTTCTTCCATCTGGGGGATATTAGGAGTTAGGAAATAGAAAGTATACAAGAGGTGACTGCCCAAGGTTCCTCCACATAGTCAGAACAAAGGGAATTTCTCTGGTCATGGTGGTGTCTATAAAGACAACCTGCATGCTCTTGACATGGGAGGCATCTTCTTTCAGGGGTAGCAATTTTGGATCTACAAATTATTTTTTTACATACATATTATCACTTTCTTGGCTCTCAGTTCAAATGACATTTACAGAGCTGGCTCTATTATCATTCAGTGGAAAATCTACAAGATTCCAAATGAAATTATTCACTGCTAACATTTCCAGTTTCAAAAAAAAAGGAGAAAATTAATACACACACACACACACACATACACACTCACTCAAATTCTACTTTGGCTTGAGAAAAAAAAAAAGTTTAAATGCCAGCATTAGCCATCTTCCCAGAATATGAAGCCAAATGCAACCAATCAGGGTTTGTTTTAAAAAAAAGCTGTGTCCGGCTTTTAAGGGATGCAGTCAGTGGTTAGAATGAGAAATGTCCCCCATGGGCTCACGCACTTGAATGCTTGGTCCCCTGTTGGCAGCACTGTTTAAGGAAGGCAGCACAGGCTTGCTGGAGAAAGTATGTCACTGGGGGTGGGCTCTGTGAGTTTGTAGCCTCATTCCAGTTCCAGCTGGCTCTCTCTGCCTTCATGTTTGCAATGGAAGACATAATCTCCTAGCTTCCTGCTCCTGCTCCTGCTCCTGCTCCTGCTCCTGCTCCTGCGCCTCCCTGTCATAATAGTCTCTGTCTGGAACCGTAAGCCTGTAAGTTGTTTTTGGTCCTAGTGTTTTATCACAGCAACAGAAAAGTAGCAGATACAAGAAAGTTCTATTTGTTTTCCACAAACAACACATTACAGGTTCTGGGAAAACATGAATAATGACCTCTGAATGAGGTACACCAAGATTTCCATATTCAGTTTTGAGAAGATAAAGATATCATTGAATCATAAAGAAGAAGATTTTAAGGTTATAACTATGTAAAAAATGAATTCCTATACCAAACTACTTTCTATCCATATTCAGGAATCAGATTGAGGGCAGAGGGAGAAAGCAAAACAGTGATCTTAACAGTGTCCATTTTGTAACAGTTGTTTTGAAGGTCTAAGGTAGGAACGAGTCAATGCCTCCATTAGAAAGGGTGCATATGCTAGCACTTTGAAAGAGCCACTCTCTTCCTGAATCTAGGGTGTTTAGTCTTTTGGTGCAAAGACTTTTAAGAGTCAGACTCATATTTTCTTCAGCTCCGTATTTGGGGAATTAAGAAGTTATAATTGATGTAACTTTTGTTTCCTCTGTGATTTAGTTCATAAACGATAAATAAATCATGAATACAATGGCATATACTCATATGACATCACATCTTCCTCAAGGATGTATCTGGTCACATTCATTTTCAGCATAAGCTTGCAAAGCTATGGAGAGCTGCATGATCAGGCTCATTTTACATACAAGAATACCATGACTTGGGGGAGAGTAAATGTTCCTTTCTCAGGTACTCTAGACGGAGCCTGTACTTCCTGATCTGTAGTCTCAATGCGTCCACAAAGTCCTCAAGAAAGCACTGGCCATGAGCACTGGGATCTGCTTTTTAATATCTTAATTGAATAGGCTCAAAAGAAATGGGCTTTGTCCACAGACGCAGTGGATTAAACAAGGGGACCAGACATCATGTATCTCAATCTCACACTCTGCTCACTGACACAAAAGTAACAGTATACCCACTTTTAGAGACATCACATAGTAAGACACAATGTGCTCCTGTCACTCAAGGCTTTGCACTCCTGTTAGGACGTCTCTCCAGTGCTGACCGAGCAGGCTCAGTGCTCCCCCCACAGGGACATCCTCAGAGACAATTCAAGAGCTTTCCACGGGGCTCTATCTTCCCTCAGAGGATGATCACTGCAGACCCCCAGTAGGGTTTACCTGTGTCCTGCAAAGAGCATCCAGCCTGATTTTCCCAAGCTCAGTCTACCCTCCCCCCACCCCATTCATTTCTGTACTGCGGACTTCACAGTCTTTCTAAATGTAAGCCTTCATACGTTCCCATGGGTGCCCATTGCCTGCAGGGCAGCAGGCACCCAACTGCATGTCCTGAACACAGAAGTCCTTGGCCTCTGCTCACTTCCTCTGCCCGCGATTGTCTCCTCCCACTTGCTCCCTACACTCTAGCCACATGTGACACTTTCCTTATTGCTTCCTCATCGCCACGGGGTCCTTGCACGTGTGTGTCTCTTCCTGCTTCACCTTCACAGTCACCTGCAGGTGGTGACAGCATTTAATGCCTTGTCATGTTTAACTTTCACAACCAATACATGGTGAGGTAGAAACCATTACGATCCCAATTCACACACGCCCCCCCCCCACATCCTCCTGCTCCTAACTTAAGAGCTACTGACAGCTGATGGCTTCCAAGGGAAAGAGAGGCAGTTTCTTTAGAAGTGTGGCTCCTGGTAGGTTGACCATGTCCCTGTGGATCAGTGGCTCTCAACCTTCCTAATGCTGCGACCCTTTAGTACAGTTCCTCATGTGTGGTGACCCCCCCAAACATAAAATTAATTTTGTTGCTTCTTCATAACTGTAATCTTGCTACTGTTATAAATATTAATGTAAATATCTGATATAAAGGCTGGTCTTAGGTGACTCCTGTCAAAAGGTCATTTGACCTCCAAAGGAGTCATGATCCACAGGTTGAGAACCGGTGCTTTAGCTGGTCCTACATCTGTGTGTGTACGGGCAGCACTAATTGCACTCAGTGGGTTATGAAGGAAAAGAAAAAGAATGAGTTGAGAGTCTGGGTTCTTGGAAAGAAACATCAAATCATCCCCCGATCTTTCAATCTATTGTAACCAAAACAAACCGTACACCGCTGAGTGGCTTGCTTTCCTTTGCTCCCTTACCAAGCTGTCTGCAGCCCGTGACACAGCTCAGGATCATAATCACACACATTCTCATGGGTCTCTCTGAACGGGAGGTGTTCTGGGACAGAGCTGCTGTTATCACACCCCACTGCATTCTTAGCACTCAGAGTGGGGCCTAGAAGACAGTCGATTGGCACTGGAAAATAAATCCTTCAGACTGTTTGACCAAGGGTTTCCAAGCACAGTTCCCCTAAAGCAAATGGGAAAAGCAAAGGCTACATGAGGAGCCTTTCAGAGAACTAATGCTAACCAAGTATGTCTATATTTCTGTTCTGATTTATTTTACAAACTGAGGGTAACTGTTGTATCTCCCTTCCCCAGAGCTGATCTTGAAGTTTTATTGGCTTATAAAATGTGGACATCTGGGAACTGCTCACATACAGTGACTTGCCCAGGATTGAGGCAAAGCTGCAAGTGGGATCCGTGGCCTCCCGTCTCTCAGGACAGTGCCTTTGGGTGCCCTGCTTTGGGATCACTCTGCTTTGCCTTAAGTCTCACTTGCTGATAATGCTGGCATCTGATTTTGCTAGGGTCTACAAACCAACATCTGAACACGAGTGCTCTGGCCCACTATGTGCTCTGAACTAGAGGAGGATCAAGATCTCTCTGACCTTCTTCCCACCTGCTCCTGTCACACTCTCCCTCTCCCATGTTCTCCACAACTTGAAGGAAGGAACACTAGAATTGACCCATGCTCCACAGCCGGGAACACTGTCCAATCTACTGTCTATTCTTTGGACTCTCTGTCTCTCCTGAAAATCACATTGTTTTCCAACAAAGCGTATAATAACTCCCACTTTCCTCTCCCCTATAAAAAAACACAGTTAATCTTCAACCACCAGAACCTCCTTGGGATGCCATACTTGGCCTGACTCTAGCACATTCCCATTAACGAAATGTGTGTGTCTTGTCTCCTGAGAATCTACCCATTGTCAGCTTGTTTCAGTGAACGCCATTGTGGAGCTAAAAGCTCCACAAAGAAAGTTCCTTTCAGTGCTGAAACACTCTCAGTAGACTGGAGAAATGTGGCCAAGTTTTGGCTGAAGAAACATGCCAAGGACCAGAAAGCAGCAGAGACGATGTACTTGCCAAGGTGATCAACAAGATTCGGAGTTGTAGTGAGGCAATCAGGAAGGCAGCAGTTGCCATTGACATGGCCAGGACACTCTCTGCTGCCGTTCCAGGAGCTGTCCTGGATAAAGAAGTCTCGCCTTGATAAGCCTGATACTCAATAGAGATTTAAAAAAAAAATAACAATAGAGCCTTCCTTACCTTGTACATTTCATTTACAACACCTTGCAGTTTAGAATTGCAAGTGAAACAAACTACCAGCTTCCATTTGTCTCAGCCTATACCAGATAGGATACACAATAGGTGGCTATAAAAGAAATAATAATAATAATAAAAACATGCTTTTTAGGTTGAGGCAATAACTCAACAGGTAAAGTGTTCACCTTGTGTAGTGGTTTCAATAAAAATGGTCCCCATAGGCTCATATATTTTAATGATTAGTCATAAGTGAGTGGCACTACTTGAGAAGGATTAGGAGGTGTGGCCTTGTTGGAGTAGGTGTGGCCTTGGTGGAGGAGGTGTGCTACTGGGGGTGAGCTTTGAGGTTTCAGAAGACTAAGCCACGCCCAGTGGCTCTTCTCTACCTGTGGATCTGGATGCAGAACTCTCCACAACTTCTCCAGCACCATGTCTACTTGTGTGCCACCACGCTCCCGACAATGATGATAATGGACTAAACCTTTGAAACTATAAGCAAGCCTCAGTTAAATGTTGGTTTGTTTTTTAAATAAGATTGCTGTGGTCATGGTATCTCTTCACAGCAATAGAACACTGACTAAGATACCTTATAAGCACAAAGACACAAGAATGATCCCCCAGGACCCACACAGAAAAATCTGGGCATGGTGACATGCATGTGTAAACCCAGTGCTAGCCAACTAGTCTCGTCTACTTGGTAAACTACAGGCCAATGAAAGACTCTGTCTCATAAAACATATGGTGGATGGCACCTGAGGTTGTCTTCTGGTCTTCACATGTGTATACACACACACACAGACACATACACAGACACACACACATACACATACACACACACCCTGCAAATACTTGTCAGTGAAAGGAAGGTTACATTCCTTAAATGAAGTAACTAGCTGCACTTCTGGATTACATCAATGGAATGAACTATTTCAGCTTGTTAACTCTAGAAAACTAAATTTGCCAGTCAGATTAGTAGTGTAAGCTTGCTGGGCTGGGCGGTGAGTCTTCACCCATCTGCCATCTTAGGGATGAAGTCATCTAGTTTTCAGTTCCGCTCTCAAATGAATTGCCAAGAATCCAAAAGACAATTTCATTCCGAGACGAAGGAGGAATGAAGTCGAACTGAGTCTATTAGGCACTTTTATCTGACCATAAAAATGAGTTAATGGCTTAAATGTGTTTTCAAAATGTTTTAACACTACAAGTAATGTTGCTCAAATGGGAAAATGTCTTGAATATTCTCATGATCGTTAATACTGAGGTGTCCCTCAGAAGGGCTGGGCATCCTCTGGGGAATCCAAGCTGTTGGAGTCCAGTTGTAAGCCAACCCACAGGAACCCACAGGAATTCACAACACACACACACACACACACACACACACACACACACACACACACATGAACCAAGGGACTATAATGGAACTGAACAATTAAGAACAGGCTAAAATAGCCCTTTCAATATCTGAGTTCAGCTTTCTAAAATAGACTTTTACCTCATCACAGCCAATTCTCCCATAAACACCAATATTACAGCAGCAAAGAGTGTCTAACATGAGGGCAAAATTAGTTCTTTTTAAGGAATGAAAGTCAACATGCCCCTCCCTGTATTTCAAATTTTAGGGAATATGGAAGCAATCAAACCGGGACCCGACTCTGGACCAGCCCGCCTAGTCCAGAGAAAGTATTAGTGAATTTGTTCAGTCTCCCCATGGAAACCAGAGCAGGGCTATGAGGAAACAGTTCGAAGTAGTTTGCTCCTTACCTAAGAAAGCTGAGCGTGTCAGCTCAGCTCAGACCAGACGTGCCGAATCTCAAGTGGAAAGAGACATCAGGGGTGGTTCAAGGAGCCCCAGAGGCCTGAGCACTGAGCTTGGAAAAACTCAGTCTCTCCTCAGATGGTTTCCACTTCAGTCTAGAAAAATGAAAGGGCCACCTAGAAGTCACCTGAAATGCAGGCTCCTGACAGTTGGCTAATGGGGTGACAGACTACCAGTCCTCAGGGTAATACAGTGATTTTCGAAGTTTCTTTCCTCCCTTAGCAAAGAACAGATGGGACCCTCCTCCTGGGAGAGAAGGCTGTACAGAGGAGGCTGTGCCACGTGTACCGCTGGCCACGCCGTCTTCCTCATAAGATGTGCTGTCTGTCTCTACCCTTACTCATTTCTGAAGGGTCCTCCTGCAGGACCCACCTCACCACCCTATCTGTCTTCACGCTTCCACACCCTCTCTGCTGAGATCTCTCTGACTTCAATTTCCATCCATGCTGATGACATCTCAACTCTGGTCTTCATCCAGGGGCCCAAACATCTGGGAGGACTTCCCTCAGGCATAGCAACTTGGCTTGGCGGCGATAATACGCTCACTTTTGTTGTTTGCTATTCCTTCGTGTTTAGTGCATTTAAGGCACGAGCATCCACACTGATTACGTCAGTCAGAGACCGTCCGTAATCCACCACATCTCTTGGACCATTCTCAGCACGTTTTCCCAGCTTACCCTCCATACCACATCCTGTCCCAGGCCCTCTTCTCCCTCCATAGAGTGTTTTCTTGTCAGCTTCATAGCATCATCATTCCCCTAGCCTCCCCCAGGAGATATCCCAGGTTTCTCTGATCAGTCACCAGTCTCTGAGCACATCATGGGAGACGCCACGTTATATGCAAAATGAAGTTAAATGAGTTAAATCTCTACCGTTTCCAGTTTCAATTCAAGGGCTATTTTATCACTCTGTGTGTGTGTGTGTGTGTGTTGAAAAGCATGTGTATGTGTGTGTAAATGTATGTAGTTTATACCTGTGTATGAGTGCACAAGTGTGTGTGTGTGTGTGTGTGTGTGTGTGTGTGTGTGTGTGTGTGTAGCTCAGTGCATCACTCCTCAGTCTCTCTCTACCTCATTTTATGAGACAGGGTCTCTGAGTGAGCTGGAATTTTCCAAGTAGGCTGAGTTGGCTGGCCAGCCTGCCCTGGAATCCACCTGTCTCTACCTTCCTCACACTGGGATCACAAGCATATACCACTACATCCAGTTTTTTCAAATGGGCTCTGAAGATCAAACTCAGGTCCTTTACTAACTGAACTAAGTCCATCTGCATCCCCAACACACACACATACACACACACACACATACACATACACACACATACACACACACACACACACACACACACTCACCTGTTCTCAAAGCTTCTTTACCTCCACCCATAGTCCATAGTTCTCTGTCAGAAGGAGAAACTCTAAGCAGTCAAGGTGCAGGGAAAGGTAGTATTATAGGAAAGAGCCCCCGAGACCCCAAACATTATATGAGCATCAAAAACTTTATCAAAAGCTATTGCATAAACTAACATCTCAGGAACATTCTAGCTCAATTTAGTTTCAAGAATGTAGAGTGACCCAAGTACCAAAATCTAACTTGAAATTTCAGTCATGAAAGGTTTCTGTTTTGTTCCTGACAGGAGTAATCACATTGATTTGAACCATGCTCTCCCACCAACAGAACACTAACTTCATAGGGTAAAAGCTCTGGCTTGAGCTCTAGGCAAGCTGTGCAAACAGCAACCCAAACCTGCAGAGGAAAGGGGGGTGGGAGCAGAGGTGGCAGGTGAGCCTGGCACCTAGGCCATTTCCTGAGTGAGGCTCCTCAAGGCAGGATCAGGAATCAGCAGGGCCCAAAGATGGCTATTTCAGTACAAATGCCCCAAGATTTTCTGGTATCCTGAGAGCCCATAAACTTGGTCCAAAAGCTCCCTTCCAAATTTTGACCTGGAGAAGCTTGTAAGAATAGGGACCTGGCACAGAATCTATCCCCTTCCTGCTTCTTCTTCTCTGTGCTTTCTTTGCCAAAGGCACCCTCTGCCCTTGTGCCTATAAAGGTCTAACCTGTCATCCAAATGTCAAAGCATCTTCAAAGATCTGCCCTAAACCCATGCAGAATTAGTAATCTTTCTTGCTGTACATTTTTTAAAGGGGCTGTTTCTTATTCATTTGCAGTGCATTCCTCATTTCAATAACACCCCACCTACACCCACACCCTTGCATCATGCATAGGTCCAGACAGACAAGCACTGTTCACTGGTGTTCTCTGAAATGGATCAGAAGTGCTGCCTAAGTAGCTACTGAATAATCAAGGCAATGACATTAATTACAAACAGATCCAACATTCATTGTTAAGAACGGGTGGAAAAATAAGTATAGCCCCAGATCTCACCATTTTGGGGAGTCCTTGAACCTTTTGGGAGCCCAGGAGGCTATTTTGAAAATCTGTTAAAAATCAGCCTTTTACTAAAAATGTATGCATGCATAGAAGACATGTTTCCAGGAGGTGCAGTAAACACACTGGAGTCCAAGAATGGAATCTAGCACTTCATTTGTGCTAAGATGGGGAGTTTAAACTTAAGAGATAGATGGCCAAGTAGTGACCTGTGATCTCAGCTGTGCTCAAAAGAGGAGAATCAGTTCCTGGAAACACTGTGAACTTTGGAGACCTTGAGGGCGTCATTCTAATCTTTAGAATTTTTAGTTTTACTTGTCCACAAAAGGCAAACCATAACAATTCCCTTTCAGTTTTGACACACCTAAGAGAAAGTCGGTAAAGGATCTACGGTTCCCTTAGGACCCCCTGCCCATCCCAAAAGCAGACACTAGTTATGTGCGCCCCCTGCCTTGCATCTGTAGAACTGCAGCCGCTGTGAGAACAAGTCATTCTCCCTTCTGTAATAAAACCTGCAGCAGCTGCTTTAGCTGAGGGGAGAAGGCAGATGCAGACCACCGCCAGGGAAGGCGGGTGCTGAACGGCTGCACTGGGCTCATTCACAGGGCTATTAATCATACAAGAGCCCATTTATGACAAACACAGGTCACTCCCTTTGCATGACAAGGTCCACAGAGGCCCATTATCCTTCCCCAAAACAGAGCATTGTGGGCGACATGGGAGAAGCCATGTGCTCAAACACAAGCAGACATTGTAAGGCTGTTTGCACAACCCCGTCCTGCTCCTCGCGGATTTCCTGCCAAGGAGACATTTAGATCTCAGAGTCCGTGCAGCAGACATTGGCTCATTCAATATGGCTTCAGGCAGTGAGCCCTAGAAACCCGGTGCACGGCTCCCTCTGCTGTCCATGCCTGGAACTGCAGTCCAGGGATACTGAGACCAGGTAGCACCTGGAGGATGCTTTTTTGCCTTTCACTTTAAAAGCAGGGTGGGCATGAGCTTCAGGGAATAGGAACCCTGAAACTGCATCCGGTACTAGCTTCAACACGTTTGACAAAGTCTTCTAACCCTTCAAATACTACGTTCTAACTGGAGTTCACGCCACTCATTTGGCTGCGCTGAGATACAAGAGTGCCTGCCTGACACTTGGTCAGGGTGATAGAAATGGCTGTACCATCTTCCCTGTTGGCTTTCAATAGGATGGGCGTGGCCACATCATTCATATAGGGTCAGAAAAGGAAGAATACAGTGCCTACTGGTAATGTCTTCATGTTTTCTCCAAAACAGTGACCTTAACATCTGATGTCTCCATTCCCTAACACTCCAGTTACCTCTACTTCAGGCATGCCACCATAGTGCGTCGCGTGTTGGTATGGACAGCACTGTGTATGCCTCTGAACAGATTGCTTCCCCTGGCATTGGTAATGCCCCCACCTTGGAACAGTCATGACTTTATGCTGGTGATGGACCTGTAGAATTTCCTAGCAAGGTTGTCATTTTTCAAAGTTGAAAGACAGATCAGATCACTCCATTAGCTTCCCAAACTGAGCTGTTCTTTGGCTTCTGAAGTGTGGTGCGGTCGCAAGAACATGCTATTCAGAGTCAGGAAGGACCTTTGTGAAATATCAGAGCATCCTTTTACTAGCTCTGCAGTCTTAACTAATGCATTTAACACTCACGTAACCTTGCCCAGGCTGAGATTCATTGTGAGAAAATGGATGCTTTCAATTCACTGTGAGGATGCTTTCACTCACTGCCGGACACAAGAGTGGCCATTGCCACAACTGCCATCCCCCTGAAGGCTGGCCAGCTTCTGTTCTGTCCTGATTAATAGTAGACTCTCTCTTCTCTATACAGTTGGTATATATGAAGACTCTAAACAAGATCTCAAAGTACAAGTGCTGATGACATCCCAGTTTATATATAGCTCACCATGTCTACTAAAGCCCACACAGTGATGTGACTCTTAGCTTCTCATGGACATCTCAAACTCAACAAGTCCAGAATTAAAGGCTGGATTTCTCACCTCGAATCAGCCCCTTCCACAGTCTTCCCTAGCTCAGTAGATGGCAACTGGATGAGCTTCCAGATACCCAGTATAAAATACTGTTGCTAACCTGACTTGGCTCTTTCTCATAGCCCATATCCAAGCCAACAGGTTCCACGGCTCTTCCTCTGAGACAGGTCTTGAGTTTAATCCTTTCTCACCTCTCTGTCACCAATGTTCCAGATCAAGCTGGAATCCATCATCCCTTGCTAGAGCATCCCAGATGTCTTCCTAGACAGTAACCACTAAGTTACAGTTAGCTGTCCACCTAGCCACTACAGCCTTGTGTTAAAAATTACACCAGGTCGCTCCTCAGTTTAAATCTCTTCAATGACCTCCACTTAAGGTATTGTGACCTTTGTCACAGTCAGCAAATCCTATGTGGCTGGCTCAGCTGCTAAGGCTTCTTTCTCCTCTCCTCTGCTTTGGCTATTTTGCCCCCTTCACTGTTTTTCCTTATGCTTATTATTCAAGTTCATGCCCCCACCTCCAGCTCTCTCTTGCCATTTTGAAATCCTTTTCTCCACGTCTCTGTTCAGTTTGCTTTTCTGTGGAGCCCAGTCGAACTAGCATGTTCGCAATAGTACTTTACCACATGCCACCCCCAAGGGCTCTTTATTTTTTTGTATCTATTTCCCCTGATTTATATGCCCCTAAATTTCTTAAACAGAGTCTGGGATGCAGTAGAAAATTAATCAACCAATTAATCAATCAATCAATCATTTATCTATCTATTGATAATTTATCTATCTATCTCTGTATACACATATAGTATGAGATAAATAAATCTATCACCCATTATTCTGCTATAGTGCCTCCTCTGAAACAAAACATGTTCCTTCTTATCACAGGGAAGGGGAAATTCTCAAGTCTTCCTGAGATTTATATTCTCATTCATTCTCATTCATTCATTCTCCCTCTCTCTCTCCCTCTCCCTCTCCCCCTCCCCTCTCTCTCTCCCCGCCCCCCTCTCCCTCTCCCTCTCACACACACACACACACACACACTCATTCTTCTGCTCTCTCTCATATCAAAACAAGACTGCTACTATATAGTATTCAGACTGTCTGCAGGCCCTCAAGTGTGGTCCAAGCAGCAAGCCTCCACCTTTCTTCAATCTGGACCCTACATTTTCACTGATGAGACCAGGGCGGTACTGGGAAGTTTTGGCAGTCAGAGCACATGGCTCATATGTATTGAGTTATAGCCAAGAAAACATGAAACTGAATATTTATTCACACATAGGGATCTGGTTAACAATCCCAATCCCATAGGCTTTGAGTATTCTGTGACAGGTACTGTGCCGAATGCTTCATAGATACTGTCAAATTTCATCCACAAGGCTACCCGCCCCTCTTGCCTCTCTGGCTTATAAGTAAGCAGACACAAGTTGAGTTTCTTGTATAGTTATAGCCAGCAACCAGGATTTGAGCACAGGCTACCCAAGAAAACATACTTTAAACCACTGTGTTAATCCATTTATCTGATACTCTGAAGCTATCACTCAGCATTTGGAGAAACAGAAAACAGCTTAACATATGGATTGTGGTTTCTCATGAGAGTGATGGTGCAGAAGCCACACCCAAGAAGCCATAGAACAGCTTGTCATTGAACTATATGACACAGTAAATTCCTTTTAAAAAATTATGTAAAGGATGCTGACCAAGCTTCCTGGATGTCAGTTAGGTTGTGGGCTTCAAGAAAGTATCAGGAGGCTCATTCAGAGAGAGAAGCCATCCCAGGGAAGAGAGGGGAAATGGGTGTTTGTGAGCCTGGTGTCCATGAAGACAGTACATCACAAGAAAACAGAAAGTCAGTTCTGGGGTGTCAAAGGTGAGAGGTCAGGAGAGTTGGCTAGGGTTTGGTTGCATAGAAAATCTGCTCCCAACAAGCAGGGCAGAAATGTGGCTCAGCACTTTGGTACTGGGCAGATCTCAGTGGTTACACTGTTGCCAAGTTGGAAAGCTAAACTGTGTCAAAAATCTCATTCAGTCATTTGTTGGCCACGCCGATGTTTGGGAAGGTCATTTTCTCGCACTGAGTCTCAGTCTTCATCATCCGTAACCCAGCGGCTGGATGGTCACAGAAACATTTCCTCGTTCTAACAGTCTAGATTTTACCCAGCGAGTGCACCAAAATTCCCATACACGACTGAGGTAGCCTAATGTCAAACCACAAGCTACGCTAATCAGGTACAAGAATCCGAGCTGGGGACCAGCAGCATCCCTGCAGAGCATCAGCAGGCTCCTGCCCTGCAGCCTGGCTCAGTTCTAATTCTTCAGAAAGGACAGTGGTGACAGACTCATGTACTTCATGTACCATGCTGTACCTGGACACGGCACAAAGGATGTACAGGGTGCGAAAAGCTCGGAGGAAGAAATACAGAAACTACACAGGGTGGAAAAACCCACAGAGGAATTCCTCTCCCGCCTTTCTGTACATCCAAGTCATCACACGTCATCAAGGTGCCAATGTGCTAACTGCAAATCATTTTCATGTGCTCCATAAAGGAGGCCGCACTATCCTGACTGACCAGCTTCATCTAAGGGCTAAGACAATGTTTCTTTAACTCGAACTCTTTTTCCTTTGGCATTCTAAAAGTAACTGAGGACATGCCACATTCCCAGTCTGAGGAACTCAAATTATGTCTCCCTGTTTTACGTTAATAGTAAAATTGTAACATCAAGGCACTAAGTTGAGAATGTTTTATAAATATAAAAGCTATGATGTCCACAGATGACCGAACAGTGCTCTTAATAATGACCCAGACGCCTTTGAAGCTACTTATATTGCCCAGGGGATGGGATGGCATCATCTACTTGGAAGAAGTTATAATTCTTGCCAAAATGTGTAGAAATTACAAGTATAACGGAAACTGATCTACTCATGTTTCAGCCTCCTTTCTAATTCCACCCACCTCTCACCTCACCCAGTACCTGTCTTAAGCCTTGTCTTTTGTCTGCATGGTAGGACTAGCCTCCTCCTTTCCACAGCTTCAATGTTTATACCCAGGCTTCCTGCTCACCTTTCTACAAAGTGCACATGTCTCATGAGCTGCTTGAGAATCAGGCGTAGTCAGCTCTGACTACAGCCGTTCCTCGAGAGCACATGGAAAGTCAAAAGACTAAGTCCATGCACACTGGCCCCCCACACAGACTAGAACAAGCAAATACTTCAGAGATGACAACACCATCTCCACCCCGTGCTGCAAGGAGGCATCAGGGTGAAACCCCAGAGCCTTTCAGGAATGGTACTTACTGCCACCATCCTAGGGCAAGGGGGCAGTGCTCACAGTTCTGTTCCAGGTTAGGACACATACTCTTCAGCCCCTTTCCAAATTCATATCGGCGATGAGAATGAGTGCCCTGCGACTGAAATTCCCCAGACCCAAAGGCCCTTCTCTCGTCTTCCCACCTCTACCCAGGCCTCCATCAAAGCCATGTCCCCTGCTCAGATGGACCGGACACTGATTGTCAGCACTGCGTTCACGCTTCACGAGGTGCACCACACTAAGTAGCTCACTCAATTCTTCTCCTAACCCACCAGTGCAAGTGGCCGTGTTTAATCTTGAGTCATTCGTTGTACTAGATATTTCTGCGAACTTGCAGTTAAGGACTTAGTCCACTAGAGGGCGGGATTGCACCACATGAAAAATGACAGTTCAGGTCTGTGTACAAAAGCAGTCTGCAGAAAGAGAACAAAGCAGGATCTGCTTCAACACCTGCGGTATTCTCCTGAATACTCTTCCTTCCTGGGGTAAAGTGTTTGAACTCAGAGCTATAACACCGATACCTAATGTGGACACCTGATCCCTATTTCTAGGCAATTATGAGTCTTGAAGACCAGTTTGCCCGAAACAGAGTCACGGTTTTTAAGAGGGAAAAACGAAAAGATTTAGTCATTCAGCCTGGTAGCTCCTTGATTAACTTTTGAAATCATATTTCCAAGGAGGGAAACATCTGTCTTCTGACCGACCTGACATCAGTAGGGAGAAGTAGGAGTTCAAAGGGACATTGAAATTCCATTGCAGGATCAGCAAAGTGTGTCTCCACAGCTCACGTGGGAAATCCTGTGCTCTGGTGCTGGGGAGTGGCTTAGTGGGTTAGAGCCCCTGCTGTACAAGTGTGAGAGCCTGAGTTTAAATCTCAACACTCACAGAAAAGCCAGCGTGGTCATGTAAGCCTGTAAGCACAGAGGGCTGGGTGGAACAGACTGCAGGCTTGCTAGCTGCCCAGCCCTGCAGCAAGATGGCTCCAGGTCCAGTGAGAGACCCTGTCTCAGGAGAGAAAGGTGGAGAGTCATGGAGCAGGACACGGGCTATCCTTTTTGAGTCTCAGCATAGGTGCATGTTCCCCCCACATGTAAACACACATATATGCAACACACACACACATACACACACACACACACACACACACATTGATATTTGAAAAATTTGCTTGAAATATCATCAAGTGGAGAGTCTTCTGTTTGTGGTCTATCCCCTAAGCCTGCACTTGAGGGTGGACAGAAGCCCAGTGGCTTCCCAAAAGACGCCTCTGCAGGAAGCTTGCAATACACAAGAGGAACAACACAGACCCTAAGGAACTTCCCTGTTTAGATGAATTGAACCAAGACCACGACGGAACCCAACAAACAAACTCCTAAAGTTTATCTCTGGATTTCTGTTTAGGCCCAGCCCAGCTATTGAGGACTCGCTGGCCTTGCTCCATTCATGAACTTCCCCAGCCACTAGGCTTCCCAGGGTGGTGTCTGCAGGCCACGTAGAACACTCTAGTCAGTCTGAATGTTTTGTCTTCCACCCTCTGCAGGGCCCATGGGCTGAGCAGACAGATGGGATGCTGTCTGGGCTATTCTTTAATTCCACTGGAAGATAATAAATTCTAGTGCCTGGTATGGAGCTGGCCCTGGGCCCATTCTATCTGAACGTCCGGCTCAGTACAATATCCTTGTAACTAGAGTTCTGGAGCAAAAGCTCTGGTTTCAGCGGGTCCACAAGCTACACTTGGCCAGCAACTCCAGTTTTCCTTTGGGGTACAGATAGGAGCTTGAGGTCTAAATAGAGGCCTGTCATGCCTGGGGCACCTTGCTGTGACCTGTGGGCACAGTGAGAAGTCAATGCTTTTTAGCAAAAGCAGTCTGTGTCTGTCTGTCTGTCTTTCTCTCTCTTGTTATTTTTGAACAGGATCTCACACGTAGCCCAAACTGGCCTCAGACGCACTGAACTTTTTCTACCTAGGTTGACTACAGGTGTAAGCCATTACACCCGGCAGAAAGACTGTTTTTCAAGGGTCTGTGTCTTATTTACTTTTCTGTTGCTATCCTAAAACACCAGGACCAAGACAACTTATAAAAGGAAATGTTTAATTGGCTTACAATTTCAGAGGGTTAGCATCTGTGACCTTTGTCATAGGAAGCATGACAGCAGGCAGGCAGATAGGGCACTGAAGCACTTTCTGAGTTTATTTTGATCCCCAAGCATGAGGCAGAGAGAGCTAACTGGGAATGGCATGGACTTTTGAAACCTCACAGCCCACCCCCAGTGACACATCTCCCCAAACAAGGCCATACCTTCTAACCCTTCCCAAACAGTTCCACCAACTGGGACTAACCATTCAAATATATGAGCCTACGGGGGTCATCCTCATCCAAACTACCGCAGTCTGTTACAACCTCAGACCACTTGGTTCTCAGTGGATGATGGAAACCAACTGAGGGGACAATGAAGGTCAGGATATCTACCACTTACCACCACACAGCCACGGCCAGGGGCCACATCTCTCCTCCTAGCCATCTTTACCTGAAAGCTGGTTGGATGCAGATCTCTTTTCTGGCTTATTCTAATTCCTCAAGTCCTTCTGAAAAGTGTATTTTAAAAAATTATTATACATGTGTATGTGTGTGTGTGTGTGTGTGTTTTTGTGTGTGTCTATGTCTGTGTATATTAGGCTAGAAATGGCTGGCTGATGAGGACCTTCCTGGCTCTGCCTGCCTCATTCTTGGATTATAAGCTCAACTACCATGCCCAGAATTTCCATGTGGGTTCTGGGTTTCAAACTTAGGCCCTGATGCTTATAATCAGTTGTTCTAACCTGTAAAGAATTCTAGAGAAGGAATCCACTGTAATTTATTTCCGATCATGAAAGACGAAAGTCTTCTCTGAGTTTTCTGGATTCTTGCTGCTCTAAGCCCAGGGCAGCAGCCACCACATCCACTCACAGATGTACTATATATGCAGAACAGTAAGGGTCCCTTAAAATAGAGGTACTTCAAGTTCAGAAGACCACTGTACCCCACTGAGGACTTGCAATTCCAGCATCAAATTCCCCTTTTATCCTTGTTTCCCTGAGCTGAAAAGAAGCTCCTCTCACACTGGCTTAATTTGCATTTTGTCTGATAAGTAGGCTCACTGGTTGATCTTGCTTGCATTGATGAAAATGGACATGAGGATAAGATCTGTGAGTGGGCACTACCGGCAGTGCCGTAGGCTGTCTTTCCATACAGCATTTCATTCATCCAGCCTGAGAACGCATGGCTATAGCTGGCACTCTTTCCATTATCAACACGGCTGATGCTCCTGCCTACATTCAGTGTGCATGTGTGTGTGTCTGTGTGTGTGTGTGTGTGTGCATGTGTGCGCGTGTGTGTGTGTGCGTGTGTTTGTGTGCATGTCTGTGTATGTGCGTGTGTGTGTGTCATGCACACACATCAGTTAGAAGTGGTACCCAATGATCTCCCAAAGTCCTCCACACAGTACATTGTTATGAGATTTTCAAGCCATAAATCTTTGCTATAAGAGAAATTCCAGGCTGGGCCAGTGACACGTGCCCATCATCCCACATCTTAAGAGGCAGACTCAAAAAGAACAAGTCTGAGGCTAGCCAAGACTACCAAGTGAGACCCTGTGCCCCAGACAAAAAGCAAAAGAGTAAAGGAGTCAGCTTGTTCTATGCAATACTTTTAAAAAAATTAAGAAAGCAGTAAAGAATCAATTCATTGTATGACACAATTATTCCTTCCAACCCTAGCATTTTATACTCACTGACCAGTCAGCTAGAGACAATCTGAACAGAAACCAGTGGCCCAGCCCCTGGAACCCGGCTGGGTATGAGCTGGTACACTGTCCCCAGCAGGCAACATCTTCCTCCCCCTGTAGGCCCAGCACGTTGGCATGGTGATGTCTGAGACAGTCTTTGCTTGATTCATCTCTTCCCGTTCCTTCTATTATCGCTGTGTGAGATCTTGCCCCAGTAGGACAGAGAAATCCTGAGGGTAACGTCTGATGTCAGGAAGGAAACAGGCAAGTCTTTGTTGAGCCCTTCAAGGGGACCAGGCCAGCCGGGCTCAGACTGCACACAGAAGGGGCCTGTGCTGGGCCAGTTCTGGAGCAGAGTGCTGCTGGGACACCCCACCACCACCACCACCACACACACACACACACACACACACACACACACAGACACACACACATTCACATGCTACGTCCTCCTCCTCCAGTGAAGGATTTACAGCTAGAGCTTCAAACGGAAGTGATAGCCCCACCAACTGCAAATAAAGTTCCACATAACAGTTTCTCCTAGCTGATCTTTCCCATTCACAATGGCACCCCAGGCCTGAGTCACCCTTAGCCCACTCCTCCACCCACCACTCCCTCAGCGACCTGATTCTGTCCTAACTCTCAACCTCCACCCCTCCTCTGAGAACTTCCTTGTTCAAGAGTCCTCCTGCCTCTGGTAGCCTAACATCCTCCCTTGGCTGGATGTCTCGGGCTAGTGATGCCTGACAGCACTGGCTCATCACTGTTGCTGACTTCATCTTTTTGAGGTCATTGCCTCGGACTTCAATATTCTGTACCCAGGAGCTGCTGAATGAGCAGGCGTTCAAAAGCTGAATGGCTCTGCAGCCCAGAAACGTAGTTCTAAAACAGTGGTTCTCAACCTGTGGGTCACGACTCTTTCAGGAGGGTCACCTAAGACCATCTGCACATCATATATTTACATTACGATCCATAACAGTATCAAAATTACAGTTATGAGGTAGCGACAAAAATAATTTTATGGTTGGGCATCACCACACATGAGGAACTGTATGAAAGGGTCGCAGCGTTAGGAGGGGTGAGAACCACTGCTCAGGAAGGAACTCCTAGAGGCTTTAGGTCGAAATCCAAACAACAAGCATTTGTTGAGTCCTTACTGTAACCCCGACACCACTCTGAGCATTTGCATATATTAACTCCTTCAAGGATCAGCGCCTTCGTGTGCATGCATGTGAGGCTGGAACTGTTTCCCCATTTTCCCTCTGTAAATGCTCAGGCTTCAAGAGGTCGGAGAACATACCCACGAGTGCTCCTCGGAATGCTGCATTATATATGAGCTATGTAATGGCTGCCACTTGAACCAATTCCGTCCATCCCCTAAGATGCACGCTATTTGTAATACGGGGTTCCTGGGAAGTAGTGCAAACGACTCTACTAATGTCCTTCAGATATCCAGGCTGTCTGGATCCCAGGTGACTGTACTATGGACAGATGGTAAGCTGCCATCACCTTGCATCCTTGACTAGCACCACAGTCCGGCTCCAGACCTGGAAGAAAAAGCTGGGATGTTCACAAGGGGTTCCTATGAGGGGTAATGATGATCAAGCAAGAGTCCTTAGTTGAAACACAGCAGTGGCCATTCTATGTGGCATCTCTGCCATATGGTACCCACTCCCAACCCCAGCATGTTTTCCTACATTACCATTATCTACATTATCTACATCCGAGGGCCAGAGGGTTGGCATCTTAGGTGACCCAATAGAGAGGCAGGCTGGGCCTCAGAGCTTAGCCAAACACCCCTGATCTGCTTCTCCTGGTTCTCAACCCAGAGGAGGAACAAACATGGAGCCTCAGTGTGTTCAGGGGCCTAACTGGCAGGGACTGAACAAGAACTGAAGCTGAACTGGGCTCTTAGCACTATCCCCCACATCTCCTCCAGTTTCTTTTCTGTGTCCTGCAATACTGAGAAGTACCACAGGGAGGCAGCACTGTTGGAGGAATGAAAAGAAAAGAAACCTTTGGAGCTGGGTCATCCATAGGGATACTTAGAGTGTGCTATCTAGGGTGGGTTTGGGGGACTAAAGGACCACAGCAGGGCAGATCAGGAGAAGCCTGTGAAGGAACCTCTTAAGTAACAGGGAGGAGTCATGGTACGCAGGGGTGGGGGTAGTGGGGTACCTCCCTAGGTCTCCATAGAAGATCTAAGGAGAATGCTGGTCCCTCCTTTTCCCCTGTCACTCCTTACTCCTAGCATCTTCTCTTTCTCTTTGTCAAAAATATCTTTCTCTTTTGTCAAAATCCTTTTGTCAAAGTGAAGACTTCACTTCCCATGGAGTGGATGCCAAGATGCAAGAGCCAGCGAGGGAAATGGGTCTTCCAAGAAGCTCCACCAGAGCAGCAACACTACTCAGCCTTCGGAGCATCACTGTCAAGCTGCTTACAGCCATGAGAACTGAGGCCTGGCTGGGTTCCGCGTGACTCTACAAGAATAGCACGCTGCACGGCATCTAAAACCAGATCCAGCCTCCAAGAAGCGTGTGAGCAGGCACCTGCAGGGTAAGACGCTGCATTCAGAGAGTTTCCAGCCTCAATCAGCCATCACTCTCTCTACATTTGAGAGCACTGGGCAGGCATGCCCAAGGACACAGAAAGACCTCATTGGACCAGAAACTCTTATTATTTATAGAAAGCATGACATGCAGCGGAGGAGGGGATGATTCTAGGGTTTGGATGTTGACTTCTCAAGAGCTGTAGACCTTGGGTGAGCTATGTCACCACTCTGAGCTTCAGCGTCTTTGGGATCTATCCTAGTGCTCTCTCCTGGTGTAAAAATAGCACAAAGTATACTGACCTTTGCACATCTAGAGAAGTATGTAGGTGGCAAGGTTAACTCTCACCCAACTATTTACCAGCCAGCAAAGGCAACAGAAGGTTGACTTTAACCAGGCTCTGTGCTAGGTTCTAGAATAAATTTAACATAATGTATGAAACACACATATACACTTATATACACACATGTATATAGAGATGTACATGCACAAACCTCTCTCTTATATACATGTGTGTAACATGTATATAGACATGCATTGGTCTGTCTCTCTGTGTGTCTCTCTCTGTCTCTGCATCTGTCTCTGCATCTCTTTCTGCCTCTGTGTCTCTGTCTCTCTGTCCTAGAGAAAAGGAAAAGGATTGCAGCAGCAGATCCCCCTCTCTGGAAGGTGCATTTTGCCACGAGGGAACTACAGTGCAACTTGGAAAACAGAGGTGGCCACTACCACTGCTGTTGCTGCTTCTGCTTCCTCCTCTCTTCCTCCTCCTCCTCCTCCTCTTCTTCCTCCTCCTTCTCTTCCACTCCCTACTTCTTTTCTTGGTGCCTTTTATCTCATTATGCTGAACTGATTCCTCCATGGGGTCAGAAAGGAGATCAAGGCAAATTAGTCTACTGCTTCTTGTTAGTCACTGTTGGGAGCAGGTGGGAGGATGAGGAGGAAGCTCCTAATGGATTTTTAAAAAGCAAGTTGAGGCATGATCTGTGCATGACAAGCTTTCTTGCTCTTCTCCCCACTCCTATCACAGAGAATTGAATGCTGCTCCCTATTTATAGGCGGTGATTCTGTACCAGGAGTACTTCTCTTCCAACTCCTAACTCCTACTCATTCTTCAATGCCCAGCTCATATGGACCCTCTCAAGACCTCCCCCAATATCAATGGAAAGCGACAGCATGCTTCTCATCCTGTCCACATCACGTGGTCCACACCAGGGTTCCTATCTACGAGCTGCTCTACAGACTATTGGCTCCATTGTCTCTGTCAATTAATTGCAAACTCCTTGATGGCTTGACTATGTCCAGTTATTGATATTCACAGGCTGAGCTCCATGATGGCTGAAGGTAAAAAACACATAGTATATTTTTTTACAAGTGCCTGACTTATAATGGGAAGTTCTATTTTAGTATCAGAGGATAAAGGAGTAAGAGATGGGAATTATCCATTTATTTTCCAGCTGAAAGAAAATGTAGAGGACTTGAGTTCTACTGTCTCTGTCTCTGCAAGAATACTACGCACATCAGCCTGTCTATTAGATACAGGGCTTCAGGCCCAACCATTTCTCACAGCAACCAAGACAGAACTTGGTGTGCCAAGACAGTACTCAAAACCCCATTGCAATGCTCCCAGACACCAGGTGGTAGAAGTACCCCTTATAATCATCGACCACCATGAAGCCTCTGTGGAGCTGGCACGTGAGAATCCTCTTTAGACCTGAGAAGGCTGGGTTTTCTAGTAATATAAAGAGGAGTAAAGTTAGTATTCAACAAAGGAAATCAAGCCCTTTATTTTCTGAAACCCTAATCCTATCAGGCCACCATGTGTGTGTGTGTGTGTGTGTGTGTGTGTGTGTGTGTGTGTGTGTGTGTGTATGTGTTTGGGTATACATATATTTGTGTATGTGTGTGTATATGTTCATATATATTTGGGTGCAAATGTGCGTGTGTGTACATATTCATGTGTATTTGGGTACACATATATGTGTGTGTGCACGTGCCTGTGTATGTTGTATGTGTGTGTACAAGATCATGTGTATCTGTGTACACATATATTTACGTGTGTGTGCATGTGCCTGTGCATGTGTGTGTGAGAGAATATGTGTGTAACTACGTGTGCATGTTTGTGTATATTTGCGTACACATGTATTTGTGTATGCGTGCACGTATCTGTGTAGGTGTGGGGGTGTGGGTGTAGGACAGAGGATTTCGTTTCTCAAGAACTGACCACCTATTTTTCTATTCTTATTTTCCTGTGACAGGATTTCCTCCTGGCCTGGAATTCACAGAGCAGGCTAGGCATCCTGGCCAGCAAGCCCTATGGACCATCTGTCTCTGATCCAGCAGTGTTGGGATTATAAGTGTGCACCACCACATTTGGATCTGTTTCACCTGAATTCTGGGGATCAAACTAAGGTCTCTGTACTTGCATGACCAGCACTTTAGCAACTGAGCTATACCTCCAACCCTGGCAAATCCATTTTTGCTTAAAATAAGTCGAGAGCCCTGCACAGTCCTCAGATAAGTTCAGGACACCCAGACTGACCTACAAGGTCCTATGCTGTCACTTCGGTCCCCACAGAGGAGTCTGGGGTTCTCAAATTCCAGCTGAAACCACTACTACAGCAGAGGCCAGCAGCTGAGGCCAGTGCTCCTGTTCCTACATATCCTAGAGGTTCGTCACACCCTGCCAAGAAGTTTCTTGGCCTCCCTGAATTTTACCTGTGGACTTCCTGGCTAGGTCTGAGAGGAAAAACACCCCCAGGGATCTTCTCCACTCTGTCTTTGGCTGCACTGGGTCTGAGTCAGGGGTCTCTCTTTGGATTTCCTGACACCTTTCTTGGCTACGTTGCTGGTAACTATGTGTTGCATGCTCCACGGCCTGATAAAACCATAACCAAACACAGCGTAGGCATGGATTCTAACCAGCAGTTCTGCTGAGGAATGAGTGTAGTTACTGACAGAGAAGAACATCCAAACATTTAGGGAATGAACTGATCTCCCCTTAGCCTCAAGGCAAGCCCTGGCAAAAGCCTATTATGCAAACGAACTCCAAAAGCACTGGTAGAAAAGACCTTTGGGTGGTTCTGGGAGAAAACTCCTACTCTAGCAAATTGGTTCTACTTTGATCAAATTAGGGCAACTATTCACTCCCACCTAACTTATTGATGAACTTTTCCACAAAGCCTTGAAAAAGCACTAGGGAGATTCCTAAGACCAGGGCCAAGACTCATTCATCTCCAGTTTTAAGAGCCCGAGCCCAGAAAAGGCTTTTTGAATGAATGACTAATCCTCTATTGGGTAAGAGCACTTATCTTTGTGTCTATTTAGGGATGTTTGAGGAATGAGGCTTTTGAGATGTCCTGGGCAGGAGAGAGGAATGGTAAGGGAATCTGGAAAAGTTAGCCAGGACATAAACACAAAAATCCTGACAGCAGCCTTCTCCTGATGACCTGCCCACACGTTCCAGCCTTCACCTTCTTCTAATCTCCCTGTGTTCTGTGCCTCCAACCCGACCGACCGGCTGCTTTGAACTCCCTGAAGGCCAAACACAGTCCTCAGGAACTTCTGTCTCAGCAATTCCTTCTCACTTCACTGTCCCTCATTTTCTCCTGATCTTACTGAGATAACTCTGTATCAGGAGTCTCCAACCCGAGCCTTGTCATAATAGCAATACCTGTTCAAGACAGCCTGGCCCCTCTTGCTCAGCTTTATTTGGCTATTTTTGTTTGCCTTATTTTTCCCACTGGGCTGAAGGCACCCTCTGTAATACTTGCCCGCATGCTAATCGTTCCTGAACCCTGGCCTTACTCAGATGCCAGCACCCTGCAAATAGGAACTTTGTTCTGCTCTGCGCTGTTATCCTTAGCACTAAGAAACACCTGCTGCATGCCACATAACACATGCTCTACAGATATTTGCTGAATGAATGGATGGGAGGGGGGAGGGGGGAGTTGCAGAGGGAGTGGCAAATGCCCCTAGCAGCTAACAGCCAAGGAGGAAAGTCTGGAGGAGACTGTAGCTGGAACTGAACTTTCTGGTTGAGTCCCAGATTGGAAACCAGCCCCAAATCATATATGAACCTATCTCTGGGCCATGGGCATGTGCTGATCCACAGGGGAAAAAACTTCTGGAAGGGAGAGGGTTTATAATTGGTAGGTTCAGGGACCCAGGGATATGGCTGAGGGTTTGGGAGAGGGGTGGGTCTTGAAGTTGCATAAGGCAGTGCAGGGAAAGTCTTCCAAATGGTGAGGCTGGTGAGGGTGCCCTGCTGGACGCCCAAGTACTACCAACGAGGAGCCTTGGAATAATACAAAGCCTGATGACAACCTCTCCTTCTTTAACTGCTGGGAACTTAATGGTGCTGGGGACAGCGTCTGCCCACAGATTATAGGCACACGGTTCACGGAATCCATTACGGGGCTAGAGCTGTGATTAAGTAGCTTGGCAAAAGTTGGGTGGGGAAAGGATCTAATCTTTGCTGTGGTTCACTGGGAGTAAGAAACTATGTCAATGGATTATGTCCTTCAGTCCTCACCAGCAGCCTTGGACAGGATCACTGACCCCATGCTATAGGTAGAGACACAGGCTCAGCAACTTAGCAATGATGTAAGCAGACCCACTGAGTCAGTACGCAGAGCTCAGTGCACCCTGGGGCTGTTCTAATTCACAGCACTTTTCTCCTTCCTCTGGATGGTACCACAGCTCAGGAAGACAGACAACAGGAAGAGAGGAAGGGAGCCCAAGGCCAGACTGTTCACCAAAGAACAAACAAGGAGCAAGAGTGGAGCTGAAGATTCTGGGGACTGAACGTGGGTAACTGCCTCACTGGTAACCTGACTCTATCCTCTCTTTTAGGCTCATGAGCGGCTTCTCTTTTGACCTCTCAAGGAAACTGAGTCATCTCTGTGAAAAAGAGCTTCAGCACAGGACGTAGAGACAGGTCACTCCAGGTGAATGTTGAGAGAGTGAAGTGGTTGGTCATTTCTATGTAAGAATGTTGCCTTCATCCCCCCTAACCTTGTCATGCTGTGTCCCAGGTCAGCCTAAGGGAGATGTGCTAATCAGTTAGAGTTCAGGGAGCCGAAGCCCCACAGACCTTTAGTCAAATGGCGAGGCTTGTCAGCCCGCATCATAGGCAAATCCAATGAAGAAATGCAAATAGATGTGGCCAGGTACTACTCACAGGAAGAAGAGAACTGCCCTGTATTGATGGGAGGTGGTCAGGGAGAGGGGCGTGAGAGGGGCAGTGAGAAGGGGTACACGACAGTCCCTGCATCACAGGTGCCCTTGGATGACAACTCCATAAATGCATTTCTCCCTAAAAATGCTGCAAATGGGATGCAAGTCAGGCCTCCAACAGGACAGCTAGATCTCACCTCAGGAGGCTGTCTACCAAAGGACTTCCCCTTCTTTTGGTCTAAATATGCTTAGCTAAAAAAGGTACAAAGGACTTCAACTGTGTTTCATCTTACACAAAGGAAAGTGACTAAGACTTCATCTTTAATCTACTTCTTCCCTACGGGTCATGCTAATCTACTGCTTCATGCCTAAATATCTCAGACACCTAGAGCATCCCAGACACCATTGAGAATACAGCTAACAAAGCCCAGAGGCCTTAGACCACTTCCTAATCACAGCTTCCCTGGAATCCACATCAATTACTATTTATGTCCTTTCCATTTGGTTTTTCTTTAGACACAGTGTTAGCAGGCCTAGCGTCTAATCAATGATGACAAACCAGGGGAAATGACCACACTCTGTACTTCCGAGTGTTCTACAGACCTGCACATTACACACTTCCTACCAAAATGCTAGTTACTGCTGTCATCCCCAAACTCAGCAGTTCATTACCTGGAAATATCCCCAGTGGTTGTGTGCCACCAATCCAGGCTGAAGGGACAAACCAGAGGAGCAGCTATGAGGCCACAGGAAGGGGCTCCCAAAATCAAGACAGTGGTCCCTGAAAGTCTTTGTCCGTACGGGAGTGGTACCCTGTGGAAAGGGAATGAAATTCATGTTACTATGACAGGCAACTTCCAGGCCTTCTCCCATCACAATGCAATTTTTAAGCCACATACAGAAAATCGCAGGATCAGGGGCTGCTGATGCTGAAAGGCATCCATGAGACAAGCTTATCTAATTCATTCATTCTGTAGTTGGGGAAACTAAGGCCTGAAGAAGAAAACAGTATCCTTGAGGACTATCAGTTTGAGAGTCGGATCCAGTCTGGATTCTGAATCCTGGCAACTGGAATTCTAAAATGTAGCCTCATTCAGGCTGACAGAGGAGTGGCTGCTGGCCCTGAACGGGAAGGCTTTTTCTCCATGTGTGTGTGTAAGTGTGCATGCGTGTTCACATATGTATGGGGGCACTTGTGTGCACGGGTATGTATGTATACATATGTGTGGAGGCCAGAGGTTGACATGGGACATCTTCTTCAGACTCCCCCTTACATACTGAGGCAGGGTTTGTCACTGACCCCAAAGCTCATTTATTTGGCTACTCTGTCTAGTCAACTTGTCATGGAGATCCCGTCTCTGTCTCCTGGGGTTAAGTAGGTCCCGAGGCCTGTGCAGCACGTATATGGGTACTGGAGATCTGAACATAGGTCCTTACACTTGCACAGCAATCACTTTACATACTGAGGCATGTCCCCAGACCCCCTCCCTTTTAAAAACAGATTTCCGATGAGAGGTGGCACTTTCCCCAGATGCTGTTTCTGTAGCTTTTATGGCTTTACCATGGCGAAACTAAATCGGTAAAACAGTCCCTCTGGAGCACATGGCTGGGATAGTGTCCGTGTTTCTCATTATGAAAATATTGTTATGGAAGACTGTGAACCAGGGGACACAGCTCTGGGTGGGCTTTGCAGTTTAGTGGCAACAAATCAGTCGCTCTCTCTCGCGGTCTCTCTCTCTCTCACACTGTTGCAGAAAAATAGGAAAAGATACGGACTTTTTCCTTGAGTACCAATTCTTGTTTTTTTAAAGATTTATTTATTCAAGCATTTTATGTATATGAGTACTCTGTCTTCATGTGCACCAGAAGTGGAGAGGGAATCAGATCATTACAGATGGGTGTGAGCCACCCTGTGGTTGCTAGGAGTTGAACTCATGGCCTCTGGGAGAACAGTCAAGTGCTCTTAACCACTGAGCCATCTCTCCAGCCCATAAGTATCAATTCTTAAAGGGATTTTCTGACTGTCCTGTGTCTTCTACACAGGAAACCTCTTCTACACAGAAAACCAATTGAGAGAAATAAAGCAAGTATCTAACATTTACTAACAGCATCATATCTGCCAAGTGTATCACGTGATCATATCTGTCAAGTATATCATGTGATTCTATACAGATATTTCCCCAATTTGTTTTAAAATTTGTCTTATCAGGTACCATTAACTCCATTTTTCCAATAAACTAGAACCCCGAACTTTTGGCGGTTAGAATGTTTGCTATGTGGAACAAAAGGTAAGTTCAACCTGCACAAGGCTTCCTTGTACATGTGCATACACACACACACACACACACACACACACACACACACATGTGCACATGTACAAGGAAGGGAAGAGGTGAACTAACTGGGAAGAAGAGAAGAAGGAGTTCGCCAGGAAAAGAAGGGGATGAGAGAAAGTAACAAGGTGAATATGGCAAAAGTTAAAATATAAAAGAGAAAAAGAAACAGGGCTGCATCTGACCCCCAGGTCTTTCTGTTCATATCAATTGAATAACTGTTACTGGGGCCAAAAATCAAAACTTGTCCATGCATTCATTGTCCTCCACAAAGGCAGGACAAAGTGCTTTGGAACTAACTGTCAGTGTCGGGGCAGGGTGGAGGGGGTCTCTGAAAGCCAAGGGTTACTGCCCAGGCTCCCTGCATGCCCCTGGGACGCTGGACTCCCCTCAGATCTGAGCAGCTAGAGGGTACCACAGGAAATTATGATTATCAATGCTCTGGGCTTGTTCCTGTTCTCCACAGCCGGGACATGCCAGGAGAGATGGGGGTCGGGGTGGAGAAAGAGGAAGAAAAAAAAAACAGGAAGTGAAGTAGGGGGAGGAAATGATAGAGAAAACAGTCTCTTTGAAACATCCTCCATGAGAAAGTGTTTTCTGAGCCGAGGACTTGTGGAGCTGGGACCTGTGTCTTTGGAAAATAGGGCGTGGCACAAATGAGGAAGAGGGTCCTCTGGGCGGGTGCCCATAAATTATATTTCTGGCCCCAGTGCTTATCCTGTCCAACACGAGGCTGGGTGTAAACGCCAAAGAAAATGAATTACCAGACAGCCAGAGGGTACGGCCACCTTTCCCTAACCCTAACCCTAACCCTAACCTAAGAGACCAGGTAAATCAGGAAGGTTCTAGAAACAAGACAGAAGCTCTTAGGTGACTGTGTATCAGGAGACCTTTCCCATGTCCTGCATCCATCTGCTTTCTCTCTCAGTCACTCTCAGATTGTTAGCGGCACTGAGGACTGGCTACCTTCAGCCAGATACCCAGAGGGTCAGAACACTATGTCTTCGTGGCATGGCTGAATCCTGCCCTGGTGTTTTCTATCCATTTCGTTCACCCTGTTACTCAGAGATGCTTCCAGAAGTTCTCCCTCTCCAAATACACATGAAACACGACATCAGCAGGTAAGCTCAACAACCTCACAGAAACAGCCTACTATATAGGAGAGGGCCGAGAAGCCCCGTTACTCTCTGAGCAATTGTTGGCAGTCAGTGATTACTGCTGAGTGAGTGTCGTTTTCTTCTGTAATGTAGTCACTGGTAAGCTTATCATGATTCAGCAAACCCCCAAGCCATGCTCTTCGTAAGCAATCCTTGTTTAGATCAGTGGGGCTCTCTGTCTCTGTCTCTGTCTCTCTCTCTGTGTCTCTTTCACATGTACACACACACACACACACACACACACACACACACACACATGAAAGTGTGTGTGTAGGGAGGAACTTATTGTGAAGAAGAGGGTTTCCATGGAAGACAGAGAGGGATGAGAGAAGGTAAGACGAGGTGGGGTTGAAAGTGACCAAAGTTCACCGTAGAAATACATGAAGCTGTCAGAGAACAAAAAACACAACAGAAACAGACTTACTGTGAAGGGTTAATGATGAGACAACATTTGTAGAAAGCTTATTGACATTAGCAATGCTTGACAATATCATCACACACACACAAGTAGACCTACTAATATTTAGCACTATTCTCCATTCTCTCGTGGACACCAGGAAGGAGCAGAGGATGCAGAACTCGTAGCAAACAAGCCCACAAGGCCCTCCACTCCAGAGGCTCCCCTTAGCTGGCTGTGCACCAGGAATGCTAATAGAAAGCACAGTCCTAGCCTGGAGAAGGAACTGGGCACCTGCATCGATGTGGCTCATGTTATCGTCAAACGGGCTTGGATCCGCGGGCTAGCGTCTGGATAGCAAGGGGCATCGACTCAGCGCTCATCATGCTCCCTCCTCTTTTTTCTAGACCCGATCACAAAGACACAATGAGGGCTGTCTCAAGGTCTGACATCAAATGGCCTTCTGGGGATCTGTCCCAGATTCTGTAAGTTATTTTCTTAATATCCAAACAAACACGGAATAACACAGAGCAAGTATATCTTTTGTGAGGAGTCCAGATTCTTTGAAGTGGTGGCTGAGGGTTTACTGTGAGCACCGAATATCCACAAGGGAGAGCAGAGACGAAGTGACGAAAGCCACATCAAACTCTTCTGTCTCCAGAGCAATGCAACCTAGCATCCTGTTTTATGGATTTGCTCCTGACACTGTGACTGTGGACACCATGACAGCCTACGGTGTTGTAGGTAAGCAGGAGGGCTGTCCCTCCACAGCACATGGTGACGAGGAATATGCTCTTCAATACCATACCCTGTGCTGAGCTTGGGAGAGTTACAAAGACCATTCAGCAAACTGGGGAAGCCAGAAATCTGAAAGGCTTCATCCAAGGCCACAGGACAGAACCAGGCCTTGGCAGGTCTACTGATGACATCCAGTGCAGTGACCCTCTTCCAACATCCCCTCTCTCCTATCCAGAGAAGGGGCCAGAGGACAGCTGCTGACAGCTGCACGTCTTCTATTCGGAGAGCTGTGGTGGCAGGGCAGGACAGGGGTAAATAGAAGCGACGGGCAGAAAGATGATGAGAGGACCGAAGGCTTAAGAAAACATTTTCCTGTCTCCACACTGCACAGATGATGAGTGCTCTAAAGCCCAGCATGGGAGTGGGCGCCTTCAAAATTCCCTATTCTCCAAGTCAGAGAGAGATCTCCAGTCCAAAGGGCTTCATTTGATATCTTTCCCACAGCAGCAGGAGTGGGGACATAACAGGGCAAAGAACGTAAGGACAGAGTAAGACAAAACAGCATCCTATCACGAGGTTGCTGAGCATCAAGCTCTGATTACGCTTCTTGTCATCCCTGAAATTCCACAAAAATCCCATTGGCTTGGCATTGCCTTTGTCCCTTTTACAGTTAAAGGAACTGAGATACATCATGGCTTAGCCTCTTGTCCACAGGATTCAGTGTTTGAGAAACGGGGTCGATTTATTAACTTGGGCACTCTGGCTGGAATTCTTGCTTTTAAGCACTTCCTAAAACTCCCTCCCTAAGCTGTTACATTAAAGGGCAAACCACTGGAAAAAAAACTAAACAAAAGCAGATCCCTGAGGAACAGAGGACACTTCATTCAGAAGGGGAGGAGGAAGGAAAGCTCTCCAGGCAGAGAATGTCATGAAGCGCTCACAGCCAGCTGGAGAGTTTAGTCCCTGGTCCTTCTTGGCTAGCAGCCCACTGGGGTCAGCCAGCATTCCAGTAAATGACATCCTAGTCTTAGTGTTTACATAGCCCCACTCATGGGAGAAGGAAGTGGTTGGGCCCTGGAGGCCTGAGATGCATGGATCATCAGGGTGGGTGGAAAGGATGAAGACTTGGGAAGTCAGTGCTGGAGTCCCAGAGGATGGAGCAGCTGGGCAGGTGGGCAGGCAGGCAACTCTCTGCTCACAGTCCCCAGGTGTGGCACATACTCTCCCAAGGCTTCCCAGTTTCAGCCGGAGGAAGAAGAGGGACATCGCAGGACAGGAGTCATCTCTTACCGTTTCACAGGTGTTGAGAGTAAAGTCCAAACACCAACAACCCGGGAGTAGCAGTAACGATGACAGTAACACCAGCTGCCATTAGTTGGCAGTCTGTCCTCCATCAGGAAGTAAGCTGGATGCTTTGAGTAGATCACTATTCAAACTCTCAGAGGTCCATAGACATGTTCCTACTTCATAGTTGAGATAGGCTAAATACTTGCATAAAGGTCAGAGGTAGCAGGCTATGCGAAGGCTCTGAGACACTGCTTATGTGACATTTCAGCACACCATCTCACTTTTAAGCCACAAAACTAACAAATGGTCAAGGGACTTGCTCTTGTGATAACCCATAACCAAGTTCTGAGCTGTCAGAGCACCCTGCACAGGACTTCACTGCAATCTGCGGCCCACCCTGCACAACCACGCTCAGTACAATTAACCACTTCTACGGATATTGGTCACACGTAATGTTCTGAGAACAAAAAGAAGCCCTGCTGGTAGTATGGCTAGGACAAAAGACAGAACCTGGACTTACCCAGGTATATTAGGACACATGGCCGCCCACATGCAATCCACAGTCCCATGGGACTGGTCATTCTCATGTCCAGTCACACAGGAACTCTGCTAGACAGTGCCCTGCTTCCCAATCCACACAGATCCTCCCCTCTTTGTTCCCCAGATGTTTAGGTTGCTTGAGCACATAAGGCCACATAGAATGAGTTCAAAGCAGTCTTGTTACTGGAGAAGTAAGGTGGGACTAGGTTTGGCAAGCTACTTGAGGAGGGCTTGTGCCCCGGCCTCCGCTAATTAAAACACTAGTTGTTTTGATGATCAGCTAGTCCCCCAGAAGTGAGGGTTTGGTGGTGGCTCAACAACCTTAGATAGACTTAGGCTGTGGAGGGCTGTCAGTGCAGTAGAAACGACTGAGCTGGCTAAGACCACTAGACAGAGTAGAACCTACTACAGGGAGGTGAGCCCCAGTTTCCTTTGGGATCATGTACGACTCCACACGCCATATACTTAGCTCTCCCCAACGCATGCAGCATCCAGCCCCGCCCGGAGGGTGAACGGCTATAGTTTCTCTACCCATCCTGAGCTGGAGAAGGAAGGGGCCAGCACTCAAGGAGTTTTGTTTCCACATCTTTCCTAAGAACCTCCCACTTAAGACTCTCAGGCTAAGAAGAGAAAAAAAAGAATATTTGTCTTTCTTCTGAAACCATGGCATCCATTGAGAATTCAACTCACACAGCAACTCAGGTAAAATGAAACATTGACAAGAGCACAACAACCACTCGTCCATGCGTTGAGGGGACTGAAGTTTCTAGCATGTATCCAGGGGATGGTATACACTGGGGATTGGCTGAGACCCAAGAAATACCTGGCAGCTCTTGAAAACACACAGTGTGGCTGCCCTTCACTGTCTGCAGAGGAACATCCTCTGTGCGTGTTCCCTAATTTCAGAGGAAATGTCTGTCCTATTTTCCAGAAGTCACGACCTGTAGCAATTGCTCTGTGGTGGGAACCTCGTGACTATTTCTCTGGGTCCTTCCTGAGACTCACATCAGCCTTCCCGGTAATGGTGGTGCATTTGTTATCCAGGACTCACAGATGGGAGCCACGGAAAGAGGCTCAGACTGCTATTCCCTGTTAGTGTGTAGTAGGGAAGTATGCATTTGGATTCCCTGGTCTCAGCTCTATGAAGAGGAGGCAGATTCAGGTGTTCCTCATGGCTGGTGGTCCAAGTCTCAGTGTGGTAAAGGAGGTGCTAGAGGCATGTGGTAGTAGAACAGGAATAAGAATTACACGTCTACTTTCAGGCTCATAGGTGGCCTGTGATCTTTGTCACCTCTATGCTGCCATTAAAGTGAATGTCCCTATCGCATAGGTTGAAGTCTTCAGCAAACTCCACTCAGCCTTTCAGTGTGGCCACAACTCATTCCCTAAACAAAAGGCCAGGGTGAATCCTTTTTCTGGAGACAGTTTCTAGAGTGTTCTTTATCCCAGGTGTTCCAGGGGCAGGAACTCACACAGTATGCAGATGGCTTCCTCTTGTGATTGCTCTGAGTAATAAGACAATTAACACCAGGCATCAGACATTTTTACCTCCCTCCTCTCTCTCCCTAGGGAAGCAACTCTAGGCACGTCATTTTGGGGAATCGGTAAGAGGTACAAGTTAAGTAAGTCAGAGATGTCAACAGCTGACAGCCTACACTGTCTCCAGAGGGAAGGTAAGCTAGAAAGAAAGGTAAGGAAGGAGGGTACAACAGAAAGAAACAGTCTCGAATAAAATCTGTACCTGACCATCTCCGGAACACACAAGCCAGGATGATGACTTGATTACAGCACTGGAGACTTGGGTCTGTCCCTGAATTTGGCCTTGGCTGAGCAGTTCTTAGCCATTACCGTCTGCTATTAAAATGAAACACTAGCTGAATGCAGTTCACATAGTGATGGCATATCGTTGGTAAGCCTCCTTTGGCAACTTTGAAAATAAAATGAGTTTTCTTTTCCCCAGTCACAGCCATCAGCGTTCATTCTCTAGGTCCATCATGCAATGAACAATTCTTAGCAGGAGGATCAACATCTCACTCCTCCTTGTTGTGACTAGTCAAGAGGTCTGTACAAAATGTGGAGTGTGGATATATTAATTCATCAGGCAACTTCATTGAGGACAGTGAGCATTCAGTGACTGCTAAGGGGGACATGAAGGTAGCAAAGCAAAAAGCTAGTTTGCACATAGCAAACACCACTTGAATCCCATAAGCTATGTTGGAACTCCCAAGGCCCTGGCCTTGGTGTCATCCAAAAAGAACAGCATCTGGAAGCTGTGTAAGGTGCTTTGCATAGCTCTCTCCTATAGCATAGGTCTAGGTTATAGTCCAAGCAGGTGAGGCAGTATGGTCTTGCCCCAAAGGAAGCACCAGGGAAATAGAACCCTTGCATCAATCCTGGTAGGGGGCAGAGAGAGGATTCATCCATCTATAACAGTTGGGAGCCAGCTTATCTGTGGGGCTGACAATGGCACCCCTGGCCTCCCAGACATTGCTCTAGACTAAAGCAAGATGCTCTGGGTCCTGGGCTTCCTGCTTTGAGGAAAATCAGGAGTCATGTGATCAGCATGCAGAACTTCACTCACCCTTAAAAGCCAGGGGATCATTCTGTCCCCAAAGAACAGGGAACCAGATCTCTCCATATCAGGACCTTTGGCACCTCACACCTTGTCACAGAGAGAAAGAGGAAGTAGAGGTAAGAGGAGAAGGGGCAGGTATAAGGTCTCAGAGAAAGTGACAAGAGACATACCTTCCATTCTTAGCATTTTCCCAGACTCATCATTTTCTAGCAGAATCCACGTTCCTAAACCAATTGTTCACAACCCTCCATAATGAGTCAATATATATTGTGACTCATATGGACAGTCAGCTTAACCCAAAGATAATCAGCAAGGCTTCATGTTCTCTCAGCCTAGATATTCCCTATGCCTTTTACGACATTCTTGAAATCCAGCGGCAGGACCTTCCTCCAGGAAGTCTTCTCTGATTCCTACTGATACCGCAGCTCACCCTGATCTCTACCCTTTTGAACTCTTGGCATCTGGTGATCATGATCGCTGTCGCCAGTTTTCAACTGCACCATCCCTCCAAGCTCATGGCCAGGTCTATCCTTCTCAGGCTACAACCCTGTCTTCAGTAGAGAAAGGAATTTGTAAAGCACACATCTGTGACAATGTGTCTTTCCTATTTATACTCTGATCAAGGATCTCCCACTACCCTCAGGATAAAATTCCAATGCACAGAGCACACACCTCTTCTCTGAAGGTCTCCACATTCCACTCACAGGTTACTCCCAAAGGTTACACAATGGCATGACATCAAAGAGAGGAGGAGACCATCCATTTCTGGATGACCAACTACTATTCTCACTTTTCTAGCAACAACACAACGAATGGCCTAGAAGCACTTGACACTGAGCCACGGCCTAGGTAAAAAAAAGCTAAAGCTAGCTATGTCTTCAGGGTTAGTGGGCTTCAACCAGCCACTCTACCAAGGAGCAAGGGGGTAAGAGACATCTGAGGTTCAGGCATAAGACTTCGCTGTGTAACCACTGCAAGAAGGGTTACTTTACTATCTTATCACAGATCCCACATGATCCCTCCCAAGTAACTTACAGACAACATGTTTCTCTACAGAAATAGCACTCAAGTCCCTGCCCAGACGTTCATTCTGTCTAGGAGATGTTGCCTTGTGGTGAACATTCTGAAGCTTCTGTTGCAAGACTGGAGCTATCATACTCCTTCTGAAACTCCTTAAGTACAAGGACTAGAAAGAAACAGTCACTTCCCAGGCAAGGGAGAACAGCCCACAGTAGCTGTTCCATACTTCTCAGAAGAGGTAACCAAAAATCTATGATGGGCGAAAGCTTCCTCCACAGAGCATCATGGGAGCGAGTGCTTGTTTAGGGGATAGATGAACAAGGTATAGAACAAAAAGCACCATGCTGGTCACTATATGAACAGCACAGAAGACTCCCCGGCACTCTGAAGCTCTAACCCCAGATCACAAAGTCAACTGTGTCTCTTCTGAACTCTATGTTCAGTGAGGTCATGCAAGCACCTTGAAAGCAGTCAAGATAGGAGTGTTCACACCATGGAAGTGAACATATACACTAATCAATGTTTTTATCTTTATCCCACAGAATTAATCAATTGAACATTGACTACCACAGTGCAAGAGTAGGTAGGTTCATGAGAAGATAGGCTATTTCTTTTGTCTTTTTTTGCTTCTAGATTTATTTGTTTATTTTTAGATGTATGTCTGTCCACCACGAGTGTGCAGTGCCTACGGAGGCAGGAAGAGAGCCTTGGGTTCCCTGGAACGAGAGGTATGGACAGTTGGTAAGTCACTGTGTGGGTGCTGGAAACAGAACCAGAATCCTGTAGGAGAGCAACAAGTGTGCTTAGCCGCTGACCCATCTCTCCAGCTGCACGGTGAGGTATTTTACTGCAGCTACATCTCTGTCCCCAATGAATTGTTTGAAATGCTTGCACGTCTCTTGACATAAGTCTTGTTTTCTGAAAAGAACCTAAGATTACTTTGGTAACAATATATTTGCCAATGTTCGCATGTATCTGGCCAACAGAATCCAAGTGTGTGTAGTGCTACTGGCTGGGGAATTGCTAAATATCCTACAACGAGGACATATTTTGCACCAAATGTCAGCACTGCTAAGGCTGAGTATATTAGTAACATTTTTTTTTTGTTGTGATAGCACACCATGACCAAAAGTGACTTACTGAAGAATTTATTTTGCCTTATAGTTCCAGAGGGATAGAGTCCACAAAGCTGGAAAAGCATCGCCCCAGGCAATCAGAGCAGGAAACTGAGAAATCACATCTCTAATCATACTCAGAAAGCAGAGAGAACAAACTGTAACTGGGGAGAAGCTATAAACTCCCAAAGTCTGTCCACAGTGACTTACTTCCTCCAGCAAGGCTATAATACCTCCTAAAAGTTCTGTAAGCTTTCCATCAACCAAGGGCCAGGTATTCAAAGATGTAAGCCTAAGGGGAATATTTCTCATTCAAACCACCACACGGAGAGATCTCGGTGTGAAGATATTCAAGCACAGGAGCTAAAGCAAGTCTGTGCATGTATTAGCCTCTAGAATGAAAATAAAGGCCCCATGTTTCTTGGCAGGACCCTGGGAAGGTTAGTTGTATGCCAGAGAGGGAAAGTCCTGGCAGGAGACAGAGCTCTCACAGTGCCGGGCACACCACAGATGCTAATAGAGACAGGGGAAAGGCGAATGGGTCTAATCAAGTCATGATACAAACTCTCCAACTGAAAAACCATCCGGTATGAGTACAATCCCCACGGTGACACCCGGTGAAAGATCAGACTTCTCTTTCTCCAGAAGGTGTTGGTGGGAAGGACGGTATGAAGCTGCAGCCTAAGAGATCCAGCTTAGATAAATAATCACTACCCTGCTGACTCCGTCAGCCATGGTCAGAAAGGCGATTTTATTTAAGTCCACTCCAGTCACAAGTGAGTTGAGAGATATCTTGAAAGGTAAGGTCTCCCAGCATTCCTCTGGGAGGCAACTGTCAGAGACACACAGCAGGCAGCCTTGCTTTCAACACATTCAAAATCACTTTTAAAAGACAATCCTTCTATTCCCTGTACCACTGAGGATTGAAAATGTATTTAGCACAAACCACCCAAAGTAGAACACAGTGTTGGGTTAAGAAATACCAACAAGCTGTGGTGAGCACAGGGAACCACAAGAGAATCCCATGGGGCTGGCTCAACTCAAGCCCTCACAAGGAAAAGACCAATAGCAGGCTACATACCTACTATCTCCAAGGGAGCCTCCAGGGCCTGGTGTCTGCAGAGCTGGGGGAGAAGTTTAGCCACAGGCCCTTCCTGGAAGTCCCAGTGAGATTCCTGCTCCACGTCCTCACACCAGAAAAACACTAGATTTCTAAAGGGGAAGATGACAGAACAGGGACCTCCCTCCGTGTCTCCCTGAAGATGTGAGGCCAACCATAAACCATCTGACTCACACAGCCCTTTAATTAAAAGCCCAAGGGCTCAGAGCTAATTCTAGATGTGGTAGGACCCAGTGGCTTTGCAGGCACCAGAACTACAAGTGGAGTAATGAAGATAATTTTGCCCTTTCCTGGTCTATGAATGACAGCTGGCTCAGCTATAAATTACACTTCCTGAATGCTAGAGCTGGAAGCCACCTGAGCAGTACCTTTCCCTCCCTTTCCTTGTGCATGAGGCCTGTGGCTTGGTCGGGGTGGGGGTAGAGAAGGCAGCACGTGCCCCAGGCCTGGCAGCCTTGGCTGTCTTCCTCAATGGCTCTTAGACAAATACAGGCTTTAGTGTACTCAGCTGAGCCCCACGCCTTGCCAAAGAGAGGGGCTTTTAAGTTCTCTCCACCCCTTCCCTAAGGTTTCCCTGGGGCTCAGAACCAAGCAGTCTGTAATCCAGGCAGGACTTGGGACCACAGAAGGGAAGTAGGATAGCTTCAGGGAAAGTAGTTTCCAACCACAACTTCTAAGAGGCTGTATGTGGCCTCTCACGGCCTTGTCTCTCATTCCTCCTCCAAGTCCAGGTGCCAGCAAGGTAGGTCACTACAGCTAGGCTAAGAGAAATACAGAACACATATTGGCCAAAGAGCAGATGGATTTCTCTGATTTGAATTTTTCAGGTCTCAATAACTCTTTTTACATTTAAAGTTCTAATAACTAAAGCAACAAAAGAATGAGTACTAGGAACTAAAATGATCACATCTCCTCAAATGTGTGTGTTGAACACTGAATTCCCAATGCCATGGTAGGTGGAGGTGAGGCCTTAGGCGGAACAAGGTCACATGGCTAGAGCTCTGTGGCTGGGTGACTGAGATCCACATCCTTATGAGCAGATCTGAAGCTGATCTGCCCATCCCTCATAAGAGCACACACTTAGAAAGTAGCCATCTGAACATTAAGACGCAGACTCTCACCAGAGAGAAGACCTTGCAGTATCTTAATCTTGGACACTTTAGCTCCCAGAACCATGAAGAATACATTTCTGTTATTGAAGCCGTGGGTCAATGCATTCTGTTACAGCCTCCTAAACTAAGACAATGGGTCTCAGTGAGAAGCACTTTGCTGTATCATTAATATTCCCCTGATTTACTCAATTGCAAGTGGGGATTTTTTTCATCCCTAATGTTGGCCAATATTTATGGATATCTTTTATGAACTGAGAACTTCACAAAGTAATGTTTCCTTATCAAAATAGCTTCCCATAGCATCTTTTGGTTTCCTTTTATTGATGCAGATGCAAAGGCCCAGAGCTAATAGGCAAATATCAGAGAGCACATAACCAGTCAATGGCAGAGGGTGTCTGAATTGGAATCCTGTGTTCATTCTCACAAAGGAAACTTCTTCCCTGCCAGGGATTGGGTTAACTCAGCGTTCGACTAGAAGCCACGGATTGGTGGTAGGCTAAGAGCCACAGACTCTGGAAGTCACCTCTTTCAGGAGGTCAGTGGAACATGGTAGTGAGAAGCAGGGTCTTAGGGGATGAACAAGGTGCCGTGCTGACTGTCACCTGAACTTAGGTTCTGGGTATAGTCACATAAGATAATCATGGAGTCCCACTAAATCATGAAGGCCTTTTCTGGGATATGTCTAGGCAGAGGTACAGGTCTCAGGAAGACAAATTTCACTAAGAGCTACCTTCCAATTCTGACCAACTTCCTATGCTTCTTCATTGGGGAAGTTTATTTTTAGTTATGTTTGAAATAGTTTTATGCACTGTTGGGGGAGGGGCTATCCTAGGTCCAGGGTGTTTTGTATTGTTTGCAGGTGCTATTGGTAGAACACCTAAGGAGTTCTGAATCATTAAAACACCTGAGCACAGACACTTGGTGTTCCACTGTGAGTATGGAGCTGGCCAGGACAGTGGTTCCCCCTGCTGAAGTCTGGTGGAGTTTGCAAAAACACCTGAGCTGAGACACTTGGGGTTCCACTGTCCATTGATGTCCCTGGCCGCAACAGTGGTTCCCTCTGCTGAGGTCTAGCAGAGTTTGCACATATGAAAATGCCACCTTGTCTTCAGTCATGAGCTGCCCCCATAGGTGTATTACTACATTGGAAGAAGAAGTATAGTAATAGGTAGGTATTAGATAGGAAGATTCTGAGAACAAAGTATTGCAACCCCACCCTCTTTTGCTAACAGCTCACAGGCTACCAGAAAAAAACAAACCGTGGCAGTTATTAAATATAGTATGGCAGTCACCATGGTGGGACGCAGAGCTGGTGAGAGGCACAGTGGTGTGCACAGGACCCCACCTGCACAGTGGTGAGTCTCTGGCTGGGAAAGGATTCTTGGAGGGACCAGTGCCTAAGCTGAGTCACATAGGCTTCAGCCAGGCTGATGAGGAATGTGAGGAAGATGCCCAGGCAAAAGGCAAATAGCAATAAAAATGAGCAATGGGCCGGAGAGGAGGCTCAGCAGTGAGGAGCCGTGCCACTCTTGTAGAAGATCTGAGTTGGATTCCTAGCAGTCATGGCAGGGGGCTCACCACCTGCAATTGCAGGTCCAGGGGGAGCTAACACCTCTGGCCTCCAAGGGCAACTATACTCACATGCCCCCTGCCCCACCAATACACATAATCTCTCTGGTTTTTTATTTTTAATTTTTAGAAATGGATTTGAGTGATGGGACGCATAGCAGTAAGAGAAAATGATGGTGGTATAGGGCCCGGAAAATCCTAAGGAATCTAAACTCTGATATAGGGTTGCACCTTTCATTAGACTAGATGGGACACGTCTTTCTGACTTATATTCTGATTCATATACATATTCTATATTGTCAAAATCTAGATCCCTGCTGTAGCAATAGTTGCATCTCTAAAATGGGAAAACATCGATTAGAATAACACAAAGTGAGTCACCAAGAGACGGAGAGTGCGAATCGCCTGCTGTGAAAGCAAAAGGAGCCTAGTTCAAACCTCCCAGCATCCATTTTTTTTTTTTTTTTTTTTTTTTAAAGGCATGGCTGTGTGTTTCTGTAACTGCAGCATTAGTAGGCCGAGACAGGTAGATCCTGGGAAGTTGTTAGCCAGACAGTCTAGCTAAACGATGAGCTTTGGGATCAGTGAGAGACCCTGGCTCAAAAAAAAGTGGAGAGTAATAGATTCTTGATGTCCTTTTCTAGCCTCCATATATGCATTCATGCGCATGAGCACCTGCACATACCCCTGTGCATATAACACACACACACACACACACACACACACACACACACACACACACGAGAAGAAGGCGGGGGTGGGGGAGCAAGAATAAACATAAAGAATTCTTAAATCTTATCAGGGCTGAAAGAGGAGATAACTCCAAACCTCCAAACCTCCTATCTTCCACCTAGAGGAATGTTCTGGAAAGAGACTTTGGTTCCCAGAGCACAGGGAGCCACTTCTGTAGCTATGGCTCTCACTGTCCAGATCAGGGCCTCTTAAGCTTTTCCACTCACAAACCCTTTCACCTGAAAAATTTCTTTGTGACCTCAGATATATAGGTATATCTAATAATTATACAAAACAAACATTTGCCAATAATAAATCATAAAAATTCACTTTAAAAACAAGTCATATATATATGTTATTAAAGATAAAGCGAAGACACACGAAAGGAAGATAGCTATACCTATTTGTCTAAAACAATCCGACCAATAGGTATGCTGATTTGATACATGCCAAGAAACAATGGTAGGAAAATATCAAAAGTCTTTGTTCTTCATAATTAAACCCTTATTTCTATAAGAGGAGAAAACTTTGCATGTACAGCAAAAACACAGCAATTCCCATCTGAGCAGACATGTTGCAGGCAGCTTCTCTTGGCATTTCATGGTTGCACATGCTGTGTGCGCAGAACCGGGGATGCAACAGAGTCTCGTAGAGTGACCGGGGCCAGTGCCACAGAAACACCTTATCTTCATGATACAACTGATTCTGTTTTAACTTCTGTTTGCTGTATACTCATAAATCTTTTACTGGTCCCCAAATTTTTCAGGACGACCCCCCCCCCACATCCAGTTGGGTGACCCACAGTTTAAGCTTCGGTCTAAATCTGCTGTGTCCTGCAACCACCTCTTGCATCCATATCCGGGGCTAACTCTGATGCACGCACAGCAATAAGGAAGCAAAACTCCAACACCCCCCAAAATTCTCCTTTCTTATTTAACCAAATGAGTGTTTCCAATTTCGGGTGTAAAGAGGATTCTCACAGAGCCTTTTTGAATCTTAGTGAATAAATAGGTGGGTGCAGCATATTTGATATTCAAATGAAATGGCGGGTCTTTGCCGCAAAGGGTGGGCCCAGAATGCCTAGCTGATCCCAGCTTCCCTCTCTCATTCGGTCCCCGCGCTGGATATCTTTGATGCCTGCGGACATAAAGGCCCGACAAGTGCAGAACACTGGCCTAAGTACCTGGAGTGCAGGCAGTGTGTGCGGGATAAAAGCCCTCTTTCAGAAAGAAAGAGTCGCCCGCCGTCGCACAATCAGCATAACCTCTCATTGTGCATTTTGTAAAAACACTTTCCTAGTCCATCTCAGGCAAAGATTGCTGCTACTAGGTAGAGGGAAAAATCTGTAAAATTTAAACCATGGGGCATTTGTTCAAGGCTCCTGGGTAATGATGTCCCTTGATATATAATTCATGATTGCCTTCAAGCTTGGCCTACTTCTGACAAGAGATCATATATTTTGGAGAAGTCTGGAAGGGGGAGGGAAAAAGGCACTTTGAAATGGTTCTCCTGTGTTTCTGCTGTTCAAGCAAAGCCAGATGCGATTTTGGATCCCTCTTTTGTAGCATAAGAGCTTCCCTTGAAAAGCTTTCTATTATTTTATTTTCATCCCCCTGCCCCATTTTTAAATTGAAGAGGCAGCCAGACACTCCGTTTCAGTTTTATCTTCTATAACACCGGATAAAAGATGAGGCTGGATCCATCTGTTAGCACATACAGACTGCAAACTGTGTGATAGCAGGCACACCCGCACACACATGAGCACACAGCCTCACAAAAAGGGGAAAAGATCCACACTTTAAAAAAAATTATTATCATCCATCCTACCCAGTGTCGACCAGATAACAGCACTTTTATCCTTTTATGGGTAGATTCAGGAGGAAGCCAGGCTTGCCTGCCTGTGTGCCTGCCACAAAGGCCCCTTCCCTGAGCTGCCACAGGAATGGGGATGCTGGGGGCTGGCTGCAGGCCAGGCCCCCACCCCCATCCTCCTCAATGCTTGGGTTCCAATCTCCAGAAATCCTTGATGATGCCCTTGTGGGGCACTATCCACTGTGTCCCAGTAGTCCCTGCTAGCCAAGGACAGAGAGAATCCAGGGCACGGAGTAGGTTTCTGTTCTCTGGCACAAAGGCCTCTCTCCTGGGGCTGGTTTTCTAGGGAGAATGAGCAGACAGGCTGCCTGGCCTAAACTGTGCAGAGGCAGAGTGGAGAGCCCCATCTGGTTGGTTGGCCGTTGTAATGGCATTGCTTGCTTGTAGGGTGGTGGTGTGTGGTGCCCTCCCTGGGTCTCAGGAGGTGCTTTGCTCAACAATTCCTGACTGCTGCCTGTGCTTAATCAAGGCAGATATGAGAGAAGCGGAGAGAGCTCAGGCCTGATAGAATAGAGATGGTCAGCCTCCCAGGCTCCAGGATTGCCTTGTTAAAGTGGGCGGGGTGCAGGTGGAGAGTCTGAGAGGCACAGGGCTCTTTTGTTTCTTTTATAGTGAAATGGTGCTAATCACAGAGTTCCCCCAAATAAACAGGCTTCCTGTCATTAACAAGGTGAAGCTCGAAGCCCAGGCTGGGTGGAAGATGGGGGTGCTGTGAGAGGACAAGTGTGCGTGGGGGCAGAGGCCATGTAGACTGCATTCGGAAGGCCTGTGTGGTTTTTCAGGGGGTCGCAGAGCTCTGGCTCCACCTCACAGTCCCGTGCTTTTCAGTGACGTGTCCCTGATCTGTTCCCAGCCCTGATTCAGACCAGCACTGAATCCTTCTTGTTGCCTAGTGATCTACTTTTCCTAAGGCAGCTAGAGTAGCACTACTAATAGTTAGATGTCACGTGACCCTTCTCTGAGCCAAACTTAGGGGCAATCATCTTCCTCTTCCCCCAAAACCTCTCTGACATCACCCTCTGCTTGCCTTTTGTTCTCTGAATTCCTCAAATCTCTCAGTCACATGGATCTCTCTCTCTCTCTTCCTGCAACCTATTATTCCCCACAGAAAAGAAATTCTCAAACCCTCATCTAAAATGCTACCCTTTGGACGAGAAATGTCATTGCTCGATCTGGTTCCTGTGACATTTTAAGAAGGAACAAATACTACTCTATCACCTTCACCGCGGCTCTCCATGGTTCAAACCTTCCGGTGGTGCTCAGACTGACTGGAGATACAGCACAGCCTCCCATTTCCAAGAACTTTCTTATTAGGTCCCTGGTCAAAATTCTAACCTCATTCTCCACTCCTGGTTCTCTTCCCCAGATCTGCCCCTGGAGCAATGGAACCTCTAGCAGCTCCCATCTATACAATTTTGGTCACGTCTGCTCTGGATGTCAAACATTCTTTGTTCCACTCTAAGTTTCCAATGCTACTCATCTTTCAAGACCAAACTCAGGCCACATCAGGCATGGCCTGAACCTCTAGAGAAAATTTCTTTCCCTTTGAACTCTCATAATTTTACTGTGTCTCGATCCCTTTCATTTCTGCTGCCATGGATTCTATTCACCTTATTGTTCTCCCTAGACTGTGTGATGCCCAAGGATGGAGGGGTAACTGGTTTATCTTTGTGTGCTCACTCTAGTGAGCACTCTTCCTAGGTACCTAAGAGGTACTTAGTATGCACATCAGCTATGAGTGAGTGAAAGAGTGAGTGTTTGAGAGTTTGTCAAACCAGGGGATGTACAGCAACATGTATTGTAGTCACACGAACAGGTAGAGGAGGCAAAGGGGAGTTACAGTGAGCTCCAGGACACTGAAGGCAAAGGTCAGCTCTTGGTCTTCATCATTACTAAATCAAATAGTACTACTAACACAAGACACATATGAGCCATCATCCTTTCTACAAGGTCTTAAATCCTTGGTCTCTAAGGGACTCAAGTCCCTTACTGACTTGTGGCTAATGGATGCTCCTCTTCAGTCTACTGGGTTTAGCTGACTCCTCTTTTTCCAAATTCTGAATGCTGGTATTCCCTGGAACCTTCAGCCTTTATGTGCTCCACCAGGACACATTCTTTTGATGGTCTATGTATAGTTTTATGGCTTTGAATACTATCTATATTTTGATAAATTTCAAATTTATACTTCTAACTTTGACCTTGTTTGTCATAACCAACAGTCTATGTAGAATCTATACTCATATGTGTAACTCTAACTCTAGTGGCTGTGTAACTCTAACTCCTCATCCTTCCTCCTAGTTCTTCATCCAGGGATGTGCTCATTTCAGCTAATAGCAATTCCAGGCCTTCAGGTTCCCAGGACAAACACTGAGTCATCTAGTCTACTTAGTTCATGACCCACATCCAATCATCTGGAAACTCCATACACTGATTCTCAGTCTAGCTAGGATACTCACTCACCAGACCTCTTCAGCCCCATCTTTATCTCCTGGTGGTGTGCTTTTCATACAACAGCCAGACCCATACTAACACCAAGATGCCATCAAGACCCTCCTCTGGCCCAGGCTCTCTTGTAGGTCCCCTTTCACTCATACTAAAAGAGTCATGTCCTCTTTCAAGCCTCTTGGATACCACTCACTGCTTTTCCTTTGTTCTGGGGGCTCTATTATTGTTTCTTTCCTGATACTTAAGGATATCAGTTATTCTAACCTTCTTTCTACCCAGAACACATTTTCTGTACCTAAGGATATGTTCATACCCCTACCTTGTTCAAATATTACTTTCTTACCTGAATGCTAAAGTTATTATTACTTACATATTATTTTTACAGATAATAAACAATACACATTATTGTCTTAAAACTGTTATTTATTACTATGCTATTAATGCTGTTATATTGTTAAAGTTATTATTTATTATATTTTTTGCCTCTGAATCATAGCTTGGGCAATGCATAGCATTTAGGCACACTGAAAGGCAGCTAAGTGGTATCTGTAGATGGTGGGTCCTTGAGTAATAAGGCAGTAGAAGCATAAACTTCTTCATCACCCTAACATGCAATAACATCTGAGTTACTGGATGTCACAGAAGAAGCACTGGAAAGCATTGCTGACTTAACCAGACCAACTGAATGAAGTTTCACGGGATTCCAGTGTATAGATCTGCTTTGTCTCCTGAACATATTCCATCAAAATGTGAATAAAAAGCACCAAAGTTGATAAATAACTTGTGTAAACATTCCCTCTCAAATTCTGCTCGTATTCTATACTCCCCACACATTTCTCCATATAATATTGCAAAGATAATATCTTTCATTCCCTGTCTATTTTCCCACAATTGAAATTCCAGTAAGCATGCCTTCAGCACTCAGCTATGTTGGTCTTGCTCAGTGTAACACACACACACACTCAGTGTTCAACAAAATTCTGTTTTTAAAAGTATCATGTGGATGAAGAGATAGATGCATGATGTTTGCTACGTATCTGCTGCCAGGACCAGTTCCATGATGGACCTGTGTGTTCTGAGAGATGGTTCTCCACCAAACTGGCCTTCAAAGCACACAAGCCATGAGTCTCATCCCCCTCCCCCCCACCTCCAGTGTCTGGCATAGTGCCTGACCACCAGCAACTACTTGACCAGCATTTGATGACTGAAAGTCAAGTTCATCTCCCTGCTGGCCTGAATGTGATCAAAGGAACATCTTAACTCTTAAAGGCCAGCCTCTTGGGAGTCTCCTGCCTCTGGCAGCTTACTAGGTCCTAGAGCTGATGTGCTATGGAGTCAGTCTTCTGGCAATTACAGTGTCCATTTCTAACACAGGGAGGTTAGGAGGCGAATCATAAAGTCCCTAAACTAAGGTCTGTCCCAGCAGTGGATGAACTGGGTCATAGAAGACTCTGTCTTCACTGATAAAAGGATTTTTAAGACCTTCTGAAACAGAGCTCATGTCCTGGCCTCAGATGACCATTTTTCCTGTGAACTGTCCCTGTTATGCCTTCCCGGGAGTTGAAGCACAGCATGTTCCAGAGGCAGCTGTCCAAGGGCTGCTGGGCTTAACTACTGCTGTCCATCAAAAGCTTGCCTGACTATGCTTTCTTCCCAGATGTTTGTGAAAAGGCTTGCCATTACCAAGTTCAGAAGCATGATTAGGGGCTTTTGGGCTCTGATTAAAGTCAGGAATTAACTGGGCTCCAGAAGTAACTTCCTTAGAGGCTATACATAGATAATCACATGGAAGATGATTCCGACATCACTGCGCATTTTCTTCTACCTTTGGGGGGTCTTTAATATGGAAGGGGGTCAATTATTGCTATGGGAAATAAGAGGAAAGTAGAGCAGAAAAACAAAGCAAGATGCACATCTCTCTCTCTCTCTCTCTCTCTCTCTCTCACACACACACACACACACACACACAGAGGGAGAGAGAGAGAGACAGAGCAACACCATTCAGCTTCTGAAACATAGCTAGCACATTAGAAATAGCTCACAAAATTTATTCAGCAAAGCAATTAACATGAAAATGAACAGGGATAAATTCTTATTTTTCACGTAGTAGAAATCAAGGGAGAAAGAATAGTTGGAGAGTGATCACATTTTTTTCATCTGAAAGTCATATTTCAGTTGAACTTGTGGACGTTCCAGGGGAGCTGGCAAAACGAGCAGAACTGATCCATGAGAACCAGCATCCTCACACTTTTTTACTGCCAGCAGTTTCATAACCACAAACGAAAATTACAAATGACTTCGGCTTGGCATTTGGGAACCTCTGAACGGACAAACTCACCTCTTTTTGGTTTGCATATTTATCCTTCAAACATTTGTTAAGGTAAGCAAAGAACTGTGCCAGATGTGTGCAAAGGTGCGCTGCTCAGAACCAGAGGTCTTGGCTCCAGCATGAGTGGTGCCTGAAAATGGCGCATGCTCACAGAGGTCAAATGAGGAATCTTAGGAATCCAGAGAAGCCAGTCAGTACTAGGAGCTGATGGGGCTGTGGGGCAAAAAGCTTCAGCCTCCCTGGAAGGTCAAAGCAGTCCTAGAAAAATGATGACACTTCCTCATGGTAAAAAAATCTGCTTTCTTTAATCCTATTATACTTTTTAAAGTGTTTTCCATAATGGTTAATTGAATTTATCAACTTATCTGGGCCACAGGGATGTCCATATATTGATTAAACATAACTATGGTAGGTGTGTGTGTGTGTGTGTGTGATGAATCTTTAATCCATAGATGAAGTAAAGCAGATTGGGGCGAACCTTCTCCAATCTACTGAAGGCCTGAGTAGAACAACATGTAGAGAATACTCTCTCTCTCTTTCTTTAATCTGGGACATGGGGCTAATGCATTTGGACTTGGGCTAGAACTTGAAGTTATACTGTGAGCTTTCCTGGTTCTCTGACATGCAGATCCATCCAGGCTGGAGCCAGACCATCAGCTCTCCTGGCTCTCCAGCATATCTTGGGACTTCTGAGCTTCTATAACTGCTATAAGTTACTTCCTTAAGAGTTTGCCCCTACCCATCTCTCCCTCTCACCCTTTCTCTCTCTCTGTCCCTCTCTCTCTCTCTCTTTCCTGTCTGTCATCATCTATCACCTATTCATCTATCAGCTATTTAATCTATACCTATGCATTTATAACTATACCTAGGATCTAGGTAAAATACATATACCAGGTAACAGAGGATGCACTAGCATTTTTTCTAAGCAATGTAACTTCATTGGCTACAATATTCCTTCTAAAAATATGTTTTGTCAATCTGATGAAGATCTAGAATATTCTCTGAAACCCAAGGCTGACTACATTCTGGCTTTGTCATTGATGAGCTATCTGAATGATGAACAAGGATTTCTGTCCTGCTTTCTCAGAAACACTGCCTATAGCAGATTCTCTTGCAAAATTATCAAAAGGATTCGACCAGGCCCACAAAGCGTCCTCTGTGTTGGTTTTCCCTCTTCTTGTTCAAGACACATCCTACAGGGTCCTCCAGATGGGTCCAGCCTCCACCTTCGCTCGTGAGCTCTGATGGTTGTATTAATTCTGTCCCAGATACTCTACCCACTTTTGCAGCTTTCTGAATTCACAAATGGGCCTCTCAAATCTCTTTTCCTTCTATCTCATATGTCCTACACGTTCCTCTGAAATAAACACACGGTTCAACCCGGGCAACTTCTCTCATCTGTCTGGCCAGGCCATCGACTGCCTTCTCTGAATCACTTGCAAATGCCTTTTCACTCCTACCACCGTTGTTCTTCTACTTTTCCATTGCATTTATCACCACCTAGTACGGTGTGGACACTGGCATATACAGGTAGATGGACAGACACATAGGTGATAGGTCGGGGGCTTTCCTTGAGATGCCAGTAACATAGTATGCATTCAATAAATATTTGTTCACTGAATGAGAAGATGAATGAATGATTGACCCTGGCCCAGTATCATAGTCCTATTGCAACTGCATATGCTCAGAAGCACCAGGGGTAGATATTCAGCTTTGGGTAGAAGCTAACAAGGCGTCCATAGGAAGAAGCCACCCACTGGGACAGCAGGCTAGAGCAGCCTTTGTTCTGTACACCAACTTGTGGCTGGGAAAGGGAAGGGGATTCTATAGTGGGTCTCTCCTCATCGCCAAGATCCTCCTAACAATCTCTTCAAGCTATATTACAGAGGTTTTGTTAACATAAATCCTCAGCCATATTGGTCCAGGCAGCTGGGGAGATGAATTTCCTCAGTACCATGCAGAGGGCATAATGCCATTGAGAAACTGACCTATACAGATGTGAGAACATGCACTATGGATTGGACATACTGAGCACTAAAGGTTCAAATCCTGTACCCTCCAGTTACCAGCTATGTGCCTTGAGCCATACATGTACATACAAGAGTTCCTTTTCTGTCTTCTCTAAAATGGGGACAAGCGGTAATGAGATGCAATTCCCAAGATTAGTATGGAGATCAAGGGTGACAATACAAGACATTCAGAGCGCCATGCATCTTCAGAGCTGAGTAGTGAATGACTCCTCACTATTGGTCAGCAGAAGTTAAAAACAGTTGACGTGTAAATAAAGCCTATAGTTTCTTTCTTAATGCTAAAATACACATTTCTGTCTTTTCTTTCTTCTGGAGAGGGAGGGGACACACCATTGTATATGGGCATTTTTTTCTTTCGTTTTCCTGATATGTATTAATCCTGCTAAGTAAAGGATGAGACGATGAGGTGGATTCTGAAATCGCTAGAGCTGTGGCTCTCCACCTTCCTAGCGCTGTGACCCTTCCGTACGGTTCTTCATGCTGCATGACCCCCAACTATAAAATTATTTTTGTGGCTACTTCATCGCTGCAACGTTGCTACTCTTATGAATGATAATGTGACTACCTGACATGCGAATGGTCTCAGGCGACCCCTGTGAAAGAGTTTTCAAATCCCCAAAAGGGTCATGACCCACAGGCTAAGAACTGTTGTTCTAAATGCTCAGGATAAAATAATTTCAAGTAAATGTACTAGAATTCCCATGCAGGCCTAGACAAAAGAATGACATCACACTGTTCTCAAGTTCATGTTGTGGGACACATTGGCCTCCCATGAAGTGAGTCAGTCAAGATCTTAGAGGGAAATAGATTAACAGAGTGCCACCATCTCAGAGGATCTGTGAAGGTGCTTCCAGTGTGTGGACAGTCTCAGAATGCTGGGCATTTGTCAATACGGTTAGTTTTCCCTGTCTCCTAGTCAGTGTCCTATTGCTGTGAAGAGACACCATGACCGCAGCAACTCTTGCAAAGGAGTTGTGAAGTTGTAACTGAAGCTGTCTTACAGTTCAGAGGTTTAGTTCATTGTCATCATGGTGGAAACCACGGTGCTACGCAGGCAGACACAGTGCTGGAGAAGTAGCTTGAGAGTTCTACATCTGGATCAGCAGGCAGCAGAAACAGAGAGTGAACCACTGGGCCTGGCTTGAGCTTCTGAAACCTCAAAGCCCACCCCCAGTGACATACTTCCTCCAGTAAGACCACACCTACCTACTCCAACTAGGCCACACTTCCTAATAGTGTCACTCCCTATGAACCTATGGGGGCCATTTTCAGTCAAACCACCACATCCTGTAATCCTGTAAGTTTCATCTCCTGCGATGGCTCTTAGCATAACACAGTTCCTGAGTTACACTTTGTACTACTACTCTCTGGCCTCTGTAGACTAGCATTGCCTGACCCAGACCAGTCATAAGAGACACAATCCAGAGGTCTGTGACAAAGAGAGATAAGGTCTCTGTGAATGTCTTTTGTGCTTCAAAGGAACCTCCCTGTAGGAGATTCCTACAAACCACCCCAAGAACATCAGGCCCCAAACTGGAGCTAATCCTAAATCCTGTCTAACCAGGAAGCCCACATTACACCCTGGCCCCCAAATGGCCAGACTCCAAATACTTTGCATGTATTACCTTGCTAAGTCCTCACCACACAAAATACCAATGCTATTGTTCTGTCCCATTCCATAAAAATGAATAATGTAGCACAGTAAGATTCAGGAATGTCCTCAGGGCCATTGGAGAGACTAGGGGAGAGCTACCACATGTAGCCTTATCTGTGTGGGGAAAGGCCACCCAGGAGGGGGAGCTCTCAAGACACCCATAGGAGGACTTTTTGTCTCTGCCTTGGAGTCTTGCTTTACTAGTTGACTTTCTTTCCTTTAAGTTGAGGAGGTCACCACTGTTCTCCGGGAAGACAGGGTAGAACCACTACAGTAAAGAAGTAGGAAGAATCATAAGCATTCAGGACAGCCCCAAGGAAAGATGGTACAATGATCAAAAGTACTATGTGAGTGCTGTCCCAGTCAAAGACATTGGTTATCGAGATGTTAGGACTCTGAGTTAAGTTTATAGCATTCGTATTTTTTGACACGATGATGAATTCTAGCATAGGGCAAAATGCTTCAGAAATTAGATTACACTTTAATTTAAGGGCTAAGTTGATAAATATGTGTATCTTTCTAGCACACAGCTGACACACGTGCACTGTCAAATTTTTCAATCACAAGTAGATTACAGAGAGCATAATTATATAGTTATCCCTCAGCATCTACTGGGGATATGTTTCCCTCAGACACCCAAATCCACAGATGTTCAGGTCCTTCTACAAAATGGCTTAATATTTATATATAACCCACACATATGTTTTCTATTACTTTAAATCACCTCTTATAAAACCTAACACAATGTACATGCTAAAGAAATCACTGCATAATGCATTGCTTAGGAACAATGACAAAGGAAACTACAAGTGCACATTCAGCGCTGTACCCATCTAGGCCTGCTGGCCACACTGGTGTGGGACGCTGTACCCATCTAGGCCTGCTGGCCACACTGGTGTGGGACGCTGTACCCATCTAGGCCTGCTGGCCACACTGGTGTGGGGTGCATCCACCAGGATGCAACCTATCTTCAAATGTTTCCCCCTTGCGGCAAGTGGGATCTACAGACTGTGAATCTGTAGATACAGAGGACCAACTGCGTTTGGTTTTCTTGGGTTTCCAGAAATACCGAATCAGCTGTGATCTCGTGGATTTATTCAGAACAATTTGTATGTATTGACCACCAACTATTCCAGGCAGAATGCAAGGCTGGCTCCTAAGACTGAAGGGTAAATAGCACAGTTTTCTCCATCATGGATCTTCTGCAGTCTAGATATTGTTCTCAAAAGGACTGACATCGGATATCCACTCAATTCCTTGGATACCATCAAACACTGTCTTACTAAGAATATACTGTTCACATCTTATATAACAGGTTAACCATGTGAGGGTAAGTCTGTACTATTCTCCCAGCTCCAAAAAATCACAGACTTACTGGCTGCCATGTGACTTGCACGTACCATCTACTCTTCCATGGGAGGGTATCAACTGATAGAATACTTGGTCACTTGCCTTGTTTAGCAAATGGACTGTGAGTAACAAGACAATGTTGCATCCCAGCAGGAGCCTCCACAGGCTTCTCAAGTTTGTGATGCTTCTCTCACCCTCTTCCCCCTGCCATGAGCCTGACACATTCCAGAAAGCATCTGGTCCCTCAGCAGAGGTCCCGGATATAATAAGAATTGTGGGAAGAACCATAAAAGCCCACTCACAGCCTCAGAAATGTGGCATAAGGGGGATACTTGTTGCTATCAATGACTGGAATGAGGATCTTACTTCTTACCTCAGCAAAACTGACTGATACACTACATTTTTCCAGACCAGTGTGTGTTTACAACCATTATAGTGAATCGGATCTCCACTCCGTGAGCAAAGTCCCTAAGACCTGAGAATCTGTAGGTAAAGCCTGACCAATAGGTAGATTAAACAGGAAGGATCTAAAAGCAGGATAAGCAAACTCATGTACATTAACAGTCAAATGCAATGAAAAGACCATCCTATCTGCATCAAAGTACAACCTATATAAACTGCCGATAGTTTAAACTCCAGCAAACCGTAACGATTTCACTGGTCTCTGGGACAATTTCCAGTATCAGAGGTGATCTACCAAGAGAGCAAGAGGCATGCAGTTTAAGGCAGCCAAATCCAATCACAATTCAGAGCTCCTGATCCCATTAAACATGATGGGCCACATCCTCAGTTCCCACTGAATGGCACCACGTGGTCACCTCTATGGCCTTGGGAGATCTCCCTGAGCGGTCTAAGACTTCTCAACAAAAATTCCCAGAATGCCCACCACACGCTCGAAAGGAGCATGGAGAATGCTAACAGAGGGTGTGTGACTTCAGCAGGACATGTAGAGCTGTTTGCCTATTTGCCTCCTCGAGGAGGTACTCATTCAGGACAGAAGTTCACAGGCTCTGTCTGCCGTGACTAATGTAATGTTCTTGTTCCTGTTGTTGATTCAAAACTTACTGTTCACCCTCCCACCCTTCTTTATTCTCCTTTCCCTTTTACTTTCAGAAGAAAAAAAAAAAAAGCCTATTCAACAGGGTTGGGTGAGTCAGCTTGACCACCGGTTTGGGCACACTTCACCCTGGCCCCATGTTTCCCAACCCAGGCTGCCGGCAGATAGGGAAGACATACTGTAGCAGTTCAGCTCTCTGCTAGCAAGCTTGGTTCTTGGCAGCTATTTCTGGGGACACTGGCACCTTGCATGTGGTTTCGTACCACAGTTCACATCACTGGTTTCCAATGCTAACCCAGGCTACGCTGAATTTTGACACCACCCTCCCCTTTTGCCCACAGATGATGTTTCCATGCAGCACCAGGCCTGCCTCCTCTGAGCATTTTCCCCCCCTCATTACTGTTAATAGCAACTAAAGAAAATAATCGCCTCCTAGTAATCAGCTAAGTGTGCCCATGTGTATGTTATTAAAGCATTACATTCAACTACAGAGACCAAATACTAATATAAATCAGGAAAAGTAGTTCTGAAGGCTGGAAGAAAGCCCAAACAGGCAGCTGGAGACATACCAAGAAGAGCAAAGTTGACACAAATTGAGTTCTGAACAAATGTTAAGACTTCATCTGAACGCAGGCATCACATGGTGGACAGAGGGCCTGATGGCGTGTCATTCACATTCTGCAATTTGTGCAGATCTTTCATCTGTGTCAAAGCTTGTTTGTTACTATAACATACCCTCCCGAGGGGGGAAGCAGGACAGAAGATCAACCCCATTGAGCATGAGGAGAGGGAAGGCCATGAAACATCACTGGCAGACACAGAATTAACCTTGCATTCTTTCATATCAGGTACCTGTAATGTTTTCTTGATTTTGTTGTTGTTGTTTAACATCTTCACTTAAAAAACTTGAAACGTATCTGAGTAAGAAAATCCAAACAACTTACCGTAAGTGTTAGGGCCCAGAGGAATTGAGTCTCCCTGAGACTGAAACCAGGGCTTATACAACCTACCCAGACTTCTTCAAAAGCCACTTTATTTTTAATCTGTAATGTGTGGGGTTGGGAAAGGGGGGCACGTTCAACTGACTGCGGGTGACTACAGATGACAGAAGAAGACTCTGGATCCCTTGGATCTGGAGCAACCAGGGGTTAGCCACCTGCTGGGAAACAAACTTGGGTCCTCTGCAAGAACAGTGTATGCTTTCAACCACTGATCCAATTGCCAGCCCCCCACCCAGGCTCCTTAAGGTGCCTGTGCAGTCAGTTCCTCTCCCCTTTCTATTATATTTAAGCAAATCTGTGACCCACCGGTTTAAAAAGAATTACTTTCCCTGTAATATGCATGGGAGAACACTCTACTACTTGACACTCTTGGCATGCACACTGTTGTGATTTGAATCTGAAGTACACCCCCCCCATAACACTCATGGTTCAAAAGCTTGGTCCCAGCTGATGGTACCACTTAGGGAGGTCAGGGAAACTGTGGAAGTTATGACCTATTTGGGGAAGATGGGACGAGTCCTTGGGTGGGTGCATGTATGCCTTGTGTGATGTGAACAGCCTCAGCCATGTGCTCTCACTGCTGCCATGAGCTGAGCTGCTACGCTGTGCCTTTTTCCCTGTGACGGACTGGAAACCCTTTGAAACATCAGTCAAAAGAAATTTTTTCCTCACTTAACCTGTCTATGTCTCAGCAATGTAATAACTTATACACAAACATGTATGTTCATACACATGCATGTGCGTGCGTGCACACACACACACACACACACACACACACACACTTTGGTTGCAACCCCGAGCTCATAATTCCCTTGTAAAAACACCCTAATGGCCTCCCCAAGACTTCGGGATGTCCCTATCTTCAATTTCTACTTACCACATCTTCTAACTGGCTCAAATTGGCAAAAGTTATTAGGGGCATCTTTCTGCCCTAAGGATGCAGGAAGGTGGAAGAGGCAGCCTGGAGGTCCCCTGCCAGCATGATGCTCTTCATAGCCTTCTTCTCTCCCCTGCAGCTCCCCTTCACTCCCCAGTGTTGCTTCCTACCTGAGAATGAACTCAAGCCTCTCAGGTACCGCACTCTGCTCTGTGAGCAGAAGGGTCCCATCATCAGAGAAGGTCCTTTTCTTTCTTTAAAGGTCTCCCCTGCTACCCTCTGAGTCACCCCAATAGTGAATAGGAGTCCTGGATGAAATCTCAACTCACTTTAGGGTTTCTGGAGAGCTTTCCTGGTCCAGCCTTATTGTCACACTTTATAAATACCAGTCCCCAGCAGGGACCTCCTGTGCTGCTAACCCCAGGACTCTGAAGATGGTCTCTTCTTCATCCTCATCCTTGGGACTCCAGGTATCACTTTCCCCTCCCCAACTTTCACCTCTAGATTTTCCTGGCACTGCATTCATTCTACAGCAATCCACCGTGATGGCTTCTTAGCCAAAATCTCGCCAAGTGGAGTATGGAGCCAGCACATCACCCAAACTCCCATGCATCAGGTCATCTTTAACTAGGATTTTTGGCTTTGAAAAAAGAAAGAAGCAGTAGCATTCCCAAAAGCTGAACTCTCCCCCTGCCCAGGCCTCCAGGGATGCTAGAGATGTGATTATAAACCAGCCCGGGCTTGCCCTCTCAGACACAAGCTAGTGTCAGACATACCAGTGAACCAGAGACAGTAAATCTGAAGTCTACATTCTTGCTCAGAGGGAGTCAGGAGGCACTAAAGTCACGGGCTGGCTGGCAACCCCATCACTTGAAACCCACCACACGCACTCAGCTATGGCTACCATCAGGTCAGGAGCACTCCGTCCCTGTTTGGGTTATTTGCCGAAGCTCAACATAGCCAACAGCTCCCGGTGACTGTCCACATAAGGTTCACTTTCTCACTTCCTTCAGGTCTTCGCACAGTCCCCACCTTCTGGTGAGGCCTTCCCTGATCATCTCGCTTAAAATAGTGACTACACTTCCTACCAGCCAGCCTTCACCCTCTGCACCCATCTCGGCTTCGCTTCTCTTCGTGGACCTCACTACCTTGACTGCTTCTGTGTCATTGTCCATTCTTCCTCATCAGAATAGAATTATCTCTGTGAACCCAGGGCGTTTTATCTGGCTCACTGTCCAACGTCCTAGAAAAGTACCTGATTATGGATAGCCAGTGGATATATCCATAAAACAAGTGGATAGATAAATGGATAGACGAATTTGGTGGGGAGCACGTAAAGGATTCCAGAAAAAAAGGTCTATTAGAAGCGAACCCCTAAAAACCCCTAAGGCAAAAACAGTACCTTGGAAAGAAGATGCAACTCATGTGTGAGTCTGGGCAAATCGTATTCCATCTTTTTCTTCTGAAATACGAAGCTAACGAAAAATATGTGCAAGTCTGTGATGAGCCATAAAACTAAAAAAAGGAGATTCAGCCGGTAAAAATATGCCAACCACAGTGCGGGCTGATGCAACGTGGGGAAAGCCAAAAGGAAGCACGCCTTTCTCCACAACCAGAGGCCTGAGTTTTGACCACAGAAAGACACTGGGGAAGCCCAGTACAGTGACGGTAGGAGCTAAAGAGCCATCAGGACCCGATCTCATGCTTTAATAAGGATGCCTGCACTCCAGGCCAGGGCAAAATACCACATATTCTCTGAACTGTGTGCTCTGTGAGTGGCCCCCGAATAAAGCAGGCCAAGTATTTCCTGTGCGATCTGCCTTTGGGTAAGTGCGTGCGACACTCTGTGTCTAAGCCTTGCTCTCTATACAATAAGCACCCAGCATCTTCTCCCATTACTTGACACATGTGAAAGTTTCCAGAGCAGCGTCTGGCACTTTGGAAGCACATGGCAAACAGAAGACACTATTTGCATGAAATTTACATACATTGATGTAGGGGGAACCATGAAACTCCATTTGGGAAAAAGGCAAAGAAATCAAGCTGGGGTTGTATTTTTCTGAAGCTTAAGGGACTAGTCACGGACAGAAAATGGGATTTTCTTTTGCTGAGGAAAAAAAAAAAAAAAATCTGTGGCCTAGAAGTACTGTGAGTTGTGTGGTATGGGAACACAGACAATTTTCAGAGACTGGACCCCAATCGTGCTGCCCGCTTTTGGTCCTATGTCTTTATGAGATTTCAGGGAGAAAAAAAAAAAGCATTCAATGCCCTGATTTTTAAAGGAGAAATAAGGACGTGTCTTGCAAGTATCTGCTGCCCGAGAAGTATATGCAAAAGACTGCCATCAAGATGGACAACACTCAGTAATAGCTAAATGTTTGCTGAAGAACATAATTCATTTTAGTTAACATAATAGAAGATTTAAGAATTCTTTGAAAATGCAGGGGTCAACTTGGACCTGGGCAACCTGAAAATTATTGGTTAGAAAAAAAAAGGGGCGGGGTGGGGTAGACCACCTAACGGCGAGCGTACTAAAGCTATTTTAGTTTATATGAGCTATTCAAATAAGTTCCTGACTTTGAGGCTTAACAGATAAATTTACAAAAGGCACTACCTTATTAGTAGGCAACAGAAAGTACAGTGAGGAAAGGGAGGAAAGAAAGGAAGGGGAGGGAAAGGGAGGGCTCTGGCACACAAAGGGTTAAAATGGGAAGCAACCAGGAGATATGCATATAATGTAGTACCCATACTAGTAATAATCATATTCATCCCCACATTCACAATCAGAAGAAACCCCAATTTCTACCCTGCACAAAGAGGCTCTCCACAAGAATAACTTCAGGTTAGCAACAGATCAACACCCCCCCCACCCCACCCCACCCCAATCTCAAGAGCCTCTGGGACTGCTGTTGTGCCAGGGCAGGCCTGCCTCCCAGTCCACCTTCAGAAGACACCTTCTCAAACCCCTCTGGTGGAAGAGCTAAGGCTGAGAGAGGGAAGCAGACCTCACCAGGCCCGGGCCAGATAAGATCATCGACAGAACCAGGCTCAGTACCCAGGGTCAACATCCACACAGGCCTTTCTCTGCCCACAGCCTCTCCCTAAAGGCTGGCTACCAATTCCCTAAGCAGAACTGTAGAGCTAGGGCTTATCCTTGCTTCTGTTCTGTCTCTTTCACAGCTAGTCCCCAGCCTCTGCTACCTCCCCCACCCCTGCTGGTTTGACCTGTGAGAACACTAAGGAGGCAAAGACAGGACAAGCTCCAGGGGCAGAGGCAGCTCAACAGCTTCTCCAGCAGCCCTTTTCCCTTTCTTCTCCACTTCTACCAACAGATTGTGTTAAGCAAAAAGGAATACAACCTTAGTCCCCTATTCGTTTAAAACCTGTATTCAAGTTAATTTTTTTAATGCCGTTACTCAAATGCTTTGATTTTTTAAAAATACGTTTAGGATGAATTTTTCGAAGGGCCTGTCTCTGAAGCGGAAGCATTAAAAAGTTCTCCCAGGAGGCATGATGTACTTGCATTCTGCCACTTAGCTTCAGCTTTGCTCTTTTTGCGTGGTCATGAGAGCCTGAAAAGTCCCAGAAGGTTCCTCAGCTTCAGCTGCAGGAGCGCTTGAGAAGCCAGTTCCATTCATAGGCTGGCTTGAGCCAAAGCCATGTCTCTAAAACCCGGGAGAGCCCTGCCTGAAGCAGCACTGCCCTCCCCAACATGTACACCTCCCCCACACCCAATGTGTACCCAGCACACACAAAGCACATCCATGCAGTATATCTATACTCTCACCTCTCATACATGCACACACCTCACATGACATGCACACACTCATAGCCCGCACACACTCATGGCATGCAACACAACACACTCTCTCTCCCACAAACCATGCAGATCACATACATACGCTCACAAACAACACATACATACTTATTACACTATATTCATACAATCAAACACTCATTCTACATACTTGGCCTATTTACCCACCTCCCACATAGTCCACATTACATGAGTACAAGCGGCATGGGAGTGTGATGACCTTGATCCTTGCATCCCATGTGGTAGGGAGAAAATAAATTCCTACAGGTTCTCCCCTCAACTCCCTCACTGAAGTGTCATGGCTGGTGTGCACACGAACGCATGCATACGGACGCACAATATACACTCAAACACTAATTAATAAATAATAAACTTGTATACAAGTAACACACACAGAGACTTCTGTAACAGATAAAGTCCAACACTTTAGAGTTGTCCTCTGAGGTAGGCCTCATTTATAGTTCCCATGAGACTCCAACAGTCTGTACCAATCAAAGGCTTTGAAGATCCCAGACCCTACTGTCATTTCTATACCATCAAATGGACCTGCTATGTTGAAGCCCCTGATCCTGTCACAGTTACTACTGAGGGAGGATTTCTACCAGATGATCAGGGGAGGTCCCAAAGAATGCAGAACTACAACTTGTCACACCTCATGGATCCTGGAGTAAGGTTCAACTTTCAACAGGGCAAAAGCCAGCATTATGATACACATTAAATATAAACTCAAAAGACAGAGAGAGAAAAGGTGAGGGGTTGCTCAGGCATTGGTAAAACAATTCCTTTGACTAATTGTGCCCGTTCAGTCCTGGTCTACACACAGATACAGACTACAAGTGTGGAGTCTGCATCTGTCCATTTTCCTGCACAGATCCAGCTCTGGTCCTCTGCTCCTCAATAGAGTACTGTTCCAGCCCTGTTTGACACTACAACACCCAGTGTATTCTTAACTTGTTATTATAGAAAGAGAGTCACACAATCACTGACAATGGCCACATCAGGGCGATGCTCACTGTCTTCTTGGCCCATCAGCCAGCAAGTCCTTGATGGTACTGTTCCTAGGAATGACAGTGGAGGTTCTGGGAACAAACTGCATCGGAAACACAACAGCTCAAGGCGAGGAAAGATTACTCTTCCAAGAGAAGTAAGGGAAAGTTCCAGAAGAAACCAAGACAGTACACAAGAGGCCTTCTTGTGTCCCTCTAAGTCTGTGTGTCTGAATGGAGACCACAGGCCACACACAGGAGGCAACCTATATATATATATATATTTTTTTTTTTTTCCCTGGTTTTTCAAGACATGGTTCTCTGTTGTAACTCTGGCTGTACCTGCAACTCACTCTGTAGACCAGGCTGGCCTTGAACTCACAGAGATCTGCCTGCCTGCCTCTACTTCTGGAGTGCTGGGATTACAAGCATGTGCAGCCACCACCGCCCAGTTTATTCTTCTTATTCTCATTCACTCCACACTCAGGCTCAAGGAAAGATAAAGGGCATTTACTTAAGCTAGGTTCCTAGGAGCCAGAGAAGGGAAGTAACAAGTCCAAGGTCACCTAGTCAAGAGCAAGCCTAAACTGAGAGCCAAGACCTTCTCACGCTCTGCCTGGGGCTTTTCAGTTCCCCATGCTCCCTTTTCGAGCCTGGTTCCTCTTCATAAGGCTAAAATGATGAGTCAGACTGAAAAAGTCCCTTCTATCTTCCCCTAATGCCACACTTGGTTAAACAACAACAACAAAATTCCAGCTTATTTTTACTTCTAAGAAAGCTCTGCTTGTAAACTTCTTTGTTCTTTTGAAAGTTTTGGGAGCCACATTTGAACAAATGGTTGTCAACTGTGTGATTCGTAAGGCTGTGTTCATGTACCGCATTTCTAATTATTTAAAGTGGGGAAAAAAAATAAAGTGAAAGAAAAACAAAAGTGGCCATTGATGCTCTTGACTAGAATGAAATGAACTCCGTGACCTGTTCTAGTGTGTTTTCTGTTGCTGTGATTAACACCACAACCTAAAGCAACATGAGAAAGAAAGAGTCTGTTTGGCTGACATGTCTCAATCACAGTCAATCACTGAGGGGAGTCACGGGCTAGGACTCAGGGCAAGAACCTAGAGTCAAGACCTGAAGCAGAAACCATAGGAAAACACTGCTTACTGGATTGTTCACTTGCTTCCTTATACCACCCCGGCCACCTGGCCTGGGGTAGCACCACCCACAGTGCGCAGGCCCTCCCACATCAATTATTATTCACGAAAATGCCCTACAGATTTGCCTACCTGTCAATCTGATGGAAGCATTGTCTCAACTGTGGTTCCCTATTTCTGGATGACCCTCTTCCCACATGACACTAGGTTGGGTCAAGGTGCCAAAAAACCTAACCAGCGCGTTACTGTCACTCCAGAGGTAGGATATGAGGCTGTCTTTTCCTAATCCTGGGGACAAGGTGAGGCCTAAGGTAAGGCCTGTAGGCATGTCGCAATAAAAGAACATCAGTCCTCACTGATGTTCAGTCCTCACTGAAACGCTTTTCAGACCAGCTATGTCTCTAAATTCAGAGTTCTTTATACTTCAGAAAAGAACAAAGTACAAAACTACGTATTATGTGCACCTCCAGGAGGGTCCAAAGGAGTCATCCTTCTGCTGAAAAACTCATTTATCCCGAGTGAGACAAATAAGAGTTATAAATAGTCTCTTGTAAAATTGGGCTAGCTTTTACTTCCAATAAGAGTGATGGAAAAATAATTCTACCTTCAGAGCTTTTTAGATTCTTTTGGACTCAACAATAAAAGCATGTGGATATGTCAGGAAAAAAAAAATGCTTTTGACCCTATTTATTACTTGTAAAGATGAAATTCAAGAGCTCAGGTTTGAAATCTCAAAACACCAGAAAGAGAGAAAAGATACATGTTTAGGAAATAAGGGAACGAGCAAGGAGACTGAAAACAGAACACGCACAGACTGGTGGTTGGTTTTTCTAGTTAGGATCCAGCAAGGTTATTCTGTGCGTTATTCTGTGGGTGCTACGGAATGCAGGTTCGCAGGGTATAGACAGGAGCCTGTAGGAAGGGACTTTTCAAGGGAGATTCAGTGATGGGTTGTCAGAGAAAGGGGGGGGGACTTTCATGGCAGTTTGCATCAGAGCACCGAAGAGGAACCGAATGGAGCGCCAAAACTTTTCAAACGAATTCTACTCACAGCCTGAAAAAAAAAGAAAACCTGACACATATGTAATCCACTTATCCCTCGCACTATTGACAAGACACACACATCAGCAACCTCCCTTCGCAAGCTGGAAAACGTCACGAACTTAAGGAATTTGACCAAGGGAAACACCAAGACTCCAACTCACCTCCCAGGTACACACTAGTATTCTAGATTTCAGAGTTCTGGAGCACCCCCCTCCCCAACACATACACTCATCCATCTCTTCTCTTTTTCACTCTCATTTCTTTTCTGTGTCTCTCCTATTCAAGTGTCTATCCATCATCTGCCCATCCTTACCCCCTTCAAACTAGGATAAAGAACGACACCAGAAGTCTTCGTGCACAACTGACTCTGTCATTCTGTAAGCTGAGAACATAGTTCTATTGTATTCCCAGGGTTGCCAGCTGTCCCAGGGAAGAGTATGAAAAATACATTGCCCAGCACCTGCCTCAGCTGGAAGGACCCATCTCTCAGCAAGGCTGAATTCAGGCTCAGCTCATTACTATCAGATCACATCCTTTGACAAAGTAGGCTGAGCAAAGGAAACCCTGAAAGACATCAAATAGTCATAGGGAAATACCTAAAACATAAGCTTGATTTTATTTGATTTATTTCAATTTTAATATGTGGAGGTATGTCTGGCTAGCAGAGAATTGCTACCTTTTTTGAGATGACTATTTTACCAAGATGCATGTTTATGAGTACCACATTCCTCATGTATGCGTGGCTCTTATTGACAGTGTGGGTGCTAGAAGAGAAAATGGCTCTGAAAGTAGTAGCAGATACAATCTAGGCCATCTTCCTAGTGAGGTAACATTAGGGAAGTTCCTATAAATACCTCTGGATGATGGCTTCCCAACCACAAGGCAAGGTTAATGTCTGTTGCACATGTCCTTCAGAAGTTTGATGGCTATCAAATGCTTGGTAGTGTCTTCCTGACAAGATCTTCTATTGATCCATAAATGCTGCTGCCCACATAGCACCAAAGGCAACACAAAAAGGAGGGCGGGGGAAGCGAGCTTGTCAAAGCCCAGGTTCCATGTGAGTGCGTAGATGGTGTGCACGTAAGAGTCTTGGTGTTCTCTAATTCTAACCATACCACCCCCCCAACCCCCATTGCATGCTGCCTCTCTACTTTGCCTGACTTGGATTCAGCTGCATCATTGCTCCTGTATGGACCAAAACCTAGTTGCCAATGGCCTTGAGAGAACTTGAAGGCCCTGGGGTAAGTACATTGTTCATTAAGGTAAGACTCATCGAGCCCTCCCAGAATGTTTTTAGGACATGAACTTAAAACAGAAGACACTGCAGGTGGTAAGGCGCCCGTAAGACCAGCCCCCTTCCCCACTCACCTTAATGGGAGTTATGGAATAGGGATTAGCTCTGCTCTACCCCTGTGACTTTCCTTGATTTTCTGCTCTCATCAATTTTGTCTTTCACTCATTTGGGAGACACTCCCTTCCTGGGAGGGAACAGGCTTTCCCTGGTCTCTGAGAAGACTCCCTGGAAGCACTCTTGACTCTCCCCAGTCCTAGTTCTCTCTCAACAAATGTCTCACTAAGGCTACCAGGTCTCCTCCCTTCTCCACTGGCCATTGGGTATAACAACCAAAGGGCTTATGAAGCTCATCAGACTAGATGTACTAAAGTCCTTTCAAGCCATCAAATCCTTCCTGTTTCACAGACAGGGAAGTAGAAGCCCAGAGGCTTATTCCTCCCTTATCCCGGAAGTTAGGCTGGGTGTTGAGAGTTGAACCCAGCTGTTGTTCCTGAGCACATGCTTTATGTTTCAGCATCCAAAAGAGAACTGAGATGCTCTAGATGATGCCTAGATGGAGGAGATTGGGTTCGGTTACATCATTTTTCCTCTTCCCCTAGCTGTTTCGTGACTCTGGCAACATTTAGGCAGGCGTTTCCTCCTCTGCTTCCCATGTGGAGCAAGGGCTACCTGAGGGCAGGGATGATAGCACACTGATCTGTGTGCTCTCAACCCAGTGCAGGCAATGGGTAAGAACCCACATGATATGCATTTGTTATATGAATGAATGATCACATTTTTATGCTTGATCCATCATAAAACTGCAATTAAACTCTTTGGGGGCACTCTATTTCCCAGTTTCATTTTAAAAATCTAATTATCTATGCCATACAGAATTTTTATTAGAAAGTGAAGTCATTAAATAAGCAGACACCAGACTTGGGCCCTGAGATAATTGCAAATAGAAACGCATCTGTCTGCAGTGCTCAGCTGGACCTGGTAACCAGGCTGCTGGGAAACGTGGTCCCTGTCTTTAGCACTTGGGTCAGCTAGGGCAGCAAGGTTCCTAAGGAACTGCGGGGTTCTACCTTACCTTAGGGAAGGCTAGGGAACAGCTCTAAAATCACTTCTTATTCTCATCTTCCCAGATGTGAGCTGTACTCACAGACTAAATCCACATCACCTTTGCCTTTGAAAAGCGCCCGCCCAAACTGCCCCTATGTCTGCCATCAGCCATTCAAACTCTGTTATATCTCCTGTCTCTATATCTATATCCTAGGGAAACAAAAAACTTGTGATGCTTTCCTCTCATATGTTCAACAACAAAATCCTGGCTTGCCCAATGATTCAGTTATTTTAATGACAACCCAACAATCCATTCTTGTTCTAACAAAGCTACTTCGAATTTCATCAACTGTTCTCTCTTAACCAAGACATTTTGAACTCCTCTTCTATTCATCACTCGTAAAAAGAAATCCACAGCCAGCTGCAGATTCCCTTGTTAATGCTGCACTGAGATCAAAATCCTAATAAACTCTCTAAATATTTACTACGAGTCTGAGTTACGGCACTAACCGGTTCCACCCTTACAAAAATCCACTTGTATTCTCCAAACATACTTCTTTCAGGTCACTGACATACCAGCCAAGGAAATGACAAGATTGTATGCCATGGCACAAAGAGTAAGCTGGACCTAGTTTTAAATTCTGGCCCTGCCACTTACTGGCTGACAGACACTATGCAAGTGATTTTACCTCCCCACCCCCCATTCCTTTAACTGAAGAATAGGGATAAGCAAATATATATATATATATATATATATATATATATATATATATATATATATATATATATACATATATAGTCTCACTTTAAAAACAAATAAGGGGGCAGCTAAACAAGTCCAGGTTTTTCTTTTTTTCTTAAGCAAACATTTATTTTAAAGGATTCTCATAGATAAAATGCATTCCTGCAACTCTGGGAGTTTGTTTCCATTTCAAAAAGTGTGAGAGACTGGCATTCGTCCTGGTGGTGGAGAACACCACTTATCTGTTGAGAGATAACTTGAAGATTAACTAGCAAAGCTAGGAGTCGGAATATGGGCAGGTTTTAACCTTCCTAGATAATGAATGGATCTCCAAGGGCCAGAATGCATCCAGAGAGCCCTTTCCTGGGGTTCTAAGAGGACCCAGAGGCCCAGTAATGGGAGAACTCTTTTCTAATCAATACAACTAAATAACAGCAAGTTTATTGTGAGATTGGCACCATGCCAGGCCCTATAAATACATAAGACCATTTAATCCTGAAGAAGGCAAGTGTAAGTTTTGAGGTTTTACTGCCACAAGAATGGAGGCTCAGTGAGGTCTGGTAGGACCTTCAGGACCCCACAGCTAGAACACATCATAACAGAGCTTAAACTCATGTGTGACTCCAAAACCTTCTTTCTTTCCAATCACTGTAAGACCTAGTCTTGGAATCCCTGTGACACCATAGACAGGATTTTTAAGCAAGTAGAAGTAGGAACCAGAGGCTACTATGAATGAGTCAAACCTACAGAGGCAGGCAGGACTGGCTCCTTGCCTCACCAGAACTAAGGAGGGGCTCTCTTTGATAATCACCCCATTCTGAGAAGGCCAAATGAGGGCCTTCCAAGAGGACAGTAGTAGGGTAGCTGTATTTCAGCCACAAAGTCCAGGCTACCTGAATCAACCCTAAGGGATGATCTGACAAGAGTCATCTATGGACCCCACATCACCTTTTTCCTCTGACGGAAAGACAAGAATCTATTTCTAGGTCAAACTTTTCCAGCAGACCCCATTGTTTAAAAATGGGAGTTGTGTCTCCATGATCTCTGCATTGTATTTGATAGACAGATGCAAGGCGTATAAATGAAGGTGTCCATTCCATGAACACCCCACACAATAACTTGAGAAAATGCCACGAGCCTTGACAGATTATGGCTTCAAATCCTAAATTTTTCAACCTGCCAACAGTGGCTCAGGTATCTCTAACCTGATATCTCCCAATATAACCCAGGGCACCAAAGGTCTTCCAGCCTTCTACCACCCATTCAAAACAAAGTACCTGGGAGGCTAATCTACCCCACCCTAAAAGGAAAGCTAAAGATGCTGCCTGTCACATCTATTTTAAAGACAGAAGGAGGTCCATGTGAGTGAACTGATTTCCTCTGGGTCAGCAGCTATCAGAGAGGCAGTTGATACCCTTGTCTTGTCATGCTGCCCTAACACAACAAGACCAGAGCATTGCCACACAAAGGGGAGACAGAGAGGATACAGGGAAGAGAAAAATATCCAGGAAGGGAGGAGCAGCTCTACTGCAGAGTGTCGCTGACAGGGGACAGTGGGTGAAACTACGGCCAGGGTTAGTTCTCTGAAAACTCCTCACTCAGGGCTGGCTCTGTGTCCTTGACTCATCCGGTTGCATCTAGGCTCTGGGAGCACGAGCACACTGAATTCTTCTCAGTGCTGAGTAAAAACAGGAAGTCACAAGTGGCTTCTCTCCGCTCTCAACTTGGGTCTCCAGCACTTGGGGTTCAGGGTGCACAAAGGCCATGGGCAGGCAGCTTGCCTACCCAGAGCTCCAGTGGCTCAGCCAGGGCTATGGGGACTGGAACCCGTCCTAATTAACTTCCTGATGCATGGAAGCCCACTAGGAGAGATACTAGGGAGCTCAGTAGGATAGGAGGCAGGGAGATCCATCTATCTGCTCCATAACTTTTCTTCATGTATCCAAATCTGAGGGCAGGAGTCCACGAGAAACAACTCACTCGCTCTGAGCTTAGTAGTCTCATCTACAAAGTGGGTGGGGGCTGGCCCTCCCCTAGAACACTATCCTGAACATGAAAGCACCCCAGTGAGCTACCACAAGCATTTGACATCCCTAGAAGTATGCTACCAACTATGCACCCCACCTGGGATGCTACTGTCCCTTCCCCAGAGCTAAAAGCAAGGAGGAACATGGTAGGTCCACCCCACTCCTCCTCATTCAGTGTTCTCTCCTCTTAGGAGCTTGGGGCCTGCAGGAGGTGAAGTTCTGCCAGCCCCCAGCCTGGGCCCAGTGCCCATGTTTATGATTGTTTATTTCAGAGCAAGTAGAAAGAAGGAATTAGAGCCATAAAAGACAGGACAACAGACCAATAAAAACCAGCTCCCAGAAGAGTCAGGGGGAGGAAGAGGCAAAACTGTCACCATAGCAACACAAGACAGAAACAGGCAGGAAAAACAGTCCCTGGTCTGCCTCCTCTCTTCACAAGAACCCCTCAAACCCTACTAGGAGCAATATGAAATTCAGTCCCACTGGGAACAACCCTAGCAAGCTGGTCCTCCCAAGCCCAAGCCTGGCCAGGAGCTACCCGCTTCTTGCCCTGCCTGGTCCCAGCCCAGCTCTCCATGCCCTGGGGACTCAACACTGTGCAGATGGCCTGAGCCAACCTAGAGGAGGTGACACTGGTGAGAGTGGGGAAAGTTTCTAATAGGGAAACCACTAAGCTTCAGGGGAGCCCTATAGCCATGAGTGCCTGGGGTTCTCTATGGAACAGACAGGGAATCACCCAGATAGGACAAGAAACCATGCCTAGAACCCAGAAAGGTGGCTCCTATCAGTACTGGACCCTTCCCCTCCAACAATGGCTGACAGAATTCTGGGGATCTTCACATGGATGGGCTTTAGTGGTGAGGGTGGGAGTTTTAGCAGATTTAAATGCCAATGGCCCTGGACCTTGTTTTTGGGGACAGAGGCCAGGAAGTTTAGCAGTTTGGAGAAGGAATCGGGGACAGGCTGGTACATTTTGACAAGAGGTGTTCTTGTCAGTCCCTCAGCTGGCAAACAAGACAGGTGTGTCTACCAAAAAGCATGGCTGGCCTGAGACCAATGCCTTGGGAAGTGGGTCAAATTGTTCCCGAAGCTTCAGCTTGGAAAAGTCTCCTCCTGCTGGACTCCTACAGTTAGGAGTTCTGGCTTGAGGGGGAGTGAATGCAGCTGAGGCCAGGTCCTAGGCACAGTAGTTTGCTAGCTGGCTAAGCACCCCTGTGGCAGGTGGCAGCAGAAGGGTCCAGGTGTGCAGGGGTCGGCAGGCTTCATCCACACCTTGGGGCTGCAGAGAGATGGGGAGCAGAGGCGGGGTCCTCGCAGAGGAACCCGTAAGGGGAAGATTGGGGTCTACTGAAGAATAGCTATGGAGATGAAGGTTCCTGGAGGTAAGGGTAGGAGTGGTTGAGGGGTGAAAGGAGTCATCTGGAAAAGGAATCAAATCAGGAGAGAGTCCCGGAGAGAGGGAGCAATGGACGCAACAGACTTCTGGTTCTGGAACCAAGAAGAAGGGTTCAAGACCCGGTCGAGAAGCTAGCTGCTTCCCTACCTCTCTCCCGGGGTTGCAGGGCGTCGCGAGCCAGGCGAGGAGGGCCTTGGTCGCCCGGCTCCACCATGCCCTGCGCCCCAGAGGCCCCGCGCCTCCGCAGCGCTTTTCCTGGCGGTGTCCGCCTGCGCTCCCTGCCGCGCCCCAGCCGCGACCGACCGCACCACGCTCACCAGAGTCGCCGCCGCCGCCGCCACCGCCTTGCGCCTTGCTCTTCCTCGGCCGCCGGCTCCGCTGCTGTGGACGCCTCTCCCACGGCAGCCGCAGCCTGAGAGTCTGCTTCCAGCCCCGCCCCTCCCCTGTTCCGCCCCGCCCCGCCCTGCCCCCGCCCCGCCCCACGGTCCGCCCCACGGTCCGCCCCACCCTGGCTCGGGAATCCCACCCCGCAGTCACCCGGCAGGCAGCCGGGTTCCCTTCTTCTAGTCCTGCTAGACACCCAGGAGCTAGCTAGCAGTGTCTCTTAAGGCTCACAGTAGCCCTGCCCTTCCTCGGCCTGGGCCACTTGCCTTGCTACTGACTGGGAGACCTAAATTCCTCCATACCCTTCTTTCCCTTTCAAACAAACAAACAAAAAGCCACCCCAAAGACACTATCCCTGTAAGTCACTGACATACACCCACACTGACTGACACAAGTGCCCACGTCGATCATCTCCAAACCCTAGCCCCCCTCTCTCAAGTTACTATGGATTGTGAACTCTGCTTTTTCTCACACCTCCCTTGCCTATCCTAGTAATGGAGACTTCAGGTCCGCAGTTATTGGAAGGATCCCCTAAAACGTCTTCCCAAATGCTTACTTAGCCTATGAAATGAATGCAACGGACTTCTAAACAGTCAGCCTAAAATGCTCTAATGTGAGGAGAAAGTAGCTTAAACTATCATTGTCACGGATCATTGTTTTAAAACATCTGCCATGGAGGCTTTGTGCATTAAAGAGAAGGAAATTCCGGAAGCCCGGAGAACAGAGCTGTGCCAAGCAGGTTGTGAGTCAGAGCCTCTGTTGGAAGGGGGTGCCTTGCAGACCCCAGTTCGATTTCTCTTTTCTCTAGTTAGTAAATCAGAGAAGACAGTATAAAATCTTTATAATACTAAACCTCCACAGTGTGTCAGGCTCTGTGCTGACTGCCATTCTTTCTTTGGATAGCGTTCTTGTAGGCTGGGAACAGATGGGGAAGAGGGGGAAAAGCCTTGGGACCCACAAGGCAAGCTGCTTTAGGGAGAGTGGTGTCAGGCACTGTCACCTTTCTGAGGCCAGTATAAATACCCAAAGAGAATTCACTCTGCCTAAGCCTCCCCAAGGCCCTGACAATCTGTGTCCCTGACATGCTCCCAGGCACTGCTTAGTGGTATGTTTTTTTCTTCTTGTTTTTTTCTTTTGTTTTGTTTTTTGTTGTTGCTGTTCAGTTTTGGCAAGAATTCAGACAGGGTTCGGTCAGGCACAGTCTATTTAGAACAATATAGTCTCTCACTTGGAAATGGTCCTTGGATTGCAAAAGTCTCTCAAGGTCCCCCTGCCCTGCACTAGCCTCTATTGTCAGTTCCTCTGAAGACAACAATGCCATGGCTTTAGCCTTGATTTGTTTCTCCCAAACACACATATACGTAGACACATAGACACAGACACATACACTCACTGACATACACACTCACATAGACACACCACACACACACACACACACACACAGACATACACACATAGACACATCAGATACATGCACACAGACATACCACATACGGAGAGACCCACAGAGACACACAGATACATGCATAGACAAATAAGACACATATATACACATAGACAAACCTCGTACACCTCCATATACACACAGAGAGACACACACAGAGACATACACACATAGACACATCAGACACGCACACACACACACATAGATACACCACACAGACAGATACATACATAGACACACCAGACACATAGACACACATAGACACATACACACATAGACACACCACACACACACACACACACACACACACACACACACACTCTTCTATCCAAGCTTCTTTTTTCCTTTACTTATTCTGGCTACCTTCAACTGTGGTCATGTGTTGGGAAGGCCATGAATGAATCAGCCCCAGATGGCATTCATACATGGAATACTATCATTTGTTCCATAATATCATGGAACATGTTGATATGATTGATATAAACACTATCATTGGAGGCTGAGCAAACTTTTTATTTTACACTCTCCACATCCAGTAATACAGCTCATGTTGGTGAGTAGAGATTACATGATGTATGAGAATTCACTTTAGCACACGTAGATGCACCTTCTGTTTCAGTAATTGAGGGATACCTGGATAGTAGTATTGCTGAACCCATTATGAAATAATAAGGTTTTCTAATTATCAGTGTGGAATTTAATAATTAAGTGTTTCCTAAGATACAATCATCTGATGAAATAGTCTTTCAACTTTATCAGTAATGCTAATGACAAGTTCAGAAGTTATCATAATAGAGATTACAGTGAGATTAAACTGTCAATTAGGGGCAAGTAAGTTCAGATTGTATTTTGGATGGTATTTACTCAGGGCATATGCTTGTTTATGTGAACCTTACTATCTTAATTCAACTAAATTCAAGGACATCCTCGTTGGGTGGTGGGTTCCTTGTTTGTTTTGTTTGGTTGTTGTTTTGATGGATCACATCAACCAAATGGCAGGAACATTACTAAATGATGGAATGAGGTCTTGTCCCAGGCCTTTGATGCCACAAAGGCTTCCAGCCCAGGCTATGACAAGGCAGAACAGGAAAGAAGTTTAAATGAAGACGTTACCCGTATAGACATGGAATAGAGAGATTTTACCATGGGAGCAGAAGTTTCTAGGGGTCTTACTAAACTGAGAGATGACCTAGCCCCCAACAGGCAGCAAATAGGACAAGAATAGTTCACATAGAGAGACAAGGTAGACAAGGTATGGAGGACTGTGTACACTGAAGCAGAAGAGTAGAGATGCAGAAGAGTGGGTTGAGAAGCCTCAAGTAAAGACGCAGATGATTCCTTGAGGGTCCCTGGGACAAGTTGTGTGAACTTAAAAGAGATTACTCTGTCATTTGGAGTTATTTTCTACAAAAAGGGAATTACAAGGCCTGCATTAGGGGGACAGTGTGAGGGCATACATCAATTTCTTTGCAACAGTGAAAGAAATGCTTTTGTAGAATGCCATCCTCTTGTGTGCCCTGAATTGTACTGGATGTCAAGTGAGTGCTAAGTTCAGACTTCATGATAGGCAGGATCTTTCATAGGTGGGGGCATGGCAGGGAGACTGAGGCAGTTTGTATCCTGAGCCCCTGTAGTGCTCTCTGTCCTCTATGCTACAAGCTAACAATACTTTTCCTGTCCCAGCTCACTGGTCTCACCAGGAATTATGTTGTACTTTCCCCTCTGGCATTGCTATATTGGCCTCCAGAGGTGCTGAGTGTCTTTGCCAATTGCTGGCCAGGGTCCCTTTGTGTAACTAGGGGTTTCTACGGAAACACAGGCCAGGCTTCAGTGGGAGCATAATAGATTTGATTATGAATATTGAGCCAATTTTCACAGCTGATATGCTGCATATTTCCATGATACAAAAACTATAGCTTAAACTATGCAGAGAAACTCTGTAATGCTGAAAGCCCCTGCCTGTGGCTTAGTTTATGACTGAAGCTCTCTGACTTCATTGCTCTTTTAGCTGCTCATCTGTCAGGTCTTTCATACTCTCCTTTCTTCACACACGGTTCCCCAGTCCTTGAATGAACTGCCATGCAGGTCCATCCATTGAACTTCTGCTCATATTTTTAAAGGCTAGACTCCAAAGCAACCCATTTGTTATGATGTTTTTCCATAACACTGCACCCATATCTTCATAGTCACCCCCACTTAATAGTGTTTGGGGCACTAGTGGATTAAACAGTCAATTCTCCTTATTAATAATAAGCCTACAGTTGGGCTTGCTGCACAAACGCTGGACCATAGTTTCCACGGGGGACACAGGATTAGGCACCTATAAGCCTCTAGCTGCACTTTCTTTAATAGGCCAGCAAACAACCATGTCTTCTGTTTAGACATACCACACTTAATAGGTACTATTGGTTCACCAACATTGAATCTGTGGCTAATAAATAGCATTATCGCCCATACCTGAGAAGGGCACAACTAACATACATATTTTCTCCTTATCAAATATCATAGCCCTCTTGTGTTGGGGAACCTTTGTACAGTACTTGGCTCCGTGCTTCAGGACAAGGTTAGGCAGTGAAATTGTTAACAAGAAGCATAGAAAAGAGAACAGTACAGTACAGGATAACCCTCAAAGTGGACAAGGTATGGAAGTTGGGAAGTTGATACTGGTCATCTCATGCAGCCTCACTGGGAATCCGTGCATTAGGGTGATTTAAGTTGCTGTTTTGGGGTTGTTGTTGTTTTTTTTGGTCTGAGGCGATGCAGTTAAAAAAAAACTCAAAAGCATTGAGAGCATTAGCTTTGGGGCTAAAAATCAGATTTTAATATATATTTATTCATTTTATGTGTATTTATGTGCGTGTGAACACATACGTGTACCATGTGTGTTAAGTGCAGACAGGGGCCTACAGAGGGCAACAACTACTCTGGAGGTAGCATTACAGACAATTACAAGCTGCCTGATGTGGGTACTGGAATCAAACCCAGGTCCTCTGGAACAATAGCAAGTGCTCTTAACTGCTGAGCCATCTCTCCAACACCTACAATAAGTTTTAACAAGGAAACAAATTCACAACTATGGAGTTATTAAAAAAACAGGCATCCTACATGTGCCTATCAACTATATCAAGGTCTTTGAGAGGCCATGGTTTTATGCTTTACCAGTATCTATACCTTCCAAGCACCTCCACGACTACCCAATACATAGAAAAGTTAACATTCAGTGAATTCCAGTCAAATCAATGGACCATTCGATGCAGTCTCACTTTTCCTTTAGATATTTGCCAAAAATGTATACATGTATTAATAAAGCTGGAAAAGTATGTCTGATCATTTCAAAGTAATACCAAAGACTCAGTTTGGTTCTTATCAGTCATTTGATGAGAGCCCTGCACTCTAGACATAAAGAGCACTCTGGAGGAAACCCCTCATCTGGCACACAGTGAGCCATATAGATGTAGGCATCATTCATCCATCCAGAAAAGAAAATTGGGGTAAATAAACTAGGTTCAGTATAAACAGAGTAAAATGGTGGTCAGCGACAGAGAAATCTGTATAGCCCAGGAACTGAAAGGGACAAGGTTGGCAGAGTATTGATTAAAAAAAAAAAAAAAAGGAAAGTGAACACGTGTAAGTCAGAAGTCAAGAAAACTATAGAAGCTTGAGAGACAGAGTTAGTGTGCAGATCTAGGCTGTCTTCCTCTTCCCACAGCAGTGTAGTATGCACATGCTTCTCTCTTCCCATAGTCTTGTACCAAATCTGAGAAAGTGTTAATCACACCACTGGCCAGAAAGAGCTGTGTATGCACCTGGCATTTAATGAGTGCCTAATGTGTGAGGAACAGAAATTTGACTGGAAGAAGAAATGTCCATGAAATGAATGAGTACCAGCACAGTGCCCAATACCACACAAGCTACCAGATTTGAAACGTGATTGTATTTATTTTCAATAAAATTTATTTCTGTTCATTTTGCACCTACTGTCAAGGCTTCTGTGTATGGTTTGTCTAAGTACAAGTCCTCTGATACTCTGAATAGGTCAGTTGACCTCAATCCTTGGATGTCTAGGTAAATCCAAAATTGCTGATTGTATCAATTTTGGTGCCTTTGACAAATGAGTCATTCTCTTTAGGAGACCCAACCTTACCACCCTTGAAGCTTATACGATCTCCCAAATCACTACCAACAAAGTAATGACACATTAAGGGCGCCTTGAGCAAAGGCTTAGAGCATTTTAAAGGTATATCCCAGTCATCTGTGTGGCATCACAAACAGGTAAGTAGAGGTCACTTATGACTATACCCATTTTATAGTCTAGGAAATTAAGGCCTGGTGTAACTTATTCAAGTCATCAAACTGAATCATAGTCATGAAAGCCAAACAAAAGTGGTATGATTCACAATTGAGAACCAGACCTTAAATCCTTTGGACTTCCACCTTTTTCTTTTCTTTTTCTTTGGAAAGAGTTATTTTACTTCTCAAGAAACATATTAATGAGCAAGTAAATAAACTTAATTCAGACGTAAGTCAAGATGGTCTATCTTCCTAACAGAGATTTTGTCAAATTTAAGCATCTGGAAAACACAACCTGGATATGAAGATATCGTCAGGATTCTTACCACAGACAGTAACTGACTCCATGGAGCTTCTTGGTAGGCTGTGTTACTAACATGTGAATGTCTTATGTTGCATGAATATGCCTGCATGTGACAATCACTATGTAAGTGGTCATTTGAACATTTCTCAACTTCTCAGGTTTGTCTCTCTTAACTCTTCAACCACGTGAGGAATTCCGTAGATCACTGACTCTTAAAGGAACTCAATATATTAACAATTTATATTTGTTAATCTTCTGTGGTGTGTGCGTGTGCGTGTGCGTGTGTGCGTGTGCGTGTGTGTGTGTATGTGTGCACGCGTGTGTGGGTGTTTAAACCAGAGGTTGGTATGTGTTGTCTTTTTCTTTCACTCTCTACCTTTTTCTGAGGCAGGATCTCTCACATGACCTCACACGTTAGGCTACTCCAGCTAGCCACCTTATTCTGGGGATTCCAACTCTCCGTCCTCACGCTTATGCAGTAAATCTTATGCACTGAGCTGTCTTCACAGCTGCCATTCTCATTTTATCCTTCCATTACCTATTAGAAACCATTTATCAACTCTCACTTGCGTCTAATGGCTTTGGGATGGTCTCTCAATGATATTTTTACTTCATTCAATTCACTGTCGCCTGCAGCCCCAGAAATCCTCGTAAAGGAAACATGGCTGTAGACACTCCCTCACTGAAACCCTTCAGTGGCTCCCATCACAGTAAACAGGGCTCATTTATTGTCTGCCCTTGATTGTTCTTCCTGCTGGTGTCTTCACATTCCTTTTTATTACATTTATTTATTTTCCTCTCCTATAATACATCTCAAATCCATCCTCCCCCCTCCACCCCTCCCATCTGTCTTTGTATTCTTAAAAGCAAAATATTACCTCACATCCATCTGACTTTGTACTTTGTAGCCCCCTATCTTTGTGAAACATCCCCCTTTTTCTTATGAAATGTAACAAAGTGCTTCCTGGACTCTAATCCATAGCACACATCTCAGAGTTTTAACTTAGAAGTCACACATGCATGCACAAGCACATATGCGCACACACGCTCCACATCTGAATTCTCAATGCTAGAAAGATAATGTATACATAATAAGCATCCACAGAATTAATCCGTGTTGGTCTGTGTTCAAGATCCAGAGATTAGGAGACTTTCCCTTTCAAATTATTTATGGGGATTTGAAATATATGCAAATCTAGAAGAGCAATGATGAACTTTTTTTTTTTTTTTTTACCAGAAGAGAAATAAATGTTAGGATGCATTTTTTTTCTTTTTTTGAGTATGTGAACACACTCACAAATGTTGTGTGATCCTAAATTAAACTCCCCATTATGATAATTCATCAAATCTAACAAAGACTACTCTACTTCTGATGTCGAAACGCTCCCTTTTCTCGTACGCCAGTACCTCTATAGTTTCTTTGTCTTAATTATATTGAGCATCCTTTTGTTCTTCCTGGGACACTTGCCTGCTAGGCTGGGAGCAGACTATAAATAATAATCATCATCATTAGTGGAAATATTACCCACACGGTCTATTTTTAGAGCTGATGACAAACCCACAAACAGGCCCACTATGACCCTGGCAGAGCAGCAGTACTTTCTTGAGGCACATCTTGGGTTCTTGGATATTTCACCTGTCTCATTAGCGTCACTCATGTGGTGTGGCTGCGAAGATGGCAGCTGCTTCATCTGATCGGCTCCATCAAACTGTGTCCCATCTGTTAATACGTCAAGAGATGGAAGATTTTAGAAAATCTGGTGATTTTCATATTTTTATACATAAATGCAGATTTCTGATTTGCATTTCTTCCATACCCAGGTTTGAGTGCATTTATTTAATGTGTAGGGGGAGGGGAGGTTCTAGACAGACAGGGCACTCTACCTTTTATTAGACATATTTAAATATTTCATTGTCTTTGAGAGTAGAAAAGATTTAGAGGTGATCTCATTCAATCTTTTCTTTTGACACATCAGAGAAACTGAGACTTGGAGAGGGAAGGTGATTTCAAGGCCTTTAGACGAGTGGCCTACAGAGCTGGAACACAAACTTTGGTGTTTTCACCCTCTTGATGCTGAAGGAATATCCTCTCCAGTTCTGGTGTGAAGGTTTACAGTTTGTGGTATATCTAGCATGCCAGTTTTCTATTGGCAAAATATTAAATTTCCTCCATAATTCTCTAAGAACTCCCTAGCTGTGACATGGGCCTGAATTGAGTTATGTCTCCAAAACAGGATAAATGTGCTTGATGAATGATCTCACCAGTTCCAAATAGGCAGGGTGCCGTAGCAGGAAGAGACCAGATCCTAAAAATCTAGACGTGGAACAGCTCAGCTTTGACCTTGTATGATTTGGGGCATGTCAGAGACACTCTCCTATTTCAGTGTTCTCATTTGTTCACCATGGATAATAAATACTGCCCTGCCTACCTTGCAGGGGCGCTCAGAGAAGCAAATGAAGTGGCACACAGGAAAACCGTGAAAAACTACATGAAAAATCACTTCCCCTAGCTGCAGAAGCACAGAATATTTTGTCTTTATTTACTGTTCAAGTAGTATGCATAATCATTTGGTATTAATTTTCTACAGGTGGTTAGATTTTCTTTGGCCCTTGTTTTTTTTTTTTTTCTTTCTTGCTAAAATGTCACTGATGTTGGGAATGAACTTTATGTTTTTACATGTGTAAATTAAGCAAGACTGATAGAAGTTAGAGGAGAAGTTAGGAGAGGAATCAATGCATTGGGATGTCGATTCACAGAGGACCTCAGGGATATTCTTTCATCTGACTGACATGGTAGAAGAGGTGGGTGGATTTAGACAGTGGCCATCACAGAGAACATTTCTTGCATATTTTAATAGGCTTATCATATTCTTTTTAAAAAGACGTTTTTAAGTTACGTGGTTTGATTTTAGCATACATTCCATTCTCTCTCTTTGTTTCGATCTGATAGATTGATAGTCTACCTCACACTAAAGAGTAATGACTGAGAGATGCTTTCTCCTTTCCAGGGAATATTTAGACAAAGATGAATCTAAGAGACACTGATGCTCCTATCACCCAGAATATTCACATTGTGTAGTTTGTGCTACGGTTTCCCATTAAATGCAGGAATATTAATGATCACCTAGAAACCCCGATGCTCCTACACAGGGACCAGAAACTTCTGATGCTTTATCTTCAGTTCTTTCCATGGGGACATCAGAGGACTTTATTTCCCTGCCTCTTTTGCAGGGTCATGTGACAAGTTCTGATCAATGATCTGTGAGCAGCTGTAACTTGCCTCTAGGTTGGAACACTTAATTTCCAACAACATATCCCCCCATACCTCCATTGCTCTTAATCTGACATCACAGTCAACCTCACTAAACTATTGCACCCCTCTCCCCAGCACACACACATACCTTTCCCACTTCTCACCACAGGGAGACAGTTGGTATCACAAAGCTGCTGGCAATCTTTCCGCTTGCATTTTCTAAGTATTCCTTAATAAGCATGGATGCTTATCATCCCAGTGCATAGTTCTAATGTTTACATAAATGGTCTATATTCTTGTTCTTAATATTTCTTTACTTGCTGGTAGGTAAGTAATGCATACAAATGCATACAAAGTATTTGGTTTCATTATGGCGTTTAAAATTAGAATTTGATTTCTGATGTTCTTCCTCACCAGATTCCTTCCTTCATCCCTACATCTATAGAAATATGTCTGTAGCTTTTTGAAATTTTATTTATTTTCATGTGTATGAATGCTTTGTTTGAAGGTGTGTTTATGCACCACATGAGTGAGCAGTGCCTGAGGACGCCAGAAGAGGATGTCAGATTTTCTGAGACTTGAGTTACAGACCATGTGGGTGCTGGGAATTGAACCCAGAACTTTGAGAAGAGCAGCCAGTGCTCTTAATCACTGAGGTATCTCCCTAGCTTCATGTAGTAGCATGTAATTTTAGAATTATCCATTATGCTAACTATACAATGCTCTGGTTATGTACATGCTATATGTTATCAAAGATTCACACATTTTTGTCTCCAAATGGCCCTATTATTTTAATATTTATACTACTAACAGCCCAGTGCGCTGACATGTCCACATATTTTTCAAATTTCTATTGTCAAACTTTCTGATGTATTTGTAAATTGTGATTTTGTTCTCATTGGCATTTCCCGGAATTTAAGTGAAACTGTCTTGGTCTGTTTTGGTTGCTTTAGCAGAATACTACAGATGGGGTAACTTATAAAGAACGTTATGTGGCTCACAATTCTGGAGACTGGAAAGTCTGAAAGCATGATGCCGGCATCGGCATGGGTCTTCCTACTACAGCATCTCATAGTGGAAAGCAAAAGAGCTGGAGAGGGGGACTAATACTTCTCTTACAGGGGCACCCTCTACAGTAATCCACTCGTGCAGAGCCTGCAAGACCTTCTGGCCTTTTGCTCAGGCCCCACTTTCAACGGGTGCATTGCGGGTTAGATTCCCCACAGATGAGCTACGGGAGGGATGCGTGTTCAGGGCTCAACAGGGATCAGCTATCTTTTCACAGTTGTACTGCTCCTTCAGGCTTTCTCGTCTGTAGAAATCAGTATCTTTACAGTATGTCTATGATGTCACTTGCAGTCCATAATTTAAAATTTAAGAGTTTGTTCATTTTTGTAAGACATAGGAAATTAAATTCAAAACAATAACCCATCTCCTATACATGCTGCTCCATACAGCCAGCAGTGTGTCTTTTAACTTGTTTGTGGCATTTTTTATCATATAGAAGTCTTTTTTTAATGATATCAAGTTACATTCATATATATATATATATATATATTCTTTTTAAATTCCATCTTTAGGATAGTATTTCCTAGTACAAAAAGTATTTTCTAGTCATTTCATTTATTAGTGTTATAGTTTATGCTTTATTTGAATGTTTATGAGATGGATTTTGAAGAATGGTAGGAAAGAAGACCTTAGTTACTTTTCTACAGGAAAAGTCATTTATCTTAATGCCATTTCTTCATTTGCCTGTACTTCTAAAGTGGACTAAGTTCCTATTTCCACCCATTGTTTCTGTTTTTGGTAAGCCACCTGCATCTCCAGGTGTGTTGGTACCTGAGCCTCATCCTCTGACGGCTCTGTGAGCTGCTGTTGATTTTCAATTTCTTCAGGTTTTTTTTTTTTTTTTAATTTTGTTATCGTTGATAGAATAGATGCTACTGAAGAATTGCTGGATTCTACGCTGGAAACTGAAATTCTCTGGGCCTGATATTTATAACATTAAACTTTTATTAATTAACAAGCACGTTCTACTTTATACCCTAATACTAGTGCTTTTTAAAAATAGATGGCTGTTATATAAGACAAAGGAATGTACAGTCTCCATATTTGAAGAAGTGTTACTTTTCTCGCATTTCTAGAACTCATTTCCTTTGTTCGTAGTAAAACTTCTCACACTAAGATTCCCTTTCTCCCTCTATTTTTGAAAACATTTTAAATATTTACCTTACAGGCTTAAGATTGTGCTATGATTTTCGGGGTGTTTATTATTTCTCCGGGCTGTATTTCCCTGGTCATTCATTTACTTGCATGGTTCTTAACTTTGGTTGTGAATAACTTGTCAGCTAGAATATTTTTCCATGAGGAGCCTGCGTGACTTCCTTTAGATGTCAGCTTTGTGTATATCTGTTGGATGTTTGAAATTGAAGTACACTGCTCACATATGTACACTAATCTATTTCTTTAGCATACAGAACTATTTGAGTGGCTTAAGCTTGAACCTTTGCCTGTGTTCTGATTTTCTTTTTTGCTGGCATGTGTCTCCTCCTCCCCCTGTAACTGACCTGGAAAAGTGAGAATCTTATTGCAGTTTTGCAGGGGTTGGTTGCTTTTGGGCACAGACTCAGTTCAGACAGTTCAATTCCAGCTGCTAACCCATTTGGAGTTGCTGGCTGAACTTTCACCTCTGTGTGGCAGTAATCCTTAGTCCCAGATGCTAAGCCTTGTCCCATCTTCTGATTCCCCCACAATATTTTTTTCAGTTTTAATTGTTACTTTCTGTTTCTGAGATTCCCCCTTGATATTCTTCTCTTGGTCTCAAATTATGCTATGAATGTGCAATTGCTAGCTCATTAGATTTTTCCTTTTTAAATCCATCATTTTTCTGGAGCTTTGAGTGAGGGGATTGTCTTCTACATCAGTTTAATTTTCCTTACTTACCAGAAGACTCAAGAACACGTGCATGTGGTAAACAACCCATAGGAAGGTTTTCTTGTGGGCTGGTCAGACACTTTGTAAGTCCATAAAAAAATACTGGATTGAAGTTGGCTTATTTTAAATCATGTTAAATCATGCTACATATTTAGCAATGGTCAATTTTGCCTGGTTACACACACAGTCCTTCTATGACAACTCTCTTTGGACTGCTGAAGTCACCACAGGCTGTGCCTGTTTTTCTGGGACAAGCCTAGCTCATGTCTACTTTGGGTGGTGCCTAGTTGGATTTGTAATCTAGAATGTGTGTGTAGTCATTGTGTAAAATTATTTTTTGCAGGAAACCATGATGCTCAATGGCACTGTGGCCATAGTTATTATCCTGAATGCCCATGCCTTCAGAAATGATGGTCTCTTTTTTTTTCCCCCAATGTGGGTCAGTCCATGGGCTTGATTTTAAGTCCATGGGCTATGTGACTGAAGAGGAAGGTAACTGAAAGTATGAAAGACTAGACTGGCCTTCGGTTTTAAAACTTACAGGACTTAAAAATGGTTACCAGTAGGGTTTGATAACTTCAGTCTTTTAAAAAGGCATATCCTTTAGTACACATTTTAAAGATTTGTTTAAAAAGAATTATCCATTACTGGAGATTACTAAGCAATGAAAGGAATGCTGGGTGAGTTTATTAGTCTCTAATATGATTTTTCTCTTGTCATTTTACTTTCCAATAAGGGAAGCTTTTCCAAATGCTGCATTTCCAAGGTTGAAGAGAAATAATTCTGATTGGTTTCTTCATGGCTATTACCAGTCATGAGAGAAAAATCTAGCTAGTTTGCAATTTTCAAAGAAGAGGAGAGATTACTTTGTTAATGCCCATTCAGCTCATTGTTTTCTATTTGGGGAATTGAAATTTTGTTCGTGGTTTCAGAGAAATGATAAAAGAAAGTTTAAAATGTGGTGTAGTGGCATTACCCAGCTGCAGAACTCCTTTGAAGCTGCTGTGGTGAGCTTGGGGAGTGTGAGAACTGTAACCTTGTTCCCAGGAGTTGAAAATGACCCTCTGTGAAAGCGTTTCGTGTATCTTCCAAAAAGAAATCAAATGATCAGTGGTGCACTGTTGTGACAAATGAGAGGAAACCACAAAGGCTTAGTTAGAGATAATGTATGCATTTGTTGGTGTTATTACAGGTAGATGAGGGTGATCATGTTTCTCAGGGGATATACAGACACCTGAACAAGTGAATAATTTACATAAATAACTGGAGTTGTAATTAGGATTTTTTTTTTTTTACAGGCCAACAGGAAGTGTTAGGCATAAAAATGTATGGAATAGGGTCAGAAGACGGGGGATTCCTTCCTGGATGTGGTGTTCTCAGCTAAGGGATCTTGGGAATCATCTAATTTCTCTGTGGGCTTTGGTTTCTTCATGAGAAGTTAGCTATGGCTAGGACGGTAAGCCACAGTTATTAAGGAAAAATTCAAATAAGGTTTCTTTACACAGATGCTATAACATCGAGTCTCTCCCTTTACAAATTGCAAAACACTAAGTAAAGCAAAACAGAACTACAGACAACTTCAAGTAACATGACCAAGACAATTGCAAGAGCAGAAAAAAAAAATAGCTGACTTTCTTGAATGACTGAAAAAAAAAAAAAGAAAGAAAGAAAGACTGGTAAAAGGTTGATTATCAGTTGTGGCTTTGAAGTGGTGCTGTTGGATGTTAGGTCTGGAAAGAAGCATGTTGGATATAAAAAGAAGAAAGTGAAAATCCAGGGGGGTGGATGTGGAACTTGTAAGAGATATTACATTGTGGACCACCACAAGGCACTGAAGCTGAGGCAGAGAAGGTTCTAAAAACCCAGGGGCAACAGTTATGAAAAATCCCCTGTAACCACAGAGGATAACAGTAAGACCAACACACACATTACAGCAGGATCCACTCTACAGAAGAGGTGCTGCGTGACATGGCGTGCTCAGAGACTGAGAAGAGTCTAGCTGGTCTAACCTTAAACTTACTCTGACTTGTGTGACTTTATATAGTTCATTACAGTTTCTGGCCTCACTTCAGGCAGCTGCCATGACTATTTGCATTCCAGAACCTATATACAGCTTTTAAAAACTTGTCTTTGGTGAATATTTTTTTTCTTTTAGAGTGATATAAATTGGAGATTCACAGTTGACATGACAGCGAGCCTGCTGCTGCTGGATATGTTCAATCAGGGCTATGTGGCCATTTCCCAAGGCTGCTGTTGGTTTAATTTCTATACTGGGTCAAACCCTTCCACCTGGAGGTCTTCTGGATCGTAGTTAGATAGAGAGAGTAGGCAGGTTTAGGAAAACTGGCAGAGAAAGGAGTTGTATCATGTGAACACAGGTCTGCAAATGCCCTTTTGGCAGCCCCTCGAGGGTTCAAGAGGTCAAAGCTATGTGTGAGAAGGGCTGCAGCTGCCTGGCTGGTTAGGGATGAGAGAAAGGCAGATGGTAATGAGGTTATGATGGAAGGGCATAACCAATTGGCTGAGAGCTCACAGAAGGAAAGAGAAAGGATTTCAAGGCTATTCTTGGAACAGGCAGACTCAGAGTTGGAGAATATGTCACAGGAAAGATGAGCATGGTATTGTTTTTGCCAAGTCCCCCGAGTGGTGAGATGGAACTTCTTGTCTAGAATCCCATTGCATACGTCTTAGTATAGGTTGTGAAAACTGTTCAAGGCATTTCTTTGCATTGGAGATAATCATCTGGCAATGGTTAGATGTCACTGTAGGTACCACAAACTTCTAGTTCCGTGATGAGCTTCCATGCAAATAAATGTCTACCCCACCCTGGCACACAAAGCTCAGCTCAGTCTCAGAGCCAGACCGTATACTCAGAGCTAGAACACTAGCTCCAACAAATCAGGCTGAAACTGCAGATCATATCTGGATATCTTAATGTAGCCAATTTTAGTGTGTTCCACAGACCCACAGGCCTAAAAATGTGCACCTTGACTTTGAGGCCAACCAAACTCTCCCTGAAGGTTTAAGGAAGGAGAAAAACCAAGGAGACATGAAACTGAATTACATGTAGAAGTGTTTCTTCTGTTATTACTTTGAAAGAAAAACAACTTAAATTTTTATGTTTTTTAAAGTAGCTATTAAAGTAACTACATTAATATTCCTAAAAATCTCAAGAACTGCCTCCTAATCCTTGTGACAAAATAAAACAGACCTGTAGAGAAACATACAGAGTTCTGATTAGGTACAGAGCAAAGAAGGGGTTGGGAGTAGAATTTGAGCACTGCCACCCAATATTAGCCTGGGTATATTATCTCAGTGAAGAGTTGCTTGAAGTTTGATCAAAGCTCATTATAAAACTAGAGGTTTGAGATGCCTACAGTGGCATCTATACCATTGCCAGCTGATTATCTCCTGTGCAAATAAATGCTGCCCCTGTCTCCTTGTGCACATAACACCTACACAGGGGCTTCTGATGAAACCTGACTCCTAGGCAGTGTCGGGAGTCAGCAGCCAGCAAGCAGCGGAAGTTGCTTGGGTGAATAGTAAAACTTGCTTGATGGCCATATGTCTCCACTCTCCTAGATACCTGATGCTGAGACTCCAGCTTGTGCCACCCTGAAGCCTGAAGCCTGAGTAGAAAGAAAACTGAGCAGCAACAACAACAAACTAAAAAGAAACAAACAAGAAAAAACTGGAGGGCACCTGATAGCAAGATCTGGAATTCCTGAAAACGGGCTGGCCAGGCTACTTCCTAGACTCCCAGTAGTGGCTGCTCCACACAAAAGCCATTTTTGTGTTCCTTAAAGAGAGTCCCTTCTGTTGTTTCTGTCTCCATCCTTATCTGATTGTACGTTTCTGCCAAGCTGGTTCTCCTGTTTCTCCCCATCTTCCCTTTCAATTCTCCTTCTTTGTGTCCACTGAGGCTCAGCCTCTGATACCCAGAGAGCATAAACAATGAAGGGGAAGGTGGCTTCAGAAGGCAGTAAGACAGGCCAGGGAGGGGGAAAACTAATATGTCACCTGAAGAGGCAGTTTTCTAATTACAAAGCTATATCACATTTGTACAGAGGGGAAAGTTAGAGGAAATTAACCTCGGAAGAATAGAATAGATTAAAGGAATACATAAGAAATAATGTCTTATTTCTGGAATACTGGGACAGATCATGGAGTCAGATAAATGTCAGGTTATGCTATTTCTTGGGACTGTGTCCCAATTTCCTTTTATCCTGAACTGCTTTAAAAGGTGACAGAAGAAATCACAGAATTAACCCTTAAAACTTACAGAGAAAGTAGTGATTCTTTTTAGAGATTGAATGTAATTCAGTGACTTTGCTTTCAAATCTAGGTGTGCTAGCCAGTCAGAATATGGCAACACCATACCACCACCGCCACCATACACAGAGCTCACGCATTCGTGGACATACAAATCATTCTTAGATATATTAAAGATACACATTTAGGAACACCATATAAATCAACACCCCAACCTCCTTGTTGAGCTGGTAGAAAACAGCATGATCTTTCTGATAAACTTGAGGGGCATTGTTTAGTTTCTTGATGGGTAAAAGTTTCTTCACGGTGACACTGCCCACCACTGCTGCATCCTCTGCCTGAATAGGAAGGAACGGAAGTCACCATGGCCTTCAGACCCTGGGAAGGCAGAGGCCACTAATGTGATTCGTGTCATTATACTTGTACCGGGTTGTACTCTTTGCTCTCGGAGCCATGCCTGTCGCCTACATGGCTCCCAGGCACTCTGCTGGCTCCACAGTGTAGCTGCCACTGGTGGGCTGTCCAGGTTTTGACTTCAGTAGTGTTATTGCTCTCTTTGCAAGATTAGCGCTCCCAGGCAGTTGACTCTCGGCCTTCTAGTTTCCTCTGTCGAGCCCCTGTCCTTTTACCCTCTGCCAGATCTTCCTGGGATTTAATTTCTCCTACCGTAAAAGGTTACCAGATCTGAAACCATCAGCTACCCAGAACAGGGATCACCTGGGAACATTACCCTGGGCAGGGTTCACATTCTCCTTCCCTCTGTGTCATAGTCTCCTTCTTCCTGATGTTAGGAGACTATATGGGTAGCAAGTGTTTCCTCTGCAAACTGGAGGGAATTCATGAATGCAGGTATGCAAATTTTTTTCCACAAGCAAATGAGAAAGAAGAACATGTGTCAAAAATTTCTCTGAAGATAAGGATATTGGGAACTATTGTCTTACTTCACAATTATGTTCTGGCCAGGAATATGAATCTCCAACTTGTTCTCTCTCTCTCTCCCTCTCTCTCTCCCTCTCTCTCTCTCTCTCTCTCTCTCTCTCTCACATACACACACACACACACACACCACACGCAAGTACCAAAATCCCTTGAGGATATTAGAGTTATACTAATTTGTAAAGAACAAGCATTTTAGTTCAAAACATCACTTTCTCTACTTCCCAGAGTCTGGCACCTTGCTGACTTAGTCTTATCAGACTCCTGGACCATGGGCCTCACTGGACTAAACGGGTGAGAGAACTACCTTAAGTGAGCAGGCAGGGAAGTGAAGAAATCCAAAATTTGTGTGGACACTGTAAGGATAAGGGGAGAGTCCAGGAAGCTAGGGCAGAGCCAATGGCCATGTCTGAAGTCCCTCTGAGGGGTTCAGAACTCAGCCTGGGGCTGGCACTGGGAAGATGATATAGGTGGGCTTAGGTGGGAAGTACACTTTACAGAGTTAGGGTAACAGTGCCTTAATAATTGGTGCCTTTGAAAGGACAGGGAGAGAAGGGGAAGAGAGGAAAGGAGGAGCTAAAGGGGAAGTCATGGGTGTGTGAATGACCCAAAGCATCCTAGAATGGGGGAGAGGGAATGGGTAAGAATGGGTGGAGTTAATTCCTCACGGGATCCACAGGCAAGAAGAAAAACAACATATGTTTGTGAGACAATGTATGAGAACGTAGACACACTAAAGAACAGCATTCGGTGGTGACACAATATGACACCGAGTGGTGCGTAATTAATAATGTAAAAAGTGTTATCTCCAATCAGCAGTGGTAAAAACCGTGACGGGGAGGTGAAAATGACAGGGTGTTTTCTGTAGCTCAGAGTCATTTTTCCAGTCGTTTGTGCTCCTTTGGTCTGGGCCATTCCTACTTTCCTACTTGTCTACTATAAACCAGATACAGTATTATTCATTTCCCTGAGGACTTCCCTAATTTCCTCACCAACATCCACCCTTCCTCTTGAGTGCAGAACGGCTGTCTGTTCTGTCGTCAGCTCCCTGGCTTGCCCTGACAACTCTCTTCACAAATACCATGGAGTCTCCTCCAAAGCAAGATACAAACTCCTTGAAAGTAACAATACTAACCCTGTTTAGAGTCCCTCTCGCCTATTACATTATGGATATGCAGGGAATTCTCCACCTAGGCTAAGTGAATGAGACAATGTAGGCATATGTGGAGTTTCTGAAGATTTAATGTTCAATTTTACTGTCTTAGAAGTTGACTCTGAACATCTCCATTCAGTCTATGGGAAACTAGAGACACAGGTCAATACCCATGCCCTCCTGGGGTCTGGTCCATAATGCACTTTTATTGCTTTGAAAAATAATAAAACAATCTAATAGATGCAGAAATAGTAGTAGTATTCTCTACAGCTGGAACATTTTAAATGAGATGTTTCAAAAACTTTGTGTGTGTGTGTGTGTGTGTGTGTGTGTGTGTGTGTAAGTGAGAGAGGGAGAGAGATAGAGAAAGAGGGAGAGAGAGAGAGAGAGAAGAGAGAGAAGAGCGCAAAGGGAAGATATTATCTGACTCACACCACCAACCCCATCCAGTGGGCATGCATTAACCACCTATCACTGTCCCTCATTGATAAATGCCTGCCTTCTGTGGCTTTCTATTGATGTATGACAAGTCACTACACACCAAGCTTACAACAAAACCCATTTATTATCTTCTAGTTCATTAGTCTGGGCATGTTTGTCTGGATTCTTTGTCTCAGTCTCTTAAGGAAAGGTCAAAATCGAGTCAGTGTCTGGCTGGTCTTTCATCTACAGACTCTGAGAGGAATCCACACCCAAGTCCATTCAGGTATTAGCAGAGCATGGGTCCTTGTCTTTGTAGGTGTCTGGAGTGTATTCTTGCTGAAAGTTATTTGCATTAGGTACAGGCTCCTGAGACTATGATAATACTTTTCAAAGGATTCTCCACCACATACATCATGCTCTAAAGTCTATGGGTCTTTTAGTCACTGCTCTATTACTGTGAAGAGACACCATCACCACCTCAACTCTTATGAAGGAAAGCATTTAATTGTGGCTGTCTTAAAATTTCAGAACTTTAGTTCATTATTACCATGGTGAAGAGCATGGTGGCATGCAGGCAGGTAGCTGGGCATTCTATATCCAGATCTACAGGCATCAGGAAGAGAGAGACACTGGGCCAGACTTGGGCTTTTGAAACCTCAAAGCCCATCTTCCTGACACATCTCCTCTAACAAGACCACACCTCCTCATCCTTCTCAAGTAGTGTCACTTCCTGTCACTCCCTAATCACTAAGTATTCAAATATATGGTCTGTAGGGGGGCATTCTTATTCAAACCACCACAATAACTTTGCCTCAGCCTCCAGACAAAGAAACTACTCTACTGTGAAAAATTCATGAGATCTCACCATACCCATGTAGATAATTCCCAAACTTAAAACTGTGAAGTATCATATTGTGGCAGTGGAATCACTGAGTAGTCACAGATTCTGGGACCTGGGCTGGGGCATCTTAAGGGTCCTGCTCTATCTTCTACATATCTTCTAAGTCTTGTCTTCCTGTCTTCTCTTCAGATGATAGTACTGGGAATATCTATCTTTTCAGAAGAAACAGATTTTTTTTTTAACTTTATAGAAGACACAGAAGAAAGAATTCCCAAACCTAAGGACTTAAGAAAGTAGAAGGTGGAATTTAGATCTTAATATGGAAGGAAGCTACAGTAGAGAAAAGAAAGGAAGGGGAGGGAAGGGAAGGGAAGGGAAGGGAAGGGAAGGGAAGGGAAGGGGAGGGGAGGGGAGGGGAGGGGAGGGGAGGGAAAGGGAAAACAGAGAGGGAAGGACAGAGAGAGGTGAGAAGGAGGAATAGGAGGAGAAGGGAAGAAAAGGAAGGAATTAAAGGAAGGAGAGAAAGAAAAGGAAAGAAGTAAAAACAAGGAAAACATATAGATACACTCTGGTAAAATCTTGGAATGAAAGGGGAGAAAAATACCTCAAAGTTTGCAGACATAGAAAACAATAGGATAAGTGCTAAGGTTTGAAGGTTAGATCATTGCAGCCTAGAAATCCATGATTCCTATGGATTCCATGTTCTACTGGGGTAATGTTGATGCTAAAAACATTAGGGGGGTGAGTTTCCTTTCAAAGTTGTAAAACTACCTGAAACAAGTATCTTAGAACTGACCCAAACTAACGCAAATGAAAGGAGGCAGCAACCTGTTCTTGGCAGTGAAAGGCTCATAAAATCTACAATTCAGGAAGCTTTCAAAAGGCTTGCTTGGACACACATTCTGGCTAAATAGATTACAAATGCAAAGAGAGGAAAATACAGTATATTTCAAAAAATTTCTTCCTAATAGAATTAAAACGAAGTCATATCACAATAGCCTCAGCATGCACTGAAATACCCCATCAGAGTGACCATTTACAGTCATTTTAGTGTCAATTTAGATCTTAATATGGAAGGAAGGTACATGTAGAGAAAGGAAGAACGCAAATTTTATTACATTTCTTTTCCTGGCTTTGATACTAAGGACTGAGCCTAGCATTTCACACATGTACTGAGTTGCTTTACAGCTGAGCTCTACAAATGCTCTATATTTCACACCTCTCTACGCTAACACAGGGTCTCACTGAGTTACCCAAGTTGGCTCTGAAGACTCTCTGTAGAATTAAGATATTGCCATGTCTTAAATATTGATGTTTCAAAACTAAAAAAGTATTCTTCCTTTTTATGTTGCTACATAGTTTCACAGGGCCAGAGGGAGTTGTGTTGGCTTGTTACCTACCTTTTGTCATTTTCTGAATTCTTGATACCTGGGGTCTTGGACCTAACTTACTGGAGAGAGACTATCCCTCACTGGCTAGCTAATATTTAGAGAGCAGAAGACTGCCCTGGGAGAGCAATTCATATTTACAAACAGCTAGTACAGAGCCCATGCTGTCAGCTCTTGCACTTGTATCTCACGCTCCAGAGGTGACAGGAATGCCTCTGTCCTGCTCAGTCTGGAGCCGGCATCACATAGCAAGGCAGATGGCCTTTATGCCCCCAGAACCCACATAGTAGCCAGTACCATTCGGCTGGCTTGACCACCAGAAACTACGACTCTGGTTCCTCCTGTCCCTTGCTTATCCCACCCCCTGCTCTTGTTATCCTCCCAGTTCAGCCTCCCTAGTAACTGTAATATTACATCTGTACCACAAGGCCTGGACGTGGAAGTTTTTAATCTCATTAAAATAAAGGCTGACAGATTTTAGGGAACTGATATATGGGACAATGACTGAAGAGTTTTCACTGGGAAAAACTTAAATAGGGAATACAAACTTTATAAGATCAGAGGAAATAATTTAATGAAAAAAATCATTTAAGATTAAAAAAAAAAAAGAGGACAGGGAAATATAAACAAAGACTGAACCAGTTTATTAAGCAGAAAATATAATTGTAAAAGCAAGTCCTATCCATAGCTGTAATGAGTATGAGGGAAACAGAGCCTCACAGGGAGGAACCGCTCTGTGCTGCTCGCCAAAACACAACAGAACAAAAAGGGTTTCGTTTGAGTTGAAGGTTTATCTGCACCAGGTAAGGTATTATAGCACAGAAGCCAAAATAGAAAAGTGACTTTACGTAAGAGAGAATTTGAAGTGAGAACCACAGAAATAAAATATCAGTAAAAATTATAACTTTTAAGAGATACGGAATCCAAATATATCATGGATTTTTTTTAGACTTCTAACAATCTGGCTTCAAAATATGTAGCGAAAAAAAAAATGACAGATGATAAGGGAAAGATGATTCCACATCCCTTAGGACGTTTTAATATTGGTTTCTCTAAAACCAGCAGGTTAGGCAAGGAAGGGCTGGAGCCGAGCCTGGCCGCTGTTCCCTCCGCAGCGGGCCACAGATGGGTCACAGAAGTGCTGAGATATTGATCCATGTGGCCATGGAATGGCCTGCGTGGGCCTGCGGCAGCCTCAGCCAATGGCCAATTACTTCTGGCTTCCAACAGGGCTGTTGATTTCCTGAGGGGGCTGTCCTAGCAAATATCCATGGGGGCTGTGTTCTGACCTCAACCGATTTTGGAATGACAAAGAGTAATCAAATGGTTTGTGACAAGATATAATGCACATCCATCTATCCATCCATCCATACAAATGCATAATACAATAACATACATATGCTTACATTACTTGCAATCACACAGATTTCTGTAAAACTCTGTACCAATAAAAAGGAAGAACACATTTTCTGTATGAAACACCAATATTTAAGAAACTCTTGGAAGGGGGTGGGATGAATGAGAACAAAGTACAGTGGTGAGTATGTATGAAGAGGTCATGAAGAAACATTACTTTGTATGCTAGCCTAAACATAAACTCAAAATATAAATAGGAAGGCAAGCCCTAAGGAATGCAAAAGAAGAGAACGTAACAGAAATAGAATTTTCAGGGAATAATGTAACAAAATCAAGAAATTCTCCAAAGTAGCTTATTCAAAAGCTATTGATTTTTAAATGTAAAGATTTATAAATATAGACTTTTGGTTTTCTTTGATAAGTTTGCTTGACTTCAATAAGAAGTATCTAAGAGATTTAATACACATTTTTTGAATTAAATATTTGAACTAAACGTATTTAGCAATACAGTATAATGGGTCAAGGACATTCATAAAAGCCGTGGGATTCTGGGTAAGTATTTCCAGTGTTAAGCTCATACAAAAGAAAAAGGCTTGAGAATGAAAGAATGTGAAGACAAAAGAGAATCTATCAAACAATATCCTAAGAAAAAAGAAGAACACTTTATTACAAACAAGGGAGAGGGACAAGTAAATTTAAAATGTAACAAAAGACTGAATAGTAAAACAAAGTGATGGGGCTTAGGGGAGTAAAAATAAGAAAGGTATGACAAATTAAGCCCCCAAGTAAGAAAAGGTGAAAAAACACAGATAAAAATGATACATAATCATAAAGGAATGACACACAAAACACTAGAAAACATGGAGGATTTAGAAAAATTGAATCAATAAAAAGTAGCTTATTTTATCTATTAATGTGGAAGAAAATGGGAAAATCAGTCACAATCTTTTCCTTTTTAAATGAGACAATTCCTATTTTATATGAACTGGTCAGGAGCATAGAGAAGATGGCTACTCCAGAGCTGATTTAATGATTTCCCAAGTAGTACACAAACACACGCACACACGTACACATGCATGCACACATGCATGCATGCATGCACACACTCAGAGTTCACAAATCCTGGCCTATATCCAAAGTATATACACAAAATTCAGAAAATAACAGTTTGGTAAAATTAAATTTTGCAATGAATGAGGAGCATAATGAATTTAAATATCTTGGGTTTCTCCTTGTCTGAACATGACATATGAAATGATAGTTTTCTATCAGGAAAACATCTAATCAAAGTTAGTATTTAATACATACCAAGTCATGAGATCATCTTAATAGATTTCATAGACATTCTTAATCAAATAAGATATATACCCACATTATAAAATATAAGGAGATATGCTTCTGACATAAAGTGAATCTATGTAGACAACACAATTCACTCAATGAATTTAATTAATTAATTAAATCAAAGAATAAATACTAAAAATAGCATTCACTCATCACTTAATTATTTAGATAATAATATTGTTTGGGAATAACTAACTTGGCTATGTGGTTGGACTCAAATCCAACAGAAAGTCTTAATGAGTGCCAGCATGAGGTAACTATTGTTTGGAAACTAATAGGGAAGCATGAAATTCCATTGCTACAAAAGTTAATTGAAAATACATAATGAAAATTCTAAGAAAATATATATAACTCATGCATAAGTTAAAAACTATTAAGGCATTTAAATAACCTCGAATGGAAAAGACTTAATATTACACATAACTTCAGTGTGTAGCCATCTATACAGTTTACGGAGCCCTACTGAATTGAATTTACCTGGACTTTTCCTGTGCTATTATTTTATTCTTCTTTATGGCAGCTCATTTGTTTTCTTTTCTTTTTCTTTCTTTCTTCTTCTTCTTCTTCTTTTTTTTTTTTTTTTTTTGGTTTGTTTGTTTTCTAGTTAATACATTTGCTCTTATAGTCTATGCACTGCCCGAACTTCTCAGAATTTTAATTGTAAATCTATTCACTTATAAATATTCAATTTTTATTTTCTCTTCAGTCCATGAATTATTTAAACATGATTTGGTGGTAGCCAATTTCATAAGCTTTTCTACACATTTAAATTTGTCTTAATATTTATAAGCAACAAAATTTGGACTTATTAAAATATTGCATTAAATTCTCAACTCACTGTCTTCCCTAGCTAGGAGCTTTGAGCTCATAGAAAAAGCCTTTGGAGTAACGAATCCCAGTGATATGTTTAGTTTTCTGTGTTGAAACATCACTACTCTAAGCAAATTGCCTGAAGTTGAAGGAGTGGAAAGACATTCTTTTCCTGTGCCTTGTGCTTCTGCCATGTGCCTGCTCCTGAGCTGTAAAGGTTTTTAGTGCAGGTCTTTGTTCTCTGTGGAGTATTCATGTGCTTCCTGTGTTATTGAGGGTGTGGGCTTGCCCTACTGGTAATTAGAGGATCTGATCAGTGTCTGGGGAACCATTGGATGCCACGGCCCAGGAAGACTATCTGAAGTCTGAAGGATTGCCTTTTAATGTGGAGAAACCTGAATCAATAAATCAAGCAGCTTTTCTCAAGTGTGTGTGTGTGTGTGTGTGTGTGTGTGTGTGTGTGTGCGCGCATGTGTGTGTGCAGGCTTCTGTATGAATGATTATGTGTCTTTGTGTCTCACCCAATTAATTCTGCCCTCCCTATTTACCTAGAGAATGAAAATCAAATCTTAGTTAAAATTCCAGGCTTGCCACAAGACCAGAGGCTGCCATTGGCTGTGCTCCTGAGATGGGGCTCTTTCCAGATCACTGGCATGCCCTGTACTAAAATTCCCATACGTTTCCCCACAAGACAAAAGCTTCTATGTTCCTAGAAAAGTCCAGGAAAATTGAAGAATAAATGCTGACTGTAGTAGTACACCTACTTGGTGGGTCACCAAGGACGACACAGAGTCATTTTCATATGTGGAAGCCCTGCCAGACCTCAGCAGAGGGAACCACTGTCCTGACCAGGGCCAAATTGGACAATGGAACCGTGAGCGTCTCAGCTCAGGTGTTTATATTTGATACAAATCTCCTCAGGTAGTCTACCGATAGCATATGCAGATCATTACCAATTAACATCCCCCACATAAATCTAACACTTGAAAACAACACAAAATGCCAAGACCTAGGGTATCCCCTCACCCAACTGCATAAAACAATTTCAAACATAACTAAAAATAAACTTCCACAACAGCCGACCTCTAAGAGGCTGATGTGACTTCTTAGAAAACCTGATACAGGAAAGTTGGTCAACCTTAGAGCTCTGACTACCCAGCAGTGGCAAGTGAATACAAGTGAATACATTTAGCTTCTTACATGTCTTAAGCTTCTTTTCTAACCTGACTCTGTGTGTGTGTGTGTGTGTGTGTGTGTGTGTGTATGTACATGTACCTGTGTGTGCAAGTGGGTATATGCACATGTGTGTGAAGGCTAGAAGTTGACACCAATCTCTTCCTCAATCATTTATCCACCTTATCTTTTGAGGCAGGGTCTCTCATTGAACCTGAAGCTTCTCAGTTGACTTGCTGGTTGGCCAGTGATCCCCTCAGATCCCCTGTGTCTGCCCCTCCAGGGTTACGATTAAAGGTGTGCTGCCATAATCAGCTTTTCACATAGGTATTGTGGACCCAAAGTCAGGTTTTCCTGCTTGTGTGAAAAATGCTTTGCTGACTGAGGTAACTTCTTAGTCTCTGAATTTTTAAATAGATCCTTGATTTGTTTTAATCAGGCATGAAGATACACATATGGCTGTTGCAAAGGAAAACTTACACAGGAGAAAGTTTACCAAAGCCTCCCAAGTACCTCCTCAGTTGCTTCATCAGCTATCCCTGGGATAGGTCAGGGGTAAAGGACAAGAGGCAGGAAGTGAAGGACATTAATTAGTGTCCGGGAAGATGGTGGGTGGGGGAGTATACACTTTACTTTCACTTTTTGTCCCTAAGAGAACACAGTGCTTCAGGAGGGATTTCAGAAGCATCTCAATAAAAATAAACATTCTCAGCTCCAGCTCTTCTTCTGTAGAACTGGAGAAATCATTTTGCCTTTTTTCTGAGCATTAAAAGGTCTATGCATGTACATTCTCTAGCATAGGTTCTGACACAAGTAGGTATTCTGTAATTTTTTTTTAATTTCAAATAATTCATTTTTCAAGACAGTCTGTCTCCTTTCTTTTTCTTGGGAGGAATCCAAAATAGAAACAAGTATTGTGGCCGCCATAGCAACCTTATAGAGTGTTCCCAGCCAGAAGCATGGATGTTCTCATACCGCCATCAACTTCACTAATGAAATTTCCTTTCTTTTCCTTTCTGTCCTTGCATTTTGGCTCCCACTGAAGCTTTCAGAATTTAAGCTGTGCTTGCCATATGATGGAGGGGTTAAAAGGCTATAGGGTCAGGTCACTGCAGGGCCATGAAGCAATATTGATCTAGACAAACTGGAAATTGGCCTTATAATATGTTAATTGAGACAGAGGGCTATAATTGAGGAAACAACTTTATTTGTACGGGAGTATTAACATTATTAGGTCATTATTAGAACAGGAATGCACAGTCAACTGTACAAATCTCAACAAAGTAGATATGTACAGAACTGAAGTAAGAGGTTGAAACACTCATTACTGCATGCAACTCACTCTATTCTCTAGAGTGGCCCAAATCATCTTTCTGAAGGTTGTGGTGGTTTGAATAAGAATGGCTCCCATAGACTTGTGAAGTGGAATACTTGGTCTCCAATTGGGGGAATTTTTGGGGAAGAGTTGGAAGGTGTGGCCTTGTTGGAAAACGTATGTCACTAGGTGTGGTTTGAGGTTTTACAAGGCTCTCATCATTTTAAGTTCACATTCTGCATCAAGATGTGAGCTCTTAGCCACTCCTGCCCGCACTCTGTTGCTCTGCTCACACGGACTCTAATTCTCTGAAACCATAAGCCTAATTAAATGCATTGTATTATAAACTGTCTAGGTTATGGTGTTCTGTTACAGCAATAGGAAAGTAACTAAGACAGGGATGTATCCAGAACTTCTGCTATAGATTTACACACACACACACACACACACACACACACACACAAACACACACAGGCAGGCAGAGAGCATGCCATATATGTTTGTTAGTTTTCTGCCAATTTGACAAAAGCTACGCTCATCTTTGAGGAGGGAACCTCAACTGAGAAAATGTTTCCATTAGATGGACCTCTGGGTAAGTCTGTAGGGGCATTTTCTTGATGAATGACTGATGTAGGAGGGCCCTGCCCACTGCAGGTGGTGTTATTCTGGGCAGGTGGTCCTGCATGTATAAGAGAGCAGGCTTAGGAAACTGCAGAGAGCAAGCCAGTAAGCAGCATTCTTTATGTCCTCTCCATCAGTTTCTGCCTTCTGGTTCCTGCCTTGAGTTCCTGCTCTTATTTTTCTCCATGATGGACTGTGATCTAGAAATGTATGCCAAGTAAAAACCCTTTTCTTCCCAAGTTACTTTGGGTTGGAATGTTTTATCACAGCAATAGAAAACACACTAGAACCTCATGACATACATCAGAGGACAACTTGCAGGAGTTGGTTCTCTCCTCATCACCGAGACTAGTCTTTCTTATTACGCTATGCTGCATATTCTGAGTTAGCTGTCCTCGGGGCTTCTGAGAGATTCTCTTGTCTCTGCCTCCCATCTCCCTGCATGAGTACTTTGATTATAAATGCATATTACCCCTCAGGGTTTTAAACATGGAAATGTCTTTACCCACTGAGCCATCTCTTTGGTTCCATACCTAAGCATTTTTAAATGTTAACTTTTTATTCCATGGTAGAGACCTATCATTAAGAGTTTAATTACTTTCTTCTTTAATTAATATTATGCTATTCATAAATGTTCTACATCACAAAAAATGGTTTAAAGGACATGTACATTTTTTGTGCAATTACGTGTTTCCTTCTAGAATGCTGCTAGCTTTAAGTTCTTATAGTTTCCATAACAAAATATCATAGAGTATGTGGTTTAACATAGCAGTTAATTTCCTGACATTTCCAAAGCCAAAAAGTCCATAAATGTGCTAGTTGAGTTTAGTTTCCAATAAGGCCTCTCTCTTTGGCTTGGAGAAGACTACCTGTGATGGTTAGTATTGATTTCCAACTTAGCAGAATCTAGAATAAAAGAGAAGGACCTCTTGGCATGCCTATAGGTGATTATCAAGATTGTATTAATTGATATGGGAAGGCTCATTTTGCTGAATAGCTTTATGTCAACTCGACACAAGCTAAAGTCATCTGAAAGGAGGGAACCTCAATTAAGAAAATGCCTTCATAGATGGGGCTGTAGGCAGGTCTGTAGGGCATTTCCTTTATTAGTGATTGGTGATTGATGGGTGAGGGCCCAGCCCATTGTGGTTGGTGCCAACCATGGGCTGGTGGTCCTGGGTTCTATAAGAAAACTGCTTCTGCAAGCTATGAGAAGCAACTCAGTCAGCTACACCTCTCCATGGCCTCTGCTTTAGCTCCTGCCTCCAGGTTCCTCCCCTGTTTGAGATCCTGTCCTGACTTCCTTCAATGATGAACAGTAATATGGAAACTTAAGTCAATAAACCCTTTCCTCCCCAACTTGCTTTTGGTCATGGTGTTTCATGGCAGCATGAAACCTTAACCAGGACACCTTATTTATTTATTTATTTATTATTTATTTATCTATCTATCTATCTATGGATGAGACCATTACCTGAACAGAGAATCCTAGATCGGAACTGAGCACTAGCACAGCATTCATGACTTTCTGTTTTCTGACTGTGGCAGTGCTATGATCTGCTCCTTCAGGCTTCTGCTGCCTTGACTTCTCTGCCTTGATATTATTCAGCTTGAATTATGCACTAAAGTAAATCCTTTCTCCCTTTCTCCCTATGTTGATTTTGTCAGAGTATTTTATCCTATTGGTGGGAAAAGAAACTAAACTAAGAAACTACTTAGTATCCAGATGTGCAAAGGTTTTAAGGTACTGGGGTGAGGACAGTGAAGTTCAGGAGTGTGCGGTTCATTTCATAGCGATGTTCCAGTTGCTACAGGAGATGAAGAAGTTGCTCTAGACTCAGTATCTTCAAGGGATCATTTACAGGAGTTTTCCCGAGGATTGGGGGCTGAGGTTGAAACCATCTGATAACTCCAGTGCTAGACATTTTCCATGTGATCTTGTAGAATCTTCCCACTCCTTGGCAAGACGCAGAATCTATTTTCTCCTCTCATGAAGCTTGCCAGGACTTTCATAACACCCCTACAGAACAGAGTATGTCCAAAGTGGCATTGTGTAACTTTTAAGGCTATCTCAGAAAAGTCAAAGGTTTGATTGTTAAATGACCCTCACAGGCTCAGCTGCTGGAATACATTTTTCCCATCTGGTAGCTCTATTTTGAGAGGTTGCAGAACCTTTTGGACATTGGATAAGTTACGAGAATAAATCACTTCTCTATTTCCCTCCCAAGTTCATTCCTGCTTCTTATCTGCTGTCACAACGTGACTACTTATACAAACAGCTCCAGCCATTAAAGAAGGAGCCACTCCATATAGTTCATCTTCCTGACTTCAATGTACTGTACCCTTTAACCTCAGTCTTAAGAAGCCTCTCCTTTAAGTAGCTTCTGTGTGATAGTCTGTCATAGTGATGAGAAAAGTAACGAATAGGGGCACTATGAGCTGAATCTTTCTCTCTTTTCCCCCAGGTACAACTCTCCCTGAAACCTAGTCACCACATTACAAAGAAATCAAGAGGGAGAAAAGCTGAGGCTCTCCACCAAGAGCCAGCATCATCTACTGACCTGAGTGAAGAGTCTTTCAGACTGCCCCAGTAGTCTTTTTAAAAAGCATCTTTTTTGCTCTCTGTTTTGGTAGGGATTTATGTAATGTGCTAAAGAAATGAGTGCATAGTCCGCCAGCCACCTTGCCCTGGAAGCCAGTGCAATTCTCTTTGTGTAATAGCTATAAATGTGTTCCAGGAAACATTCCCACATAACCTCATTGCTTTCAACATTCAGGTAGAAAGAGAAAATACTTTCAGCATCTGCGTAAATTTGACAGGCAGAGATGGGATTGGGTTCAGTTTGTTTGATACAGGTGTAAGCAATGAAGGGATGCTTTCAACAGATAGCAAAAACACTATGGAAAAATTTTTGCAAACTTACAGGGTCATGTTGTTTCCCATTGGCTACTGTAATGAATCATTACAAACTTGCTGCCTTTAAATGACAGAAAGGCATTCTTACCTAGTGCAGAGATCCAGAAATCTAAAATCAGTATCCCTGGGCTAATAGCAAGATGTTGGCAGGGTCTTGCTTCCTTCAGAGGACCCAGAGGAGAGTCTATTCCTCACTTCCTCCTGCCTCTGGTGTCTGATGATCACTATATCAATCAAGTCCTTCGAGACTTGTTGCTTTCTGATTTCTGTTTGTGCTTAATTTCCCTCTCCTTGTGATTATTCATTGTGTGAATATCTATATCTATTTCTGGATAGCCCACCTTTTTCAATATCTGTTTCTTAATCACACCTGCAGAGTTTTGCCACATAAGGCAATATTTTCAGTTTTTATCAGTTAGAAGTTCAAGTTTGAATTGGTCACGATTGAGTCTACTCTACTTGACACTGGTTTCTAGTGAGTCACATTTATTTACAGGCAAAACACACAGACCTCGTTCCATCATCTCTAAAAGTCTCAACCAAATGCAGTGTCAATCCAAAGCCCAATGGTCCTACTTAGTGTCAGCTCAAACCCTCCAAATCTGCCTATCTCCATCATATAAATCAGACACGGGAGAGTCTCTTGAGTGCGATCTAGCCTGGGACCCAGTCGGTGCCTCTTTGCTGGCCTGTGGGGTCTACAGAATATGTGGTGCAACAAGAATAGGCTAACAGTTATAGAGGTCCACACTGCAAAGAAGAGGAGCTGGGAAAAGTTGAAAGGGAGTTACTGACTCTAAATAATTGAAGTATCCACCACGGGAAATTCCACTAGGTTTTAAGGCCTAGAAAGAGTCCCCAGGCTCAAGACCCTGCCTTCTGGTCCCGGGCCTAATTCTTTTCTTTGACCTTTTCTGGAGCAGATATTGAAAACCCATGATCTGCATCATCTCCTGTGAAGCATCCATGGATTATGAGTTGAAATTCATGTTTAACAGACTAATTCAATTCATAGTCTCTAGGATGCCCTCTTATCCCTATAAAATTGCAGAGATGTCAAGCTCATCATTCATCCATCCATCCATCCCTCCATTCCTCCATCCGTCCATCTACCCATCCATCAAGAGATTTGTGTCCAGTAAGTTCTACGTGCCTTAGGTCCTGTACCATTTGGTGCAAACTGCAACAAGGTGTAGATGATGGGTGGGAATACACAATGAAATACATTTATGACAAAAACAACTTAGGGGAGAAATGGTTTACTTGGCTCACTGTATGTTGTATTTAAGTCAAGAACCAGAGAGGAAGGGATCCTGTTACAAACTCCAGCATCCCAGCTAGCAAAGGGTGTCGATTATATTTGATGAGTCTTTCCATCTCAATTAACCTAATCAAGATAATATCCCAGAGGATGTCCAAAGCCTGATATCTCATGTAACTCTAGATCCTATCACGTTCACAATTATCCCTAATCATCAAATACCATAAACAAAATATAGAGTTTCAAATAAATTTGGTATTTATAATATTGATAAATGTTATGAAAGAAAAGAGGGAGATATGATAAAGTATTACAGGAAATATTCTTTTAGACTGAGGACTATGTCAAAGCTTATCAGAAAAGAGAACAATTAGCTTGAGATCTGAGAGATAAGAAATAGCCTTCTACATTGAAATAAGAGAACAGTTTTACAATCCAAAATCATAGCAAGTTAAAATTACCTTGAAGTGCTACAAGAATAGACAGAGGTCTGTATTATTGGATATTGAAAAATGACACAGGAAGTGCTTAAATGAAGTGAGATGGGGAAGCCAGGAAAAAATCATGAGACAGAGTAAGTAAGAAATTTATATTTTATTCTAATTTAAGTTGGAAGCCACTGGACCTTTTGAAAAAAAAAAAAAAAACAATGATACCATCAATTGATGTTTTAGAGACATCTTTCTGCTCGCTCTTCAGAGGAAGAGCAGATGGGGGAAGATGGACCGCGAGTGACTTGCATCACTCGTCAATGGCTTAGCCATGGTAATTATATCACAAGAAGAAAGAAATGGAAAAGTCTACAATTTCTTAGGTGGAATCATTGGGGCTTGCTGAGAAGCCAGATTTGGGGGTGGAGAAGACTAGAACAAAAGTGGAACCTAATTTTCAAGTGTAGGCTCTGGTTTTGAGTAGCCGGAGGGATGGCATTGCTGTTGGATGTGACTGTGAGCTCATCTGGGGAGCTCTGAGATGAGACGCCTGGGAATTTGAAGGGGGTAAGAATCATAGGGTCTGCTCATGTCTTATATTTTAAATGTTTATTAGAAGATTAAGTTGGATAAGTTAATCAACAGGCTGGAGCTAGTAATGTAAAAATTTGAGCTAACATTTAAAGGGAGCAAGTCATGAGATTAGAAGACCCAGGTCATGGGAAGAGTGAGGACAATGTTCTCCAGACAATGCACAGGGCACATGGACGCTTGGAGGACAAGGAAAGGGGAGAAGACATGGAGGCGAGGAAGACTATACCATGTAGTGTGGTGAAATGGGATTTTAAAAAAGTAAATTCTCACAACTAAAATTAAGTTTGTATTATGCCTACAGCTGGTCCCCCTTCCTTCCTTCCTTCCTTCCTTCCTTCCTTCCTTCCTTCCTTCCTTCCTTCCTTCCTTCCTTCCTTTCTTTCTTTCTTTATTTCATTTTGTGTGCATTGTGTTTTACCTGCATGTATATCCATGTGAGGGTGTTGGATCCCCTGGAACTGAAGCTACAGACAGTTGGGAGCTGCCATGTGGGTTCTCTGGAAGAGCAGCCAGTGTTCTTAACCGCGAGCCATCTCTTCAGACCCTGGTCTCAGTTCTTAATTATGGAAAACATAGAGAAAATGTCAAAGGGCATACATATGAGCAAAAGGTTTTCTGTGGAAAGAGAACACATCTGTCCTGGTGGTTTGACTTCTTGGCTACCACCTGTCTGTGTGACTGGGCAAATGACTATAGGCCCCTGAGACCTTCATTTCCCTTGTCTCTAATGTGTCTGAGTGATGCTTTGTGGAGCTGTGAAGCAGCTTCTAGACTTGCCCCCGCCCCTCCTCCCTGTAAGGAGTTGGCAATTACTCCCATACTGTACTAAGCATTCTAAGTTTCTAGGCAGACCCCTTTTATTTTCTTCTTTCTTCCATTCCTCTAACATCTGGGCAGCTTTCCAGTGTCCAAAGAATTCTAAAGCAAAAGAGAGTACTGCATAGGCAGTATCTTTCTTTAAATACAACCTCATGGGCTATTTTGGGTAGTAGGAGCTTTCCTTGAGAATATAAAGCATAGGGGCTCAGAGCTCAGAATCCTAAGTTCTATCATGTGGAAGTTAATTCCCTTTCCACAACTTAGAAGCTCTATTGGCTTGGGCAATTTACCTCACTTTTCTAGGTCTGTTTCTTCACTTGTACAATGAGGTAATAGTACCTATTCATTGGGTGGATCTAGGCATTATATAAATTAAAAATTAAAATGGGCAAAGCACAAAGAAGAGCACCATGTGTTCAATACTGGGTAAGCACTCAGCAATTGAGCTGCTGTCTGCATGCAGGATTCTAAACAGATGGCTGGATGGCCTCCCTTCCGGGCCATGATGCCAGGGACTTCTGCCTTAAAATGGTGGGTGGGATGATTTTTGGGGTCCCTTCTGGCTCTCACACTTTGGTATTTGAGACCTAGTGAGACCTGATAGTTTTAAGGATGGGCCATCTTCCAGAATGTACGGGGAACAGTAGCATTCCTCTTCGACTTTCAGGATATTGAGCTAAATTCTGGGAGAGTTATAAAATTAGGTTAAAAAGCCAAAATGATTTCAATTTTAAATAATGTCTGTTAAATGTTTGTAATGTCAAAACTTCAACTGCTTTTCTGGCTCACATTTCCTATGCAGATTTAATTTTTTCTTCCAATATTTTCATCTGTGGTCATAGAAACATGATACAGAGAAAAGACAGGAGTTAAGAGTGGATTTGAAATACACTCTTCAGTCCTTATACAGGGTAGTGGAATGTCTCTTAGCCTCAGTTTCCCCAGTATTGTATAGGGATCAAAAAAACTACCTTGTATCAATAGTATGAGAGACTAAAGAGACTCAGCAAGGTAAAAATGATGTTAATTTTGCTCACCTGCCCTACCGGACTGCTGGCCCCACCCATTTAATCCCATTTCCTACCAGCTTCTAAAATTATCCATGCAAATGGTTCCTCTTGCAAACAGGGAAAGGATATCTCTGGATCGCTGTACGGGTGCTGGTATTAGAGGATATTTATAACCTTCTTGAAACCAGACATCATTTAAATTCATAAAAAGTAGTTGCTACAAGTTCCAGAAATATTACTCATAAATAATGCTTTTCCAAGACCCCTGATGCTGAGTCAGGTAAACCTGAGCCCTCTGTTTAACAGGCTCCCCCATCACTCCCGTTACGCCAATGGGGAAATTAGCTAGTGCCAAGATATTTTTAACTGGCATGAACAAACACATCTTCATTTGCATACAGCAAGATGTAACCTTAGCAACAGTGTATATTTTTGGACACCCTTTCATTTAATGCAAATGAAGCCCACGGATGCACCCGGAATCTGGTGACAGAATTCAACGTGACCAGTGCACGTGCTGGGAGGGCCTCTAAGTCAGCAGCCAGCTCTGGCAGCCTGATTACCTGTCACTCGTACGGATCAGCGTGGCCCCAAATGAAATAATTTTAAAACACTGGTTGTTCGTGTTTACTTTCCAGTCACATTTGACTGTCACTCCTTATAAGGAGTCATGAGTGGCCTGAAGTGCGGGAGGAACTGTAGACTGCGTGTGTAAAGAATTATACTTTCATGGTGTGAGAAGGAATTGAAAGTATGCTCCTTCTACACCGTGACTCAAGGGTGGTTCCCTGCCATCTCTGAGCCAGTGTGTTCTAGAAAATCAGGGCAGCCGTTAACGTCATTAAATTTTCTTGCTTGTGAAGTTGTGTTAAATAAAACCCTTTAAGGTGCTTTACGTCTTTCGCTCGTTATTCCTTCCATACATGTTACATATCTATGGGTTGCAACATGACGCCCTGATAGATATTAAATCGGTGGGATTAAAACGAGATAACTCACAAAGGATCCCTTTGGTTACTTACCTTTTGTCACAAAGGCAGTGCAAATGAACTACTAGGATGTTTAGAGAGAGGTGAGAAGGGCATCATCGGTTTGAGGACGTCTTACAAGTTTGCTCCTTTTTTGTATCTGCCAAAATGACTACATACACAACATTGATGGTTTGTGAGCGTGCGCGCGTGCGCGCGCGCGCGCGCGTGTGTGTGTGTGTGTGTGTGTGTGTGTGTGTGTGTGTGTTCATCTGTTTGTGGGTGAGCATGCGCATACAAGGTATGTGTTTAGAGGCTAGAAGCCAATATTTGATGTCTTCTTTTATCACTCCCCACTTTATTTTTTTGGGGACAGGATCTCTTGTTGCACCCAGAGCTCTTGGATTTGTCCAGGCTGGCTGGCTAACGAGGTCCTCTGTGTTCTACCCATCTCCACCTCCTTCATGTGCCAGGGTTACAGGACCAAATCACCATATTTGACTTTACCTAGGTACTGGGAGTCCAAGCTCAGGTCTTCATGCTTAGATAGCCAGCATGGGAGTTCTGAAGTTCAGAGTTTTGTGAAGTATAATAAGAATGATTCTATGGTTTCGATGAGTGTCTTCTAGGAGTCCATATGTTAAAGGATTGGTCCCCCAGGCTGACACTATTAGGAAATACTGAAATCTTTAGGAAGTGGGGTCTAGCAGAAGTCTGTAGGGCAATGGGCACCTGCACTTAATGGGGACTCTGGCCTCTGCATCACTCACTTTTGCATCCTCTCTCTGGAGTCCCGCTGGTTCCCCTTCTGAACATAACTACCATTGCTCTCCAGAATAACTCAGCAAAGACCTAAGGCAATGAGTTCTATCTTGGACTGGAGCACCTCAAACTGTAAGCAAAAAAAAAAAAAAAAACAAAAAAAAAAACCTTTACTTTTTGTAAGTTACTATCTCAGGTACTTCATTATCACGAGAAGTTGCCTAACAAAAGATTCAGAACTTCTCACTCATTGTTGCTGAGTAACTTTTGGATGGCAGTCATCTCTAAGGATGTGACCTCTGCGAAGATATTCTCTCTCTTCTTTTTGTGACAGGATTTTATGAAGCTCAGGCTAGCCTTGAACTCCTGATACCCGCCCCCCCCCCCCGCCTCCAAGTGTTGGGGTTACAGACTTGTGTTCAAAATTATGTCTATCGTGAGATAATTATCTTTTAAAATGTACAAAGAAAGAACCCAGTGAAAGGACCTGATTTGGGTTTTGAGTTCAGAGGGAACATGGAGTTCTTTGCTGACAATACTTCTGGCAGCTGGGCTATGAGTGACTCATCCCTGCATGGGAAATCTGGGTGACATGCAGCAGAACTACACGTTATGTTTGTGAAATGGACTTTCCTCTACAGAATGCTTCCCTCTTTTAACAATCAACTGTCACCTTTGGTTCTCGTGGTCCAGCAGCCCTAGATCCTAGCCCACTGCCGCCCTCCTTGCCCTGCTTTCTATTTTGGCTGTGCTGTCCACACCAGCATAGGACTTTTGTGAGTTTGTGCTTACACATTCAACTATGCACACATATGTAGGCATGTGTTTGTGCATATGGGGGCACAGACCTGCTTTCTTTGTATGTTCAACATCTCTCTCAAGGATTAGTGCTCTGTTGATTTCTCAGGTCGTGAGGTCATTTCCCCAGCTTCCCTGCTTCCTCTGTGCGTAGCTGTGATTCTGAGAACATGTGAGCCCCGGATCTGCTCTGTTTCTGTGGTCTGTTGCATATATGGGCTCCAAATTTGACCTTGGGTGCCTGCCCAGCACTCCAGAGAAATAGAGCCCCACCCAGTGGGAGCATAACTCCAGGCTTAGCAGGGTCAGGACCAGAGCGAGGGCCCCACAGAGGAAGACTGCTCTGGCATTCAGGGATTCTGAGGTCAGATGCTAAAGCCAAGGCCTATTCTGGAACACTGGCTCCATTCTCCACTGAGGGGTCAATGGCCAAGCTATGGTGAGGTTAGTAGGGTACTCCCTGAGCCCCTGATTTCAGAATCTATGGGACTTGATGAACTAGCCCAGGGAGTATGACACCCCCTCCCTATGGAGTTCTGCTGGACAGACTTCTCCTACATTGCAGAGGTCACACAGAGGGCCTGGTGTGGAAGATCTTCCCCCAAAGAGTTCATCTTGCCTGCATAGCATGTTTTTGAGCAGAAAGTTAGGGCTCCAGGTTGAAGTTAGCCTGAAAATCTGTGAAATCTAGCTCCTCTCTAAGTCTACCTTCCACAATGATTGACCACAGGGTAGAAAAGACTGCTCTGCAGGCAACAGGAGACCAGGAGTTGTGCAAACTTGGAGTCTCCAGAAAAATGGTGTGGCTCCTATTGTTCCAAATTCCTTACTAGTTCTTGCCTCCTATGTCTTAAAAATATTTATTTATTTGTGTGTGTGCGTGTGTGTGTGTGCGCGCGCCTGTGAACACGTACTTGTGCCTGTGTGTATGTACGTGTACCACTCACAGATAGTACCAATGGAGAACAAAAGAGGGCAGCAAGTCCCCTAGAACTGGAGTTACAGGCGGTTGTGAACCACTATGTGAGTACTGGGAACCGAACCCTGGTCTTCTGCAAGAGCAGTGCTATAGTCAGTGGCAGAGCATCTCTCCAGCTCCACTCCAAGGTTTTGCTGTAAGACTTCTGATAGTTGATATCAGAGCTCATCTTATCAGATGGCAGTGTTTTCCAAGGACGGCTCAGACAAAGAATGTCACTTTAGGTCCATAGGAGGGCCACACTGAAGGGGTCTTCCTTCTTGGGAGCTGCATTCCCAACAACGAGTTGCAGAGCAGTGAAGAGGTGTGAGAGATAAAGATGGAGAACACTGTGGAGTGGGTCAGAACTAGAGGCTGCAAGCAGGGTCAAGATCAGCACTCTGGAGTTGAATAGTTTTTTGGCTCCATCTCAGCCTGGCTGGTAAAGAACCTTCAAAGGTCAAACGGAGAGAGCAATGACATATACTTTAGACAGCTCATCATAGTCCTGACATTGACCATGAGCCACTATTGTATGTTCCTTTGTGCTTGCAGTGATGCTTAGAAATGGGCACAGCCCAGGGCTCCTTAAGAGGAAGATGGCTCAGAACTACAGCTTAGATGCCTGTTTGCAAAGTGCTTCTGCATTCTTGGAGCGGAACAAAGCTTTCCAGAGCAGTGGGCATCTGAGATAGGGCTCAGGTCGAGGGATAGGAGTCCTATAAATAGGCTCCCCCATTTTCCCCCAGGCTTGTCAGGGACTACTCCAGAGGAGTGCAGCTCCCTCTAATGTTATGGTCTCCTGAGGATTAAGTTGTAATCTGTAGTCCTTGGCAGTGAATAGATCAATATTAGTGAGGGCAGTTCAGAAACAAAAACAGGGAAAAGCAAAGCGACTTTGAAAGCTTCAAAGGAGAAGAGGATGAACAAGATGAAGAATTTACATAAAGAACAACTCAATGATGTTGTGTTCTTCGACCCTAAAAGATTATTTTGCCTCATTGAGCTCATTGTCTTTTTATTCTTCTCCCCCCACCCCAATCAGAACATCATAGGGCAGCATGGGAGGAGGAGGCAGTCAGAACTTGATTCCTCGACAGAAACTCATACTTGCCTTTCAAAAAGAAAACTGCTAGGGTGGTTTCGTTAGAGGGAATGTACTGGGCTGGGGCCTTTGGCTTGTTCATTTTTCAGGAACTCAGAACTCACTGTATGTCCTTGGGCAAGCCACATGCCTTCTCTGGGTCTCCCTTTGTAAAATCAGAAACTGATATGTGACTTTAAATTGTGACCTTCTATAGATCTATTTTTAACAACAAAAAGAAACCCACACACTTCCACATTGTCATCTTGCCATAATGACATGTGTAGCTATGCAGACTTCCCAGAATCAGAAAGAAATAGCATTTGTGAAGTGTCAGCTCATCACAAATGACTGGCAACTAGGAGCTTCCAAGCCCATCCCCAAAAGTAGCTCAGTGATGTGGGGCCAGGCCAGGCTGAGCAGCTCTGCTACTGTCTGCCTTCTTGATGGTTGTGCCTAGTATTCTAGGGTACAGAAATAGATTCCGTCTGTCACGAGACAAGTGCATTCCTGGGAGGGAGGAGTGTGTGTGTGTGTGCGCATGTACATATAGATGCCTGTATGTGTGAGTGTATGCTTATGTGTGAGTGTGTATGCATGTGTGTGTGTGTGTGTGTGTGTGTGTGTGTGTGTGTATAACTTTCTGTCAAAGATGCCAATTTCTTAAGCAGTGGATAAGGACCCTGGAAAGCTGTCAGTACATAATTAAGTCCCTTGGTCACTTATCATAGCTTCTCTATGTCCTCAGCTCAAGGCAGTGCCCGGAATATTCAGCATACACTCTACTAAATGTTGTCATGGGGCCATTGGAGAGGCTGATGGGGCTTTGGGTATGAAACTCTCGCATGGAGAGAGATATTTCTAGGCTGTTGGGATATGCTAACCAGCTTATTTGAATCCCAGATTTGGGTTCCTAGGAGCTGTATAAACGTAGACGCTCTGAGCTCATGCTATGTTTAGCTCTGATGCCACTTACTCTGAGATTGCCTTTTCTGCTGTCCACTTAATTGAGTAATACCCTACTCAGAGGCTCAGAGGTGATGCCATTTGGGTGGCATTATCTGCTCAGTTTGCCACCTGCTGCCCTAATCTGTTGTCACTACTGCAGGTCTAAACAACTTCAGATACTTTTTAGGAGGCAGATTCAGGGGAGGAACTGGGTTCAACCCATCATCTCTCCCAAATAATATATGATCTTGGGTGCATATCGGTGTCATCTGTAACTGGGGATCACAAAAAAAAAGCCTCCTACATTTTTCTTATGGGTCTAGTGGATTCTCTTAGCATCTTAAATGATACTGCACATCAAATTGTTTTAACAGTGATCTATGCTCAGAGCCTATTGTTCTGTCATGGTATCCCACCATACCCCTACAGCTTAGTGATAAGAATTGTATCCAAATGACAATTACCAGACAAAAGGCTAGAATGTGGGGTGTAAGAAATTGAAAACATGAGGGGTCAGAGAGATGAGAGTTGTTTGCAAGTGTTTCTCAAAAAAAAAAAAAAAAAAAAAAAAAAAGATCTTGATCTATGATCTATGGTCCCCAATCCCTAATCCCTAGTTTGTTCTCTTTTGAGTGCCGCTCATTCTAAAGGAGCCTTAATTTTCTTGCATGCTGTTATGCAGGTGAGTGATAGGTCCAGAGGCCAGAGAAGCCTGCTTCCTCTCCTCTCAGAACTTTCAGTTCTATAGGCCCATGGATGTGGGTACTGGACTCCTCTTGGAGCTGCTCCAAAGTCATTCACACCACTGGACACTCTGGGATGTTTCACAGAACCATCACCTTCAACACATATACGTCCCATCATCCTCTTCTCCCTTGATCATCAAGCAGGCTAGGTCACAGCAGCTCACAGCTAGCTTCCTCCCTTCATTCACCCAAGCCCCTTTTCCTTAATTGATGAGATCTGGCACGGCACATCAGACTCACAGCAGGAGCTGTGGAAGTTACACGTGAGCTAGTGTGTTTATCTTAGGAGTCTCGTGTTTATCTTAGAAATCTCCTTAATCAGTAAATCAGTACGTGTCATGTAAACTTTTCCTGGGGAGACGAATCAGCATCTCTTAACTCCACAAGACTAACAACACACCAGAGAAGTAATCCCACCCAAGTATAGTTTAATTCAAGTTACTCTCAGGAGCCTGGACAACTTATGAATGGCTCTGTCACTGGAAAAAAAAATTGCTCTCTCCTGGAGCAAGGCTATCTGTCTGTACACCCTCTGAGAAGAGGGCAAGGCCTCATAAATACCCCTCTCGAAGGCAGTCACTGAGAGTTCAAGAGGGCAAACACCTGTTAAGTCATGCCCAGAGAACAGCATTTCTCAACACTCCTTCCAGGCTTAACCATCTTAGCTGGCTGCTTGCTGAGGCTAGGAATGGAAGGAAGGGCATAATTTTATACAGTCCATGCCAGCAACAAGCATCCAGAACAATTAGCTAGGTCCTCTCTTGAGAAAACTGAAGTTCAGAGAAGACTAGTGACAGACGCAACTGGGATCAGAAACAAGCGGCCTAGCCCCAGGTAGTGTGCTTTCCTAATGAACCAAGATTCTTGAGATCTGTAAGACGGTCAAGAGAAAAACTGGCATGGGAGACACAGAGAGCTAAAGAGGTTCTTGTTCTGCCCGGGGTAGGATGTTGTTCAGCAACTGGCCATGAGTCAGCAGGGAGGCAGCATTTTCTCCCTGGGAAACATGTGTAATTCTGCAATTAGAGGTTCCAGTAAAAATGGGTGGGCCCCCACTTGGAAATATAAATCGCTATCAATAGCAAAGTCAAACAGCTGTATTTCTACAAGCCAGAGTTCAGCAGTTTCACGCCTCTTGTATGATCATCTTAGAATCGGCCCCTGATTTTGTTCACAAACTCCTAGTTGGGATTCCTTTCTCCCTGCCCCCTTGCTCTCTTGTTTATGATTTATGTATTTTTATCCATGAATATATTAGTTCCTGGGTGAGTTTATGTATACCACATGCATGCAGAAGCCTGTAGATATTAGAAGAGAGCACTGGATCCCCTGGAACTGGAGTTACAGATGTTTGTAAGCTGCCATCTGGGTGCTGGGAACCACTAAGTTATCCTTAAAGAAACAACTTATCTGCTGAAATGGAAGCCCAAAGAATGGGAAAAAATGCTTGCCAGTTATACATCTGGCTGGATTAAGATCAAGAATACATAAATAACTCAAAAAACCCCCTCAAGGTTGGGGGTGGTGGGGGGGGAGGATTCATTCAAGGAATGAGCTTGGGATCTGAACAAGGAGTTCTCAAAGGAAGAAATAAAAATGGCTAAGAAATAATTTTAAAAAAATGTCATCATTCCTAGCAATTAGGAAGATGCGAATCAAAACAACTTTGGGATTTGATCTTACTCCAGTCAGAATGGGAAAACTCAACAAAACCCTGACACAATGCTGGGGAGGATCTGGGAGAAGGAACTTTCACTCACTGTTCATGGGGTTGCAGACTGGTAGAGCCACTCTGGAATCAGTTTTCCGTACTCTCACAAAGCTAAAAATAAATCTACCGTATGAACCAACTGTACCACTCCTTGGCATATGCCCAGAGGACTTGACAGATACTCCACAGATACTTGCTCAACCATTTTTATTCCTGCTCTATTCACAATAAAAAATTTGAACAACCTAAATGTACTTCAACTGATGGATGCATATAAGGCTATATATAAATATACATACATAGTTTAAAGAAAACATCCCATCTGGGCTAACTGTATACTGTCTAACAAAAACTTTAACACTAGGCATAAGAAGCCCCCTTTTGAGTTGTTGTCATGGCTCCGCAAGAGACTCCTAATATTTACAAGCTTTTGTTAGTTCCCTTGGTTGTCTCTTAGAGATAGAAAATAAATTCTCTATTGCTGAAGATACCATGCACTTCAGACACAGGAAACACAGGACCTGAGCTGGGCCTGGCCGGAAAGCTTCCTCCATGAGGACTAGCTTTCATGGTACCAGAAGGCACCATGCAAGCTGCCTAGGGAGAAAAGCAATCAATAGTCCTACCCAGCTGTGATGCCTACAAACTGTAACAATGACCAACATGACACAATATCCCTAAGGGTGCACTAGTGGTATGAATAGCATGGTGGTAACCAACAGCTCACTAATTGGACCTACGCCTTGATAAACAAGAGGAAAACAATGTCTGGTAATGGAAACCTAGCCAACTACCCAGGGACAGTGAAGTCATGGATCTTGGAGGTGAACTTACAACAACCACTTTACTAAACCAGCATAATTTCTAGCTACATTCTAAATACTTACCTTTATACCAACAGATAAGTAAGTATAGTTCTCACTCTTCAATGAAGAAACTTCTTTTTGCAACAGATGGGGATCATTACAAAAACCCACAACTGACCAAAATGCAGAGTATAGATTGTCTCATTTCCAGTCCCAATTGATACACATACAACACAGTTCCTGTAGCTAAGGTAGAGGAATCATTGTGAAAGAGTGACAGAAAGATTGTAAGAGCCAGAGGAGCAGGAAGTTTGCTGTATTATTGTATCTACTAGAAGTTCCAGAGAGGCTACATCTATAAAGTCTCATCATCATGGCTGGCTAAATAAGACATGATAACACGGAAGAGGGAGAACTTGTAGGCCCTCAGCCCTAGACAAAGAACTGAGCACAACAGGAAAATATTGAGAGCTGGAGAAATGGTTTTTAGGGTTGTTATAGCCTCCCACTTGCTTATCCAGTCCTGAGATCATATACATACAGGTGACATCATACAGACTGAGAAAGTTGTATATACATACTTATGAATATATAGTTACATATGTGTATATGTATACTTATGTATATATGTATGTGTAATATATGTAACAACGGTTAATGAAAAAGAGCCACAAATTTGAAGGAGTAAGAGGTACGGTACATGGGAGGGATGGAGGGAAGAAAGGGAAGGGAAAATGATGTAATCACATGATAATTTCAGAAAGTAAACTATTATTATAAAAAGAACGGTAAGAGCTCTTAGCTGCTGTGCCATCTCTTCAGCCTCTCCTTGTTCTCTTTTGTTCTACAATTCTTCCTTCTTTAAGCCACACCAGAGACATTTATTTAAAAATATGTATATATGTGGGTGTACACATATGTATGCTTTGCTGCATGGTAGGGACACATTCTGTGGAATGTGTTTTCAGGTGATTGTGTCATTGTGTGAAAATCTGAGGGGATGTGTGTGTGTGTGTGGGGTGGATCTGGGGGAGAGGGGAGATGGGTGGGAACTGAGAGCAATGTAGAGAGGAGAGGCTGGGATCTGAATGTGTTGCATGAGAGATAAATAAATAAATAAATATTATCACTTCCTCATTTAAAATATTTTATTGATTTCCTTTCTCCAAAAGGCAGAATTAAAATTCTCGAGTATAGATTGATTAACAAGGTTATCTTATTGTGGGATTTTGGGGAAAGCAGACCTTAAGGTCAATACTTAGGTTCGTGAACTAGCCATTGAGAGGTAAGAAACTAGGCCTTTACCTACAGATGCTCGTTCTTCATTGGTTAGGGCTTGTTTCTGGATGTAATCACGCTCTGCTACATTTGATCTATTCCTGACATAGCCAGATCATTCCTAGATGGAAAGAAGGGTCTCAGATGGAGATGTGTAGGTACGCAAGGGAGGATATTATTGGCCTATATGGGAACCATTCAGCAAAACTGCTGAGAACCCCTCAAGGTTAGCCAGAGGGAAGACATGGCTCAACATGTCTTCAGTGGTCAGGATGCTGTAAAAATCACCTTTTCAATCTTTTGCTTGTACATGTGACCTAGGTGCCACCTGGGCACCATTCTGTGGGTAAGGAAAGCATACATGTGGTCTATGGTACATTACTCATAAGAAACAAGTAATTTTCTCAGAGTAAATTCACTAGACCATGAACTTGGGTGTCTTCTTTATCAACTGAGTGTCCCACATTCATATAACAGACATAGGAAGGAACCAAATAAAAACAACAGCCCCCTCCACACACACTACTTTGTAGCCATAAAAAAACACCGCACTCCGTGTAACTATGGAAGCTAAGACTCTACCCACTTCTGAGGCTTTGAAAGAAACATTCTTTGAAAGTTCTCATGCATCTTAGCACTTTGTGTTATAGAGGAAGAATGCAACGGTCATTTAAAAACTCTGCTTAATAGGGCAGAGCCAAGGACCAGAGCAGGCACATGGGGATTTAACCCTAGTTGCTTATCAGATGAGGTTGAAACCTGTTCCCAAGCAGACAGGCTTTTCTCAGATTCCCATAGCTTGTTCCTGCTGGCCCTTCCCATGTGGGTCCAGCATCTCTCTGTGAAGGCCTGTATAGTTGGGCTCATCCACCCCCACCTTTGTCCCAACACCACACCTTGTAAACAGTTTATTATAATCCTCAAGAAAAAAATTAACCCCTTCTGTACATCACTTTCCTTATCTGTAAATCAAAATGTTGATAGTTCTCTTCAAGGCCCAAGACTGTGAATCCCTTATAATTACCAAGCATTACATTAACAGAATAATTGCACGATTAGCAGGCTATTAAGTAAATTTTTTCTTTTACTTAAAGCATAAGCACATGTGTGAGCTTATATGTATGCATGGGCACATGTACATTTCCATATCCTACAACTCACATATCTGTTTCTGCCCATTTGCCCAAAAATAAATCCTTGATTCAAAGGGCTTACTAAATATCTTCTATGTGTCAGGCCCAGTGGACCACACCTGTAATTTATTATCCCTATCCTAGAGAAATTTATTATCCAGCTAAAGAAGTTGACATATAAATTCTGGAAAAAAAAACCCTCTAAAAATAAATAATTCCGGTCCCTTGGAAAACCAGTAGCAATTTATGCCCTAGGAAGTTCACTATGATTTAGAACAATGCTTTAAGGTCATGAGGCTCTGGCAGAGTCTTAGAGAAAGAAGTATGATATATCTAACAGTAAGAGGAGAGCATATGGAATTACTGCAGTACCTAGCGAGCCACATGGACGAGGGAGAAGAAGGTGACAGATCTCTCTGAAGCAACCCACTGTTGCTGGGGTGGAATTGGAAATCTAGTTGGAAGGGTACTGACTCAGGAGAACTTATGTGCTTACCAGTAAGAGTTATGATCCACTCAATACAAAACTTGGAACATCTGAGTTATTTAGATGCTTGTGTTTGAGGAAGGTCAGTGTGTCCGCTGTATAGAAGAGAGATTGGCTATAGACGGTGGTCCTCAACCTTCCTAACGCTGCGACCCTTTCATACAGTTCCTCATGTTGTGGTGACCTCAACCATAAGATTATTTTCATTGCTACTTCATAACTATAATTTTGCTACTGTTATGAATTGCATGTAAATATCTTATAAAAGATAGCCTTAGGTGACCCCTGTGAAAGGGTCATTCAACCCTCTAAGGGGTCATGACCTACAGGTTGAGAACCGCTGCTATACATGAATGATGGATAGTCTAGTAGTGCTAAGAGGTCCAGAGGTGACTGTCAGGTTCCCATTACTATAATGAAATGCCCCACGCCACTAGATCATGTTTTTTTCAGCTCAGATTGAGTGACCCCTTTGCTCTGGGGCCCTGGTGATGACACTGCATAATGGCTGTGCTTGTACAGAGCAAATGGCTTGTCTCGTGAGCCAGAAAGCAAAGTGAGACAGGAAGGGATGGGTCCCATGATCTTCTTAAAGAGAATGTCCCAACAATCTAAAATAATCTCCTACAATTCCCCAATAGCACCATGCTGGAGACCATTCCTTTAACACTTAACACAAGAATGGTTGGGAGAATTGCTCACATAAAAGCCATAGCAGACGGCAGACAGGAGGATGTTCCAGGAGACCTTCAGGACCACTGTGTTCAAGGCAAATAAAACAAAAAAACAAACAACATGCACGTTCTGTGGAATGTCAATCTCCCCAACAAGAAGGAAGGAAGACATTGAGTGGGGTTGATGTGTGTCTGTGACCTCAGCCCTTGGGAATGTGGAGGGCAAAATAATGAAAGTTTCAGGTGGGACTAGATTACATCATGAGACCCTTTCACTCAGACCCTTCCCCCAACAAAGAGAGTTGATGCATTATGATGAGAGCTTCAAGGTTTGGCTCTTAGCTAGGAAAATGGTGGCGTGAGGACTAGGAGATGAAACTGATCCAACGTGGTAAGACTTGTTGCAGCTATATGAATGGTGTGTATTGTAAATGGTACAGAGGTTTTCTGTGATCAGAGGAAATTGAAGCAGGAAGGACTTCAAGGCAGTCAAAGGTAGGATTTAGCACAACTTGGTTTTAGGCATATTTATTACTTGAAACAGTCTGGGGAGCACACAAAGGCCTTCCCAGAGCATCAATAATGCAGCATGGAAATTTCGTGCCTGTTCCTGAATAATGATACTGTGCTTCAATACATCCATCCAAGAAGCCCTTCCTTTATCCCTATAATTACAAACACAGCCCGTGCTTGGGACCTGGGGAACTGGATGCTTGGGTTTCCAGTGCATGACCACACAGTTTCCACACTGGTTTTTGTAGGTGCTACCCCTGACTTTTGCACAAACATAAAAATTCAGTTACATAAAAATGCAGGAACATATTCATAGATATATTACAATAATTACTTACACAAAATGTCTCTTAAGACAGTTTCATCATCCCAAAACTCCTAAAAGCTTTGGTACTTTTGAACCTGTTCATTTCTGTGATTTCAATGCCAGTGAGAACAGAGGGTACCACATGCCCCCGGGCACCCGTGTCAGAATCTAGGGAAGGGAGAGAGGGGAAGCCTCTAGCTAGGACTAAGGGGCAGGTACTCCATGGGACGGTCTTCTTGCTCCAGCACATTTGGACTCATTTCCTTGACTAAACTGTATTTACTGCCCCTCTAATCCTAAACCTAGCTTCAATCTCTTACCTACTCTTCAACAGGCAGCTGTGGTTTCTCTCATCTGAGAAACTACCCTTTTCTCACAGAGCTGAGGTAATCTCTTCATTATGTTCTCCTGCCTTTTTCTGTCCATCTCTGGCTACCTGTTAGAATGCCTTTATCCATGACTAGCTTGTTAGTGCCTTTGGAGAAGGTGCCAGAAACCCAAAACATGAGTATATAGACATGTTTGGGGGAAAACAGACATGCAGAAGTTAATGTTTCATCTGAGAGGAAAATTGTGAAACAATTACAAAGGCAGAGGGTAGAGAAACCACATGTCATTACTGTAAATGTGACTAAGGCAAATTTGCTCAGTTATTTAAAAGCACAAGGCTACCACAAATGAGTCCTAGGGAGTGTTCAACTCTGACCCTAGGGAGGGTAGGAGGCAGATAAGGAAATATTCTTAACCATAGGGCCAGAGGAATACAGTGTACTTTCAGAGACTGCTTCATAATGATATCCTTCTTACAAACAAATTGCAACAGTAAATTGATTTTCAAGATAATACAAACAATAGCATGTGTATAAGATAGCGTTTTGTGTTCAAGACCCAGATTCTCCACCATTGGAAACCCTAATGTATTCCCTGCCTCTCCCAGGAACAATTTTCTTGGGGCTAAACAGCTGATTGTCCACCAATTTCAAATGGTTTCCCATTACAATGTCCGGATGCGATATTAAAATACACACTCCTCTCTTCAGACGAGGATTTAGGGGAACTTCAACGACTCAGCTGTGTTTCATCTTTTCAAAGTGTTTCTTTTTTTTTTCTTCCTTTGAGACAGCATTTGACATATCCCAGGCTGGCCTCAACCTTGCTATGTAGTTGGAGATAGATGACCTTGAACTTCAGGACCTCCTGCTTTCTATTCTCTGTGCTGGGATGCAGGCATATGCCACCATGCCTGAGTCTATGTAGTTCTGAAGACCAAACATGAGTGCCCAGCAGAGCACTCTACCAGCTGATCTGTGCCCCCAGCCTTAGAATGTTTCTTGTATTCTTTTTCCTTATACAACAGAAAGAATGAACAACAGATACAAAAAAGCAAGTGACGCCTATGAATTTCACGCTTGGTGAAGTCTGCCTGTGCTTCCCATAAGTATCAAGGTAACTTTTCAACAAAACTCAGATTTTTTTTTTTTTTTACCAGACTTGAGAAGCAGGTGCTCTCCCACCACGTTCTTGAGATGTCTAAGGTAGTGGAGGCACTGTTCCCTCCGTGGTTTCTTTAGTTAGAGCTTAAGCTTCTGCATTTAATGCTCTGTTCATTGTCTGGGATTCCTTCTACTCCACCTAACAATGACTCATCAGGCTGCTTCTCTTTCTCAAGGACCATTAGTTGACTCTGAGGACCCATGGCAGAAAACGTTGCAACAACCGACTTGTCTTATCTCATCATAGAGGAGGGCTGTCTCATACTACCTTTCTCATAACTTAACTGGACTATAAACATCAAAGCCTGGATAGTTCTGAGACCATGCATGAGAGGAAAGCATAGCTCAGCCCATTCTCAGTTGCAAGAGAAGTGCATGTGATTCCTGGGAAGAATCGCTGGTGGGAAGGTTACCTACATGCTGAATCATTACCTGCTCCAGGTACGAGGGACCATTCAGCAATACGCTCACTCTTTGCTGAGGACTAGATAGATGTGAACATGGGTTGACGAAATTAGGAATCATAGCGTTTTCAGAGCGGACAGTTGTCATATTCTCTGTGCTGTCATCTCCTAGCGCTTGGTGAAGTAGCTGGTACCACAGACCCCTCAAGAGAGCGGGGTTTATTTTGTTTCTAGAAACCCCCTCTATCAGTCTCTCTCACTCATGTGCTCCATGTATGACAAGGTCCAGTGATCACAGGAGTGTGCTGTCCTCCTATCTGCAGCCCTAAGGTAGAGGAGGCCAGCCTGTATTTTTGCACTCAGGTTTCTCATCTCAATGGAGCTTCTGCGAGTCTGGGGTTCGAATCTCAGCCCTGGCACTGGTTTCTGTGAGTGATCTCAGGCAATTTTCTTGTCTCCTGGCCAACAATTCTCCATCTGACTTTAAACTTCAAAGTTTCAAGATCCTTTACTTGAAAGCAGGAAATACATTTTTAAGTAAAAGGATTTAATATAGCTGTGATGCTTTCCCAACCCCAGAAAAAAAGCTTTGTTGGCTTCTTTTTGCTGAAACGCTGGCAGTTATGTATCTGTGGAGATATTTGTCTCCTTTCTACTGAGGAGATGTTTCTTGTCCCCTCTGGGCTGAAGTTTTGTAGTTCTTCCTCCAGCATGGGCTTGGTGAGGCTATTCAGAATAAAGATTTATGTGTGCTTCACTTCAAACGAATCTCATCCCTGCCACCCACATAAAATATTACATCTTAGGCCATCACCAAGAGGAAATTCCAAAGGCCTGTGAAATGCCTTCCTGCTCATGACACCAGAGCGCAAGCAGGGCTCCAAACAAGCCCGGCGCCTGCCCCCGTTCTAGCCATGTCTCCCCCAGGTCCCCGGTGCACTTGTGCTGCTGATTAATGTAACCACTTGTAGTTTTCCACCCTCAGTCTTGGAGCTGTCCATGAGGCTGACCTCAGGGTGTGCTGGCCATTAGTTCATCTGGGGGCTTCTATTTACCTTCCTAAATTGGAACCTGCCCTCTGAGAAACTATGGCTGTTTTAAGGGCGCTATGGCTATTGTTTTCTTTCCATTGGCTCTCTTAGCATTCATTTTTCTCCTCTTCCCTGCATTTCAGTATTTTGAAAACCCCTTTAAAACTTGAAACTAAGTACATATATTGAATCTGAATACTTTAAGAAAATAAATAATGAAACAAGTATCCATATGCCCATCCTCGGCTCTAGTTTCCAGCTTTTTGGAAATCTCTGCATGTCTTTTCCTAATTCATCCCCTTCTTCCCTCTGATTTCACGAAGGTCACTCAGCCTGTGGTAGAACAGCATATATATATATATGCTATATATATATATATATATATATATATATATATATATATATATATATATATGTGTGTGTGTGTGTGTGTGTGTGTTAGAGGAGCTCTATTTACCTCTTGGCAGCAGTGAACAAAGAGAGGGAGAGATGGACTAGAGTTCTGTACCCTAATGACTTAACTTCATGTAGGTACCACTTTTTAAAGAGCCCATCACTTCCTTATTAATACCACCACAGCTAGGCACCAAGCCTTCAGCACATGGGTGCTTGGGGTAAATGTAGTCATAGGTTCTAGAACCAGGTATTCTATTATGTGATTTTCCTACCTTATCTTCTTTTGGATATATCAATTTTCTTTAACTATAGAAAGAGTCAGATAGGCATCCACATAAATCTATCATATATTCCTATATCATACAAATTTTACTTAAGTTACATAAACATGTTTAAGTTAATAAAACAGTTAATATACTCAACTTTTTCAGCATATTCTCACATTCACTCTAACCTTCCAATTCTTTAATTCTTTTGTGTGTGTAGGGGCAGGGATGGAATCCCAGGGCAGTATGTCCTCATCTTTAAATTACATTCTTAGTATCAACTATCTGTTTCTAAACAATGTGCCAGTGCTGTCCTGGATTTTAATTCTTTTCCACTTATTTAACTGCTTTGCAATAATTTAATGGGGTGGATGTTTTATAGTCTCATGTTTCAAATATTTTCTTTCTTTACTATTCCATCTTTGTTCTCCTACTTTCCCTTAGAACTTGCTATGTTCCTTCCTAAGACTCATTATGGGACTCCAACCCAGCAACTTAAAAAAATGCTAAATGTAAGATACAGAAGCTTTTGTTTTAGTTGCTACTACTGAAAAGTCAGATTCAACCCAATTAAATCCCTTTACAGGCATTCTGGCTTTGCTGTATGTCTCCTTTTAGGAGATTCTCTTTTGTTTCACTGCTTTGGACTTTTTCTGAATGACATCTGGGTGCAGATTTCTTCTTACTTACCACATTTAGGGATAATCTTTGAATCTGAGAGTCAATGCTTCTCATCAGTTATGAAAGAATCATCAGCCAGTGTTTTCTTTCTAAACTGTGTCTACCAGTTTTTTCTTGCTGGGGACACTGATTGTCACACTGACGGTCAGCCATAGCGAGACCTCCTCTTGTTGTTGGCCACTCCTCTGCCTGTTTTGACCATGTGGTCAAAGCTCTGTCAGCTCATCTTATTTCATCAATGTTTGTCATTTTTGTGGTTACATTCTGGCTAGCCTTCTAGTTCACAAATGTTCTTTTCAGTCTTCAATTAGACACATTTTTATCATATACACATTTTCATTTTATTCAACTCCAGAAGTTATCTTTGTTTTTTTTTCTATTGTGCACCTGTTCCACTAGTTTTACTAACATATCTATTCATTAATTAATTCTCTTATTTTTGAAACTTTAACAATAATGATTTCCTATCTTCTGTGCAAATGAGACACACGCACCCTTGCTTGCCCTGACAGTGTATTACCTACGTGGACCCTGATGCTGTCATTTCTCCTGTGAGTTTTGATTATAAACACATGTCCTTCAATTCTTTATCTGAAGAATTCATTGTTGCTTTGGTTGAATATGTATTTGCCCACAGAGGATTTGACCTTAGATTCTCCAAAATAATTAAGTTCTAGGGACAATAACACCTAAAAACTGGAACTATTTATTGATTTATTTCAACTCCTGGAGAAATTTAACTTTGACCACAAACAAGGGCACAGGCTAACAGCTTATTATCATAAGAAAAGTAGGTTTTTAAAATTAATTAGTTATTAATTTATATATTAGTGGACTCAGTATGACTTTCCCTGCATGCTATAGTGTGAACTAATCAAAATCCATTTTCTTTTTCCACTGAAGGGCAGGATTTGTCACTCTGATTTCCAGCCAAAGTGTAGCTCCTCAAAGTAGTTTGGTTTTTGTGGAAATCCTTGACCTGTTAAATTTGCCACACTTACCTTCTTCTATCTGTTTCTTCATCAAAAACCAAGTTCTGAAGGCCCAGCGGTCAGCACACATGTCCTTCGAGAGTTATTTGATTTCATTTTTCTTCTTCTTCTTTTTTAAATTTAAGTTTAATTTGTACAATACATCTTAACACCCCTCCTCCTTTCCCTCCACTCCTCCCAGATCCCCCCATCTTTCCTCTCCTCCTAATCTATCCTCTCCAACCCTACCCGTTTTTCCCCATAGAAAAGAACAGTCCTCTTAGAGTTACAGATCAAACAACAAGATGGAACACAGCTGAGCACTAATCCATACATCAAGGATGAACTACACAACCTAGCAGGAGGAAATGGGTCCCAAGGGCAGGCAAAAGCATCAGAGAACCCCCACATACACTCTAGATTTTAGAATCTCTCTGCAAGAGCACCAAGCCAGACAACCACCTGACATATCTAGTAGACCTCCAGGTTCTAGGTCTGCTGCTTTGGGTTCTGCATGACCCGAGGAGTGCTGGTCCATTGACTCCATGGGGCTTGTTCTCCTGATGTCCTTGACCCCTCCAGTCCACGAAATACCCCACCCCCCCTCTTCTGCAGGTTTCCCAGAGCTCTGTATGATGTTTGGCTCTGGATCTTTGCATATATTCTCTTCAGCTGTACAAGGAAGCCTCTTTGATAAAGATTGGGCTAGATACCAATCATGGGAATCCTTGTGTCTCCACTGGAGGTGTGGCTCATTCTTGATATTTCCTTGTCCTTCTGTCTTCTAAGGAATTCCTCTTCCTTCTTCGTCAGCCACAGTCCAAGTATGCTTTTAATCTTTTAACTACAGTTAAACTGTGCTTTGGGAAAACTCTTTCTACCCATATCACATTGTTCAAATAGAATTTCCACCCTGAAAACCCTTCAGCCTTAGCATTGGTCACAGTCGTCATGGCCAGTCTGTCTGACTACTCCCAGAGTTTCTTAAAAACAAAGGACTATGACCCTTCATCTTTCAATTCCAGTGCCTGACACAAAGCACAGACTAACATTTGCGCGAATAAAACAATACATTTTAAAACCAAGAATGCAATAACTAGGGACTTCCCCTTGGCTCATCCCAGTCAGTGTATTGAACTTGGCTGCTCTGATATTCCCAGTTGATTTACCATGATTCAGATAAGGAAAGCAATACAGCTCTTTTCTTTAAAAATTCTAAGTCTCCTAGTGAACTCACAGGAACTGAAAACTGGTGTGACTTAATTAACACACTCCAAGGGCTCAGGGCAAAAAGTGTTGAGCGTTACTCCCCCATTATCCTCCTCTCCCCATCCCCAGAGGAAGCAAGGTGAACTGGGAGGGTCCCTAAGCAGATGCTTTTGAGTGTGCTATAGGGATCTTCAGGGACAGTGTACTTTCCTGCGAGACCGCATTGAGTGTGAACTTAGAGCACAGAAGAGAGCCTTCACTGCACTCTGACTGTATTATGGGCATTGTCTTGAGGTAAGGGGTATAGCTTCTTCTTCTATAAGCCCTCTCTTTGTCTTACAATCCCGTGACAGGAAGCTGAACACTGAATTGCCAGCTGTAGAGAGATTCTGGCTGAGAATTTTCAGGCAGGCAGGACCAATCCAAGAGCCACTGGACAGAAAATGACCCCAGTGTAGTCAGAAGCATGCTACATCTGCTTTTACAATGGTAGCAATCATAGACAGCTTTCAACACTCCAACAGCTGCCTCTGGTTCTCAAGCAAAGAATTCTAAATTTCCTGAAACTTCAAAAGGGAAATGAATATTTGCATAATGTCTCCTTTATTCTTGCACCATGGTGAGGTGATCACTATACCAGAGCTCTAGGGACTAAAGCTACACTCACTTAAGCTGGGTCATTGTTGGGTACCTTGATAGATGACATTGGGTCTCTTAGTCCCCACAGAGAATCTCACTGTCTGTGTCTGTACAATGGGAGGAGACATGGAATGTTTTCTATGTTGCTTGTTTGTTTAGCAAATGTAAGATTCTGTGACTGAGAACTTCTTACTTCTTGGTTTTATTATTGGACCCAGTTTATCTCTGATCTTGGAATGTATAAAGAGTTTTCAGCAAAATGTTCAGAATTTCAAATAACTTATGGCAATAATATTGGAAGTCTTTTTATGCTGTTGGTAATTAGTTTAGCTATAGATGTCAAAACTTTGGTCACTAATGAATTTTTGATCCTTGGAGCCATGCATTAAAAAATCACATCAAATGAAAACTTACTGGTCATTTTCCTGGGGTTGTATGGCTTTTCTCATTTGCTCCATGGGAATCTTTTGTTTTTCACTGGATTTTGGGGGACTCTGACAGAATCCTTTTATATAATCATATATGACACTTCAATATCTCTAAAAGAACACACTATGCCCAGACACCTGTTGTGTTTATGGTTTCCCCAATATTCCCACTTGTTCAAAGTTCTTTCTCAGCTCGTATCAGTAGTTGGTCATAGATGGATTTCTTTGGACTCGGTGTGCTGGTTCTCTTACACAGTGATTCTCAACCTTTCTAATACTGTGACATTTTAATAGTTTCTCACATTGTGGTGACCCCCAAACCATAATTTTTTTTGTTGCTACTTCATAAATGTAACTTTGCTACCATTATGAATTGTAATGTAAATATCTGATCTGCTGATGGTCTTAGGTGGCCCCTGTGAAAGGGTCATCTGACTCCCAAAGGGTTATGACCCACAGGTTGAGAACCACTATTTTCCAGGGACACTGACAACACTCCTTTCTCATTGCCCCAGGTTACCCAATATCTCCAGTCCTTCTGATGAACATAGCAGGTACTGACTGGGCATCAGGGGAAGGCACCATCAGAGCAGCCTCTCAGGAACCACACAGGCTTGTCTGTTGAGGGAAGCAGGGTTGCTATATGTCTGTGATATGTCCGGGCTCTTTTGCCTTCATCAGTTCCTTCTTTGTTACAATGGATATGTAAAATGGAAAAATCTATACTCATGACTGTATTGGCATCAAGACAAAGGCAATCTGAGCTGGATTCATTATTACATATTCATAGCAACTATGTTTAGTTTGTCTGTTGATTTTTAAGTGATAATCACATTTTCATCTTCAGGGGTTTCAAGCACCACATTTGAGGAAAAAGTGAGTGTTATGCTCACTCATGGCATGCTACCTGAACAGAAGTGAGCAAGCTGGTAGTGACAGAAGCACTAACACTCTGTTGATTCTATAAGGTGTATCATCATTTTATGCTGCCTTGCCCAGAGAGGGCATTCACAATGAAACTTGAGTCAATGGTTGAAGCTGAGCAGGAGCTGGGCAGGGGCAGTACAACACAAAGGTGGGAGGGACAGCCTGCGAAGTAAAGTAAGGAGTGAACGGATGTGGACTAGAAGCTAGAAGGTGCTAGATGTAGGAACAAACGTTCCATGTGGGAGGAGTCACAGATGGGGTGAGGAGGGAGACAGATTAGATGCAAGGTCAGTTTCATCATGTGGCTCTGTCCTACGTGAATAGCCATGGAAGAATAATAAGGGGCTATAGAAAAACTTTAAAATGAGAATAGTATGTGAGTTACTTTTCTATTACTATGACAAAATACCTGAGACAACTTGCAAAGAGGAAGATTTTGTTTTGGCTCACGGTTTTAGAGGTTTCAACCAATGGTCATTTGGTGGCACGGTGCGTCATGGTGGCAACCCATGGTGGGGAAGTCTATTACTCTAATGGCAGTCAGCAAGCAGAGACAGAGATGAGGTAGAGATCCTGGTATCTTCTTCAAGTGCATGTTTTCAATGACCGATCTTCCTATTCTGAGTCACACATACCAACAACGTGATTACCTCCCAACAGCAAGTCAGGCTGGCCAATTACTTGGAAGACATTCAGACCAAATGACAGCAAATAGCATTGTCTGATCTGAGATCAGAAAGACTGGAGAATAGATATGTAAATTGAACTATGCAAGGTTGAAAGCAAGAGTGTGGGTGCATATCCTTATGCCAGGTGGAGAGAGAGGACATGTTCCATTTGATTGTGGTTCCTTGGAAGTCTAAAGGCTCAGTCTTTGACTAAGTCAGTTTTAGGAGCAGAGGCTGAACAGTTTGTGTCATTAAACTTCTATGCAAAAAACACACAGTTAAAGATTTTTCCCCCCTCTGATACCATATGTAGCTGTGTTTGGTACTGTTCTAAGGCAAGCAGAAGGAACAATCTTGTATAGAAATTTCCATCTTTCCCACCCTACTAAACACCACATGCTTCTCTGAACTGTCTCTGGTGCTCTCTGTCCCTGCAAAAAACACCCTGCATGCTGTTCCCATTGTCCACAGGATGTTTCCATCCTGCTCTGGGTTTGTATGTTAAGCACATTATCACCCTGTATGAAGAAGCTTAAATACCTCCTAGGAGCATCACACTCCTCGGTACTCACTCCCCTATTTGGGGCACAGTTCTAGCAAGGCACAAGGGTACTCACTATAAATGTGGCTGGGTCTCTCTATAAGGACTGGTCCTTAAGGACAGGATCTATATTTAAACTTATCTCCAGGATCCAAGCCAGCACTTAGCACATGGTTAGTATACTGGCTATTCTTTTTTTTTGTTGTTGTTGTTGATGTATATTTATTCTGCATAGTGACAGAATTTATAGTCACTTTTATTTAACTACATCAAGTACTTTGACCACTTCTATCCTTCTACACTCCTCTTATTGACTTTCCACTCCCACTAGGCTCCTTCCTTCCCTCAGACAAGCTTCCTTCTCTTTCCTTATACACACACACACACACACACACACACACACACACACACACAATTTTATATAGCTATGTACAGTGTAGGATCCACAGTGAGAGGAAGCCCAGTATTTGTCTTCCTGAGTCTGAGTTAATTTGCTAAGTATCATGACCTCAAGTTGCATCCATTTTTTTTCCCTGCATATAATGTTATTTCATTTTCCTTTCTGGTTGAAGACAACTTCATTGTGTGTATATGCTGCACTTTCTCCCATTCACCAAATTCTGTAACTTGTCTAGTGTGAAGAGAGTGACAATAAACTTGAATGGACAAGTGTCTCACATACAGACTACTCTTGAACAAACACATCACTTAGTCCTGGACCCACTTCACTTTACTAAGGTCGAATCATCATTCTTGGTATTAGACAAATTGCCCCGAATATGAAACCTACCTGTGGAGCAGGACTTTTGAGCTTTGAGCTATACTACAGTTCCATTCGCAGAACTCTGTGTGTGTATCTCTCATTTCCCCAGCATTATCTCACGTCTTCGGAGAGCCTGTAGATCTTGTAACATGACGGTCAAAGTCATCACCACACGCTGAAGGTTGTAATTAGTATTTTGCCTGGAAGCCAGTTTCAGGCACACAATTTACATCGATATACTCTGCTGTGTAAAAAAGGCTTTTCTAGTGGAATAAAATGGATCTGTACATGTGCTTAATGGGAGCTCAGTTTTCCGGCTTGATTTTTGGGCCTCACACAGAAGAAGGCTTTTAGGAAAGAGCTGAATGCCTGTGATTCACATGACATGGCTGGATGATGATGTGTTCAGGGCCCCTTAGAGAAAGAAGAGATGTTGGAATCCACTCTGACCCCTCAAGATCAAGGCTCTTCTGTTTGTTAGGGATGGAGGAAGAGTGCAAAGGACTTGAGAATTCTTAAGTATGTATCTGTCTGCATGCAGGCAGGTGGCCAGACAGACAAACAGCACTCTCTTTTGGCCAGCTGTATCCTCTGTCTCCAGAGTGCAGTGAGACTGGACATAGAATAGGAACATTTTGGAAGAGGCTACTTTGGCAGCAATGGCTGCTGTTTGCTAAATGTGAACATCAGGTGTGGCATTGGGACTTAGGTGGATGCAATTCATTCATAGTCTTCATTTATTCATGAAAAATGTAACAAGAGCTTCCAGGCATCATTGTGCCTGATGGAATTACTGAGATTATTAAACATATTTAAATGACAATGTCTCAATGTCTGTAATGGAGAGTTTAGCCTGCCCGGAAACAAACACCCAATGAATGTTCTTAAATACAATAAAAGATGTAAAAGGGACAAGGAATTTGAGTGTGACAGTGGGAACAATTGATACAAAACATTGAGGAAAGTCTTGTCAATAAGTCAGGACCTAGATAGTGCTGGCTAAAGTTGGTATAAGTCACAGCCATGCAGAGAAATAGGAGAAACACGTCTGGAGTAAGGGAACAGCCAGTTAAAAAGTTATTGAGATATAACTACAAGTAATTGATTTGAAAATCAATAACAATAACGCAAAATAATTACTGTTATATTTATTCTATATACCAGGTGGAGGCAATGTGTCCAAGGTCATAAGACTGGAGTCTACTGGGCTATAATTTTAGCCAACTCTTACCTACAAAGCCTTTATTCTATACGTCACACTGCCATGTTTAAAGGCAGCTCTTGACGGTATGGAAAGGACGTGGATGCCCTCTGAGCTTATTACCTCACCCTCCTATTGTTGATAAGTTCCTGAATTCTTCTCCATAGGAAAATAACATTTACTAAACAAGTATTGTGGGTTCACATTGTTATCTTCTTCAGAAGATGGCTAGGAGAGGGGTCAATGGCAGGCCTGGACAAAGTCTGAGCATTAGGGATCCGTTCTAATCTGAGATTGAAAGCTTGTCAGAGAAGTTGAATATGGAGAGAAAGAAACAGCAGAGAAGTTCCTAGGTTGGTGTGTGTTTAGTTTCTCATCACCCTCATCTGGAGTAAATGGTGTGACCTGTTGGTCATTCTTCCTTTCCTTACTTCTGCCAAGTCTTCTCTGGGAGCAGAATGCAGCTTGTTTCACTGTCTTTGACCTTGGCTGTAATGGCTGTCCTGATTTGACAATAATGGTTCCCAATAGGCTCAAATACTTGTAGTGACCAGGGAGTGGAACTGTTTGAAAGGATTAGAAGGATTAAGAGGTGTGGCTTTGTTGGAGAAAGTGTATCACTGAGAGTGGGCTTTGAGGTATCTCTCTCTCTCTCTTTTTTCTGCCTGCAGATCAGGATGTAGTTCTCAGCTACTGCTCCAGCATCTGCCTGCATGCTACCATGCTCCTTGCCTTGATGACAAATAGACAAAACCTCTGAAACTGTAAGCCAGCCCTCAGTTAAATGCTTTCTTTCCTAAGAGTTGCGTTGGTCATGGTATCTCATTACAGAAATAGAACAGTGACTAAGACAGTGGCTCATGTAGGTTCATGAATTATAGGAGGACGACACCATCTTTGATCTGAAGCTGTAAGAATTATGGGGATGTGTCTGCCAGGCTTGTTTTATAGCAACACATTCCCCCAGAAAATACAAATACCTTGGAAGCTGTTAGCTCTGAGATGAGTAGACAAGGGGAGATAATCCAAATCCAAGGTCATTGCTGAGAGCCAAGCCCAGCCAGTCCCAGGAAGTGACAGCAGTTCCACATACTGTTTGTTTGCCAGAACCAGGAAGTAGGATCAAACATATTTGCCCTTACTTTCGAGTTGCCCTTTTAACATCAGACTCTGGAAACTTGCCTCAGAATACATAATTGTTCAAAGAGCCTACTGTTCAAAATAGAGTCCCTGGCCTTCTAGGGATCTCAAGCATTGTTTTAGTTCCCACCCTCCTCACCACCATCTAGCCTGCAGATTGTGTGTCAGCACAGTTTGAGGACTAAAAAATGAGAAAAAAAAAAACCCCAAACAGCAATGGCAGGCATCAGCATTTTCCGAAGTGCCAGTAGGTCTCTGTTTCTTACAGGGATGGATATGAATTATGTTCCTCAGAGTCCTGAGGTTCCACAGAGGCTCCTGAGTAGCCATCTATGGTAATGAGAGGATCAGAGGATGAGGAATTAGAGATCCATCCAGGCACACATTCACTAGCTTCCATGTCTACATAAACAGATTGTTTTGATATTTAAGGTTGAAGTCCACTACTTTATATCTGCAATTACTAACGGACAGGAAAGAGCCCAGCTGCACATTGCAACTTCAGCCTTTATCACGTCTCTTTGTTACTTTGTCTAAGGATAAGGTCCACATTCCCGATGCATCTCCCACAGTTTGTCTCCACAGTCCCTCTTTCTATTCTTATGAACACACAGATGTCCTTCACCTCTCTTCTAACTGTTGGGAGCACCCATCTCCCCACTAGGTCAAAGGCACATCCTGTTACATAGAAGCCAATGTCACTGATAAGAAAAACCAAGGCTCTAGACAGCATCTAGCCTACCCTGCCTACTTGGTAATATTGTCATGATGATATATAAATCTCACCATTTATGGAATATTTAATAAAGAGGGACAGGGTCATGCATTTGCACTTCATCCTGTTATTCTTTACGGTTTTCAGGTGAGAAATTAAAGCCTAGAGAGGTTGATTAATTTGCTCAAGGTACACACCACAAACCAGTACAATGTTTAAATTTCTACAGGCTGAGTTTGAGAGCATTGCCTTTCTTATTTTAGAAAAAGAAGCTATGAGTGGGAAAACATTTCATCAGGCCACCCAGCTGGTTTATGGTTCAGTTCTCTTGATGCCAGCTCCACTGGCTGACACAGAGCTGTGCCCCTGGGCACACACAGCCCAAACTTGTGCTTGTGCAAGGGGTGCAGAGCCAAGAGCACTCCCAGAACCAGAGTCTCCTGCCAGCTAGCCACACTTGTGTGTGGTCCATTCTGGATATTTCCTCTTGCTTCAAGTTCCTTCCCATTTGTTCATGGGGTCACAGCTCAGAGCTAGAAGGCACGTTTGAGGCCCTTTGTGCCAGCTTCTTTAACCTGAAAACCCATTAACCTCATCTGGGAATGCTTTAGGAATTATGTTAAACTGGAATTCTAGTTTAATGGTCTGGGGTGTGATCCAGGGCAGCAGTATTTTTGACACATTCCTGGTGATTCCAAAGTGCAATCAGAGTTGGCATGCTTTGCTGAAGTTCAAGGACCTCCTAATGTTCTCGACTGCATTGAGAGATATGTCCTTGCCATTGACTATGTATGCATTCACAGTCAAGCCAAATCTGGGGGTTTAAGCCCCTGTGAATCTAAAGCTCACACTTCTGAATAGTAAAAGGGAAGTGATCTCTATATACTGCATTTTAGCACTCTTCCTGTTCCTCTCTTCCTTAGCCTATGGGGCCAGGGTACAGTCAAGAGCCCATGTGAACGGAAAATAAAATTTCAAAGATGGTTGGAGATGGCATTGGCATTTTAGGTCTGGAAATAACCATAGGCAAGGAACCTTAAGCATAGTGTGAATCCATTTCTCATGGTGGCAAAAGCTGGAAATCTGAGATTGGACTGGAAGTATGCGCAGTTCTTGTGAGGCCCCTTTTCCAGGTAGCGGGCTGAGGACTTCCTGAGCTCTCACATGGTAGAAAGAGCATGAGCTAGTTCTTTGGTCTCTAACAAAAGCGCAGCACGCACATCTGTGAAGCGCTACTCCCATGACCTGGTCACCCTCTGCATGCCTAAATCAAATTCAGATCAGAATTCCAATAGGGGAGTCAGGCACATTAAGTCCATTTAAGCCACAGAATCTGAGATATAATAGAGAATTTTTGGGGTGTTGTAATCAAGCTGCTGAGAATCAGGGATTATAACCATCATGAATTCCACTCTTTTATATTTAATTCAGAGCTCACCCTCTATCTCCATTTCCTATCCTCTCAGTCTACCTAGATTCTGGAAGGAAGGACCACACTCTACTTGTGGGCTGAGATCTGACCACCAATTTCACAATGATCACATTATTTGCTCTCAGGATTTCAGACGAAGCACATCTTAAATATTGATTAAAAAATATTGTCATGGAGACTACTGGGGCACATTGAATTTTGTTTTTTTACTTTGGATCACAGGACTTTAAAATCTGATATGTCATTGTGAAAGGAGAAGCCGGGAGGGAAGGAAAGAAGAAAGGGAAAAGAGATCAGTATGGGTATGCCAGTTTTTAAAAGGGATTTTCAAAAATCTTCACTATTCCTGCCTTTTGCTCTGCAGTTGTCCCTAGTTACTGTTCTGCCTTTGTCTCCACAGAGACCACTCTGTGCCCAGTAACCATGGTGATAGGAGAATATGAGAGCAGATGGGAGCTCTTCTTCTAGAATTTAAACACCCTTGTACTGAGTAGAGATGCTTAGGGAATAAGGGAAGGAGAGAGAAGGACCCGGAGATGAAAGGGAAACATGACAAAATGATTAGCCCATGAGTGAATTGTGATGTAGGATCTGAGACATAAGCATGCTTTTGCTGTCATGTCAAGCTCTTCTCCTTGACCCCTGTCACAGTTTATTACAACCTCTTATCCTAACAATCAGAGACCATTTGACATCATCAGTTCTGGGGACACAGAGGAAAAAGATGTAGACAACACGTGGAGTTAAAGAATTTTGTGAGCAAACTCAAGCACACAAACATGCTGGCAATAGTGAATTCTTCAGTTTAGAGACCAAGGGTCAGAAACTGTGTTAACTTAGGCACAAACATACGTGTGGCATACAGGGGACATCAGAACCTCAGGGGTATGACATCGAAGCTGTGAGCATCCTGTTACCTCCTGGGAAGTTTTCATCCAGTCTCTTCTCCCAGAGTCTTGGTGTATTTTAAGATTTGTTGAGATTTCTGTGAGCTCTTAAGTTGTGTGAAAAAAGTATCTTAAAGGATGTTAAGACATTTTGTATTGGCTTCTGCTTAGGTCCCAACGGATGGGATCAATAAAATAGATGGTAAGTGATCATGCATGAAAGTTGAAAAAAATGAAGATTAGCTTCTTAGTCCTTAACCCAAGAGAAGGTAGAGGAGTGGAAATGAGACAGTTCTTTGTAGAGAGTTTTTATTTTTTCTGTATCACTCTCAACTCCTGGGAAAAGAAAAGAATCGACCATTTTCCCCATCACCAAGGGACATGGGCATCTATGAACCAACTGGAAGAGCTTGGCCCTAACTCACTGAAATTAGGAAAACATAACAACATATATTTGACTCAGAAGGGAGGCCATGGGGCTGCTACTACCTGGAGGGACAACGAGGTGGGTGGTGAGTGGAAGAAGTGGAACAAGAAGAAAGAACTAGGGGAGGAGTTTAATCTACACAGGGTCTAGGCATTTTATCTTGGACTACAGTAGACTTTTAAACTTAGTTTAGCTATTGAGGGGAACCAGAAAGGATGAGACCAGCCCAGGACATGGCCCAGGTGGAAAAGGGACAGCCATGGAGTCTAGATGCTGTTCCTCAGATTGTACAGTATGGAGTGATGAGAAAGAACAAAGTGCCAGATATCAAAAATAGGTATAGGATAATGAACTTTGACTTTGCAAAACTCTTCTTCTGCAGACCTAGCCCCCAGCATCTCAAAGTGTGTTGCATTAGGAGATATAGCTTTTAAATAAGTAATTAAGGATCAAGTGAGGCCATATGTGTGAGCCCTTGTTCAATGGCAGGTGTCTTTTTGAGAAAGGAAGACCAGGACACAGAATCACAGAGGAAAGACCCTGGAAGGATACCAGAAACAGGTGCCTATCTCTAAACCAAGGGGAAGTGGCCCAGGAGACTCAAACTCTGATGATGTTTTTACCTTAGACTTCTAGTCTCTGTGACTGTAAAAAAAATTCTGCAATTTAATCTGTTCTGTTGGTGGCAGACAGAATCCTGGTAAACGCACGTGCTAGATTTTATTATTTTGGGACTTGGCCAAGGTCCTTCAAGAGTTTCTGCCAAGACACTGTATCATGAGTCCGAAAGGGAATCTGAAGTTTTGTCCTTTTTTTTGTTGTTGTTTTGTTTTGTTTTTGAGACAAGTTTTCATGATGTACATTAGCTGGCCTGGAACTTATTATGTAGACCAGGATGACCTTGAATTCATAGAGATCTACCTGCCGTTGCTTCCTGAATGCTGGGGTTAAAGGGGTGTGCCACCACATGCAGCAGTTTTGTTCCCTTTAAAGATTTTCTCTGATCTATTTCTCATCTCCATTTGAAGCACAGCTAGTTAGAGTCACCATTTGTCTTCCTCATAGGGTCTAAGGTCTGTAGTCTCAGGCTAGAAGACCCCACAGACCTTGATTCATCCATCAGCAATGTCTGCATCCATCAGTGACTCTATCCATCCACCCGCCCATCCAACTGACAACCTCAAACAAACCAACAAAATCTAATAAATGGGGTTTCAGTATTTCCATTAGTTTTCTCAAACAATTCCTTTCATAATCCAAAGATACATCCTAAAGGGAAGTGTAGTATTTTTTTTTCCCTCAGGAAATATAATCAGCATGGCTCAGTGGTCAATGATGAAGCTAAGTCTGTATGATTTCTATGGTACTTCTCCATTATATTCTGCTTGGAACTCAAGCTGCATTGGGCTCAGGGTTCTGAAGTTCAAAAACCAAGCCCATAACTACAAGCATGGCAGTAGAGTAGAATTCTCTCTTTCTACTACTGCCACTCAAGAAACCCTATCTCTAGCTGTGGTGCTAAATACAAGGATGTCAAGATTTCCAGGAGATATCTCTATGGGTTGAAGCCATGAGCAGGAACACAGCCTGCACACATGGCATCGCTACTCCACTGCTACAGAAGATCCTTTTTGATACTAAGTTAATGCAAGAGTTCCTGAAGAAGTTGGGGAGCTAGCTTAGTCAGTATTATATTTGCCTTGCAAGCAAGCACAAAGACCCTAGTTCAATCCCTAGAGTCCACTTTAAAAACCTGGGGGTGATGGCATATGCTTATAATCCCAGTGCTGGGAGGAGGAAATAGGCAGATTCCTGGGGTTCACCAGCTAGCCAGCCTACCCTACTTTGTGAGTTCAAGGCCAGTAAGAGGCCATGAATCAACAAAGCGATGGATGGTTAGTAAGGAATAAACTGGAAGTTGATGTCTTGCTTCAACACACACACACACACACACACACACACACACACACACTCACACACTTTTTTCCTTAGTGTGGAAAAAAAGAAGTCCTGAAGATGGATTAAGGATCCCTCACCATTCAGATGAGGGAAATAATACTCAGAAAGATCAAGGAATTTGTCTAAAGGCAAAGTTTTAAGTAGCATGAAGGAAGCTAGTATACCCAGGTATTTTTGTTTGTTTTTATTTTTGAGATTGTATTTTGATTATAACACTTCTCCCTTTCCTTTCCTCCCTCCGAACCCTCCCAAATAGGCCACAGAGCCAGAGGCCCCTGAGCTGGAACTGATCTGAATGATCCTTCCCTGAAGATTAACTTTCATGGTATCACAAGGCATCATGCAAACTTCCAAAGGAGGGAGGCAACCAGTAGTCCTACCCAGCTATGACACTTATGAACCATATTAATGACCAGCATGGCATGATAACCCTACTGGTGCACTAGAGCATACACATAGCTAGTGATAACCAACTGCTGTCTAATTGGAGTCAAGAAAGATACTATGCCTACTCCTGGAAACCTAGCTAACTAATCAGTGCTAATGAAATCATGGTCACTGGAGGAGAATCTACAACCACTAGTTTACACAACCAACACAATCCCTAACAACAACCTATAAATACTGATACCCATACATAAGTGTAGTCTTCACCCCTCATCAAGGAACCTTCTCTTTGGAACAGATGGAGTCCACTCCAGAAAACCACAGCCGATCAATATGTACAGTTGTGGAGCCCAGTCCTATCCAATTGCTTTGACACAAAGGTGTTTTGATTTCTTCAGCTCAGCACTTAAGATGCTGGAGCTGCTTAATGGTTTAGAAATGTGGTCACTCATAAATCCTGGACACGAGTTCTCAACACTGAAAAAAAATTATTACAGTAGGCCTCCCAACAGCTGGAGTGATCCACTCCTTTGCCTTTCCCCAGGCCTGGCTCACTGGATTGAAGTACCCAATGGCATTCATGTCACCTGGTGTACTGTGGGTTTCTCAGGCTGATGTTTTGATTCTATGAATTACTTGTACGGGAACACGGATCTCCAGTTGTCTAAACTTACCTTGAAAAGTTAGGTTGTGCCTGGGCTCAACTGGAGAGGTAGGGTTGAAGGTGAGTTAGAATGAGACAGAGCAGTCATCTCTTGTGGCCAGAGACTTCTGTGGAGTCTTCCTTAGGCTCTGTGTTTGGATCAAGGAGAAGGTCATAGCCTCTGGATAATCTCTGGGGAATGAGAAATCCTGAGCAGTGGCCCTTACCCACCTATTAATTGTCCTGCTCACTGGGATGAGCTGATTTCTTGACAAGGCCAGGGTAAAAAATTTCTTTTGTGCTTTGGACCTCCTGATTTGATGGGCAACTATTTCCACTGGTTCCCCAGACTCTTCATCAAGCAGTCTATCTTCTGAAGCAGCAGGAGCCATCTCACCTCTGAGGACTTGGTATCGACAATACTTTCTTTTTCGGTACCTTTTAATCCTCTCTGAGTCCAAGCATAAAGGACCAGGGATTGAGCCTGTTGGTACCTTATACTGAAGCATTTCCAAGTGATGAGGCTTGGTCTGTGTGATTTCAGAGGTTCATGCTATCTGAAGCAATTCTTCAGGGCTGTACATATTGGTTGCCAATTACTCCATTCTTCTTGGCCTTTGGCCAAGTGGAGTGAACCTGTGAACCTGTGCAAGGGGCCAATACCAAACTGACATACTGATACACTGATATACAATTCTGGCCTCTTGCTGAAGTTCCAGTGGTGGTATCAACATTATGATCCAATTTGTTCTCCGGAACTGTCTTGGGTCAGGCAGAAGCATATCCAGGCAAGACCACATGCACCCTGGCCTAGTCCCCACTCCCAGAGTGCTTCTCAACAAATCAGCCACAGGAACAAGGACTCAGGCTCTGTCTCTGGTAAACTCAACCCAAGACAGCATCCTTCCTGTTCCTTGGGGCTGCAGCATGTCCCAGTGGATATCACCATAGACTGGGGCTGCTGTCCCCAAGATTCTGATATTCAAACCCGATTCCCAGCCCCCAGCCTCCTGTTCTCCTGAAGCCTTGGTTGGTTTGCATTCGATCTCTAATCCTGCATACAGCGTGCTGTCCTGCTCAGAATCTTTTTCCCTTCAAGGTATCCTTCTCTTCTTTTCTTCTTCCCTGTCTCCATGTCTTCTTTTTCTTCCTGTTTTTTTTTTTTTTTTAATTTTCTTAACATGGGGTGGCAGAGCCTGTCTTTTCCCATTGCTTTCCCTCTATCAATCTCTTTCTTGTCATGTGCCGCCACCCCGCCTGCCTCTCTATAACTGTCTTAGCCCTCTAGGGAGATTTACACCACTGTGAAGACTGTCACCTGAGGACATCCTGGTCTGCCAAAACTGCCAAGCAGCCCTTCTGTTTCCCCATCAGTGCTCTCACCCCTAGGAGCTATTTAAAACACTCTTGACAATTCTCAGAGTTTCCACCCACCACTTCCCACTCGCACCACGCAAGATAACCATATCTTCTTCTTCACAGAGAGAGCAGGTGGCACCAGGTTCCATTCTTCTCAGCTTTCAGCCTTCACGCCTCCCGACATAGCACTTACTCCACCACTATCCCGGCACAACTCCTCTCTACACCAGAAGCCATCTTCCTGTGCCATGTGTCCCAACCCTAGACAACATCCTGTTCCTTCACTCTCATGCGTTCTCAAAGTCCTGCTCCCAATGTGCCTGGCCTTGGAATCCCTTCCCTCGACAGATCGCCCCCTGCAGCTCACATTGCTTCCATCTTTTGTGTACCTCTAAGAACAGCACTGGTCTCCATCCCCTTTCACAGTTAGACTTGCACATGCTACCTGTGTCTTACTCTCAGCTCTCACCAGAGACAGCACCTCTAAAGGCTCCCAAATATCTGACACAAGTGTCCCGTATAGCTGCTGCTCTAGAATTCTCCCACTGGCTGCTTGGTGGCTTTTGTCCTTCCCAACCCTTCCCCTTTCTTTTCCTTCACGTTAATCACCCTATTTTACCTCCCACACATTAGTCTCATTTGAATACGTCTTTATTTTTCTATTATTTATTCATTTATTTTAATGAGCCCCTCCTTACTTTCTCTTCCTGCATCCTGTGCCTTTTATTTTATTATCTATCTATCTATCTATTTATTGTTCTTAACATACATTCCTGGGTCATTTCCGCTAACCTTACTGAAGATGTCGGATTTTCCAGTATTTACAGTGCACCTATGACTTTAGGTCAAACTATGTAGAAGACATTTGTCATCAGATATCTCATGATCACTCCCATCCTGGCATTACAAACACAAGGGACTTGTGGCATTTTACTAAGGACAGTATTTTTCTTCTTCTTTCTGACTTCCAGCCTTGGCTGGTAGTGTAGGCTGAATGGTACTTCCTTTAATATGTGTGCATCAGAACCTGTATATGTGACCTTATTTGGTAAAAGGTTCTTTGCAGTTGTAATTATGTTGACAATCCCCAAGTGAGATCATCCTGAATGACCATGGGCTCTAGGTCCAACAGCAGGTGTCCTTAGGCAGGAAAAAAGGGATGGAGGCTATCGAAAATGGAGGCAGAGATCAGAGTGACACAGTTGTCTGCCAGGGCACACCAATGGTTATCAGATGTTCTTTGGAGTCACTAGAGCTGGGAGAAAACCTATATATGGTGCTTTAATACACCATTTTATTTAGCTAATTTGGCATTGGAAGTCCTAGGAAGTGGATACACTGAATGTACTCACCCCATCCAGTGTCAGGGTTGGAAGGCTATGCTGCTCTGACCTCCTCCCATCAGGACCACACTTTTTGTTGGCTGAATTCATGTGTCTTTCATTGTCATCTATGCCTCCCCTTGCCCAGACCCATCTTGGTTCGTCTTTTAGCACATAGTTCACCATCATGACATGAGCTCCTAGGAACAAGTTCTGGAGTTAGCAGTCCCAGCGACCAGGGTTGAGTTTAACAGTTTATTACACACTATAGTCTCTGGTTTCTGTTTCACAGTGTAGTGTCTGTTTTCTGTTTTCAAACAGGAGATATTAACCGTGGCAACAAAAGTTGTTAAAAGGTTCAAGTGGGTGATGCATGTCATGTTTTAGTGTCTCATTTGGATTACTGTAGGGACCAGCATTCCGTCCCTTTTTCTTCAGTTCACGATCCACATTTGGCTGGAGTAGTTTCTAAGAACAAAGAGCTTCCTGTGCCCCTCCCGCTTACGCCAATTGCATTGTTCTTTACTGGTCTACAGGATCCTACACTAGACGTCAGACTTGTATTGCATCCATGACTGCGATTGCCTGCTGTATTGAACCTGGTGTCTCCCAGGCCCCTCATCATGCTTCAGTACTTGCCCCACCCAATCACTTCACTGGTGCCTGTCTCCCTCCTCAGTCCCAGTGTTTCCTTCCCATTGTCCTTTATCTCTCTGGAGGATGGCATTTGTCAGCATATAATATCACCTTCTGATTTATGGGTGTGGGGTGATTGTTAGTTATCTGGGTTGCATCTTCTACTCTCAACTGAAGATTCACACTGAATCAGTAAGTGATACAATCTCAGTGGAACAGAACACTATATGGGGATGCAGAGACCAGTCTGTCAAACTCTATCATTTGTCTCAGTGGAGTAATGAGAGGGCATCAAAAGCCTGAACCTAAGACAATCTAATTAACAGGTTGAAATTTACATAGCTGTTTGACTATAAAGTCAGGACTATGAGCCGAATGTCCTGTCTCCCATTCTATGACAGATGGACCCTTGGTCCCAAATGAGCTCCTGAATCTGGCTTTTCAAGGATGACAGTCTCATTTTCTTGTCATTAAAAACTAAACAGTTTGGGGGAAATTTTCTTGGTGGCATGTACCTGATGAACACTCCTGGAATCCTGCAAAGAACAGAGCCAGGCTCTGTCTGTCCCTTGGCAAGTTGTGGACGTGGTCACCTGTATTGGATTTGACCAGAGACGTGTCCAGCACAGCTCAGTTCCTCCCTCGCTGTAGGACTCACTGCAGAGGAGCAGCTGCGGCTTGTGCCCTGGTTTTGCAAAATACTCGGAGAACAGATGCACCCAGCAGATGCAGGCACTGGGACTTGGAGAGGGGGCCTTTCTCACGTGTCTAACACTTGGCTGCCCTCCTTCTGAGTTATCTCCGATGAGGAGCAGTGGAGGCAGGGAGGAGGGCCATCTACACTCCTTGGAGACTTGATATAAACACTAAATAAAAACAACTGTGAAAGGAAATCTGTCCCGTGACCCTCTCTGCTTTATCACCATGTATTTTATTTTCTGCCTTTTGATTTCGGCTTCATCCCCACTGAGGGGATGCTTTGATGCTTCACCGAGGCTTGTGACTCCTGAGAAGTGGGAAATGACACCATACACAGCTGAGGTTTAGACCATTCCAAGTCAAATTAAATTTGGTATTTTCAAACAATTTCATCAGAAAATATCAGTGAACAAAGTGTGTGTGTGTAGGGGGGGTGACAAGATCTTCAAATATTCTTTTTCTGTCAACTAGTGAAAACACAGTTGATTTATACATAAATTACATCTTGGGGTTTGCTCTCCCATGACATTATCAAAAGGAGGCTTTTGACCAAGAAAAGGGCCTTGCTTTTCTTTGGTTGACAAGCAATACTCTTCAGGTCTCTTTTGGTTCTATGGCCACAGCCCTAAGCCAGGCTTGTTCATCTAGCTACAGAACAGTGATTTGAAAGCGTGGGTCAGGTCTTAGCCCAGGCAGCTTCGATCCACCCATGTCTGTGTCATGCCACAGCCACCATCTTGATGCTAGATTGATTGTGTCATTCTGCTGCTTAAGGCATCGTAGCAACAATCCATTGCTCAGATAATGTAGGACCACTTTTCAGCACCACAAGGGGATTACCGCTGCCCTTTCTCCAGCCCCTGTCTCTGTTCTAGATGCCCCTTCTGTTAAGATTGAAGTTCCAGCTGTATCAAAATGCCCCCTCCAAGACCCAGGCCTTTTCTAATGGCCTGATGCCTTTGTTCTCAGCACCTCTGTCCTAGTCTCACCCTTCTGTTCTCAGCTCATGTGTTACCAACCTTTCCCAACCAATCCAAGTCCCCATTAGAATTAGAATATACTACTCTTCCCTTGGTAGACCAGTTGTCCCCCTCTATCATCTGTCCTTTACCTATGAGTCACCTCTGTGTCTGCCTGTTATGGGGTCTAATCCAAAGTGGTGCCAACTCTGTCTCCTGGAAAAGCCTGGCACAGATGAAGGGTTGATTGGGATTTGCTGAATTTATCAGAGTCAGAACTAGTCTCTGATGATTTTGCCTCCTGATTTTATCTCTCTAGCCCTGCCTGCCTTCAGCTCATGTAGAGACAGCTGCAGGGCCACAGGCCAACCCCCCCTGGGTCAGAGAAACAACTGTCTTGTGTTTTTTTTTCCCCAAAAAACAAAGATTGCAACATCCTCTTGGCTTCAAGTTCACAGCTGTGGGAAGAGGTTGCACTGGGTAATGCTGGGTCAAGGAGGCAGAGGTCAGGGGTGGAGACCATTAGGCCAGAAGGAGTACTGAGGTAGAGCTCAGCCCCAACCCCCACCTAGTCCCTCAAGCCTGGCTGGGCCAACACATTGTCAAGAGCCTGTTTTCCTCAACTTCCTCCCTCACATTTTTTACTTTTCTCTGTTATCTGATTATGTGTGAATTCCTTCCTATCTCCTGGGAGCTAGCACCCTACCGCCTTTACTAAACATCAGTGTGAGTTACATTTTTGCAGATCATCAAGCTTCAAGGGCATTCAAATGACCTTCTAGTGGACTGTACAGTGCCTTAGTAAGTGGTGCCCCCTGGTGGCCAAACACAGTTACAATTCACTTTCAGAAAACTGATGTAATGTGCTGGCTTTGTTAAGGCTGTGAGGCTCCCCTGGTGATGCTCAACAGATGTCCTGCTGTCCCTGAGGGATTAAACAGGGCTGAGTGTGTATGCATGTGGTCAGAGACCATGACTGGCTTCTAAAAATGCTGAAAGTTTACCTTCTAGAGGCCGACAGCTAAAGAGTCACTTAGACATTAACAACTCTGCCCACTTATTTCTTAGATGGATAAAGCCGAGTGCAGAGGGGAGAAAGAAAAATTTTCAGTCTGTGTGACCAGATGCAAGTCAGGACAGGCACATGATTACTAGTCTGAAACTCCTCCCTCCTAGCAACTTGGGAACATCTGCCATAGAAACCTGTTTAATTTTACTTAAGGCTAATGTTTCAGAGGAAGAAAAGACCAGTTGAGCACCAACCTCCTCTCTCTAAATTTCCATCAGTTGGGCTCCATCCCAGTCCTGCTTCCTCCAGGAAGTCTTCCACAAATAATCAGAAGTTCCCATCCAAAGCTCCCTAGCAGCCCATCCAGTATTGAGAGTAGTAGTTCTCAACTCATGGGTTGCAAATTTGGAATTCGAATGACCCTTTCACAGGGGTTGCCTAAGACCATCTGCTTATCAGATATTTACACTACTATTCATAAAAGTAGAAAAATCACAGTTATGAAGTAGCAATGAAAATAATTTTATTGTTGGGGGTCACAACAACATGAGGGTCTTATTAAAGCATCAAAGCATTAAGAAGGTTAAGAACCACTGATTTAGAGGGTGGGATTTGAACCTTGAAGTACACATTGCACAGACACAGTCTTAACTTCAAGGAGGTTGACAGTCTAATGACAAATGACAGACAGGGTGGCATAGATTACAGACAACTTGAGGCACTGGTGTATGTTTTTTGACGGTAATAAATAGGACAATTTGGTAGAGGAGAAATTTGGGTGAGACCCATTAGCTAACATGATCAGGAAAGGCTTCTCTGAATCAGCGATTCCCATCAGTTATGAAGGGAGAGCTTCAGGGCAGGAAGAAGAGCAGTGTGCAGATGCCCTGGGTCTAAAATAAGATCAGCAGGTCCCATCATGGAGAAGGCTCAAGAGGTGATGGACTAGTGGTCAATGGAAGAGCACAACATGGTAAGGGCAAGGAAGTCCAGTGAGCCCAAAGCAAGACAGAGGTACAATCTGATTTATACCTCATGTGAGTCTCAGGCTCTGACACTTGATTGTCCTCACTTTAACATACATTCATCTCCTCCAGAAAGTCCTTCATCCCCACACCAAGTTGGAGTCCCTTCTCTGGGCCCTGTGTTCACATCTCTGTGTCTCTATCGTTGGACCTACCTCGTACACATCAACTGCACCTTAACTTCTCCAGAAAAACAAGCTCCACATTTAGAGAGACAGAGGCAAAGGTCCCAAACCTAGAACATTCTGACAGAGGTCGCATGGCTTTGGGGAACATATTCAATGTCCCCATGCCACAGTTTCTTAATGTGTAAGGCTAGAAGAGAAGTGAACGTTTCATAGGATGGTTGTTTTAATTAATAAGTAATACATGTAAGAAGTTGTCACAGCAATGGCAGGCACTACGTCATCACTCTGCAAAGAGCAGATATTCTTTCTGGGTATGTTCTCAAGTCATCTCCAGTGAGGTGTGTCCTAGCATGTCTGCTGACCCTGGTACACACTGGTACAGGCATAGGAACATTTCAGTCAGACTGGAGGGGAGTGTGAGGTGGGTGGGTAGGTTGATGGAATTTTGAGTGAATGAAAAAGGGCTGTTTGGTTATTCCTTTTGACAACATATGCAAGACAAAACATCCTGTTCTTATGCAGGTCCATGGGATGTCCATCTGCAAAATGTACTAGCCAGAAGGATCTTTACTACATGAATCCTCTGTGAGGATGGTCTTTGTTTCATTTACAACCTTCTTCAAGGATACGTGGGTCACACAAGAAGGACTGAGCTGGGCATTCAATTCTCTTCCTGCCCCATACTTTCCACCTTCCTTTTTAATGTTCTCCATTTCTTTACAATATTTCATTAATTGAATACTTAATAATTCATATTATATTTATTAGCATTCTTTTTTCCCATCCAGTCTAATTTGCATTAGACATTCCCTACTGCTCTTGGGAAAAGGGCTTGCCCTGGAGTGTGATCAGCTTACCAGGGGTCACATCATTAAAGAAAACTAACTTTGCCTCCTCCAGCAGGTATCGAATGCCAATTTCTTCTCTGCTAGTGGTGATATTCCATGCCCACCTCCATGCTCCTCCATGCTAGTCTAGATTGAGCTTGGGCAGGTCCCTTGAAGGATGTTACAATTGCTGGTGATGTTACAACGTGCTACTGCCCTGCTGTGTCTGGGGAACACTGTTTATTTGATCTCACCTGTCACCTTTCTTACTCCAACCTCCATGAATAGTCCTATGGTCTTTGAACATGCCATTTCAACAAACATTTGTTAAATACCTGCCACATGCCAAACTTGAACTTGGAATGTTATGCATATATTATTAAAACTTCAAAATAGGAGTTATTGTAATTGAATTCATTAAGAATTCATCTAGAGAGGTTATCCAAAGCAAGGGGGAAGAGGTGGTTAAGAATGACTTCATCCTGAAGCAGCAGCACAGGCAGAGAAACCAGTGCTCATGGGGACATACGAGGAGTTGTACACTGAACAAGCACATCGAAGAGGCTTCCAAATACCACTTTTAACCCTCCAGACGTCCCCAGATGGCAGCATCTGCCTCACCCCTAGATTCCAGTTCTTTTGTAGGACTGATTCTGGGGTTCAGGTTTTTCCTGCTTTGGAAAAAATAGGTGGTAGGGTAGAATCGACAAATTTCCAGTGACCTTTCAACAAATGCAGGCTTAGGGGACAGAGACTGCTACTGTTATTCTACAGGAAGGGACAGTCACTTATAAAGTACCTAGGTAGTAAGACTTGAGTCCATGATCCAAACACAAGTCTGAGTAGTTCTAAGACTCTGGATTGATCTTTCTACTCGTGTTTGTTTTGTTCTCAGTCCATTGATACTATGTGTGGGTCGCAGCTGGCCTTGTGCGTGGTGAATTTATTCCACTAAATGATCATGCTGGTGGTTGAAATCCTGCCACCTATCCTGCTTGTCTGGTGCACATGATGCTTGGCTTCCTGCTGTGGCCCTGATCTCCAGCTTGTACAGATGTGACTTTCAAACTCTAAGTAGAAATGCAATAATGATGGAAGTAGGGGTGTTTCTTTGGGTCCTGTCCCCCAAATGCAAATATCAGCCACTCCAACATTCTCAATGGCTTAGACCACAGAAGCAGGACCTGGTGAGGGCAAGTACTTTCTCACTAGCAAAGAGCCTGGGTACCATTGGCCCCTTTACATTTCAAGTCAACTGGGGTAAGCGCCCAAGACAAAAATGACATTTGAAAATGAACTATTTTTAGAGATGGGCTGAAAACAAATTCACCTTGCGGGTTTGACAAGTTCCACCCATTACCATGTTTAAATTAAAGCTATTAGAATGTTTGCAATTTATGATTTACCCTTTCAAAATCCCAATTATGAGCACTTTTATAAATGGAGAAAACGTGATGATGGTTAAGAATGTAGGCCTGATCCTCAGCAATTGACATTGAGCCCTAGTTCTTGTGAATAGAGCTGCAACTTTACCTTTTGAGTTACTGGCACTGCTTAGAAGACATCTGGCCTCAGATTACATAATTATTTCAGTGTTGTTTTTTTTCAGTTGTTCCAGAAACCAGTTGAAACCTCATTAAGACAGAAAAACATGTACAAGGCCCAAGAAAGAAACATTATAGCAGGAGTGTAGGCACAAATTAGTTCTTGAAATGCAATCCCATATTGAGATACACAAAGAAACCAAGGCAAGCCCAGCACAGCGGACACCAGCTTTTAGGATAAGCCATGAGTGAGAGCTGGCTAGCAAAGTGACTGTTATCTCAACAACAAGTGATCTTGAGACACCGTAAATGATGTCTCTGTTTTTCACAGGAGCATGGCCACATAGCTCCTGGTTTTCAATGATGTGGACTGACGTGTTTACCTCTGAAGTACACAGAAGGCTGTCCCTTCTTGAGGCTATTCCTATGGCTCAGCCACCATGTCCTTCTCCTGGGTTGTCTCTATCAGCACGGGCCTCTTAACTCTGCTCCTCCTGGGGCCTGAGAGAGACTGACTCCAGGTCTTCCTTCAGTCCTACTACTGTCCTCTCTCCCTGACCTCTCAGATGAGGGAATGCCAGGATTTCTAGGGAGCAGGAACAGTTTCTTTCCTCTTTTCATGCCATTTCCCAGGATCTCTCTCTCCTCTCTTCTTCCCCTTCTTCACTTTCATTTTGATTCACACCCCAAATAAAGGTCTGTTCCCTTGGTATGGTAGAGGGGTGTGCCTTCGCGAGCTGCAAGGACATTGCAGAAATGTGGTTCTGAAGAAACATCGTGAAAAGCTTAAAGCTTGTTAAAAAATAATGCCTAACACCTCCTAAACATTTATGCACTTTATATTTCATTTCAAGGATTTACCATGAGTAGAGATCTTCAGAAGATCTGCTGGAAAATTCCACACTGGTGGGATGTTTTACCGGAAAACACAAATGGTTGCATACAATTTTCAAACTGGACTTAAAGAATCCGTGGCTAAGAATCTTTGGATGTTTAGTCATAAGAAAGTTTGCTAGAAGACTCTTATTTCCTCTTAGGAGGAGGCTCCAAATACATTTTGTCCATGACCTACCATTTCCCAGGTCAGCTCTGTCAGAATATTTCCTGTTCAGTGTTTTAGTGAGAACTCTGTAAATGGAATTTTACCAAGGCCATGTTTGTTATCATGTGACAAAGTTACCTTCATTGGAAGACTTAGCACTGAATGAGTCTCAATCAGATATTAATTTGCTCATGAGTTTTACTCAGGACCCAGGGACATTCAGTCAGACAAACTGCAGGAACCAAGGCTTTGTCATGCAGGGGGTTGGGGGAGCAGTCACCTGCCTTCAGGCCCAGAGGGAGAGGCCACCACCCTGTGACACACAATCTCTTCCAAATGAAGTTGATCTGAAGTGATTGACTCTGCCCTAAACATCCTGAGGAGTTTTGGGGTGACTGGTGATAGTTTGGAATCTCTCTCAGACTATGGAAATCTTCTAAACTAGATTTCCTAGTTATAAAAAAGAAAATGTTATAGAATTACATATAGAGATTACAAACAGTGAGGAAATGGATGATTTTTCATTATGAAATCTACAAGATGAACTTTCATCTACAGAAAATATTAACACAGAAGTTACTCCCTGAACCTTATACAGCATTTCATAGAATTCTCATATTTTGTATATTTGTTTTTACATCATTAATGGAAACATGTTTTAAAACAGTTTTATATTTGCCTTTTCAAAAACTTACTGTTTTAAATTTATTAAAATTTAAAACAAATTATGGTCATATCCAAAGCCTTTAGTTTTTCAAAGAAAAGCTTACTCTTCATGTAGCTAATATTTTTGTTCTATGAAAGACAAATGGTACACAGATGACTTTTTTAAAAAAAATTGATTGCATATAAAAGTATGTCACCGCATGTGACACCGCATGTCATTGCATATAAAGTATATGTCACTCATGGTGTACATCGGAATCCTCCTCGGAAGTTACAAAAAATAGGCTATTAACAATGAATCAGAGATTAATCAGAATGCCTTTGCCCACTGGTGAAGTATACTGTCTCTGCACTTAAAGCACGGTGTGAACATCCCGGTGTGGGACACATGGAGGCATTGTAAAACTCTACTGCTTAAACATGTAACCAGCATCTCTAATCTATGAAACAGAGTAGAGCCTGTAGAGGAAGAGAGACCTGAAGAAGGGTTCTAAATATTTCCCTCTTTGATTGTCTCAACAGCAAGAAAGGGGAACCACTAAGTAACCCATAAAAGCTACTATATCAGAGAGGAAATGAATGTTAGCTAAGCCCCAGTGTGAGGTCACACTGAAGATCTCATTACATCTAAACCCTGCTTTCCTTCATAGTTTCTGATCCTAGGAGGCCTGTGTGAGGAGGAAGGGCTAAAAGAGGGAAAAGTCTTAATGCATATCCTCATCTCTTTCCACGTATACACCTGTCAAGGCCCTTCTCATATGTGTACACATATGTCTACAAGCACTACGCACACAGACATGCATGCATATATGGCTATGTCTTTATTTTCCTGTCATGACTTTTTTTTACATACATATATACGCATACATGTATAAGTGCACATAGGTATATATAAAAAGGTCACACAGTGTTCATTGGTTTCATTACCAACATTGAGAAATATATTTAACACATCAGTTATATTTAGTTCTTATATACTCCAAATCTCTCCAAGTCTCACCAGAAATTGGGCATTAAACATTTCAATTATAGGCCAAATATAAACAACCTGAGTTTAGCTAAAACAGAGAACTTAAATTCTTTTAAAGACAGAGAGCTCACTGTCATCCTGGGCCCCATGAGGACACCTGTAATGTGTAACTGACACTGCCAGGTGTCATGCTGGTGGCTTGAATCAATTAGTGATCTTTATTGAAGCTGCATGAAATTAATTACTCAACTCTGAAATGTTCAAGTCCAATTTGCAGAACTTCCAGCTGAAGGTAAGCAAGCATGAATAATTCCCCGACAGTATACTCATGGTGTGCAGTCATCCAACAAAGCTAGATTCCTTTAGCTTACCATTGGCAATGGTCAAAGTGACCTGAGGCTACATGGTGTGTGGCTATTGAACAGGTGCTCAATATGAAAGAAACATGTCTGCTGTTAATATGAAAGCCTGTTTTAGGGCCTCTCAGGGACTATGTGTACAGATAGCAACTAGCTATACACACACGCACACACACACAATGTATATATACACACACACACACACACACACATACATACATATATGGTGAATGATTTGGGGTCACCCCCAATACAGACTGAATATAAGAGGTGAGTCTAGACTCCAAATGGATGTGACACATACAATAACAGGGTGCATAAAATACTTGGGAACTGAAGCTGACTATCTTCCTTTATTCTTTAAGATTCCATTGTACAATACAACTGAAGCAAAACATTGAAGGTGCCCATGTTATCTTTGAATATTTAGACATTTGTGCTCCATTTGAAATACCCATAGAGGTCATGGAGTTAGTAAAGGGTTGTGAGTAGTATTTCAAAGGAAGGGGATAGAAGAAAGTGATATAAAGGATTAAAGGGAAATAATGGGACAGGAAGGGTTAAAAAGGGCAAGGATGGAAGGACAGGTTAGAGGAGGGAACATGGGGAGGGATAACTAATACTAAAGACCTGAAAGAATCACTTGGAAACCTAGTTGTGGAAATCTAGTACTATAGAAGCTTCCTAAAACATACACACGTGTAAGAAGAGTTTAAATAGAATTTCCCCATTTCCTATAACGGGGAAACAATACTTCTACTTGATACCACAGGCTAACAAATAAAAATCCAATCCAAGGAATGGGCTACCTCTTTTGGCATTGTTAGCCAATGAGATGCTACAGACCCCCAAATACTGCTGTCTGTTTCCAGTGCCATTGGCTATGCTCAAGGCTCTATTGCTGAAGACACTACATTTTTGTGGAGTGTGGAAAAACCAAGCAAATACTCGCTTGGAAGTAGTATCCCTACTGGCTAGCTTTCATAGTGCTGGAAGGTTCTGTGTATACTACTGGACGAGAAAACAATCATTAATCTTACTCAACTATTTATTCTGCTAGCGATGACTGGCCTGACAAGGCATGCTCACTGATGCAATAGTGGCATGAACATCATGGAAATAACCAACTGCTCACTTTCTGCTTGGATTTAAAGCCTTCTCCAGAAGTTGAAACCCATACTAAGCATCATTATCAGAGCATGAATGCTTAGCTAGATAGCTCATTGCTCCTACAATAGAACCTACTACTGTTACTCTGCTAAATGGGTATAGTATAAACCTACTCCTAATGATATTGTTATACTCATAGATTAGTGCACATCTCTACAGAGAAGCTTTCTTTTCCAGTAGACAGTGATTAACACAGAGATCACAACTGGTCAAAGTGTGGAGCATAAGAGACTGGGGAATACTCAGCCCTAAGTGGGACATCTATGTCACATCCTCTGCCCTCAGTGGTTAGGGATCATTGTGGAAGAGAGGATGGAATGGTTTTAAGAGCTGTTCAAATTTACGTTAGAATTGCTATATCAATCCTTTTAAAGAAACTATTTCAAGGCCAGTGCTCAAGATTATGAGTTATATAGTTCTTTATCTGCCTGCCAGTCCATGGAGTGAGTGACCAGGAAGATGGGAACAGTAGATAGTGCTTTAACCCAAAGCTAGGGTTATATTGTGTTCATTTCTGCCAGCTATTCTACCACACTTTACATATTTTTCTATGTTTTGTTGTTCATTTTAAAGAATAGGATTACCAACAAAGAAGGATAAATAGCAGGTACCTAAGCAGAATTAATACCATCAGTGCATGCACTAGACTTCAGGGCTTACTTTATACTGAGATATCAGGCAGTTCCCAGGCTGGAGATTGCATTTAATCTGGGCATATTTTCAATGTTAGCTCATGATGAAAGGATGTCCTAATCCGAGGCAGTATTGGGTACATATTGTGGTGTTTCTCTTCCTTTCTAAAATCAGTCTTATAATTATTACCTTTTCTTTCTTTGATGGTAAAACTTTATACTTTGTACTGTGAAAACAATTACTTAGAATGAATGTTTTCTTCATGTTTCTTTAAACAAGCAACTCTCCTTGGTTTGTGAGGGTCCAACTGCTACATGGTGGTGTCCTTGCTTCATCCCTCCTCGTAAGTTCAGCTCCAGGGACAATGAATCCCTGGAGAGTAGAGTAACAGCCCCAGCTGATTCAGTATTGTGCTTCAGGCACATGACCCTCCTCCCCAGCTGATACTTAGTGTTTGCTCGAAGGAACATGGTTGAATGGGTAGGAGGCGTTGTACAAAATTGAGGAGGGAGGAGGGAGGAAGGAAGATAGGATGGCTAAAGGGAGGAGGAGAGGGAAGAAGAGAAGGAGGGAGGAAAATGCACGGAGTAATGGAGGAAAGAAAAAACAGGAATCCTTGTGCTAGCCAAAGCTAGACCACGGAGGGCAAAACATGGGTTTATTGTCCACTACAGTACATGGTGGAGATTCTACTGCCTGGACTGTCAGGCAGGGCAGGCAGCTTGCATTTTGAATAAAGGCTCAGTGACTTTGATGAGCATTGTGGTTCTGGAGCCACTGTACAGATACAGGATGGAGATCACTGGATGGCATTTGCCACCTACCCTGTCTACCTGCAAGATCATGATAGGAAGGTTTGAAATCATGGACTATTACAACAACAGGACTCTTCCTGCTCTATGTACCTGCTGGGTTGAATGACCTTGAGAAGGAATTTCTTCTGTTCTTTCACTCTGTTGAAAATTTTCTTTCTTCAGATGTGGTCTGCAGACATCCTATATTATAGCCACCCAGATCACCTGTGAAAGTATGCTTCCTTGAGCTTCATTCAAGACCTTCTGAGCTTTGCAAAGGTAGGTCTCCTTGATGATTGACCTAGGCTCCTAGAATCTCAGGTGCATATAACTTTATGGCTACTGTTAAATGCCTGTTAAGTCAACAAATTTAGATATGTATGTTATGAACCATATGCTTCTTTTGAATTATGTATATTAGGGGAATGGCTAAATCAAACTAATTAACATATGCATCGGCTTCTGTGTCATTATTTTTGTCATGAGGAGTAGTTTCCAGTCATACAATGCATGTTATTGACTATAACTAATTGTAATAAATGTTATTAGCTGTGATGTCCAATAAACACTCATTTTGTGTCTTTTGAATAATAAAATGACAGTCACCATTTCTATCTTTGAGTACCTGGAAACCACTGTTCTATTATTTATTTGTTTCTTTTTTCTTTTTTTTTTTTTGAGATAGGGTTTCTCTGTCTGTCCTGGAACTCACTCTGTGGATCAGGCTTGCCTCAAACTCACAAAGACCCACCTGGGATTAAAGGTGTGCACCACCTCCACCCCATTCCACTGTTCTATACTCTATGTCTATGAATTTGGATACTTTATTGTATTTGCTATCTTTATTTATTAATGAAAATTGCATACATCCCTACAATGAAATATGGTCACGCAGAGTCCCATTTCCCTTCTAATTCCATATAGTCCCCTCCCAACTTCATATCTTTTAAAAAATACTTCACTAAGTCTAGTCAGTGCTGCCCACATGTGCATGGATATGAGGCCATCCACTGAGGCATGGGACTCTTACCAGTCATCTGGAAAAGAATGATTCTCCCTTTCCCAGAAACTATTAACTGCCAATAGCTACTAGGTATGAAGTGCGGCCTGGAGATCACACCTCCAACGCACACGTCTATGTGGGGATTTTGCCTGGTATAATTTGCGCATGTAAGCCCAGATGCTGTGAGTTAATGAGTACAATCAATAGTCATGTCACATTCAGAAGACAGCAGTTCACAGCATTCCTACCCATTCTCCAGTGTATATTCTTCCTGCCTCCTCTTCTGAGATGTCTCATGGGCCTTAATGGGTGGAGGAGTTGCTTTCTGATAAAGTTGTCCCTTTTAGGGGTGAGCACTTAGTCTCTTATTCTCAGAACTTTGACCATCTCTCCACTGATTGCTGCCCACTGCAAGAAGCTCCTCTGACTAAGGCTGAGAACAGCCCAGTCTATGTATGTAAAAGGTAATTTAGAAAGCAATTTAATAGCTTGACCACTTAGTAAAAATAACAATAGCAAGTTCTACCCTAGGTTCTATGACTTCCTCAGCCATAGACTTTTGGCCAGGGTTGCAGTTTCAGGCATGAAATTCCCATCTGTGGAGCAGGTCTCAAGTTCAGTCAGGAAGCAGTTTGATATTCCAGAACAGTCACGCCACGATTGCACCCGTGGACACCTCTGCCTGTCAGGTCAGCATTGCAGCGTGAAGAGTCCAGTGCTGAATAAGACCACTGATGTCTTCTCTCTCCCAGCAGCCAAGATAGAGCCTGCCAGCACTTATGAAAGCTAGACAGCAGAGATGAAATTTCCTGCTTGCTTTTGAGATTGGTTTCTGCATGTCCTGCTGTCAAACTGGGTGGCAACCAAGTCTTGCCATGTAGTGGCTAACCAAAGACAATGGCAATAGCTTGTGTTGTTTTTATGACTTCTGGGATCTCTCTGGCCAGTAACTCATAGGGAGGTGTCTCATGCCTTACATTTCCATTTTCATGTAATAAACATGTACCCTGGGAGTAATATTTGTCCATGTATAGCAATTCTATCTGAACTCTTTTAATTATTTATTTTAATTTTAGATGATAATTACATTATTTACCCCTTCCACTTCCTCCCTCAGAACCTTTCAAAACACTCTTCCTTGCTCTATTTCAAGTTTGTGATCTCTTTTTTCATTAATTGTTGATATATATTCAAATATAAACCATTCAGTCTGTGTAATGTTACTTGTATGTATGTTTTCAGAGCTGACTGTATTTTGAAATTAGTTTACTAACTTGGAGGTCTCTCTACAGGGCCCTTTCACACTTTAGTTTTGGTTAAGCCACCTCCCAACTCCAACCATCACCTAATTAGATAAGTGAGTCATTCTAATATTACCTTTTGTGCTTGACTTTTATTTCATTTAATACAGTGTCTTCTAGGCTCACTCATGCTGTAAGTTACAGGGTACTCTTTCTTTTCTTGAGACTTAACAGAATTCCACATACTGCACATACCACATTATCTCATCCATTCATGCACTGATGGACACCTAAGTTTTGATGAAGGAAAGTCCTTTCCTAAGCCTAGATTCATGGTTTTCAATGTGGCATGTTCTCACAATCCAGTGAACTGTGGAAAGAAAATGTTAGAATTTCCAATACCATGTTTCTTTTGTACATGTTTTTTCGGTTTCATCCAACCCCTTTGGTCTGAGCAGCTATCATTTCTAACACACACACACACACACACACACACACACAGACCTCCTGATTGGCTTTACTTCTGCCGTTTCTATAATACTCATTTCCTCTCAGATTCAGAATGGCACCTTCAGTCTCAGCAGGATCCTCTAAGCCTTTCTTTAAGTCTTCCAATGAATTTCCATTTTAACAAGTCAACTCTGTCCTTACAGTTCAATATAGCTGCCTCTGAGTTTCCTCTCTCTTCCCTTCTCTCATTCTGAAGTCAACTGCACTCCAACCACAGACATTTCTTAGGGTCTGAAAACATCCCAGGATTATCCTTGCCTCTGAAACTTTGCTTTGGCAGCTCCCTCTGACCTGAACACCTAAATGCTGAACACCAATGCACCTGATTTCTTCCTTACTTTCTCAAATCTTTTTTCAGTATTTTCTCAGTGTGTCTCCATTCCTTCCGACCCCTTCATACAGCTCCGGACACATAATTGGAACTAAGTATATTCAACATGCGTTTGCTGAAGTGTTGATCAAATGTCACTAATTTACATACAACATATAATATGGAATTTATGAGAGTCAAATTTGTGAATATGTAGACAGATATTGAAGTGGATGCTCATCTTTTTTTTCCTGGATCTTCCCTATGATTTAAAAAGATACTAGGGTATAGAAATAAAACTATTGAATTTCCAAGTATGTAACATTTTTTGGTCTCTTTCATAAATGAGGAAGCAGAATCATAATTCACACCTACTTTATGATAATTTTGAAGCCATTGTCAATGATCTTCTATGTCCAGCAGATGGCGCACGTCCACAACAAGTAACTCAATGCCAGGCGGTCTCAATTTTAGCATCTTGATTTTCTGGGTACAACCAGGTCCTAAAACTTTTGTTCCAAGTGCAACTGTAGTGCCACAACTGTGGTTTTGATGGCCCACCATTATGCACAGTGTTAAATGTCAAACAAGACTTTCAAAACTGACAAATACGTAAGTTTAGAAATTGCAAGCTCTCTACATAGTGAAATCTTGCATCATCCTGCTCCATCCTTCCCTGGACACATGTTGTCCCTTTGTCGTGTATCCAAACTGGATATGATGTCCACCTTCTACTCGCACGGATTCATCTCAGGTTATCTGACATACTGCCAGAGACTATGGGAGTGCTTGTGCTCAACTAGCCCTTATGTAGCAGTCTAATGCTGCGACTTAATATTGTCATTCATCTCGTCTCACATCTGTACTAGAAAATACTAGAGAAGACGGAGGGTGAGAGTGCAATGATGCATGGAGAGAGAGAGATCAGAGATGAGAGAGCAGAGATCATGTAGGAGAGAGAGAGAGAGAGAGAGAGAGAGAGAGAGAGAGAGGGAGAAAGAGAGAGGGAGGGAGGAGAGAGAGAGAGAGGGAGAGAAAGAGAGAGAGAGAGAGAGGGAGGAGAGAGAGAGAGGGAGGGAGAGAGAGGGGGGGAGGGAGAGAGAGAGAGAGAGAGAGAGAGGGAGGGAGAGAGGGAGGGAGGGAGGGAGGAAGGGAGGACATTCTATACCCAGAAATTGCTGAAGAGGCGCTTCATTCATGGCTTATAGGTTCCTTCCTTCCTCTCTCGCTCTTTCCCTTTCCTTTGTTTTTCTTCCCTCCCTCATCCCTTCCTTCTGTCTATCTTACCTTCTTATGAGGAATTTTCTAGGACTTCTCAAACTTTCCCTAGGATTGAGCTTAAAATGCATGTTTTGCATTAGTGGGTCTGAAGTATGGCCTGAGATTCTGATTTCTTTTTAATATTCTATTTTTTATTTTAAATTAATTGCATATGTATGTGTGTACCCGAGTGGGGATTTGTGTACAGGAGTACAGGGCCTAAGGAGGCCAGAAGGGAGTGTTGGACCTACTGGATTTACAGGCATTTGTGAGCTTCCTGACAGGGTAGCTCAGAATCAAACCGAGGTCTTCTGTAAGAGCAGTATGGACTCTCATTTCTAAACATCAGGAGATAAAGGACACCCTTGGAACAAACAGTGCAAGTGGCCTGTTTCTGTCTGCCCGGGAGCTGAGCTCTTTATTTACTTACATTTTTTTTTAATGGCTCAGGGGTAGAGGAAAGAAAAATAGAACAGTGTGGAACAGATCTGATGTGGACTAAGAACATAAGACATCCATTACCGGACCCTTCACAGAACCTCAGTGAAAGCTGATGACCACTTGCTAAAACCCTTGGAAGAACATGCTTTGCTTGTGAGGAATCTGAATGAATGACTCAGGCCCGCTCAGCTGTGCATGTGGGAGACCAGACAGGCTGCTTTCCAGGCCTCTGGTCTGCAGAGGCTGCAGCAGTGAGTTAACTCACTGAATGAAGTATAGGCCAGCTCACGCTTCAGTACGTGGAAGTCAAATCTTCCAATCCACTTGATTGTTAATAAAGGAGGCCTGTTGGCTTCAGGCTACTTGAGTTTTATCTCTATGCTTTAGTGATGCCTATATTAGGAGGGGGAAGGGGATTCTTGAAGCTGAAGCCTATGCTATGTTCTCTGTGTGCGTGTGATTCAGGTGTCTATCTTTCTCGGATTCTAGGAAACACATGCGTAGTCAGTGCCGCACTGCAGACCTGTTTGCTGGAGGCATCTCAGCCCCTGTCTCACTAACTTTGTGCCACTAACTGATTTCCATGGCAGCCCTTACTATTCCTCAGCATCCTATCAGAGGGAATTACAAGTCTGAGTTCCAGCCCTGTTGTCATGGAGCACTGGTGCATGTTGGGGCCCAGTACCCCATTCACCATCAGATCATGAGCCTTGGAGAGCAGCCATCAGCCATGTTTCAGCCACAGGCCAGAATTCCCTGAAACAGGTCTGACTGCACAAAGGCAGAAGCCCTGTAATTTTTGCTCTTGCAGGTGTAACCATGGTAATGAGATCAGATGAAAGGAGAAAAAAAAAAAAAAACAACCTTTTCTTAATGTAGGCAACACTCAAGTGCACATAGCAGTTTGGGGTGCTGGTTTAATTTTAGAATCTGAGCTTTGTTTCACAGAACAAAGAACATTATAAAAGGCTTACCATGGACTGTGTCTAGCTTCAGCTCTTTTCAGGGCAGTGAAGTCCAGTTGTAGGCAACGTTCATATTCATCCGTTTCTGAATCTGCTCTTCCCGGGGGTATCTCTCTACCTGCTGCAACTGGTGTGCCATTAGAAAGTCATTCTATGGTGCCACTTCCCAGGAGTATCAGTTCGATGGTAAAGGAACTGAACTCAAGAAAACACAGCTGTTCTAATTAGTCTACATTTAAACCAGGCATGTCATTAGCTCTTATAATCTGCAATACGAACCCTGCATAGTAGATGCCATCATCAGCCCTTGCTTACTGGAGGAGGCTGAAGTGCAGAGATCCTGTAACCTGCCAAAGAGCTCATGCTGTGTAATCATGATGCAGTGGCCTCAATGTCTGACCTAAGTGTCCTGGCTGTAGGTCTGTACCCTTGACCATCCCCTCAATGCCAAGTTCTAGCATCGGCCTTGCACAGTTTAGGCAGAACTATGAGAAACACAAAGGATCATGCAGAGGGCCTTGGGGAGCAGCACCTTAAGAATTTTAACTGAGGGCCTAGAGAGATGATTCTGGTTACACTTGCCGACCTTCCAGGGGACCAGACTTCGGTTCCCAGCACCCACAGTATATGGATCAGACATCACACCTGGCCAGTGCCATGACCTTGGACTGCCCAGCCTCCAGAGCTATAGGAAACAAATCATGTTCTTTATAAGATGTTCAGACTCTAGAGTGTTGTTAGAACAGTCCGAACAGATTGAGACGTCTCCTTCATAGGAAATCCTCCATTGGCCATATTTTCGTATAGTTCTCTCTCCTGCTTGGTTAGAAACTGTAGGTCAAAATCAAAGCTTCTTTTTCAGCTCAGGATGAACCCAGCTACTTAGATACTCAGCGGAAGCTGGCTGAGAAAATGAATTAGGGATCGCCTGACCGGGAGGAGCATGCCATCCTTCGTGGAAAATGGCCACAGGAATGCCATACCCTGCTCTGTTTTCACCATGGCCCTTGAGTCTTGCTCTGGCTTGGACAACAGTGTGATAGTTGAGTCTTGGCAGTGTTACCCATTGATGCTTTCAGTCTTCCTTCATGGGAACTCTGAGCCTCCCCAGGGAGAAAGAGAGCACACCCATTAACCCCCGAGTGACCATGCAGAGTCCTGAAAGGAAGACAGCCTGCTGGCAAAGGTGCGTTTACACCAGTGTGGGCTCCCGGGTGGTACAGATCCTAAGAGAAACCCATTGGCCATAGTAAGATGGAGGGAATGGCCTTGTTTTGAGTTTCTTTGTTTTGGAGGAGTGTGTTCTACAGCAGCAGCTAAGTGGATAGTCTTGTATTGCTAGTTTTCAGAGAACTGGAAAACATCCAAGTGACTTGATAAACATTAAACATTTTTGCTGCTGGTAAAATCCAAACAGCAACAATGCAGACTTGCTAGACAAATGTTCCTCAAGTTAAGCCGAAGCTCTGTTACTATGTGCACTTGAGCAAGTGACACTGCTTTTTAGACCATAGGAAATCTACATGGGGTGGGGGCTTTAGGAGGGCTGTCAAGAGAATTTAGTGGAGCTGTGTTTCTAAGCAGCTAATATAGACCACAACCACGCAGAACATATTTGGTATTCACTGTTTCTCTTGGAAGTTTTGTGGCTTGAGAATGGAGGCAAGATCCATAACTTCTTCCCACAGACACGCTTCTCTGTTTCACCTTCTCTTTAACTGACTGTAAGCAGTTGCTTACCGCTTACATGTGCTACCATATTGACCAAGCGAGTTAGTGATAAATTCCTCCAAATGAAGTTCTAGACTGATCTCCTGGGAGATGATGACTCAGACATATGTGTGAGACTCTCACTCCATTTCCCGTGCCCCTAGTCACCTCGGTCTCGTCCCATATTTTTTCTTCTTCACACAGAGTAAAGTTCGACTGTAACATTACTTTAATCTCAGAACTCCATGGGAATATAAGGTCCATGAGGGAAGGTTATTAGTTCATCTGTCATTATGTAGGCTAGACCTTAGCACATACGGGGGTTTCTGTATTCAATGTCAGGATACACATACTGCTAACAGGTGGCTTGTGTCCTTCACCAGAGAGGACCAGAAGTTCTCCAGGCATGGGGCTGTGTCATTTCTAAGGACTGTGTGTACCAGGCACATCAATCAATATTGTATAACAGATGAATCAGGACTGGGAAACAAACCGTGATACCACTGAAAATGAACAATTATTAACTTAAATTTCCAGGACATTAAGGAAATTCAGCAGTTAAGTTTCACTGGGGAAATGTATTTTCCATAGAAAGTACAAAGATAATGAAATAGATATCATTTGATCTTACCATTTATTTGAATTTCTTAAACACTTTGGTTTGGCATAACCTAGTTTTGCTAACTCAAACCATTCTGGAGAGAACAAATCTCAGGCTTCATAGGAGGCTGTGTTCAACGTTTGTGGCATCTTTCTTTCTCTTGGAAGAAAAAGGTCTTTAACAGCACCCAGGACCGGCTTTGTTGACAGTAGAAGCTCAGAAAATATTGAACTGAATGAAAAGACAAATGGATGAGCCCTTCTTATCACCTTTCAAGAGACAAATGATGTCCTCAGGAATGGCTCAGGTTTTTGGCTGGCTGACCCTGCACATGTCACCTGCAAGCTGTTACCATCTTGAAGTCCTGTGTCCTCACCAGATTTTTTTCTTGCTTGTCCTTTGTTATTTCTCGTTAAGTCTTGTTTCTGTTCAGTTTGTGTGGCTGCCAGGTGTGACGAGTATTTCATAGTATTGCCTGAGATGGTAGCCCTTTATTCTTTTCACAACTGTCTGGTCTCTCATGGATAGAGCACTGAGAACACATATTTGTTAGCATATATAACAGGTCTCAGAAAGCTGAAAATTCCCTTGAGGCAGCATAAAAAGATGGAGAAAATTGTGGAAACATAGGAAGTGAACGTGATGCATGGGAAGGGAAAGCAGCCCTTCATCGTGGAGTCTGGCTCAGAGGGTCAGGAAACTTCAAGTACCACTGATAATTAGCATGATAGCCAAATTTTAATCAAATTACCAAGATAGTCAAAATTACGAGGATAGTCCATGTCTTTCTATAGACATTTTAATAACAGACGCCAGACTGTAAATGAACAGTGCTTTCTTAGAAACAAAATAATCTATGACCTTGAATCGTTTAGCTTTCTCCTCTTATTCCTGAATTGTGCCCCTCCTAAATCTGCCTTGTAACTTTGTTTGAAAACTCGAAACATTTAACCTCATAACTATACTCCGAAAAATGCTAAAAAGTGTGTGTGTGTGTGGTGTAGTTTCTTAGCAGAGATGTAAATTGAGAACCACCAAAATCCTATGTGTAACTACTATAAAAGGAAAAAAAAAAGTCAGTTAACTGCAACTTGTCCCTTGGAAAGCCTATGCATGTGCTTGAGCCTGTACTGTTCTTTGTCCAAGCATCTCTCCTTTATTAACTCCTGTACTTAGGATCTATGTTAAAAATAAATGCCTCTTAATAATTCCTAACTTTGTTGCAAATTCGTTGGCCTCGCAATGTTTTCTGTGTTGAAGACACAAATCCAAATTTTGTCTTCACGGAGGTCGCTGAAAAGAACTTCTTCGCATGATCAAGATAGCTTGATGGATGGAAGTTGTTGCAGACAAGGATAAGGATCTGAGTTCAAATCCCAGAACCTATGTGGTGGAAGGTGAGAGCTGATTCTTTCAAGTTGCCCTCTGACCTCTACATGTGTGCCATGACATATGTATGCAAGCATACACACACGCACACACATACACCACACAAATCATAAACGAATAAATAAATGTTAAAATTATAATAAAAAGAACTCCTCAGGAGTGGACTGTAGCTTTGTATCAGGCGTGGCCTCAGATATTCTACACATTAGGAAGTGGATTTCTGTCCCCATCTCTTTAATCTAAAGAGCCTCAGTGACTAGTCTGCCCAATAGAGAGAGTGTGATTGCTAAGCCAGTTTCCAGACATAGACTTAACAGGTTAGTGGCATCTACTTCCCGAGATTTGGGGCACACTCTCTCTTTTGGAGGTAAGAAACCCTACCTTGATGGGGGATATGAGAGAGCCTCCAACATTGCATGGAGATGGGAAGATGGGAAGAGTGTCTACTGACCCTGGTCCAGTTCCAGCTCCAGGCAGGAGAAGGAAGTAAGCATGAATCCAGCAAGGCACCCAAGTTTCCAGCTGAATGCTACCCTGTGAGTACAATATACCTCACCAGAGGCAGACTTGGTCTGGCACACTCTCAAAATGCCTGACTACAGATTCATGTAACATCTCAGAGACACTGAGTATTGTGGCAATTTGTTAGGCAGTACTGCAAAATCAAAGTGGCATAGATGATAAAATAAGATCAAATACTTCTTAAAACACCAAGAAGGAGAGAAGAAAAAGAATCTTAAATGCATCTTAAGTGATTAAATAACAAATAAAATGATTCTTGTCAAAAACTGAGAAACTAGAATCCACCGTGGCTCTCCAGCAGCTGTTTCTCTCCTTATTTTTGTTTATGTTCAGAGGTTCTATGCTTGCCAGAAACCAAGCTCCATCTATGGAGAGTGTCTCCTGTTTACAGATAAATAAACCAGTGCATGAGCCAAGTGACAAGCTCCATGAAATTCCCATACTTCTACTCATTAAAATCTTTGAGGGTTCAGACTGTAAAGTAGAGAAAATTAAGAACATGCATTTACATCATTGAATATAGAATGTGTTTCTAATCTGCTCTGGCTCATTCTACAGGGTATAAAACATTTGGGGTTTTAGAAATAAGGAGTAGCCATGTCTCTGATAGGCTGTGCCTTACATTTGTGTGGTCTTGGTATTTCTATTTTTATACTAAATATATTATTCATTACCCATAACAACTCTTCCCCGGTGTGAGGCTGTTTTATATATATATACAATTATAGTGGTTTGAATGGGAAGTGTCTACCATAGGCTCATATATTTATTTGAACACTTGGTTCCAGTTTGAGAAGGTTATAGAACCATTAGGAGGCAGAGCCTTGCTAGAGGAGTACTTCACTGGAGATGTGTTTTTAGCTTTGTCTCACTTTCAGTTCCCCCTCTGCTTCTTGTGTGTGGATGAAGATGTGAGCTTACAACTTCCTGCTCTGCCCACCTGCTGCCATGCTGACCTTGCCATTATGGACTCCCTCTCTGAAATTGCAAGCCCAAAAAGATTTTCCTTCTATAAGATGCCCTGATAATAGTATTTTATCACATCAACAAAATGTAAATGATATACCAACAAAAGTCTACAAGCATAAAAAAAGTTACCATGGGCTGAACTGTATCTCTACCTCCGAACTTCCAGAATTTGTGACAATGCTAATTTACACAGTTAAAGGCTCTTTGCAGAATGCCTTAAGGATACAGACACGAAGTTATCTTGAATTATAACATCACAAGCATCTTGAGAAGAGAATGGCAATGGGATCAGAATGAGAGGACCTCGTGAGACAGGAAAGAGAGTTGGAAGCACTGTGCTGTTGTTGCGAGCAGTTTGGATCAGGGATTCTTACACTGTATTAGATCACAAATACAAAACTTCGCACCTAGGAGAGTGCTGCCTACTTAGTGTAAAGTGTTAAATTTTACAGTAAATCAACCACACCAGTTATAGAATCCATAATCATTTGTGGAGGTGGAAACTATTATACACCAATGTCACTGTCATCAAATAAAATGTAGGTGCCTGCAGAGACACAGTGAGGCCTAAGGAAGTTTGCAAAGAACCTGTAATTGGTACCCTGCCATTCAACTCAAAAAGAAAGTAGGCACTCTGGAGCTATGCAGGAACTCAGGAACCTTAAGATGTCTAACTCAGGTTGCCCTCCCTGCTATTGTCTAGAAACTTTATGAGGCTGTGCTTTTCCTCTGTCATGGACAATTAAAACCTGGAAAGGATGTTCTTAGCTCCCAGACTGCCTGAAGGAGTCCACTGAAGACACACTGAACCTGACGTTTGCCCCTGGAACTCAACGTATCAAGCCCAGGGAAGCAGAACACGATGCAGCTGTCTGTCTGTCTGGGCAGCTTAGGATGTGGGCCAGTCTAGGCCTTACTGTTGTTTTTTTTAATCTTTTCTGTAATAAACCTCAGTGCTCACTGCAGTGAGAACTAGAAGAACAATTGCAGCCTGTCGGGTGCACTCCATGCTCTGCAAAACTATCAAAAGCAGTCAAGTATGCCCACTCTATCACTGCGCATCAGAGCAGGGAGCATTAAAATCCCCCCACATCCAGAGCATATAATTTAGCATAAAATAATACACAATTTTCTCTAGCTTTGTTAGCTGACAATTTCTTTTCTTTTTTGGCTTCATTTCATGAAACATGGGCTAATCAAACTCAGCCTTCTTCTCATTAAAAAAAAAAAATCATCAGAAGAATTTCTGAGATCACTCATCACGCTTATGGACCACAGGCCTTGAATATCAGCTTAAAGGGTTAGATTGGGCTTGTGATTGTGATTCGGGTTAGCTCACCATGCTCTCTCATTCATTCATTTATTCATTCAGTTGTTCATTCATTCGGTGTGAGTTTAAATGTGTTTTACTGTGAGATGGATGCTGTGTAGAGATTATTAAGCTAGAGTCTCTACCTGAAAAGAGACTTAAAGAGCAGAAGGGAGAGGGGAGTGATGCTATGTCTGTATAACAGACCCTGAAGTTTCTTCACAAGTATGTCTTTTATGTAAAGGGTTCTTTAAAATACTGAAGATTTGGTTGTGAGGCAAACAGCTGCCTCATACCTGCTCTGGGCTATCGGCAGCTCCTTTCTTCTTGGCCCATTCTCCTTAAGCCTTGAGGATTAGGCCATAGAGCAATCATGAAAGTGCCTCTTAGTAAGAGCACAGAGCTCAGGGGTCTGTCTTGGAGACTCAGCCTGTGGTGCAGATGCTCACAGTGGAATCAAAATTTCTCAAGGTACAACCCCCTCTTGTACAATGGCTACTACTGACTGTAGTCCTGGCTTCCAGGCTGGATGTAGGGAATATGGAAACAGGTGGGAAGAAGAGAGACTAAGGGGAGGAGAGAAGAGAAGATGAGGGAATAAGGAAGAGAAGGAGAGGGAGAGAGAGAGGGGAAGAGGGAAAGATAGATAGATAGATGACAGATAGATAGATAGATAGATAGATAGATAGATAGATAGATAGATAGCACTCAAGGAAAAGATTGAAAAGGAAGTGTGAATGAAGGAGAGTAAGAATCTTCTTGTGAAGTAGTTATATTTGTGACACCTATCTTCTTTCCTCCCTTCCTTCTTCCTTTCCCTCCCTCCCTCCCTCCCTCCCTTCTTTCTTTCCTTCCTTCCTTTTCCTCTCTTTTATTTTGAGAGCTCTCTCTACATAGCCCTGGCTGTCCTGGAACTCTCTATATAGATCAGGCTGGCCTTGAACTCACAGAGATCTGTGTACCTCTGCCTCTCAAGTGCTGAGATTACAGGAGTGTGCCACCATGCCTAGTTTTCACACTTAGCCTTTCAATACCTCTTACTACGCATACAAAACCTCTCAAAACCTTCATAGTATTGTGAATACCATTTATTTATCATTTACAAGTACTGTTTGATGAAAAAAGAATAATCTTTACGGAGATGCTTTCTGGGGACAGTGCATCACAAAGTATTGGTACTACAGCATGGAAGAAGGGGTTATGCAGACATCAACATGCCTGAGTAAGAATGTCACATAGGTGAGTGTTCCTCATGCCTGACTCATTGATTTAAGGAAGGCGAAATGGGTTTACTTTTTAAGAGGTGGGCACCGGGGAAATAAAGATCCACCCCTTCATTCAAGGGGCTCATAGGTAAGTGATAAGAGAGGTAAGCAGTTGGACCACTGTACTTAAGTGTGGAAAGTGCCAAAGGCTCGGGAGTTCTGAAGGATGTACAGGGAATTTGAGACAACTGAAATGAGAAATGAGTGTCAACTTGCCAGAATCCAGGCGAGTGATACAATATGACAAGGGCAGGGGGAGGTAAAGTGTATTCTGGACTCCGCTAGCCCAGTTGATGGCAGAAAATATGAGTGTAGAAGGTGAAATCAGATTCTAAAGCCAACATGAGGCCAGAGGCTTTGGCAGCTTCCTGTGACCTCTCTTGCTGAAAATCTCTAATATCTCAGCCCAGTCACCTTAATTTAGAGGCAGTTAATCTTCTTTCCGTTTTCCAGCTGCTCTTTTTTTTCCTCTTTCATTCCCTCCTGCCTTCCTTCCTTTGCTATATTTTATCCAATTTGCCTCAAAAAAAATTCATTTTACCAGTGGCCTCTGCAGCAGCTGGGGTAAAGGGTCATGCAGTTAGAATTTAGACAGTTCTGAACTCTGTTTTATTTAAGTATACCATTATTTTAAATATATTAGTTATGTCTCTAAAATAAATTATGCTTCAGCCAACATCTCCATTTATGAAAGCAGAAATAGAATGTAGATACTCCTATTCTACTTCATCATTTTCTGACTATAGAAGAAGGATGGTTGCTCGTTTGGAACCACAGTGTCTCTGAACGTGACACACAGTAGGGAATGGTTAAGTTTGTTCAAAATGCTGTTCAGATCTGAATGATCTGCCTTTCTTAGACTTGCAGGAAGGTTTAGATCTCAGAGATGGGAGAGGGACATCTGAGGTCTGTTTCCAGAGCACCACATCTTACCAGGTAGAAGCTGATATGGGAAAAGAAGCCCATTTCTATTTTCCTCCAGGTGGTGCCTCCTGGGTTCCTTCTAAGTCATTACTTTTAGCCATTTGCTGGTTGTTTTGTATGTGTCATACACTTGTTGACTCTGAACATGTTGTCTTGCTTATTTAACCCAACACTCTATTAAGGTGTGCATCCTCACCCTGATTTGGCCCATGTGAAACGATAATTTCTTCAGGAGCTCAAGTCTTAGGACTGTAAGGGAGAAAGAGGACATGAAATCAAATGGGAGCAATTCCCAGTCTTCACTATGTCCACTCCCCAGCATGTCCTCCTTAGCAGACATCAGAAGCCATGACCTTCTCCTTAGTAGACTTCTTCATCCAGAGGCTGAAGGCTCAGGAGCAGACGAAGCAATTCCTCTCCATACTCTGTCCTCTATCTGGTGGAGTCTGGCTTCCATAATGCCACTGTATGCCCAAGAGTTCTGAGTGCTCCATTTCCTTTCTCTTCATCAACTCTTCAGCACACAGGGTCCAGTTAGACCCTCTTTGTCCTTGGACTGCCCCCTCCTGTGATCATTCTGTGTTCTCTATTTCTTATTTTAGCCACAGCCAAAGCTACAGAATGAGGTGTCTCCCTGATGCTTCTGGACCAATCTGTCATCTCTAGAGTATCTATCATCTCAGATGAAGCATATTCCACATCCTATTTCCTTATGCTGAGAAGCCGAATGAAGGCTGTGAGATCATTCATGAATTCTGCGCCAGTGGAAACCCTGATGTTGAACAAGTCACTCTGGGTAGTCACCATCATGAGGTAGTGTCATGTACTGCCTCCCTCCTCCCGTGTCTCACTTGGGTTTGCACTGAGGCCATTTCTCCTTCACTGCTCTGCTACTAGGCTTACAGTGTTTTCTTCTTTGAGCCCTATGCTTAATGTATACATCTAATTGGTATTCTTTATAGTTTGTCTTTTCAAGGAACACTCAATTTAATTTTCATACTTTATTAATAAAATTCCCAAACATAATCAAATTAGAGAAACCAGTACAATGATGCTCTATATACCTTGTAACCCAATGGCAGTAGGTAATCAATACCCTGCCCTTTTAAGTCATCATATGGATAGACACATGGATGGGTAAATGGATGGAAGAAAGGACATTCTTCAGCCTTACCTGAAGACACTTCACTTATTTATCATTAAGAGTAAAACAAATCCACAAACACTAGGACTTTCAGTTCTTGACTTCCTGAGTCACTTCCTTCCTTACCACTCACATACCATGCCCTTAACAGTTATTGTAAAAAGGATCAATGATGAATAACACCTTTCATCTTCCATGATCAGTTTCAGGAGGTGATAATTTAATCAATAATTATGTTCCAGAGACTTCCTGAAAAAATTAACACTTCATGTGTACTGGGTATTATATAGACTGGTCACATTTTTGCATGGGATTTCATCCTGACACCTTGAAGAATTTTCCTTCTATTTCCATCCCAACTGTAGTTGAAGCAAGAGACTACAAAAAAAAGAAAAGAAAAAAAAAAGCAAGCTGGCTAGCTATACTTCACAGAAATGAGTGGAAGTCATGACAATACTTAAAACTTACACTCTTTTGTTTTAAAATTCACACATTTGACTATATTGCCTATTTTAACATTACCTTTTAAGTTTGCAAGTCATTTCAGTTAAATCAAATTAATACAAACTAGGAACCAATTACATGTCAGGCACCAAGATGCTGGGGATACTGAGATTAACAGAGCATGCTCTGTGTGGTTGGTTAATAGAGGCTGTCCCACATCAGGAAGCACTATGGTACCAGGTGTAGTATGAAAACTACTGTAAGGGAACTGAAAATGGTCAGTGGTCACAGGAGACTGGGAGATTTATTGTAATTGGGGAGAGAAGCAGGCATTTTTGTGAATGTGGGATGTGTTCAGTAGGTGCACAAGAAATGGGTTAGACGTGGACAGAGAGAGAGGCAAACAAATGAATCAATGTTCTGAGGAGCTCACAGTATGTCAATAGTGGTAACAGAATTCTCATATGGTAAGCATTATGTTAAGAACTTCACATAATCCTTCATTACTCACAATGCCATTTCCCAATGTCTTGTTTAAAGTAAAATTATTGTCTTTTACATATGAACAAGTGAAAAGCTACAAACTCACATAGTCTTCACAGCTAGGGAAGCCATAAGCGTTAATTTTGAGTATCAACTCTATTGGAATAAGAATCACCTAAAGACTGGTGTAGCAAACATCAGGGATGTCTGTGATTATGTATGTATATATGTGTATATATGTATGTACGCATGCATGTATGAAGAGTAAGTTAGTTCCTTAGGGCTTGGATCTCAAAAACAGACTAATCCGTAGATGGAGTCTAATATGACATTTTAATGAGTGTTGGAGAAAGAAAGGAAGTGGTGCTCAGATGGAAGAAACTGGTCACTGGAAGAATGTTTTGGGGACTGTATTTTGCCTTCATTGTTTCCTATATCTGCACTTTTTACTACTTTCTGGACACCAGGATGTCCACATAAAGACAAAGAGCCAAGAGATCCTGCATTGGATCCACAAAATTGGAAGCTACAGTAACCATTCCTTCCCTTAACTTGATTCCGTCAGGTATTTTAATCAGCGCAATGTAAACACTAACTGTAGTTACCGATTTAGAGAAAGGTCAGGCAAACAACAAAATCCGTGCTTACTCTAGTTCACTATCTAGACTAACTACACTGGCTCAGTAAAGAGATTTTGGATGAAAACTCAAGAACATCACAGTTCTGTCACAGCCAGAGTCATCTCTCTTGGTTGCTGTAGGCCAACAGCAGTGAAGCTGTGAGCCTTGGGGTCTTCAGCTCCGTGTGAGTTGGAAGAATGGAAGAATTATCTCCAAACATACTTGTTGGAATTGAAGGGATCCCAACGATAGGAAAGGTGGACATTGGCGCTCATGCAGAGGCATGTACTCTGGTCTGCAGAAAATTGCGTGGCTCTTTAAAATGGTGGTTCCTGTCACACTGGTGGAGGCCCCAAAGCGGGAAAAACCCCTGCCCGGACCATGTTTCCCCTTCCTCTGTCTTTGAGGATATCTTGTATGCCTGCATCAGCTACACGAATAGGCTAGAGTCTTTACATACAAGCTATTAGCTGATTGGGCCTTCACTGACCTCATCTTTCCCACTCCAACTAACAAGGTCTAGATAGGCTGATTAAAATGTCTAGTAAGCATAGACCAATGCTATTGGGCCTCTCCCTTGTGCACCACCCTACTTTCTCCATAAAAACCTGTTTCCCTCCGCAATAAATGGATTTGGACCACAAGGCATCTCCACAGTCTGTTTCTTGGGCTAGTGACTTTGTCTGCCATTTACCGTCTTGGGAACTCTACACCCACAAAAAAAAAACCAAAAACAAAAACAAAAAACCCCACACATACTTTTAGTACTCATTAAACTGAACTCTATAAGGATAGACATAGAAGCCCAAGGTCAAAGAACAGAGAAGATTTGGAAGAGCCAAACTAAAGTTTGCTCCAGGAAAGGGTCTTCAGTGGACAAAGGATTCGTGAGTTGTGGCCATGACATCAAATCAGAACATGTAAAGGCAGGACGGGAATGGGGGTCGTGCAGTCAAGAATGTCTTTTCAAACCGAAGTGCTGTGTGATACGAAAGCCATGCTCTTCCCTGTGACTCAAGCTTTGTGTCGGTGAAGTAAGTCTGACAAAGTAAAATCACACGTAACCAAGATTTGTGTGAATTGAAAGTGAGTTTTTCTTGTTCAAGTAGAAGTTTCTACTACTAGAAACTCCTCAAGAAGTTTCTATGAGGAAAGATCATAGGTTTTTTGTTCGTTTGTTTGTTTTCAACTAGATGGTATTTAATACGTGATGCAAATACTATGTTATCTGCAGTCATAGCGACGGTTAAAAGAAATGACAACAAAACAAAACCCAAACCAAATGACAACAAATTCTGGCGAGAAAATGAGGAAGGGAGAATGTATTCATTGCTAGAGGGGGGTGTAAACTAATGTAGCTTCCATGGAAACCAGTGTGGGTATTTCTGAAAAAAAATCTAAAAATAGATGTATGTTATTACCCTGCTTTGACATCACTGGACATATCCAGAAGATTCCATATCCTGCTACAGAAACACTTGCACATTCCTGCTCCCTGTTGCTCTATTTCCAGTAGCTGCCATGACTGTCAGCTGATGAATACATAATGAAGTTGTGGTACACCTGCATGGTCACATACACAACTAAATTCGATTCAAATGTAAAGAAAATAAAATGATGAAATTTGTAGGAAAATAGACAGAACTGGAAAAAATTATACCAAGTGAGGTGAATTATGGGCCCATAAAGACAAACGATGTATTCTCTCCCCCTCTCTCTCATATGTGAATCACAGCTTTCAATTTGGAGACTGCACTGTTTAACTTGAGGAGCTTATAAAGACCAGGAAGACAGAGAGGGACCACTAGAGGGAGAGAGGAAAAGGAGATCTTTAGGGATAGCAGAACACACACAGCATGAAAGTAGAGTGGAAAAATGGATATTGAGCTGAAGGAATAGGAGAGGGTGGGGGAACAGTTACTCAAAACTAAAGATGTATAAAAAAGCACCCTGAAAACCCATTATTTTATAACTGTTTTTTAAAAGATTTAAATGGAGACTCCCTGTACAGGTGATTAATACTCTTCCCAGAATCTGAAAGCTCATAAATGAAAATCCAGTAGCAGGTATGAAGTACTTCCTTTTGGGCTGTTGGTCAGGGAGGTCCAAGAGGATTCCATAAAACATTACAGGCTCTTGCCAATGCTCTTGGTTGCCCATGTGACATGGTAGTATAAGAACGTATTATAAGACCTCACATACTTGTGTGGCAAGACATTGAAAAATCCAGTTGGATCTGAGCTAGAAGTTTCCTCCCTGAAGGTTGGTTAGCTTTCACAGTGCTGGGAGGTGCTATGCAGATCGCTGGGGATGAAAAACAATCCTCAGTCCTACTCAGCTGTGCAAACCCAGAAGCTATAATAATGACCTACGTGATTAGATATGCCCACTGGTGCAGTAGTGGAATGATTAATAAAGAGGACTTTCTTTACAATCAATGATTTCTGATTGTATTTGAAGACCACTTCCCAAGAGGAAATACACACCTGGTACTTTATTCTTTGTCAACTTGTTCCTTTGGCCATTGTCTACTTTTTACACTTGGAGAATGTTGCTGTCCACAGTGTTTGTTTTGACTGTTGTCTATTCTCACCATTAAGAATGTTTCACGTGCTGTAATAAACTCTGCTTGTCTACTACATTCTTTCTCTCTTCTTGTCTGAATCCATTTGTCAGATCACAAGAACTGGGTAGTGAGGGGGAGGTCAGAGGCAGAGCTTGGTATCACACCCATGTCTCATTTTCTATACCAGCAAAATCTGGTTATTTGTACACCAGTGTGGATTTGCATGGTTCTTTCATATGGCAGCAAGGGGACAGGACTGAGTGGACAAATTCTCAACTCTACTGTGGCAGGTGTGACTTACGAACTGATTAGTGGCTTATTTCTGATGTGCCTTTCATGTTTGTTGCATCTCTGTCAACACAGTAGGCTGTTTCCATCTCTCTAGGAACTAGTGGGTACCCTAGAGAATGATGAGGAATGTAGATTTTCAGAGAAAAGAGACCCTACCAAGCCCCCACAGCATGCTAACGATACTCCAGACTGTGTTCAATGCTGTTTCTACTCAAGACAGTCAGCTGCTGTTCAGTCTCCTGAGAATGAGGATGGGCTGAGTTATGAAACACCCAGAATGCATTTCTTGTAACCCCCTGGAGATAGAGACTGAATCCCAACAAATCTTTTCTTTGTGTGAAATGAACTAATGAATAAAAATGTGAGGCTTTTTGCTGCCTCTGGAGGATTAGGTATGCTTTATGATGCAAAACGGTTTTCTATGCAGAACTCAGAAGAGAATTAAATAATAGTAATAAAAAACCCATCTGCCTGCTGTGGATGTTTTAACATCTTAAGCTTTGGTAGAATTAAACAGTACAAAGAGTCCAATATTTGGAGGCAGAAACATTTTGTTTTAAATCTCAACACACATGTGTTCACTGTGCAGCCTTGTGCTTGTGGATAGCACAGACTAAGCATGTAGAACTGGAGAGATAATTACCATCTACATCATCACAGAATTGCTGTGACAGCAAATAGAAAATGAGTATGAAATATTGTGCTCAAGGAAATTATTTATGTACGGTATAAAACAGCATAATTCAATGAGTAACAGTTTATCTACATGAAATCAGGAAATAAATATGTCACGGAATATTACTGAATACATATTTCATCATGCATTGTTGCTAGGATGGTGAGCAGTCTACAAACTGTTAGCTTCACTTTTTTTTCTCTATAAATATTCATCAAATGACCATTAACTGCCAGGTAGACAAATATGGACGTATTAAGATGCTATACACCCAAATGCTGAAACAGTAGAAAGTTTACAAGATCTCAAACTTTGTATTTGGGAAATCTTGCTCTGATCGGGGTTGATGTTAATTGACTGATTAGACTCATTAAAATCAGCCACAGAGATTGACTGAACCTTTCTCTTAAACATCATCTATGTTCATGTATTTTTTTTCAAGACAGAATTTCGCTGTTGTGACTCTGGCTGTCCTGGAACTCACTCTATAGACCAGAACTCACAGAGATCGGCCTGCCTCTGACTCCCAAGTGCTGGGATTAAAGGTGTGCACCACTACCACCCTGCCTGTATTCATATTTTGTTTCATCTTCATTAGACCCTCATATGAGAAGTGTACTCATGACCTTGCTAAGTGCCCATCACCATTAGGCCAAATCTCATTTCGTTGCTGGGCACTTAGATTCATATATATAGTTTTCCTGTATCTCAAAAGACATAAGTAAACAGAAATCAGTGAAGGAGAACTGAGTTTTTATTTTGGCCAAAGTGGGGTGTGAACAACTCTGAGCTTCCTCTGCCTTCCCTAAAGCAGTGTTACAGACTTATATAAAAGATGAAATAAATCTTCACGTATTCATTTAAACCATGGGAACTGTGTGAAGTCTCTTCCTGAGGAGGAACCGAGGCAGCTTCTTCCTCTCATCGGCACAGGATTTTAATATTTCCCTTCCCCTAGCATGGGCATCTTGGAGGAAATTTTAGTTCTTTGGGGTCAGTTTTGCAATAGTCTGAGAGCTGGGAAGACCACCGGGAGGACCACCGCCTCCTGGTTACACTGCATACACTCATACTTCACAACCTACTACTTCATCAAATAACTTAATTTTCTTTTCTTGTTGTAATAAAATACTCTGACAAAAACTTCAAAGGAAGGAAAGGTTTATTTTACCCTTACAGTTGGCAGCAAGCAGCTCAAAGTAGGTGGTCACATGATATCCACAATCAGGACACAGAGAGGCATGAATACCATGTTCACTTGCATGTTGCTCAACTCCTTTCCTTCACTTACACAATCCAGGATCTCAGCCAAGGGATGGTTTCTCCCACAGTGAGTGGGTCTTCTCATCTCAATTAAGGCAATCAAGGTAAACTCCCAGGGGTGTGTGCAGAGAGCCACCTCCCGTATGATTCTAGTTCATCAAGTTGACAATCAAAACCACCACACCACATTTACCATACAAATATGCAGGTTCTTTGCTTATTTGTTATGTAAATACTAAATACAGGTGTATGATATTCTCTTTTTAGTCTGATTTTGTGATAGATTTCCTAGTCACAAACCCAAGAGGTCCAATAAGTGAGAAAGGAAATGTTTCCCACTGCCATCCATCTGTGGGGGAGGCATTTCTTGCATCCTATCATGGATCTTTGATTGCATCTTAGGTCTGCCTTTCACTATCCACCTTTTAGTCCTCATAACTTAATAAGCCTTTTTAAAGGAAGTGAAATTTAGCTTCCTTACTCCTCTCAAACAGCCACAGACTTAATGGAGTGTGGGCCTCAAAATGAAGAAAAATTGCTGAGCATTTCACTGAGCTTTTTGAAGCGAAGTCCAATCAATTCACCTGTAGGATTTGAATTAAAAACTCCATTTGAACGGGAAAGCCAATATATAATGGCACTAGCTATCAGGGTTTCCTTATGAGAAGTAAAGAACTTAAAAGTCAAGTGCATCAGACCAGGAAGAAAACACAGCTGCACAAAAGGACTCTGAGATGTGTCCCTGGGTCAGCAAACATTGTGATTAAAATTGCTACTGTCAAGCGGGAAGTTCCTAATGAAAGCCTCCTGTCTCACAGCTCTTCTGATCAAAATCTTTTCATCTTGATGTATTCTCACTGCCAGTCTGTCTCTTGCTCAAGTCTAATAAATATCCTCTGCTACCATCGCCGTCTCAATCAGGTTCTCTTGTGGCAAAAGGCAGAGGTACAATCAGGAACTGGCACAGCTTCAAATTCCCCCTTTTAAAAAGCTCCCTTCCTATACCATCTTGCTGTGTCTCTCAACTATTCACTCATTCGATAATTAAAACCCTCGTCGCATATTGAGTCATTAGGAGTATAGTAAATGAAACTAGGTCTAGCGGTGCGTATCTGTTTTCCCAGGTCCTGGAAGAGAAACAAGAAGAATAGTGAGGGAAAGTACCGTTGGGAAGCTGGATGCCACAGCGTAGGAGCGATAAAGAGAAGATCTCTGGGACCATGATAGAGCTAGAATATTCCATGGGCAAGAGGGAGCATATAGGACTTGGATGCTGATGAGGAGTAAGGAAGGCACCATTTTACATCACAAGGAGGGATGATTCTGATGCTGGAAGCTGACAGGAGACATCAGCAATGGCCCCAGGAATAGGTGATGGAAAGAGAAAAGAACGAGCTAGTGAAAGATGCGAGTACAGGCATAATAGCTGGATCCTAGAGACAGTGAAAACATAAGACAAATGGGACTCAATGACAGGCTGGCTGTGGACAAGTAGTAGGATGAGTTGGTAAATATTATTTTCAGACCTTATTGTCTAAGTACCAATATAATTTTAGTATTCATAACAACACATTAAGTGATCATCAGATAAAGAATTCAGAGCAGATCAAAAGCAACTCAATATAGTACAGAGCTTTTAGCAGACTGTAGCAGATCAGCTTCCTCCAAATACCAGGAGAAAGAACTTAGCCTTTTATAAGCAGACCAAAGGCAGACTGGATGTCTGATCTCAGAAATAATTGTTAAGATTCATGCTATGAAGCTTCTAAAAATCTTATGATTTCAAGTAATGCCAAAGGTTTTAATCCATTTGGAGGGTGTGCATGCATGTACGTGTGTCTGGGTATGATTTAATATGGGAGATTAATTTAATTCTTTTACCTGTGGATATTCAATTTTTCCAATGTCAATTGTGAAGTCCCCCCACCTTGTTAATAATCATGTAACAGTATATACTAGCATTTATTTCTGGGCTCTCTGGTTTAGTTATTAGTCTGTCAGTCTGTCTTTACATCAGTCTGTGTCTACAGTACCACTTATTACATGCTTATGATAGTTGTGCACAGTTAGGTTCTTCTGGGATTCTGTACATACTTTAGATTTACCGTTTTCATTTGAGTCTGACTCTCACTCTGTAGCCAAGGTTGGACTGGTATATAGCTGGTAGCTCAAGCTGGCCTAAAATTTGCATCCACCTTCCTGCCTCAGCCTCCGGAGTGCTGAGATTTCAGGGGTGGCACATCATCTCTGGCATAATGCACTTTAAAAAAATTTCTTCTGCCCCAAATGAAAACTGCATTGGGATTTAGACAGGGATTTCATTTATATGACTGTCTGTCTGTCTGTCTACCTATTTACCTACCTATGTATCATCTATCATCTATCTATCTATCTATCTATCTATCTATCTATCTATCTATCTATCTATCTATCTCATCTATTGATCTAGTTTGCAAATTTTGACAATATAAAATCTTTCAATCCACAACTAAGAAATGTTTCTTCCCTGTCTTTGTCTTAGTTTCTTTCAGCAATTATTTTTGATAGTTTTCAGTATAAAAGTCTTTTACTTCTGTGGCTAGGCACAGGCATAATATTTTGTTTTCTGGGTGCAATTGTGAATGAGATTGTTTTCTTAATCAACTTATTCTATTGCTTTTTTTTAATAGAGAAACGTGACTTGTTTTTCTAATAATTATACATGGGCATGTATATGCCATGAAAGTAAAGCAAAATAGATAAGTGGGACCATATCAAAATCTCACAATAGCAAAGAAAAAAATAAATAGGGTGAAGACCTACTGATCAGGGAAAAATACTTTAAGCCATTTGTCTGATAAGGAAGTAATAATGTAAAGGAGACAAATTGTACAAGAAAATTCTGCAATTCCATAAAAACCAAACAAACACATATATACAGCTTAAAGAAAGTCTAGAGGTAGATTAGCACATTCTTCTATTTCATTGTTACTTTTGGTCATGTTTACACTCTCATCGTGGTAAATCTGAGCCTTAGAATATATTTATTTTCATGTGTGTGTGTGTATATTTATGTGTTCATGCATATATGTGCATATGTATGTGTGTATATATAATATATGTGTGTGTATTTATGCATGTATGTATCTGTTTATGTGTGTATGTGTGTATATGTGTATGTGTGTATACATATATGTGTGTATGCATATTTGTATGTTTAAATATATCTGTGTGTATGTATATGGGTGTGTATATATGTGTGTATATGTATGTGTATGTGTTTATGAATGTATGTGTGCATGTGTGTGTATGTATATGTGTGTATGTATGTGTGTGTGTGTATGTATATGTGTATGTATATGTGTGTATGTATGTGTGTGTGTATATAAGTGTGTGTGTATGTGAGTGTATATATGTGTATGTTTATGTGTGTATGTGTGTATGTATATGTGTGTATATATATGTGTTTATGTATGTATGTATATGTGAATGTATATATGTGTGTATATGTATGTGTGTGTTTATGTGTGTATGTGTGTGTATGTATGTATGTGTATATGTGTGTATATGTATAAGTGTGTATGTGTGTGTATGTATGTGTGTGTATGTATGTGTATGTATGCATATGTGTATTTATGTATGTATATGTGTGTGTATATGTGTGCATATGTATGTGCATGTGTGTGTATATGTGTATATATGTATGCGTGTGTTTATGTGTGTGTGTATATATATGTATGTATGTATGTGTGTGTATGTATATTTGTGAATGTGTGTGTGTATGTATATGTGTGTATGTGTGTATATATGTATGTGTATATGTGTGTGTATGTGTGTGTATGTATGTATGTGTATATGTGTGTGTATGTGTGTGTATGTATATGTGTGTATGTGTGCGCACACATTCACACACATATTTGCGCACACATTTGTGCAAAATGTCCCAGAGGAGGATATTGGGTGTCTGGCTCTATCACTTTCCAGCCTTGTTCCTTTGGATTGGAATCTCTCATTGAGCCTGGAGCTTAGCTGACAGCCAGCAAGCTCAGCAACCTTGTCGTCATCTCCCACAGCTCTAGAGTTCGAGGCACACTATGCCATGACTAGCTGCTGAAGTGGGTGCGTGGTATTGGAACTCATGCCCTCACACTTGTATAGCAGCTTTGTTACCTGCTGAGCTCTCTACACAGCACAGAGATGAAGTTTAAAGTATCTTTTTTCTCCACTGGAGATAACATTTTCTTTGCACATCTTGGTTACATCTGTCTACTTTTCCTTGCTTTCTTTCCTTTGCTTCCCTTCTCTCTTCCTCTTCCCTCTGCTTCTCCCTCATCTCTCCTCCTCTTCCTTTCCCTTCTAAAGTCCCACATGTTATATAATCCAGTCCTGAATTTATCTTTTCCTGAGACCTCTTATCCCCAATGTCCCACTTGACATTTCTGACTAGATTTCTCTTGTACATCTCAACCTTATTCTGTTTAACAAACAGCTGGTGATTACACCCCCGCCAACACCCAGCCGTCCTCCCTGAGATAACTCTGCCTTCACCATTGCCATCACCATTAGCAAATTTGCTAGGCAAAGGTCCTTGGTCCTATTCTGGATTTCCCTCATCCTCCTCTGCCTAGAAAACAGTTGACTTAAAGAAATATTTCTATTGTCATTGACTGCTCCCCATCTCTTTTCTGTCTCTGCGGTGGCAACTACCAGCATCTCCTGTCTATCTTACTACGATGTGTCCTAACAATGATGTTGTAGTGATGTCTACTCTTAACCTCACAGTACTAGTTTTCCACATAGTCAACAAATTAATTTGTTTTTTCCAAAATTGAAATTAAAGCAGGAGCTCCTCGACATGCAAAGCTCCCCCAAAGGATTCCCATCACACAGAGAATACAATCAAAGTCCTATGGGTAACAGTGTGTTCTAATGTCTTTCCCAACTTGTTAGGTTAGTCCTTTGCCACTGTCCAGGACTTACCGCTAGTCTCTCTCCCATACCTCGAATAGACTTTGTCTCAGAACCTTTGTACTTACTGTTCTCTGTTCTTTTCTGCAAGGTTTGCATAGCTGGAGGTCTCATTTTAGTGAAGGTTCTGTTTGCCCACTTAGAGATTCATCCAAACTTTCCACTGAAAATAGCCCACCCCCAAAAAAATTAATCTACTCAGTTGCTGCTTTCTTTGTAATACATATGCCAATATTATATATAAATTTATATACTTTTTATTTTACATTGTACATTTTTCCTTTTCTGGAATATGAATTCCATTTGATTGAGGTCTTAGTTTTCTACTATCTTGAAAATTCCTGGTACCAGGTAGCTCTTTTGTCATGAATTTTAAAAGGAAATAATAATGTTATGAATTCTTATGAAGAATGTTACGAAGATTCTTCATACATTCTGGATGAAAATCACGTGCTTGTTGGTACAGAGAGTGCAGCACCCATCACTAATATGAAGCTTTTATTTTTATCTTAATTATGAAGTACTTAGTTCCTTATTTTAATTGCGGTCAGATTACCTTGCTATTGTGAATTTTATCCTTCAGGTGCCGTTTAACAACCTTTCCCTTTATCAACATCTCCTTGTATTTTTGCTGTCCATTTTGGAAGATTCATCTTGAGTCTGGCACCTGCTTCATATAGTATCAGTGTGTGAGAGCAAGGCTTGGAGTGAGACACACACATGTGCTTGCATTGTCTTCAGGTTATCAGAAGAAAGTATCACAACTGAGCACGAGCTCACATATGAAGTCTAGACATCCCAGTGACACCAGCAGTAGAGTGGAATCATAACAAGTTAGTTATTCAGTGTTACTATGGGATGGCCAGAGTCTCAAATTCATCATCGAATATTTATAGAAAGTATGGTAGATATTTTTCTTACTTGGCCTCAGGATATCTTAAAACTCTGAGCTCACAAAGGTTACAAGACTTAGAGAATATCATGTGCTTTAGAATATGTAGGGCCAGGATATGAATCCAGATCTTGGATGAGTCCAAGGTTGTTGTTTTAACCAAGTCAAATTTTCTTTTTAGGGTCCGCAAGTTTGGGTTTGGTTCCTGCATCCTAGTATGTCACTGTTTGCTCTCAGTTTGCTTATTTAGAAAACTGAGATAATGATCTCTGTGCAGTTACGTGACATCTAGCTGAACTGTAAAACAAACCATAGTGAAATGATGCCTATGATGAGACTGCAAATCACTTGTAAAGTATGGGAGAAGCAGTAGGTGGTGGCTATTTTCACAAAGATACACAACCCACCACACGCTAAGGTATGCTACTAAGTCATAACATAGGGACTAACATGTGATACTGTTCCGGTCAAGCATCAGTACGCTGGAAAGCTGGACTTTCAGCCAAGCTACCTTTCTTCAGTTAATGTCTCCTTTTCAGTAACATCAACAAGGCACAGGAGGAGATGTAGGTTGATTATACTAAGTTTAACGAGGACATAGATATTATTTTGGTCGAATCTGGTGATCATGTGAGGGAAAATAAGCAGAAGAAATGAAAAATTATTTAATAAGTAAGGAACTTACTTTCCTTTTTACATTTATTTATTCTCTCTCTCTCTCTCTCTCTCTCTCTCTGTGTGTGTGTGTGTGTGTGTGTGTGTGTGTGTGTGTGTGTGTATACTCTTGCACACAGACAGGCACAGATAAAATGGCGAATATGTAATATGTGGGAGGTCAGAGGACAACTTTTGAGAGTCGATTCTCTCCTAGCATGTGGGTCACAGACTGGAACTCAGGTCACCAGGCTTGGCAGCAAGCACCTTCATCCACTGAGAATATCTCATCATCCTGACCCTACTTTCTTATGGATGTGTCTTTTGAGAAGAACCTGAATATATTAGATTCTCCTAATGTAACCCAGGTATCAAGTCACCAGAAACTGTCACAATGAGACTATTTCCTCCCTTCATGCTTTACTGATGTCTATGTAAGAGTGTCATGGAGAATTTACGTTAACTTCCCTTTCACTGCAGAAATCTTTGTGACACAGTCAACCATCTTAATATCTACGTGGGCACCCAGAAATGTTGCACAAGTCACCTCAGGAAATAGTTTCCTTCACTGTGGAACAGCTCTAATGTTTGGAATAGATCCCTGCCCCCATGACAAGTAAAATTAATACCCACCATACTACACCAAGACGTAAGTTGTTAACATATAAGGTATTTGATCTTTTGAGAAATCAAATGATGGTTAACTCTAATTTTTCATGAAACATAAAATACATAGCAAAAAAAAAAAATCTAGATATCGGGACACCCTAAGTCTCCACACAAAATTTCTTTGCTTTTTTCAGCTTTTTCGCGTGCGGGATCTTCTGCTAAGCTCTGTAAAGTGTCTTTCGATATCTTTAATGAGATAGTATTTCATTCATGAATTGCCAGGTAAAGCCAGTGAGATATTTGGTCTCGCTTTATTGAAATTCTGTTCCTTTGAAAAGCACCCTGAACTCTGTCCTCAATTCACTGGATGTCCACAACCGTCTTATTTTTCCTAATATAAAATTTTATGACACTGGCTTGGAATTTCCCATGTGTCTTCGACTAATCTGGATTTGAACTAAAACCCAAACCCAAACCCAAAACAAAACCCAAAACAAAACCTTGCCTCAGCCTCCCAGTGGCTGAGATTAAAGACACACGGCATTTTCTCTCACGAGCCAATGGTCTAGACCTGCTTCAGGTCAACAGCATTCCATGCAGGACACTGTTTTGTTGGAAATGACAATCATCTCTGCTGGCTCCATCAAAGTGGAATAGAAGCTCACTCACAGGGAGAGACAGCAAATATAAGAGGTCAACAGTGCCACAATACCCACGCAGGCAGCAATTTGCTCTAACTTTGGTGCTGTTTTCCCATTACCAAGGTCCTGAATTGTTAGCAATTGTGAATTTTCAAGAAGTAGATCATACACATTTGGCTTCTATTTCTCCTCCTTAACGGCCTTCACTATGCTGGGATCTGTCAGTGATTTCTACATTAGTAAGAATAAAAAGACAAAACAGAACTGTATATACATTACTTGGGTAGTGCGCACTTTTTTCCTACTGGAATAAGCTTACTAATAGGCACGGTATGGACTAAACTTCTCCCAAAAATGTGTAGCTGGGATCAGGGACATAGCTTAGTCACAATGTACTTGTACGAGGACCTGAGCCAATCTCTAGAACCCATATAACCAAAAAGCTAGACATGGTGTGTGCACTTGTCATCCAAACGTTTGGGAGGTGGACATAGGAAGACTGCTGGGCTTGGTGGCCACCCAGTTTAGAAAATAAGTGAGTACCAGGTCAATGAGACGCCCAGTCTCAATGAGGTTTATGGCTCCTGAGAAAGCATACCCAAGGTTGGCCTCTGCCCTCCACACTCATAGGTGCACATGCTCTCCCACACATGAACACACACAAAATAACTTATGCTCATCTCACTACAGTTTGACACTTCCAAAGTTCAGGCTTTGTCTTTTTCTTAAAAGTGCAGTTTCAATGGATATTTATTTTCTTTTATCATAAGGCCTTCATATTTGCTGAAGGAGAAAAATTAAAATCAATTTTCTATTAAAATTCTATTTCACACTGCTGAGTTACTTGATCAAATCATCATCTGCAAATGTGTCTGGTCAGTAGTTAATGTTTTATGTGTCTGGAGTAAAATAATAGAGAGGAAGACAAATGTGCCCTGATGATGACTTCATCAAAGACTATTGTAATAGTTCTTCAGTCTCTAAAAGGGAAAATAGCTCTTAAAGTCTCAGGACAGATGATGTATTGGTTCATTTTTTCTTTTTTGTGTGTGGGAATTTCCAGATCATGCCATAATTACATTACAAAACAACTAAAGGAGGTTCAGAAACATATTGTGAAGCAGTCAATGCTACTCTGAGAATAATTCACACTTAAGGCAGGTTATTAAGTTGAACTCTATGTGTTTTTAAATATTAGCCAATTAGGTTTATGCTCAAGCCAAAGGAATGGCTCAGAAGCTAAGAGTTTACTGTTCTTACAGAGAACAGAACCCAAGTTTGGTTCTAAGCATCTAACTGAGGAGGCTCACAATCACCGGTAGCTCCAGGTACCAGGGGATCTGATGTCTTCTGGCCCCTACAGGCATATGAACACATGTGGTGCACATAAACAGGCACACACACACACACACACACACACACACACACACACACACACACACTCACAGCCCATAAATGAAAAATAACAAAGCTTTAAAAAAATAAATACATGGTATATGAGGAAATAAAACAATTCTGGCTTTTTTTTGTGGGGGGATACATAGCATGTCAGGAATAAGAGAACTCGATTTAAAGACTCAAATCAAATCTTTTCATTGCTCAGAATTGAACTTAGGCTACTTGACACAGTCTTCATTGTATCCTCATTTTTCATGATGGGGGGTAATAACAGAATATTATTTCTGTTATTCAAGATTCAAGAATCCCCATTTCTTGAGAAGATAAATAAAATTGACAGGTCTTGACCCAATTAACAAAAAGAGAAAAGAACCCAACCCAACAGAATCAGAAACAAACAGCTATATTAAAACAGACACCAAAGAAATTTAGAATATTATAAGGGAGTATTTTTAAAATATACTTCATGAAGCTGGAAAGCATAAAATAAATAGATTAATTTCTAGGTTCAGTCAAATCACCAAAATTAAGCTAAGAAGTAGTCATTAGTCTAAAAAGATCCACAGCAAACAAGGAGGTTGAAATAAAAGCTGAAGTAACTATAGGCTGACATCCCCGATGAACATAGACTCTCATAAAATACTCACAAACAGAATACAAATAAACACCAAAAAGATTATATACCACAACCAAGTTGACTTTGTCCATGAAATGCAGGGACGGTTCAACATATGCAAGTCAATAAGTGTAATAAACCATATAAATGAATTTAAAGAAAAAAAAAGCATATGATCATCCCAATAGGTGCAGAAAAAACTGACAAAATCCAGCATGCTTTCATAATAAAAGCCCTAGAGAACAGAGGACTAGAGAGAACATACCCTAACACATTAAAAGCCATACACGAGAAACCCATAGCCAACATCATCCTAAATGGAGAAAAGGTTGAAACAATCCACAGAAGTCAAGAATAAGACAGGATGTCTACTATGGCCACTCCTTTTCAGTATTGTGCTAGAAATACTAGCAGGAGTAATAAGGGAACAAAGGAAAATTAAAGGGATACAAGTAGGGAAAGAAGTCAAATTCCCCATTTGTAGATGACATGATACTATACATTACAGATAATAAAAATCATGTCAGAAAACGTCCAGAAATGACAAGTAAATTCAGTGTGGCAGGATACAGAGCCAACTTGCACAAATCAATGGCCTTTCTATACACCAACATCAAACAGAGAAGAAGATGATGGACACATTCCCATTTACAATAGCCTGAAAGAAAAGAAAACATCTAGAAGTAAACCTAAATACAGAAATGAAGGATCTCTCCAATTCAAACTTTAAGCTTCTGAAGAAAAGGATAGACATCTATACTAGAAAATGGAAAGACATTCTACATTAAAATAGATTTTAAAGCCCACAGGATCACCAATGGTCATTTACAGATGAATGGGCACCCTACTAGTGGTTATACCACTGAGAAAATGTCTTCCTTTTCCACCAAAAAAAAAAAAAAAGTCTCTCACCCATGACCTTGTAATCAATCCCAATTAAACTTAATGGGTCAGAAATCAATCAATCAATAAACAAATAAATAAAAGAAATCCAAAGAGGACTGGAAGAGAAAGTGGGTCAGTGGGATTCGGGAAGGAACTAGACAGTGTCCTTGAAGGGGAATATGATCAAAATGTAGCATATACACGTACCAACTTGTCAATGAAATGCATAACTTGAATAATTATAAAGTATATTACAAAGCTATACTAATCAAAACAATATGGCATTATTTAAAAATTGGCACACAGACCAAAGGAATAGAATGGAGTGTCTTTAAGTAACCTCTTGTATTTATACCTAAGTGATTCTTGACCAAAAGATACATTAGAGAAGGTGCAGCTTCTTCAATAAATGGTGTTGGGTAAATTGGATATTCAAATAAATAAAACTGAGACAATCTTTTTCTTTAATCTAATATAAAGATCAATTGAAACTGAGTTTGTGTCCAAATGAAAGATCTAATCTTACAAAGCCATTAGAAGGAAACTTGGGGAAATAATTTTTTGAACAGGAAAATAAAAGGTTTATTTTAGAGTTTATGATTTTATTGTCTAAATATATATGTATTATATTATGTATATATATACACATATATTTATACATACAAGAATTGTGTGTATATATACACATAATTCTTTATTGACTCATGAAAATAGCTTGGCAATACATTTCAAAGGTGTTAATGACATAGCTGAAAACAATGTGCTATTTTGAAAAGGCAGACATTTATGTAGTGCCGACCACATCAGGGAACTTGGATCTCACTCACATTCTTTTCACAATACCACTGATTTTATGTAGAATTATCCCTGTTTTAACACATGTGGCTGTAACTCACACAAGAGTCAGTGTTACAGCATATCCTTTGTGCTGAATGTAGTATTGTCATTCTCTGGGTAGTGCCACTATGTAAAGAAAAGGAATGTAAGTTTGCTTCTTAACCTATGCTTTCCCTAAACTCCTTCTGGGCATCCTGATTTGTCTCAATACAACCCTAAGAATGTTTTCTGTCTTACAATGCTTTACCTTAGGCTTTAAGTTGACAGTAATTATTCAGTCATCAGGCAGGATCTAAGGGCAGTTGCTACTTTCTGGTACTTGGAAGTTAACTGCCAGTTTCCCAGAAAAATTCTTGTAGTCTTTTTTGGCTTTTGTACTTTAAAAATCTTAAAAGTATTTTGCATGACATCTAAACAGTAGTATTTGGTTCTGACTACTCTTTGTCGTTATTAAAGCAATTATTCTTATTACCATGAGTCTTTTTTTATCAACTTTGAGGCCAACTGGATACTAAAACTGTATTTTTTCTCTAATTACATACTATAAATGCATGAGGTGCATAATATTGCCTCATAAGATACGGCTTGTCTCCAAGATGCTATTTATGAAATGTGTTGAGCATGTGATGTTTGCACAGTATATTTGATACTCAAGAGTTATGCAGTCATTTTTAAAACAAGAAAAGCACATATTGAATATATGAATATTTAATTTGATGTTTAGAAATCCTCTGTAATATAATTCTTAGCAAAAAGTTCATGTGTCCTTGAGGATTTATTTTCCTTTTAAATTTTCACAATGGTTGATTTTTATAGCCACCTGAATCATTGCATCTCAGGTAAGAGAGTGGTATCTGTGTCATTCACTTTTGGGGGAACTGAAACTGATGTTCATGGCATTAGGGGAATGCTCTCCTGTGGATGGCTGTGCATAGTGGGCATCTCCATGTTGTTTAACTACTGGAGCAGATGTAGGTGCAGCACATAGCCAAAGGTAACACTTCTCATGGCCACACTTAAAACAGCAGGACTCTCCATCCTCTTTTATTTATACAACTACTGTAAACTATGAAGACAGGAAATAGCATAGAAATTCTCAAGATGGGCATGGTCCTGCACACCTTTAATCGCTTCCCCATTAAACATTTCTTCTGTCATTAATAAATGACTTGCATCTAACCACACAAGGTAAGCACCAGGCAGAAAAAACACATGTATCCTTCATGGATCTCAGGTATAGTACAGTGAATGCTCCTTAGGATAGGAGACTCCATGGCTTGGGGAAAAATTTTAAGGCACTGCAATAGACAATTGTGTGTGTATTGGGGTGTGTGTGTGGCATTAGGTCCCAAAAGCACAATAAGAAAAGTAAATATAAACAATTAGGAGGAAATCTAGTAAAGATTTTTTTTTCCTCCACAGCAATCTGTCAACCGAGTGCAAAGGCAATGGGCTGGATGGAAAAATAAATGGTTACAGTGTTCGTTTGATGAGAGATTGATAGCCACTGTATATCAGGACTTAAGCACCTCAATACTCCAAAAAGCAAACAAACCAAATAATTCAGTTTTGAAGCTAGAGGATTATATAAATAGATACACCTGGAAAGAACTCAAATGGGTGAACACATTTATGGAAAACATCATGAACTGTGAAGTAAAAGAAAAATCAAAATCACCAGCTCTGCTATTTTCCAGTGTGATTAAGACAACATGGAAGACTTTACAGATGCTGTTATTCCCGACTTCTTACTGCTTATTTTTTTCTGATACTTCTCCTGTCTAAGTGCTAGTCAGGATTAACCATGATTGCCTTGCAAGATGAGACAAGAGGGTTTGTTCAAGGTAGTGTGGCTGTAGAATTTTCTTATACTGTATTTCCAACTGACTACAAATCTTAGAGCTATAATATTTCACACAAGTTATTAATTAGTTCAGCCATCAATCAGCTTATTTCTTTTTTTGATGCTTGATAGGATTAGGAATAACAGCTTGAGCTTGATCACACATGCCAAATGATGACTGGTGCAGGGACTCTGCTGATAACTTCATAGGTCAATTTCACTAAAATTGGAATTGGACCCCTGGTTTGACAGGAATTATAATTAAGATCCTAGAAAAATCTGGATTCATCATTTTGTCAAGCTAGTATTTACAGACTTTACAGTTCATCCAAAAATCAGTGACCCAGCCTCTGGTCCTTCTGTGGTGTGTGGGAGTGACACAGGATGGTGGAAGATAAAAGGAAGCTGGATTACAATATCTAGCTGCTGCAGAGGAAGCCTGTGGATGGTCTCCTTAGCTCTTAAATCCAGTATCCTCATAACAACTGATTTTCCTTTAATGTCATAAAAATTGAGATACCTTATATCTCTTCTAACATCACTAGGGTCATTAATCTACATAGGCAGGAATACATTTTTATGAGGAGATGATCTACATGACAGCATCTGACACCAGTTTGCAGTAATATAACATCCCAGCGTCTCATAAGTATGTCGGTTCCTACTGAATCTGTTTTTCACATGAATGAAAGTCCAAGAACTGGAAGCTCACTTAGAATCAGATCCTCTGTCGGTGGTATCAGTTTTGGATGGGAATGCTCGCAAAGCACACTAGACTAGTAGACCAGGTTCCCCCCGTCTTTGCTGCACTGCGAGGGGGTGACCCATATGGGCATGACTCTTCAGTGTCACTTAGCACACAACGTTTCCTAACTGCAGTGGCTTTTGGTTTTCTGTATTTCCTATATTTAGCATCATTCTCCGGTTGATAAATGGTAGCTCACTTTTCCCGGACACAGCTGTTGGCCTATGCCTTCTCTTTTTATTTCAATGACTTTGCTTATCTGCTATGAACTTAAATGGTATTGAACATTATTTCAAGCCTATAAGTACACTAAGGAGATAGCTCTCTTCACAAGGGATGGGAATGCCCTTCCTTGTGTGATAAAGATACTTGGGCAAATCTCTTCCCTTGCCAGAGCTCTGTTTAGGTATTTTTGGACATCTGTGTGTGACTCAAAATGATTGCTTATACCTTTATATCAAAAAGTGTTATATAGCTTGGGAGAACCAAAAAAGGGACCATTACTTGTCAGGTCTGAAAAGGAGAGTCATTTTTACTGGGGAAAAAAAAAAAAGATTTTTCTTTGTGTATCGTGATGTCTAATCAAGTTTCAGTGATAAGAGATAAATTTTTGGGGGGGGGGTGGAGTGGGGAGGAGAAAATTGCTTTTTATTCAAGATTTTATGAGGAATAAGCATTTTGTTAATGAAATGGAAAAGTGTGCATATGGCTCTGGCAGAGTCTGAGTCATTCTGTAACTTGGGAGAGTTAATCGCTGCATCAAGTCCCTGGTGAAGGTCAAGGAGCTGAGAGCTGAGAACTCGTGAGCCTTTGAAGGCCTCCCTGCCTCTAGGGACACTTTCAAACTAACTTCCCCAGTTTGGGGGCGCTTATTAGCATGAAAATAATTTAAAGTTTTTGAAAACTGACACTTCCACTCTTAAGAAGTCAGGATTCTCATCTGAAGGTACGCTGTCTACTGGGAGGAATGTGGGAAGGAGAAGGAGGGGGGAGGCAGAGAGAAGGGAAGCAGGAAGGATTTGCTTATTACCCAACAGGCCGAGCACTTCATAAGCTTGCTTGAATATTCTGAAGGGTAAATTAACCCTCTCAGTATTTTTAGAAAAATATTTAACTTCTTGTAACAAATGAAAAGAACAACAAAATATAAAGAAACCCTTTGACATCTAGAGAAGCAACCAACTTGCTGCATAACACAGAACTAACACATAGTGGGTACTGACGCAGCTCTGGAAGAGAAGGGCATGCTGGGAAGTGCATAGAGGGAAATCAGGTCCTGCTCTTAGTCGTGGGATGGAGGAACGCCCTGTCACACTTGACCAGGACAGAAGTCAGAAGGGTAGCAGATGCTGCAGTCTGAGCTTTAACTGCAAACCCAGTTATATGAATCAGCTTTGCTTTTGTTCTTATTTTTCTTTCTGATGATTTTTAATAGAACTGAGCACTTGACATTTCCTATTTTCCTCCAGATATACTTTTGGGGCATGTCACATAAAAGAAAATAGTTGATGTGCCACTGTTGGGACTGTGGTTATGGTTTGACTCTGGGAACTAGGTGTTTTATTCTGACTCTACGGTACAACTTTAGAACCACACTCAGGTCATTTCCTTTTTCCTCTTTAATGAAACAACAAAATCTTTAGTCATGAGATGCTCATCAGTTCACTGCCTTGCTAGAAGCCATCATTTTATTTCTGCTAGGATATGCTCCATGTGATTTTCCACTTAGCATGCTGCATAATGCCAAGCACGTGGAATATGTACAGACAAAAGAATTGAGTTTTATCTATTTGTGTGTGTGTGTGTCTTTATGTGTGTACCCATGTACAAGCTGTGGGAACTCACACAGAAGCTGGAGGTTGACATCAGTGTTTTCTTCTGTAGCAGTCTACCTTATTTTTTCAATGAACCTCTCAATAGTTGGCTTGGCTGGCTGGCCAATTTGCCCCCCAGGATTCTCTTGTCTTACCCTGTCCATCAGTGACAGCTTCTTGTGTTTGGCATCTGTTATCTTTCCCACAAAACTATTGTTCTCTCATCCTTATCTTACCAAACCTAGCACCTACTCCCTACCCTCTTTTCAATCAATCTCTCCGACTTCCTTTTGGGCTTTTTGCCTCTTCTTGTCTACTTCATTGATTCCTCACTGGCACACCAGAGTGTTTCATATTATTTCTCTTTAGGGTTCTTCCCATCAGACTGTTCTAGTTATATTATCTAGATATTCACACATAATTGCCATCAGCTCAGATTCAGGAAAGAAAGTGCACGGTGGGTCCATGCTGGGTCTAGACAGGTCTTTGGTTGGAGGCTGAGAGCCACAAGAAACAGAATTCCAGGGAGACTGTTGTCAGTGGAACATCTCCATTTATTGAAGCAAGGATAGTTTCATTTATAGTGGAAAAGGCAGAAAAGGTTCCTTGGCACCCAGGGATAGTGGCCATTGATTAAGTCAGGGATATTGGAGTAGCTCCATTAGCATACTAGGGGCTCATTGTCATTCTGAGGGTCAAAGTCCTGGAAAAGCAACTTTTGCATAAGGTGTGGTCTCACAGGAGAAAGAGGAAGATACTTTATCAGAAAATGGGCTCAGCCCTAGGCCTTCCAGCTATAACATTCAGATAAGCACTAACCAGGTGGGTCCTTTGTCAGTGACCTGCTGTGAAGCAGGTAGCATTTAGAATTTAGCTGGATTTTTTTAGGTCTAAGAAAATGGGGAGCAGCTAAACACCTACTGCTCTCAGAGTAAGAATTCCAGGGTTCAAAGCATGTTTTGACCCCCTCTTAGCTCTAGGATAGCCCCACATAATTAAAGGGATTTAGTTGTAAGATTTTATGGATAAACTCCTGATTGGCTTATACATTTAAGAAGATACCCACCCTCCCTTGTCATAGTCATCTGAACTTGCCAGTTATCTTTGAAACCATTGTACTATTAGAACTGTGGGATTATGCTTGTTCTCATTTGAGTGTCCCCATAAAGACTCAAGTATTTGAAGCGTGATCCCCAAAGTAATGGTATTGGGTAATATTGTGAAAACTTTAAGGAGAGTTCCTTAGATCAATTGGAGGAATACTCGTGAAAGATATAAGAAATACTAGCCTCTTGGGCCTCCTGTTTGGAGATGTATTTTCCAATATACTCCTCTACCATCTACTCATGAGATTTTCACTGGAACCAAAATGAGGCTGATGTCCTCCAGAATGGTGAACCAAAAACCTCTTCTCTTTATAAAGTTATTTTACCTCAGGTGTTTCATTATATTAGCAGAAAATGGACTACAATGATGCTTGTCTCTTCATGTTTTCTTATTCCTTTTGCCTAGAGGCTATCAATTTTACCATTCAAGTATTAGTTGAAATAAGTCTCCATCAAGACTCAATGTCTAAATTACACACATAGCTAAATTCCATTTGAACTGGGTCTCTGTTCATAACTCAGCCTGTTTTTGAAGTATTATTATTATCCATGTAAAGTAATTTGGAGGATTACTTTATCTGGTTCTAATCAGATATATAATTCTCCTGTAAAATATTTAATAGATCCTAATGTCCAGAAAAAATGAAGTCTATGAATGTAATATAGAGCTGGCTGTAGTAAGTCATGCCTATAGTCCTGGCACTTAGCAGTCTGAGACAGGAGAATTAATACAAGTTCAAGTATAACCTGGGCTACATTGTGAGATCTCTTCAATATAAAAATGTTGCAAAGTCCTTTACCATCCTCTCATGTTGTTAAGATTTTAATTTCCATCTTCATCTGTTGTTACCTTTGTGCTCAGTCAAATCCAACTGTATATTACAGTCTGTAAAGAATTATTTATTCCCCATTTTTACTTTCTTTGCTTATATTTTTCTAACTTAATATTTCTCTTTGTGCTTCTTTGTGGTGTAGGAACCAGCATCTTTATGTCAATTGCCTTTTAATCTTTGAAATTATGTTCAAGGTAGTTTTCTTACTCTCTGCACATTGACCAGTTTTGGGTCTCTGAATTAATTTACATCTATAGCATAAAGAAGCTTTTCTGATGAGAGTTGAATTATGCATTTATCTATGAGTATAAAGACAAAACTTTGGTCGGCAGTTTATTATTATATTCATTCAGCTGAAAAATATAAGGTTCTCTCCTGGAGCCTATGATGTGCCAGCCATATTTGTTTTTTCCCAGTTAATGGAACTAGGCATGAGGCTGTCTTGTGGGAATAGGCTTTAAATCCAGCCAGAAAGTGGTTCGTTACTGCCATAATAGTCATGCCACTGTTGCAGCAGTGGGTACATCTTGCCATGCCAGTGGGTACTGTAGCTCATAGGGTTCACAGCTGGGTAAAATCTTAATTCTCATCCCCGGTATTTAAAGCTTTCTAAAAGCATGACAATTAATTTATTTTTTGTATTCCTCCTATATGACAAAGTGCCAGGCACAGAAGAAGTATTCATTAGTATTAATTGAATTGAGTATCATAAAGGAAATAAATGAATAAATGTACCCAACTCTTTTAGTTTTTAAAATATTATGTATTAATCTTACATAATAGTGGGTTTTATTACATTTATTTATGTATTTATTACATTTATTTCAAAATATGGACGTAAGTTTTTTTTTTTCCTATATTCACCATTCACTACCCTTTCTTGTCTTCTTCCTCCTCCCATAAATCCCTTCTCTCTTCCTAGCCTAGTCTCCTTTCTATTTTGTGAACAAATGAATTTAGGGTCACTTACAGGTTTACAGGTATGATGGCTTGAATGAAAATGGTGCCAATAGGCCCATATGCTTGAATACTTGGGACCCAGTTGATGAAACTGTTTAGAAGATGTGACCTTATTGAAAGAGGTGTGTGGGTGTGTTTGTAGCAACTGAAAAAAATACCAACAGTAGTTTTCCTCAAAGATAACTATCCCTCACCCACTTATCTCATGGAAGGTAGGGGTTGTCTTGCTTGCTCTTGGCTGATTGGCAGTATCAGACCTTTTAGTCCCTCAATGGTATTGGTGGTGTCTCACTTCTGTCCATGTGATTTTAGTTGGAAGAGATGCTGACTCCTCCTATCAGTGAATGCCAATCTATGCTTTCAGGCTTTTATGACTAATATCAGTATTGGTCATACCACTAAAGCTAAGTAGAAGCTGTTGTTTGTCCAATAGCAATTCAGCTTTTATCCCTAAACCTTCACAAAGTCAGTTACCTCATGGACCTTTCATATTTCTGACCATCTAGTAGTAGTCATGCAGCCCAATATTATTGATATTGAAAAGGATTCCTCAAATACTGACTCAACATTTCTGAGTTTCCTTTTCTCTACTTCACCTGGTCCATCTATCTGAGCGAGACAGTGTATCTACTGAATAATATGGTTGTCTAAATAAATATAACTTTCTCTAGACTGATTCCTGGTTGATGATCAGGATGAAAGTGTTGAAAAGATTTAAATTTACATATCTATATGCATCCATAGAAATGTGTGTAGACATATAGGTATTCATGCACTCACACCACCCCCACACGTATATTTGAAAGTTCTTGAACACTGTTGGTCATGCTGCAACTTTCTTTACTTGATGTGTTTGATTGGTATATTCTCTGGGTTACTGAACAATAAAAAGAGATAGGATAGTCAGGCCATTTAATAAGTTTTATTAAAGCCTTGTTTCTTTTACTCCCAACTCTTCCAAACAAAAGATCTGATTGTAAGCAAGGAAAGAATGTAAGAAATAAATAAAGAAAAAAACAAAACCCCCACAGTTACAGCTAGTGGAATGAGCCATGCCAATTTTGTGGAAAAGAGGGAAAGCAATAGCCCTTATTCTTAGTGAGGGAATACCTCACACTTGGAGAGATGTGGGGAAGTGAGACACATGTTAACAACATTTGGTCCTTCATAGTTGTCATTAGAGTTCCTTTTAGGTATTTATGTCTCAAACTGTTGAGAGTGCCTTAAACCTTACTAACTGTTAGACTTGCCATTCCACTGTCAGATGTGGTCTGAGGCGTCTACTGAAAAATCAGCTGAAATAGCAATGCAGGCTCTGTGCTCCAGCATATTCTACCTCCAGTACCATCAACATTCTATTTGCCTTTTTTACCTTTTTGTCAAGTTATTCCATGAATAGTTATTCATGACAGCCTGGGCTCACAGCTGTCCCCAAGATCATGTCAGCAAGGAGGATTCTTTCTAATGAACTTAAACCCCAACTCCTGCTGGCTGGGAAGTTCAGTTGGAAGTTCCATGAAGCCATGATTGGACATCTAAGATGCCCAACAACTTCTGGCGGTGATACCAAACAAATCCTTGAGATGGTGTGTCTTGCCTGGAAGCCAGGAAATACCAACGCCCAAAATGGTGGATCCTTAAGGATTAAGATTAACATCATCAATCTTCAATAAATCACTCAAACTTTAAGCAGTTTTAAGGATCTCTAATTACTTGAATAGGCCTCATCAAGAATGAACCAAATCATATTTGCATATGCTGCACAACAGGTATATTTTGCTGCAGTAGAAACCACTCATTAGAAAACTTGATATGAAATATGTTTTTGACATTAGATTAAGACACTGAAGACAAAATTTGATCTGGGGAAGCATTCAGGTCAACCCCAACTCAATGGTAAGGGCTAGAATGGATATTAGAATTGAGTAAGATCTGTGTCTTGCAAATCAAAGCGGAATCTCATTAACACTCTCTTCAGTGACACCCTAGTGTCTACCCAATTATAAATACCAACATGTGAACTTAAGGGAAATCAGAGATTTAAAGATAGATTATACAATTTGTTGAGGTTAGCAAATCCTAGACTCTGGGGATAAAGAAGGAAGGGATATAGTTAATATTTCAAATCGACTCTGTCTTGTTGATTGAATGCTGTATGAGATAAATTGAATGCAGTTGGTTCTAGCAATCATCAGCCAGATTATATGAGGTGGTTGAACAGTGATGAACGAAGCCAGGAGAAACCTAAGTACAGATCAAGATGCTTGCAATGGAGGGAAGTAGACCTTGTTGAAGCACAACTCTTTGTGGGTCTTTTGCATTTTGACTTATCTTACAAAGAGATGCCGACAGTCTTTGCTTTACACCACAGTTTCAATCTTGTTTGTAAAGCAAGTATCACTTGTTGTAGAGCAAATGTCAATTAATTGCATAGAAATTATTAGAAGGGATTGGCATTTTCTAGGCTCAACATTTATATAATACAATAGCACCAAATATGATATATATATATATGTATATCACCTGGAGCTTTCCACAGCATTCTGTGAAGTCTGGGATTGGGAACTGGCCAAGACAATAATGACATCCTAGATACTGGCACTGCTGTGAGAAATAAGCAGTATTTTATATCCGACCCAACAGTCTCATAGCTTCTATATCTTCCTGAAACTGTAACAAGATAGCTTGGAAACTTTCAGATGTGAAATCTTTAACTCTTCACAGTTCTTTCTGGGCTTAAAAATCTCTTAACATTCACAGTTCTTGACAGAAATATATATATTTTTAGAAAACATGTTTGAAAGCATTGCCTTACTACAGGGACTGTGAGATTTTTTTTTTTTTGTACCCAAGATCTAAAAGGGGAAAGAAATCTAGAATGTCAAGGCTAGTGTGAGATAGTTTATGTTTTATTTTTCTTAATTCAACACCTTGAGAGAAAAACCAATACAAAATTAATCCTCTTCAATCTGGAAGCACACTCAGATTTTGATTATCTCCTATGTATACCTTGAAACCATGCTTCCCCAGATCAGTTAGTTTGCTCCTTTTCTGAGCCTTTGAGGGAAATGATTTGGAATTAGTTTTGTATTCCATTTTGTCTTTCATAAAGTAAGTTTGTTAATATCCCATGCAAGAATGGCATTAGAAATAAAGGAAACTTTTCAAGTCAAGTAATTTGTACCTAAGCAAGCAAGCAAGTAGTGTGCCGCTGTTGATAAACATAGGGCATGTTGCTGGATGAACACGATGAAATACACACGCAATGGTGATGATGTTGTCAAAGAATATTTCGGGTGGGACAAGTATGGTCACAGATAATGAGGAATGTTCTGTCTATTTTATGTGAAAAGAAATGTGAAGACTATGCACATGTTTCTACAGCCTTCAGAGTACTCTGACCCAGAACATAATATTTTGGAGACCTCGAGTGGTGCAGTTCACTAATTAGAAGCACACGAAGGTTTTCTGCTGCTTGGGCTCTCTTGGACCTGGCTCTCAAAGTAGCTGCTTTCCTGAAGCAGTGACTCCTGGGATTACACATCTCCTGTGAATGTGGGCCATCCCGTTCACTGAACATATTTGGTCTATTGGGAGTCCACTCTACCTGCTGGGAGAGTGAGAGGGTCCCTGGTACACAGGCAGCTGGGCATGTTTGTGGGCAGGAAGAGAGTTATTGTATCTTCAGTGCTTGAATACATGTCAACTGAGTCCTGCACAGCAGTGCGGGACAATCTGGTTGCCAGAGTTAAACTACTGACTTGGGCATTCTCATTTATCTTCTTATGCTTGTGTTCAAATACAAAATATTGATAAAACGGTCTGCAAGATGACTCAGTGGGTAAAGGCGCTTGCCATAGAAACCTGGCAACCTGAGATTAATCCCGGGAGCCCATATAAAGATGGAAAGGGAGAGTCAATGCCACAAAATTTTCCTCCGACTTCCACACATGTGCTGTGGAGAGTGTCCTCACACCCAACATGTAGTGCACACAGACACACAGCAATATTAATAGAGTGAGAAGATTGCTATAGAGTAAACTATGCAGTGTGCTTTAAGGCCCTGAAGGCTTCCACCGCACCACTCGGCTACCACGTAATGTATTTTAAATAATTGGTAGTATATCCGGCAAACGGTTCAATCCCAATATGTGCAATCTGTATTAGGTCAAAGGGCAATGCGAGGGAGGTGGTTCTCCCCTTACAGCATGCATGACATGGGGGTTGAATCCACATCACCAGGCTTGGCAGCACAGACTTTACCTGCTGAGACATCCTACAGGCCTTGGCATCATCAGCTATTTAACTTCAAATGCTAATATTTTTTTTTTCCCCCACAGAATCATAGCTGAACACAAAGCATTTTACTGTGAGCAAGAAACTATGCTTAGCACTGTGTGAACAGGGGGACAGTTTCTAGAGCAGAGGCCGAGTCTTTCATGAACACATAGCTGAGTGGAGGAGTGAGACTCATGTCCTAGAGACAGCGAAGGAGCCAAGCAGGCCCAGAGTGACCTCACCATACTAGGGAATTCCTCCCCTTTTCTGTCTTCTCTTTGAGTTTGTACTGAATTTGTAATATCTAGTGGCATCTGTGGCCATACTGGCATCTGAATGTTCCCAGTCTTGTCTGTGCTATCCAGTGACTAAAGAGAGCTCAGTCCTAAAAGGGCCATCCACAGCACACCTATCTCCAACACTCAGGGAAGAGGTGGCAGTAACATTGTAAGAGCCTGAGGTCAGGGATGAAATAATGTCTCTGGATGTAACATGGTCATTGTATGCACGCACTCACGGCGACTGTATTTCTTACCATAAGACCTGTACAAGATGATTAGGCCAGGCAAAATTCTCAACATGGAGATAGAAGAGGTTCATGAGGCCTTATTCTTAGTTGAGGAGCTATTGGTAATTGGTGACAACTGAGGGATGAAGAATAAGTTTTTCTCGGAGGTGTGACCTGCTGTTCTATGGATGGCACCCTGCACTCATGAGCATATGGACAGCATTAATTGGGTCCAAAAGAAGGCAATATGGAGTTGGTCAGGGATATGGGGGATACGGAAGGAGTAATGGGAGCTCTGTATGGGAGTAGATATGGTCTACTAAAAGAATACGACTAATAAATAAATAATAAAAATAATAAATAAAAAATTAAAGACAACAAAACTGGCAAGATGGCTCAGTAGTGATGGTGCTTGTCTTCACAACTGAATACCTAAATCCAAGCCTCAAGTCACACATAATGGGGGTTAGAATTGATTATCACACATATGTGACCATATACACATATCCACGAACAACATCAAGAAGAAGAAGAACAACAAAAACCCTCTTCTAAAAACCTCTGCATACTGAGTGGTTCAGTAGTATTCAGTGTCAGAGAGCACTTGGCAGGTCCTAAGAAACCCTTAGGTAACAATCTCAATGGGTCTAAGGTGTTACAGATACTGGTCATTATGAGGTACATTGCTCTGAGCATTCTCCCTGAAAACTGCATTAATTACTTATACCTGTGTTTGTATATTAAGATAAGACGGCTCTGCTACATAACCCCATATTCCGTTTGCATTTTGTGGCTGCCGTTGACACTGCCATTACTGAATGTGTACAGGAGTACATGGACAAGCACGGGTGTATACAGGCATACCTATTTCTTTGAGAGAATCTAGAAAGTTTGAACTAATCTTAAGACTTTGTTGTAGGTAACAACAATCATAGAAGCACAAGTTTGAATGTCTTCAAGTGTTTTCTTATATCAATACATTGACTGTCTGTACTGAAAGATGAAAAAGACCAATGTGGTTTCATACCCTCTTAACTTCATAATGAGGAACATTAACGTTTGACTCCATATGAGACTGTGCACTACTTCATTCATAGAAATGACATTAAAGTCTTGAGCTCTTTTGTTTATTGACTGTTAAAGTTCAATGACTTTGTTGGGTCAGTGTGTGTGTGTGTATGTGTGTGTGTGTGTGTGTGTGTGTGTGTGTGTGTGTGCTTGGTTTGTTCTGGTTTCTGAAAACCCAGAATAATTTTTCAAGTTTATGTGCAGATTTTCTATATTATAGAAAAGTGTTCATTCATTATATACTTAAATCTCTTTTCTGCTTAATTTATTCTATCACTTATGTTTAAGGAAACCAGTCAATTGAGAGTTGGGCATCCTTTATCTTCATGAGACAGATACCATTTTCTCTCTAATAATTTTGATCTCTGTGATTTTCCAACCACAGCTGTACATTCATTCTCAAGCTGAGCCTTTTCTGTTTTGCGCTATATTTGTTTTGGTTTCTTCCTTTGATTTTTTTTCTTCCTCTCTGTTGATCTTTTAATAACTTTCATTTTGTTACCTCATATACAGAATGAAATCATACCATTTCTTCCTTCTTGAAACTTTAAATTCAGGGACTGGAGAAATGTTTTAGTAGTTAAGAGTTCAGATCTACAGAACCTACATAACATGTTGGTGTGGGGACTGGAGAGATGGATAAGGATGTATCTTGTTCTCCCAGGGGACACAAGTTCAGTTTCTAGAACTCATTTTGGGCAGCTCACAGTCACCTGTAACTCTGGCTCTAGTGGATCCAACACTTTTTTCTGGCCTCCAAGGGTACCTGCTCTCATGTGCACATACCCACCCATTCCCCTATACACAAACACTTAAAAAATAGAAATGTATCAAAAATGTGGGGTGAGGTTGTATACATCTGTAATTCCAGAAAGCCTGTGATGAAATGAGAAGACAGGAGAATTCCAGGAAGCTCATGGGCCGGCTAGCCTGGAACACACAGCACTGAACAAGAGAGCCTACCTCAAGCAAGCTGAGAGGCAAGGACCAACACTCAAGGTGCTCTCTAAACTCCACATGTGTGACAGCACTCACTTACACACACACACACACACACACACACACACACACACACACACACATCATAAATACATGCTACACTGAATAAATATATTAAGTGTGCATTCAAGTTGTGGTTATTTTAATAAGACACAAGTGATAGATTATAACGAGATTATAAAGGAGATAAAACTGTCATTGCCAATATAGGAAAGTTTCCATTCTTGTCTGGCTTCTGATACTAAAGGGAATCTTTTTTGGTGTTTTACTACTTAAAATGATGTGTATTATCTTTTAAAACCATATAACCATTAACAGGTTGTAGAATATGCTTCCATACCTAGTTTATTGAGTTTTTGTTTGTTATTGTTGTTGGCCTGTTCTAAGAGTCAGTCGGGTTTCATAAAATCCACAAACAGGATCCAATGAAATAGTCCCATCGTTTCCTCCTTCAATCTGTTCTTGTGACAGGAGATAGATATGGATTTCACCTATTAATTAAATTGTAAGGAAAACTCAACTGCAAACAGTTCTTTTTATGTACATGTGAATTTGACTTGCTAATCGGTGGCTCTGAGTTGTCGTCTGGATAGATGGATAGTCGATGTCTGTAATTTTCTTTTTATTTCCTATTATTGTCAGGTTTGAAACCATTATCTTCCTTTTACTTTCTAGATCGGTGATTGTGCCCTCAGGAGACATTCGGAAGTGTTGGGATGCCTTTAAGAAGCTTCACAACTCCAGCACAGATGGTACTGGCATCTAGTAAGTAAAACCAGGAGTACTGAATATGTGGACATTTTTTTTTTTGTCCTAGATCACTAGGAATAAGATCACAAGGAGCAGATATTTAAAGCTTTGTAAAATCTGTCTGTACAATAGCCTGGATTTGGTTATATATGACTTGTGAAATAAAAATGTATTTCTAATTGTTCATTTTTTCACATGCATACATGGAGGTGGTCATAATACGCAGTTAATATTGCTGTTGGATGATGCCTTTTGTGCATTTGTTCACATATTCCCTCATTAAATAATGTGCCTTTCACATACCATATATATGTGAAGTAAGAGAATGCATGCTTGATGCAAACCTACTCCTTGATGATACTAAGTATGCAGACATAATATTATGCAGACATGATACTAGCTGAAGCAGAAACTAGTAACTACCAAGGGAAAACATAAATACGAGAGAGAGAAGGGGGCAGGGAATGAATGAGAGACTGAGACTTCATAACCTGGTTAGGGCATTAAAGGGGAAACTCGACAAAGCATTGTATATAAGAAGCTCCAGGGGTCTGGATGACCTGGATCTGTATAGAAGCTGGTGAGTCATTTGGAGATGGTACAAGGAAGTGACTGCATGCAATCACGCTGCAAAAGAGAAGTTGAAGCTTAATGGTGAAGGGCCTCAATTCACAAATGAAAGTTTGAATTTCATTCCGTGGACGATGGAGCAGAGAATTCCCGAGGGTAGCTGTATAGTGGAATCTGAGCTGTACCCTGGTAGAAAAAAAACTATTCTGGAAGCTTCTGTGATCAGTGCAGGGATAGCTCAGGCTTTACTTTCTCCTGCCATGCCGTGCTTTCATCTTGGGTCTCTAACCTGGAATATGGCTCTGATTCCGATCCACTGCTTTAGTGACAGTTTGTGTTTAATGACTGCAATTTGTTCATGCCCATCAGATACTCTCCTAATCTCTCGCCTGCCATTGAAATTAATGTGTTTGCTCCTATTTCACAAGTGAAGAAGTCCAAATTCTGCAAGCTGGTGGGGTCACCTGCTGTTTCCCAGTCCATGTGGGCAGAATAGAAATTGGATTTTACTACCCAAAATCAGGGCAGACAGCTGCTGACCCCCAGGGGACCGTGCAACTTGCCAGTATCTTTGTTCCCTTTAATTTTAGCATAGCCAAGACAAGGTTTTTGATCCGTGTGGGTTCAGCTAGGCATGGAATTCAATAGTTTTCATGGGTGAATCTGATCAGCATGATTCATACAAGACAAGAGAGCAAAAGAGAATGCATAATTTTATCAATAATTCTAAGCAAAGTAAAATAGATAAGTTCTTTCAAAGTTACTTCAATTAAACAGCTTCTCACCACTGCCTTTATCAGAAGGATGATTCATAAGCAGTCACTCATGTTAGTAGATTTTGTCTACCAGGGAGAAAGAAATAGCAGATACAGTGAGAGATTGCAAAATCCATTTCCTCCTGATAAACCCACTGTGTTTCATCCAACCAGCTTATGCAACAACAGATTTAAAAAGATAAGCTCTTTGGTTTCCAAAGAGAAAACCAAATATCTAGCATTTGTATGGCAGCCCATAGGAACATATGTACCCATAAAGTTGTTTGTTCACATATGTACACATATGCATATGCGATCGACACACATATTATTTTGAAATTTTGCAAATGTAACTCTTATGCATAATTTTGCATTTACCTACATACATGTAAGCAAAGATAGGTGCATTAAAACAAATAATACAATTGCAAAAATATTAACAGATTGATAGAAGGAGGTTTGTTAAAACCATATGAAGAATTTGAAGCAATTTCTTGGCTTAACTTTGTCTAAGTTATGAAGTAATGTGGTGGAATTATACATTATTGTGACACTTTTATTCTTACAATTCATCATGCCGGTGTGAAACGAGGGACTCGTGAGAATGACGAAGATGAAGAAGGTGCAGGTTGGTGACAGTATGAGACAAGGATTCAGCGAAATCAAACTTACAGGAAGATTCTTCCCAACGCTTCCTAAAATATTAAAGTTGCTAGCAGTAACGAAACACATGCCAACAATGGCTTTGGCTGTCATTTCGCAACTCCCATTCTGATTAGAAAATGAAGGAGAGGGATATGCTTCAAAGAGTATGATTGACAGATTTCCCCTTATTAAGGGTAGTTGCCAAGTTCTCTACTGTAGTCTATAGTTATAAAGATATTTCAGACTTTGGATAGCATGTAGAAAATGGGGGAAACAAATATGAATGGCAACACTGATCTTGACCATATGGTACAGCTGATGTGGTTCAGGGAGCTCTCACACATGATCTCATGACATGCTTCAGATTTAATGTCCACATTGAAGGAGAATTCTTATTTAATCATAATTAAGTATAAATGCTTAAAATTTCAAGTTGGCTGTTTTCTTTCTCAGTTTGGACTTTTTAAGGCCATATAGAAAGATGAATTATTTTTTTATAATTATCTAAATGATAAAAATTTTCCATTTTAAAATAAATGGACCCTCACTCAGAACACACAGTAGAGTGATCTATAAAGATCTATATTGAGGATCGTTGTATCAGCAGAATTTGGTGTTTGGGTATGTGTATGGTGTTGATGCAAATGCCCAGGTCTATTTGGAAATTCCCAGTTCTCTGTATCAGGTAGATACAATAGTAACACATACTTGCTGAATGATTCTCACTCTGCCCTGATATCCATATGCTGTGGGCAATTCCAGGCTTTCACTGAGAGAAGGGTGAAAATTAATGGTAAGAGATTTGGAGAGCCATTGAATTACGAGAGTATCGATTTGTGAAAAGCATTCTATGTGAGAATCAATCTAAGGCATTTCCTAATCTCAAATGATAGATAAGATAAAAGGCTAACCAAGCTTTATTTATTTGCTTGTTTTAAAATCCTGCTTAAGATTTCTATTTTAATTCCTAATACTCCTGGGAGCCACAATGATAGAGGAGAGAGTGGGGGTGGGTCAAGTCCAATGATCACCCCACAGGAGAAAGCAAGGAGACTAACACAACCCCAAAACATCCAGAAGGAAAATGTTGAATGACCTAGAAGAGAGATGCATCATCACATCAATGGAAGACAATGATGTAAGCAGAAAAGCCTGCTTGATGAGAGGGTGGTGGTACAGGAGCAGGGGAAACTAAAAATGTCCCAGGTAACATATCCTTTTGATATTCCAGAGAGAAGAGAGCAATCTTAGGCAGGCTAGAGAAAGTTTCTTGAGACTAGAAGAGAAGAGAAGATTAATCACAGAAAGAGAGAGAGGCACACAGATTCTAGACTATTCCTAAGAAAGTGAAGGAGCCATTGTGCTGACTCCAATACAAATTTGGAAGAATTTAGAAAACTAAAAATAGCATTGGGTGCTTTGTAGCACTTGTATATCAATTAGGTCCTGCTGTGTTTATTTTCATGCATTACAATATGTAACGCTCATAGTAGCCTGTGAGAACATATGCCACCAATCTCACAACGCATTAGGAACACGGTATGTGACCCATGTTACTAGCTCCAAGTCAAACATCTAGTTCTTATTTGTAGAGACTGAGGACAGGCTCAGTTTGACTTCAAAATAAAACCAAACAAATGAACAGTCAGAGCCACTTAAGAATGTGTTAGGCAAAGTCTTTGGGATATATCATTGACCAATATTAATATTTTGTGGTAATGGGACCTATGAATAATTTATAAAGTTAATTTTTCATCCTAGCCTTTGTATGAGTATTCCCTGGAAAATGGGTCTTTCTGCTTGGTAGTTTTCTCAAGGCTGTTTCTCTAAAAAACTGCTGGTGCAACACAAATTACTATGATAAATTCTACCTTCATATAGTTTATGGCTAATTTGTCTGCAGACCTTAAATCTGGCAGAATGTTATGAGCTTAGACTCTATGAAAATATAATTAAGAGACACTTTGCAACGTTAGGTCCTAAATGATGGCTTAAGGGCAGGGAGTTGTTTTTTCTTTTTTTTAAGTGACCAACAACAGTGCAAATGAAAACAAATTGGCTTTCACTGGATGCTAAAGAAACGTGCTCTAAAGTGGAAAATTTTAGAAACATAGATGTTTAAAGGATGTTAAAATAGCAATGATCTTTAAACCTGACAGTCTCAGACAATCAGCCCTTGTGACTCAGCATCCTCCCAATGTGTCAGTAAGGCCCCCTTCCTCTTCTTTCTCACCAAGGTGAGACAGCATGTCCTATATCAGTTCTTAATGTTTTGGACTCTACTCATTCACAGTTCAAGAACTGTGGAGGGCTGCAGAGTCTCCCTTGTGTACTTTATTTGGCTGTATATTAAGCGAAAGGAAAAATGTTTATTTGAAAATTTCAATAGAGGGACCACTACATGCTAATTAATCTAGGGGATATACTTTAGTAATAATAACTTTCTATTTCCAAGTCAATAAAAGTTTAGTGAACATGGTGGCATGATTTTATGAATGTTTTTAATATCTGATAGGTACAATCAGCTGAATTCTCACAAGTGCTTTTGTATTTAACTTTTTGTGACACTCTTCCAGCTGCAGTATATAGAAAATACAATCTCCCATGGATATACAACTGGAAAGGATGATGGCCTCATCAGATACTCAGAGTATGGCCAATAGTTTCTGAAAATATTCACTGTACATGAATGTAAGAATGAGACTTCCTCAACCAATGGTGTTCGTATTATCATGAAAGTAGTTTGGACTTTGCAGACTCCTTGAAAGAGTCTTGAGAACCTCAAGAGTCTCTGTACCCCTGTGTCCTCTTTCATTTTGTAACTTAATAGTAAATTTCAAGTATTCTTTATAAAAATTGAAATTTATTGTGAATGACTTAACTATTATGAACATTTGATGCTCTTTCAGTGGACCCGAGTTCAGTTGCCAGCATCCACATCATTGGGTGGCTTACAACTGCCTCTAACATCAGCTCTAGAGATCTGATGCCCTCTTCTGGTCCCCATGGATATCTATCTACATGCATACATGCATACACACATGTGTACATACACAAATGAGTAAAAAAACAATTTTAAACAAAAGTGACAGTATAAATAAGTAACAGTTTCACATTTGAATTTCATATCATATTCAATTTTTGAATTCACAATCAATTCAAAGATTATATTTTATGGTTTGTAATATATTTTTTCTAACATAATTTGAAGAAAAATTCTACCTATTTCTGTTCACCAAACAGTGTATAAGAGCAGATATGTCACAGAGTTCTCAGCAGCACCAAGCATAGAGAATTAAATCTCATTTGCACATGAATGAGGTTGGCTTTTCAATGCTTACTAATATTCTACATATGGCCCATAACAGTCAACTCCCTGGCATTAATTAGTGGTGATTAGTCTGTCATTTTGAAAGGGGTATATAAATCTGATCAAATATAGTCAAAATTTCTCTTAATAACTTAGTGTGCTAAGCATGGCAAGTGTGTATTGTTTTCTATGGTTGCTATAACAAAATGCCCCAGACCACATCTATAACAACAACAACAACAGTCTCTGCCTAACCGTTCTAGAATCCAGCACTCCAAGATCAAGATGTCAGGGATGCTTCCAGCTAAGGCAGTGGTTCTGAATTTTCTGACCTAATGCTCTGACCCTTTAATATAGTTCTTCATGTTGTGGGACCCCCAACATATATAATTAATTTTATTGCTGCTTCATAACTCTAATTTTGCTACTGCTATGAATTGTAATATAAATATCTGCTATAAGATGGTCCTAGGTGAACCTGTGAAAGGGTCATTCCACCCCCGAAGGGGTCATGACTCACAGGCTGAGAAACACCAAGCTAAGGGCTGTAACGATAATTTTATTCTGTATCTCTTTCCTAAATCTTGCTTTTAATTTGTCTTTCTATTTTAGTAACGTGTGATGTTTTCTGGCTTGTAAAGGCAACATCATAATCTCTGCTCTTTTTTTATGTGTGTGTATGTGTGTGTGTGTGCTCGCACGCGCTCGGATGAGTGCATGTGTGTGTGGGGTGTGTGTGTGAGTGTATATGTGCGTAGTGTGTGTGTGTGCATGCACGTGCAAATTTCCCCCTTCTGTAAGGACAGCAGTAATTCTGGATTGGGGAACTCTTACCATCATATAACCTTACCACATTTTAGCAGATTCTATCTGCAAGGATCTTATCTCCAAATATGCCCATACTGTGAGACATCACGAGTTAGGACTTCAATCTATGGATTTTAAAGAGAAGGAACTGAATGCTACACGATGATCAGTACTGTTTGAAATGCTGAAGTTCAGTTTCAACCCTAATATCTACCCTCATTTCCAATAAGAAATGTTAAGCCTTTCTAATGGCTTTTCTGTATGGTCACGATGGCAACACCAGCATGCTTGTTGCTGGTGACATCATTATCACTGATTACCCCTGTCTAGGATTGCACTGGTTACAGAGAGTCTTTGCATTCCTACTGTTTCTTGGTCTTCTTGCTATGTAAGAAAGGTAGAATTGAGATTACCATACTGTTTTATGTCCTATTTTCTAATACTGCTTTTGGCCTATCATATCCGTATGTTCACAGAAACATAAATATCCTATGCTCCCCTTAATGTTCCTACAGTGAGATTTACATTCTTTTATTTTGTGCACCTGTGAGGTATGCATGGATAGGTGTGTGTGTATGAATTGGCATTCTTTTGATTCTTCCAGCATCATGTCAAAACTTCTCACCTTGGACTGGAGAGATAGCACAGTGACTAAAAGTACTTACTGCTCTTGTAAACACCTGGGTTCAGCATTTACATGGCAGGGAATGACTGCCTATAACTCCAGTTCCAGTGGACCTGAAACTTTCTTCTGGCCTCCATGGGTATCAGGTATGCACACGGTACAATACACATATGTAAACATGCACATAACATATACACAACAAAAATAAATAATTAGATAAATAAAAATATGTGTCTAAAAATGATCTTCGCAATTCCCATCTACATTTCTACCTTCAAGAACAGGTAAAAATGAAGAGTCTGTAAGATTTGATTCTAGTCACAGAATGGGGTAGCTGAAAATCCACTGGGAGACTGATGGAAGGATGCACCAAGCAACAGCAGTGTGGAAGTCAAAGGAGCCCGCTCGTCCGCAGCTAGTGAGGAACAAGATGGTGTGATTTGTACCTGATTGACAGTGCAGAGCAGTGGAAGCAAATGCATCGGTATGGCTGGCTGAGCCTCAGAAACAGATTACTTACTAACCAAAGCACCCTCGAAGACTGCACAGAAAGGACATCTATTTTTGTAAAGTTCAAGAACATGAAAATACAATAATACGCTGTTCAAGAACATCCATGGTGTGACAAAAATATAAAGTAAAGCCGGGCAATGGCAAATGAAAATTTTGGGTTGCCTAGGCACTAGGGGAAGGAGTGGGGCCAAGTCAGGGAATTTCATACAGGGTCATGCATTGGGTGCATAATGTCCTATTTCACGAATGCCCAGTTGAGCATGAGACTCATTTTACTGTCTTTGTACTGTCTCTCATGCAAGTACTTAATATTAATAAACAATATCTTAAGTGTGACATGCAGACACTGATTTCTACTTCATCTCTAATTTTCTTTCTGCCTGGAAAGTACAAGGGAAGGAAAACAAAGTATGTGTATTAGGACTCAACATCTCGAGTATGACCCAGATTGTTCCTGTGCCCACATGTGCCTCTTCCCTGATGGTTCTTGCCATAATAAATAACTTCACTGAGGAAAACCAAACTTTGAGCAGTAGCCACCTAGAGAACAACTAAGGACCCAGCAGTCTGTGCTTGCCTGGTTAACCATGTGTATGTATGCACTTGTGGTTCACCTAAAATAGAACAGTTTCTAGAATATTTGATTGTGACAACTCAAGGATACTTACAACTCTCTCATCATGCCCTTTCTGCCTATAGTATGTCCCAAGCTCTATATCTAAGTCTTCAGAGTCATTCTGGATTCTGAGTCACTAGGCTCGGCTCTCTCCAACTTTCCAAAAATAAAAAAAGTCCCTATTTATTTTACCTCAGATCCTTTTCCTGCTTACAGACTCCTGGTTTAGCATGCCTGCTTACCCCTCTGAGTCTCTGTGTATGCTTTTCCTTGAGAAGGTTCCACGATAGCTTTAGTTATTTAACTAACTCTATCTAGCTCCTCATGTGTAGTGCACTCCAAGAGTAGCTTGGGGTAGATGCCTCTCACCAGGACTTCCAGAGATAATTTTACCAACAGTGTATATATTCTGTATGGTGCACTGAGTCATCTGCTTTTTTTTTTTTTTTTTTGCAATACTGATAATGCTCTGAGCTTCTTGATGTATGTGAATCTCAAGGTTTCATTTAACGGAAAGTGTTAGTAACAAAGGAGATAAGCCATGAAGCAGTATCTTTAGATAAAATGTTGAGTGACTTATGTACTCTAGGAGTAGCTAGAGTAGGATAAATGTCTTATTGGAAAAGTGGGAAAGTAAGATTCATACTTGAAGGTTAGATTTGGAATATATATATATACATACACATATATATATATATACATATACACATTTTTATGTTCCTTTTTGTTACTCCCTCAGCTGTTGAACATACATACATATGTATATTCATACATATATATGTTCAACATATGTATGTGTATATATGTGTGTGTATCTATGTATATGTATACATATATATGTATACACATATACACATGTATATATAAATATCTATATACACACATATACATATGTGTACATATATACACATATGTGTATATTATATGTGTTATTTTTCTTTTGGTTTTCTGATGTAGGGTCATGCTCTATAGTCCAGGTTACTTGAAACTCTCTAAGTAGTCAAGGCTGGTCTTGAACTCAAAACCATCTCCCATTTTCAGTCTCCCAAGTGCTGGCATCACAGGTATGAGCCACTACTTCTGGCAGAAAAAGATTTTTAAAGGAGAAATATATAAGAAAAATTATAGAGAAAAAGAACCTGAAAGATTTTGAGAGCAACGAAAACACACTGTCTAAGTTGAACATTCATAGGCTTGTGGAGGACGGGTTTGGGAAGGAACTCTGTCCTGAGCAGAAAAACTGGTCTGTGCCAGCTTCACATGAACTGGGAAGAACATGGAGGGCTTTGATCATCAGAGTGAACTCTTAAATCATAAGCCAGCACTGAGGTGACCAGAGCAAAATAGAAGCTGGAAAGGTCAAAAGCACTCTTTCCTGTTTGCCCCCCAACTGCAAATTGGTAAGGAAACTGAAGCTATACCTGCCTTGGTCTTCCTTAAGGAGGGTGCTCTGCAAATTGGAGGCAATAGGCGAGACTGACTCACTCCAATTACTCTTTGGAAAATGAAAGGAGGGGAGGAAGTAAACCCACTTAAGAGCTCTGGGAAATTGCAAAGTGCCTGTCAGATTGCTGTAATTGCCTGGCAGCTTTTGTGAGCCCTGATAGAGGACAGGCTATGTAAGAAATAAAACCAGCAGGGTAAAATGTTACCTCCACTTAGTGGCTTCTAGAATCAGACTGTGAGCAAGGAAGGTAATGCACTTCTGGTGAGTTTCCGTGGAGGAGGAAACGACCTGCTGAGAAGAATCTTTGACATTTCTGGCTGTCAAATATGACTTGCCTCTGTTGGGCCCCTCGTCCTTCCAGATCCCATCAGATCCCATCTCTCATGCTTCCCTCCAGCACCTGGGAGCCTAGTGCAAGACCAAACCCCCAAATTACTCTGGAACTATGAGTATGGCTTCTTCCACAGAAGAAAAGTACTGCTGAGGGCTTACAGGACCCTGAGCAGGAACACATACTTCTCTGACTTTAAGACAGAAAGCAAGGTATTTCCACTATTAAAATTTCCTGTCAGAGAATGAGGCTCATGCATGTTATCATCCATCATGAATATGATCACCAAGACTGGACCCAGAATCCTGACACTGGGCCTTGGATTTGATAAAGGCAATAGCTCAGAGAAGAGCAGAGTAGATATTTCCAGAAATACAGAATGCAGAGTATTTCCAGGGACAAAAAGGAATGTAAGACATGGAGCTTCTCATTCCAAATTTCTTCTGCTAAATCCAGACTTATGTCATCTCTCTTCCCTGAGGGGAGGGCAGTGGATATAGAAAAAGGAACTGGGCAAGTTAGATGTGAGCACTGTTCCTCAAGAAAATATGTGGAGAAGTGTGGTCCATTGTACTCAACTTCTGAAATGCCTGTGTCCTTTGGTTAGCTGGAGGAGCCGTTTCAGCTGCTGGGGAACTCACTGGATTTGACTGACAGCAAGTGGGGCAAGAAGGATGCAGAGGGTTGGGTACAGTCAGCTAGCTCCATTAAGATACCTCTAGACATTTCATAAAAACACGTGGCAAACAGCATTTCAGTACGTGAGGTGGTGAACTGAACACAGAGACGCACAAAATCCTAAGTTTTCAAAAGACATCGTTATCTGGATATATCCAAGTAGTCTGTATACATATGGGTCTTACACAAGACAAAATAAAACAAATGAAAAGGCCCAAAGTTGAGATTGTCTATGTACTTTGGTGGGCTCAGCCTTGGCAGGGCATGAGGTTGCTTTTGCAGGATGCTCTTATGCTACTAGAAATGGAGCAGCTCCTGAGATAGGCCAACATTTATTTGATTCCCTGTTTGCTGACATTTTGTGACCCCTTGCACCCTGACTTTTCATTTGCTTCCATCTCAGTCCAAGTTCAGTTTCCACTGTGAGTAGCACTGTAAGGGAATGTCTTTCAGTTGCCTTCGGAGTTATTTGATGGTACACACTGCGTTCTTCCATAATTCAGTAGAACTGTCTGTTCTTTTTAACAAGAATTGAGAGAAGACAATAGGGTGTGAAGATGCTAAGCACACAGCCTGCATGTTCAAGGCTCATCCTCTATGAAGTGAGAAGACAGACACCTACAATGATGAATCTGAAATCCGTCAGAACAAAGTCCCCCCAGCAGTAGTAAACAAGATCCTTGTTGGAATGCTGAAGACAACATTCAGCATAAAGTGGTGTTCTCAGGGGAGATAACCACAGCTGTCCCCAGGACACTTCCTTCTACAAGTGGAGGCCGTGATAACATCTATTTACGTCTCCTTTGCCTGCATTAGGCATGCACTTATACTAAATTAGAACTTACATCATTAACAGCATGAATGGGAGAGACAAGATCCCCGAAGGTAGCTGTGAGGAGATGAACACAGGGGACACCAGTGTCAGTGACTTACTTCTGAGGTCAGATTGAGGGAAGAGCTAGTGTTCCAGTTTCCTTTCTGTTGTTAATCTGAGATACACTGAGTAAAAGCAACTTGGGGAGGGTGGTTCCCATATGAGTTGCCCTCACCCCCATCACGTCACGCATTTGACTAGTTGGTCCTGAGTTGTGGCACTATTCGGGGAAGTTTAGGAGATGTGGCCTTGGTGGAGGAAGTGTGCCACTGGAGGCAGGCTTTGAGGTTTCAAAAGCCACGGGCCATCTCCTGTTTGTTCTCTGTATTCTGCTGCCAGGATGTGAGCTCTTGGTTGTTCCTGCCACACTTCCCTGTGATGGTGAAGAACTCTTATTCCTTTGGAACCGTAAGCCCCAGTTAAATCCTTCCTTCTATAAGTTACCTGTTCATGATGTTTTATTACAGCAATCAAAACCCTAAATAAAGCAAGGAGGAAAGGTTCTATTTGGCTTACCCATCAGGTTACAATCTATCATTGGAGGAAATCAGGGCAAGAGTTCAAATGAGGAACCGCGGAGGAATACTGCTTGCTGGCTTGCTCCCTAGCTTCCTTATATAGCCAGGACTGCCTGCTCAGAAAATTGTACTGCCCACAGTGGACTAGGCTCTCATACATCGTCTGTCAATCAAGAGAATCCATCAGAGACAGGCCCACAGATCACCATGACAATTACCCAATTGAGACTTGTTTTTCAGATGACCCTATGCTCTGTCAAGTTGACAGTTAATGCTAAACAGGACAGCTGCACTTTGAAAGTGAGGGATGGGCAGACCAAAGGAAGGTCACTGGGGTTTCAGACTCTAGAAGTCAGGTAGAAGCTGCTCAAGTTCCGAGAGTAAGAGCCTGTAGCTGGCTCAAAGTGTCTGGGAGCAATCAAATCCCACATAGAGGGATCTGTGGAAGATTACGGAATAGACCAAACACGACAGGGTGAATTAATTTAAAAAGTGGCATACCTCTCTGAGTTATAGGTTACATTGAATCTTTCTGTCTTGTCTTTGAGCTGTTAGCAAGCTGTGAATGATTGGGTCACCAGGACCAAATATCTGATGGAAACGACTTAAGGAATTAACATTTTATTTTGGTTGAGTGTTTCAGAGAGATTTTAGTTCTGTGTGGCTGGGAAGGTGCAATGGGTGGGAGTAGCCCAGGCTTTGGCTGCAGGAGTGTGTGGTAAAGACATGTCACAGCTTCACAAACAAGGGGGCAGCAGTGGCTATCCTCTTCAAGTGCTGCCCTTACTGACTTCCTTTCCCAGCCAAGCCTACCTTCTAAAGGTATCATAAGCATTAAAATAGCAATAAACACATCTTGTCCAGTGGGGAGGACAATTCACATTTCCCTGCGTATCCTCGGAAACGTCGATTTTTCCTGTTCCTGAGTTTATATTTGCTAACCCAGAAACTTACCAAGTACACTCAATGCCTGACCTCTCATTTCTGGAGAAATGCATTAAGTAAGATGAGTATTTCTCATTCTGTTCTCTTCTGGGAAAAACAAGCATGCAAGGTTAAGCCTGAGGTAAGAATCTCTTGTCTTGCCTTTGACTTTAAAAATACCATTTGTTCATTTTAACAAATGGAGTACTCTTGGCCGTTTCCCCTCTTTTTCAAAAGTGTGTGTGTGTGTGTGTGTGTGTGTGTGTGTGTCTATGCTCATGTGAGTGTGAAGGTGAAAGATGAATGTTAACCTTTTTCAATTGCTTTCCAACTTAATTTTTAGAACAGGATCTTTTTCTCTCTGAACCCGAAGCTCACGTGTTGGCTACATTGTCTGGCCAATGAACTCTAGAAATCTATGCCTGGTTTCTACATAAGTACTGGGATTCAAACTCAGGTTGTCATGTTGTTGCAGAAAGCACTTTACCGACAGAGCTATCTCCCTAGTTCTGCTGTTCTCTGCTTTTCCTACAATTTTATTGGTTATATCTGGAAGAAAAGAAAATTCAAAACCAATAGAGTATAATGATCTTTTGCGGAAGGAGTCTTAAACATAAGTATTAATTCCTTAAAAATATAAACGCCAGAACAGCCAGAATAGAGTGCAGTAGATAGAAGGAAATCTTATTTAGAAATGTTTAGTGTCCTCCATGTTTATATAATCACAGATTTGACTGTTTTAGTCCATAGGATTTCAGGATATCCCATAAATACGCCTGACTTGATGGCTTTAAGTCTTGAGTTATATAATATATATACATATATACATGTATATGTCTCAAGACATCATTCTCAAGTATAGAACGGAGGGAGTGGCTAATTTGCGTCCCTGTATCTCTGAACACCTCTCCTAATCGTACGCGACTAGTTATGTGCAGCTACATCCATATCATTGCCATGATCAGGTCACAAGTGTGCCCTTCGGAGTTAAACAGATCAGATCTACTATTTCCTTCATACGGGGAAGATAAAGCATGCAAATAAATCACAAAAACAAAAGGCAGGTGAATAGAAGCCAGTAAATTGGAATCTTTCCACGTTTGCCAGAAATTACAGCAATAGAAGGAGAGCAAGCAGCACTGTGATTGATCCATGTCTGCAGCATGGCTGTGAAAGACAGGGCACTAAGCATTCAGTTGGGAAGTAAATTTTAACACTATCAGTATCCTTTCCCCAGCAGGTTATTCAGTGTTGGTGCTAATAGTGGTCAACAGGGCTGAAGAAATCACTGAATTCATAGGCACAGTTCCTTTTATTAAAAAAAAAACAAAACAAAAAAAACAAAATCATGTTGTATTTACTGTAACAACATCCAGTCAAATCATAAAAGGAAAATATCATTGGCAATTCTTACACCTAGAGATGAACACAGGTAATTGTAACTGATTATCCTCTGTATTTATGATCTGGTATTGTGCTCAATACTGAGATTAAAAACAAAACAGAAAATGCTTCCTCTGTATCCTCATGGAAGGATGCTGTGGAAAACATCGTATAACCCTGTCCTCCTTGGAGCTTCAACTGCCTAAAGCCATTACAGAAATGAGTGGAATTTTTGCATGAACCCCATCTTAATTCATTTGTAGAAGGATTTCCGAAGATAATTCATCTTTATAATTCATCTCAAATATGTTAAGAGACTAGGAAAATGCCAAGGGCTTTGATATGAGAGTTTGTTGGTTTAGAATGGGACAGCTCAATGCTCTTTTTCCTTTGTCCTTTCCTCTTCCCACCTTCTTGCCTTCCTTCTCCTGTCCCTCACTTCCACTTTGGTACATCAGCTTCTCATGCTTCAATGTGTCCATGGTCTAATATTATTCACTTTCTGCATGTAGAAAATTCAGTTGAGTTGTTTTAACAGACATGGTATCCAAATTATTTAGGCAAAAATGGATTATCTGGAAAGGGTAACAAGAGCAAAGTATAACAACAGCACACATACAACACACATATGAAGATGCCACACATAGGTATGCTAATTTAAGAGTTAGTCAAATAGTATAGCACCCCACCCCACCAGGCTTCTCTGTTATTTGAAGGTGGAGAATAGACTACTTCATAATAACTGATAATATTTTCATGTGTTGGTAGAAAAAATAAAAGAGGCTCATCTGGGTCTGGTGGTACATGCCTTTAATCCCAGCACCTGGGAGCAAGAGGCAAGTGGATCGTTGTGAGTGCAAGGCCAGCCTGGTCTACAAAATGACTCCAGGCCAGCCAAAGATACACAGTAAGATCCTGTCTCAAGAAGAAAGAGATGGAGGAAGAAGGGTGGAAGGGGAGGGAAAGGAGGAGGAGGAAGAAGAGGAAGAGGAGGAGGAAGAAGAGGAGAAGGATGAGGTAGTGGAGGGAAAGAGGAGGAGGAGGAGGAGGAGGAGGAGGAGGAGGAGGAGGAGGAGGAGGAGGAGGAGGAGGAGGAGGAGAAATAAGACTGACTCTTTCCAAGAGAACACAAAACAACTGTAAAATCTTCCCATGCAGAATTAGCTCTCTAAAGAGGCTGGCAGGTGTACTAGCAATACCCTGAGAGTGACCACAACAACCCAGAGAGGAAGGCAGAGATGCTGGGAGATCACTCAGACTCCAACCACCATGGCTGATGAAGCCCTCAAACAGAAATCGCAAGCAGAAAACTTTCCCGTATGAACTCAGTAACGCCATGCTTTTTATTAATATATTCATTCACTTAAAGAACATAATGTCAGACCTGGTGAAACAGACCTGTATTCCTACTTATTTGAAAGTCTGAGGAAGGAAGGTCACAAGTTCAAGGCCTTGATATATATATATAAAATATATTTTTTTAATTTTTTATTTTTTTAATTCCTAGAACCCTGAATGCTGGTCAGCCAGTTTATCCTCATGGATGATCCCTAGACAAGTGAAAGAAATACCAATAAATTACATATTACTCAAAATAAAGCCATCATCCACTTCTGTGCATGTTCATGTGTATTCATGTGTGTGCAGATGCATGTGTGTATATACATATACATACAAATGTATGTGTGTGTATGTGTGTGTGTTTGTGTGTGTGTGTGTGTGTGTGTGTGTGTGTGTGTGTGTTTGTGTGGAGGTCAGAAGACAGCTTTAGATTGCCATGTACTTCATTCTATAAGACAAGATCTTTCACTGGTCTTGGGCTCCTCTGTGAGGCTAAACTGGCTGACCAGCATTCAGAGTTCTGGGAATGAAACTCAGGGCCTCCTGCTTGTGGAGCAAGCACTTTACTGAGTAAGCTATCCCTTGATCTCCAACTTCTGCTTTTATGTTGGAATGAAAAATAAAATAACCTCTTTTTGTTTGATTACTATTATCAATTTGAGAGTGAGAAGGAAGGGGTGGGCTAGAGGGAGGGGGCATAAGAGGGGTGGGAGAGAAGCAAAGGAAGTAAAGAAGAGATGTGATTGTATTTTAATTAAACATGTAAAAATAAACAAATAAACAACTTCTTTCTAAAAATAAAACAATAGATAATATTAAGTTTTGTTGGCTCAACTTTAGACCATTTCCATTTCTTCCCTCAAAGTAGTCCTTCATATGTATCTACGACTGATTATTTATAGATTAGTAATGAAATCTGCTTCTCTCCACACACCCAATCCCACATGAACATATCTGTGTTTCATATATATACATGCAGATGTATCTCATGTAAGACATTCATCAGATTTTGACCATGGGCCATCACTCTGTGATGGGTGCCCATTACTTGTCTTTTTGGAACAGTCTGGGGTCCGTGTACACAGTAATTTATAGTGACAATTCACAAGAGTGCCTTCAGTGAACCTGTCATTTATCTGTGTCATCAGATCTCAGACTTGATTGCTGAAATGTGTAGCGATAGCTGCCAGAAAGTGCAATATGGCACGGTCGACTAGACCTTACAGAGAGACTAATGTACGTATTGAATCCTAGTGGCCAGCAAGAACACAAGAACGGTCTAAGGTAGTATCATATGGAAGTATATACTTCTTCACCGATGAGTTTAGAGCCAGCATAGATTGTGACACAGAAAGGTTATCGATGTTCCAGAAAAAGAATCAGTGTTTCAAATATCATTATTGTGGTAGAATTCACGCATAAAGTTTACTCATGTAAAGAATAAAGTTCATTGTTTTTAGTGTTAAGTAGTTAGCATCCCCTACCAGGACCAAATTTTAAGCTATGTAGTCACCCCTGAAGAACAGTCTACCATTAGTAACTACTGACCATGCTTCAGCAGAGAAGCACGCGACCTCCAACAGCCCCATAGCCCCCCATGAATGTCAGTCTTTGTGCTTTATCTGTTCTGAAAATCAGAATTTAATGGGATTACAGAGTATGAGGATTACACAATTGGCTTCTTCCGCTATTGTAAGCTTGATCTGTGTTGCCAACTGGGATCTTCTGTGTAACTACATACAGAACATTTATATCTAAATTCGCATATCTGATTTTACGTTGGACCAAAAATAAATTTAAACCTTTTGGTCATCCTTAAAGAACGGTATACGATTAGGATAGTTTATTCAAATTCTTTCCATTTGTGGCTATTTTTTTATAATGCTGCTTTGACAGCAGACTTAGGCCTGCAGAGTCCTTCAGATATGTCTTGTGGTTGTCTGGTTTGGTGTTCTTGTGAAGTTCCTACAGACTGGACTGGGGGAGTGGGTCTCCGGCCCTTTTACCTGCCCTTAGGACCCCTTTCCTCCTGCTGGGTTGCCTAATACACCCTGCAATCAGGAATTAGCGCCTGGTCTGCTCCATCTTCTTGTGCCTGCCCTGTTTTAGCAGTGCTCTTGAGAGGCCTGCTCTTATGTGAGGGGAAGTAGGGGAGGATCTGGGAGAAAGGGGAGCTGGGAGGGGCAGAGGGAGGGGAGGAGGGAATTGTGGATGTAAATTATGAAAGAAGAAAAATAAAAAAAAATTTTTTTTGAAGGTTCAAGGGAAAGGGAGGCTTTGACTAAATTGCCAAGAAATGGGTTACAGGCACACGTTTATCCTACAGCACATGCTCTGTTGTTCAACACGGATTTTCCTTTTATGCTTCATTTATTGCTGATAAGGTCTCACTAAGTCGCTCACACTGGCCTTGAGTTTGAGATATTCCTGCCTCCATCACATGCCCCTGACCTTTTATTCTCTATCCTAGAGTAAAAAACGTGAAGTTAAAAAATAAAATAATACAAAATAAAATGCTGCTTTGAGAACCCACACGATTTTTGTAAATGCTTATGCTGTCAATTTTGGGCTACATATCTAGGAACAGAGTCACTGTATATTTAATATACTGAGCCATTTAACTTCTTTCCAAAATAATTATAAAAATGTTACTACATTCTCATCAACAATAAGGTTCACAGTGTTCACATCACAATATTTTTGACTCTTATAGGTATAATTTATAAATTATACATATTCCTCCTGAGGATAAATGTGTTTTATATTTATATTTACTTATATTTATATATCAACACGTGACAAGGCTACAAGCAAAAAAAAATGTAATTTTTTTTGAGAATATGCCTATAAGAAAGTGTGTACATTAATAAAAATAGCACAAGACTGGAAAGATTAGAGGACCCCAGAATATCTCCCAATAAACTGTGTGATTCTTTCAAAAGACATGGAGAAGTTATTTTATAAGCCATTTGTATATTTAAATGGTCCTACTTATACAAAGCAGAAGGGTATTTCTATCTCAGGACAGAAGGCCTCTCGCCAGGCAAATGAGCAAGCAAGCAAACAAACAAGGTACCTTCAGTAATAATCTTTTAGAAGAACTCCCATCTGTGTGTTGGGAAATGGAAGCTCCTATTCACTGCCACTGAAAGGTGACAACAGCTGATTGTGTGAGAGAAACGGAGTCAGGGACTTTAAAGGAAGAAGCTAAATTGCTGCTATTTGCCATAGATACAATTTCCTATATAGACAATCCAAAACCATGCAGACAAAACGCTATGCTTAGTAAGAATCACCAGTTGGTTTCTGGGATTAAAGATCAAGAATAAAAAGACGTTAGTATTTTTTTTTCCATTACTTATAAATCAGTGTGGCATGTACTCTGTGTAACCCCAGTATCAGTAGAAGATTGAATACTCAGCAATGAGGTCTCAGTGGCAATCCCAACCCTGAAACAAGGCTCTATAAAATTTATACACATATAGAGAGGGAATAATAAAAAACCCTAATTTTAGCTTAAATTAATTTTAGAAAATGGAGAATACTCAAGCACATGTACATGTGTTATACCTAAAATGGTGTGGTTTTGGCATGGGGCCAAGGACGTAAATAAAAGTAAATAAAAGGAAGAGAATAAAGAATCAGAAAACCAGTTCTCTGGGACTTAGGAAGGCTATGCATAACAGAGTTCAATTCCAAGACATAGGAAAAACCTGGACAATTCAGGAAACAGTTGAGATTTCGTCTCTGGTGGCTTTCTCTTTCTCTGAACCTCCAGAGCATCAGCAGGTCAGTGCTCTAAGAAAGCTGCTTTTGAGCTTTATTCCTAGAGATAGAAGAAAGAGCCAGCAAACTTACTAGGAACTTATTCAGCAAGAGGGTACTGCACATTGTTTGAGATCTTGGTAGGATTCTTGAATTCCTGAGTATTTCATATGTTTATTTACTTATTTTGGCTTTTCTGCTTCCATTTCTTTCTTTCTTCTGTTCCCTTCCCCTCTCTGTATTATTCCTTCTTTCTTTCCCATAGGTATCTTTGTTCTGTCGTCCCCCCCCCCCCCCCCCCCCCCCCCCCGCTCTCTGTTATCTCGTTTGTTCTTTCAATAAACAAAAGGCAAGTTGAAAGAGTTACAATGTGTTGGCCTTAGGCAGACAATAAAACAATGCTGGATTCCTAGGAGAAAGGAGCCCTGATAGATGTCTAGTGCTGCAGCTAACTGTAGTCACCTCTGCCTGAGGCCTGGGTCTGTACCCAAAGGCCAAAGCTGGGCTTTCTACCCATGTGACCCATGGCAGCTTGTAGTGCTGTGCTACTGAGGAGGAGGCAGGGAAGCAGATCCATCAGCTGCCTGTGCGCTGAGCTAGTGTCATTCTGACGATCTTCTAATGAGGACAAACAGATGGCAGCTGGCAGAATATTCTCTTAGATATTTCACTTGTGTCTGATATCCGTGCTGCATCACTCCTGGACCAAAATCAATTTCCTTTCTGTTTACGTCAAAGCTCATGTTCTTTCCTCGGTGTCTAAAAATCACTGGTGCTGAATTTTCCATTTTGAGATTGCATTTTGTTTAGAGAAGTAAGACTGCATAAAAATCGCCCTGTTCAGGTGACACACATTTTTTGAACACATCCTGGGAAGCAAATTATTTAGAGTTAAGAGATCTCATCAGAGAATCACAGGCAAGAAGAAGCAAAATTCAGGCCCCAAGCATAACTAGTCTTACCAGGATAAAACAGCATTTAATAAGTAATAGCCTAGAAATCAGTAGAACTTACATGTGTTTTTAAATCGTTACTTTTATCTCAAAACCTGTTAGCAAAATGGAAAAAAGATTTAGCTGAGAAATTATCCTATTATTATCTTGACAGCAATAATAGAAACAATACTAAGTAGAAACAAAGAAGAAGCAAACACATTTAAGTCCTGTGAAACGGTGATATAAAAATCTACTCTGAGTTTAATCTTATAGGATAATTAATCAATTAATTGCAATAAGTGGCAAGAGACAGGGAAGACCAGGAATTAGTACTTAAATTTGCCTCTGCAGAGGAAAGGATGCCCGTCCAGCATAGCTTAGAGCAGTGACTGCTACCATGCCTGAGCAAAATGTGTGCCCAGTGATGCTGGTGGGAGTTTCAGTGAAGCAGTCAAACTTGAGTTCACTTGGGAGTAAGAACTGATTCCAACAAGGCCCTGTGTGGTCTAGCTAATGCTTCCTAAGGCTACAACTCTTTAATATAGCTCCTTATTGTTGTGGTGACCCCTGACCATAAAATTATTTTCATTGGTACTTAATTGGAATTTTGCTACTGTTTTGAATCATAATATAAATATCTGATATGCAGATGGTCTTAGGTGACCCCTGTGGAATAGTCTTTTGACCCTCCTCCCCCCCGAAAGGGGTTGCAATGCACAGATTGAGAACTGTTGGTCTAGATGCAGAAGCATTCCAACTTCAGAAGTAAAGTTTCACTCTAGGATCAAATCCCTTGGTGAGGAAGCACCTGTGAGGATCACATAGACTGCAGAGCAAACCAAAGTATGTTGAAGCACGTCAAGAAAACACATCAGGAATACCAAGCTATGCATCAACCCTGACACAAGGTGAGAACTGAATAAAGTAACAGCCTACCTTCAGAGCCAGACCTGAGATCAAGATCAAGGACAGAGTAGATGACATGGCAAAGAGGGGGCACGGTGGGGACAGTTGGAACTGGCAATTATTCTAGCAAAAATAGTATGAAATTAGGGTGAGATTTTGGGGCCAGGCAGCTAGGAGCCATGCAGAACTCGATGCTCAGCAGCTACATGAGCTGATCTAGCTTAGAGATGGGTAGGAGGATGAACAGCCTAACTTTAAATGCATCAGTCTGACTTCTACACAAATTCCAGGACATGTTCAGATCATTTACTCATGTCCTCTGCATTTGTAAGCTGGCTGGGAGATTTTGTCCTAAGTGGAGGGGGAGGGCTATGTCCAGAGAGACGAAGACCTTAGGTGGCTGGATGTCTCAGTTGCCTTATTTGTCATTGTGGGAAGGGTTAGAGTCTGGCCCAAAGAAATATTCGGAAGGTATATGTAACTTGAGGTGTTTGTGACTGGTGCCAGTGAATCTCCCAGTTGTAAAACTTTAGGCCCATTTTTCTTTGGTGATCTATAATAACAAATTTTTATCTGGTAAGATATAAATGGAATGTTGGAAACGGCCATCTTCAGCTCTTCTTGTTTTGTGGTTGACCATCTTTTCATTTCATTACCTACTAGACAGGCTAACTTGCCTTCTTCATGAATAAGTATATAGAACTTCTTGCATCCCTGAGAGATACTTCCCTATTTCTCTCTCCCATAAATAGCTTCTTCTTCCCAGGTAGGTATTTGTTAAGGCCACGTTTCTGAGATCACCTATCATTAGACAATTGGTAAACTCAAAGGACACGAAAGCCACACACCTCATCTGCCTATAAAGGACCCTTTTCTGCATTGCATACCAGGAAACCTGGGTTTGAATGCTTCAGGAACACATGTCTCTACCCCATGGAGATTTTGGGCCCTAGAGCTAGGTCTCCTGTCTGAAGCATTTAAAGCTACTGTGATGAAGTTTACTTTTTAAATGGGTTCAAAATAGCAGGTATGAATTCATGCAGAAGTAAAGCTATTAAAGAATTAACTTTCCTTTTCCTTCTAGCATCTTATTTAAGTATCATTTACTCTGTAACAAGGAGTTGTGCTTCGTTTCTTAATATTACTGTTCAGACATAGCAACTGAAATTATTGTTTGGCTGAGAGGCCTCACAAGAGATTCATGGTACTATCTACAGACATTCACTGAGCAGCTAGCATATTTCAGGCTCTGGAGAGAACAGATGAAGATTCTGATCTCATGTCTTTTGTACTCTAGTTACTAGGAACCCTTCACCTCTTAAAATCTTATTGCCAGAAAAATATCTGATCCATATCAGGACTTTTGCAATGATATTGGCTCTATTAAAATTTCATTTATGTTGAACTTAACAATCTTTTGTTCTCTCTCTCTACTCTTTCTTCTGTCTTTTTCTTTCTCTCTGTCAAATAAAACTTGATCTTAGTCACATTTCAGAGATCATGTATTTTTGTGTATCATTGAGGTGTTTAAAGAAAGACAAATCTCCAAAGATTATAAAATAAACTAACAACCAACCAAAGGGAGGAAAAAACATTAAGCTAAAAGCAGAGAAGAAAGCTATATGTAGGCATTATATGCTAATAAGCTGATATGGCCAGGAAGCAGACACAACTTTCCCAGGCCAAGCCTTGAACCAACAGCTTAGTCAATATCTTCAGTGTTAGCTAAGTGGGAAGAAGTAAGTAAGGGCTCAAACAGTCGAGGACTAACAAGTGGAACCCAGGAGAGTCAGTGGCATAGGCAAGGTCACATGGTGCTGTGATGGAGAATTCTTTGTTGTTCAAGGATGCCGGATTTCTTGCTCTATTTAGTTTTTGGATGATTGGCTATCACCTACCCAAATTACAAAGGACAATGCTAATCTCCAAAAACATTCTTCATACTATCAATAAAATTGTCACAAGAGGAGATAGCTTATTATTTTCAGGTGGTTTGACTTTCTACATAGAAAATATTAAATGGTCTTTAAAATCATAATTCATAAAAGAGCTAAGCAAGTTATCAATCCATTTTAAATTTTGTATTTGTGCCTTTCAGCATTCCAGTTAAAAATCATAATTTATTTGCTGTTGCTCTTATTGACTGCTATCTTCTGTTAAGTTAATGCTAAAATTAGTGTTAGAACTGATTTTATATTTTATATAGTGGAAGAAAACTCAAAGAGATAAGCTCTAAGATAGTTCTTGAAAAGATGAACATTGTTCTACCAGGTAGCAGTGTATATTTCTGTAGTAATTAATACACTCTATTGATTTAGCAATAAAATCAGCTGAGAAAGAGAATAATGAGCTTAGAATCAAAGCCAAATATTTATGGAAACATGATGTACCAAAGGGTTGGAAATGCTGGTTATTTTTTTAAATAATGGAATATTCAATAAATGGAGCTTAGGGAATTAGCCATCAAACAAACAAAAGAAAATTGAAATTGTATTCCTGCATTTTTGATGTAGTATGCTCTCTTGATCCTCAACAAATGAACAAATCAATTCTAGGGAGAATAATGATTTTATTATAAAAGGGAAAACAAAATTTACAAAAGCAACTTAGAGGAATAGACTTTCGAAAGGAGGTTTTGTTTGTTAAATGGGACATTATGATATAGCTAAAAAGTGATAAGGTAAAATAAAGATTAGTTTATTTCCCCAAAGAAAACCAAACAGACGAGTTACAACTTGAAGACAATATTTGCACATTTAATTGGAAACGAATAATACTGCAAGTACATTTGAGAAATCTTCTATTAACAAGGATTTGACAAAAGTATAATAGATATGATGATTAAGAGGCATGAACAGTCTTGCCATAGGCGACATATTAATAAAATATGGAAAGGTGTTCAGTGTTGTTCGGAGGAATATACATTAGAGCTGTAATGGTAAACTCTTTTCTTCAGTTACATTGGCTGATTTAAAAGTATGATGGGTGTCAAAGGATGCTGATGAGTAAGCATTCATACATACGGCCCGAGGCAGAAAAGGGTGTGATTGCTATGGACAGGAATTATCCACATTACAAACCTTCTCTTTCCTTCCTTCTCTCCCTCCTTTCCCGCTTCCCTCCCTCGCTCCCTCCCTCTGTCTCTCCTTCCTTTCTTCTATCCTTCCCTCCCCTGAGCTGGAAGTGACCTGAAAGTCTTCTCCCTGAAGACTAGCTTTCTTTTTACTTTACATTCTTTTTTCTTTGTCTTTTTCTTTTCAAGACTAGCTTTCATGCTTTTAGAAGGTGCCATGCAAGCATCCAAAGGAGGGCTGCCACCAACAGTCCCACCCAGCTATGATACTGATCAATCACAGCAGTTACCAGTATGGCAAGATAACCCTAAGGATGAAATAGTGGCATGCATAGCTTGCTGGTAACCAAGAGCTCTATACTTGGACTTAAGACCCAATCGACACTAGGAAAATCATCCCTGGTACTAGAAACCTATCCAATTACCCAGGACTAGTGAAGTGACGGATCTTGGAGGAGAACCTATAACCTCTACTTTCCTAACCAGCCCAGCACAATTCCTAACTATACCCCTAATATTTGTCCTTATGCCCACAGATAAGGACAGATCTTAACCCTTATCAAGGAAACGTCTATCTTCAACAGGCAGAGATCATTACTGAAAACTGAAAACCATAGCCAACCAAAATGCTGTGGATCCCACCCCTAACAGATAGATTTACAAAGCAACTCCTGCACCTAAGTCACACGGAATATCGCAGAAGAAGGGGAGGGAAGATTTTTTAAGAACAAAGAGCTAAAGGAGCTTTCTGGGGGATTGTATCTCTTAGAAAAGTCAGGAACTATACCTATGAAGTCTCACCAACATGACTACCTAAAGATGAGCTGATAGACATACTAAAGTAGATGAGGGAAAGACCATGAGAGGCCTCATCTATACACAAAGAGCTACAGGCAACTAAAGAATGTTGAGATCAGGAGAGATCGTCTTCTCCAGGGAAAAGCGCACCAGTTGGTTATCCAATACTGAATGGTCAGCTCTGAAAACATGCAGTGCTACATGCAAGTAACACTGTATAGACCGAAAAAGGGATTTATTTACATATTTAGGAAAATAAATGTATATGCATACATATATATGTGTATATATATATATATATGTAACAATGAATTTTAGAAAAAGAGGCCATGAATTTGAAAGAATGCAAGGAGGGATATTGTGTTTGGAGGGAAGAAAAGGAAGGGGAAATAATGTAATTAAATTTCAAGAAATAATATACATAATTTTAAAAATGTTTACTGACACGGTGGGGTAGCACATCCTGTCATTTAGCATATGGGACTCGAGGCCAACTTGAGCTACATAACAAGGGTCAAGACAGCCTGGTCTAGCCAGATTCCCACATTTTGTAAAAGTCTGTTTTTCTTTAAAAAAAAACAAAAACCCTGTAGAAATTATTTTTTGGTATAGAGATAAAGTTTGGCTATAAGTTATAAGAAATCAAAATATTAAGATATTTTAAATTATATATATATAACTGAAGAGTCCAAGTGAAGAGTCCAAGGTTAGACTAATGTACCAGTATGTGAAGAACTGCCAAACTTTATCTTTATGGCTCTGCCATGAGACCATTATTGCCAATGCCACAACTTCATCCTGTGTGCTATTCCATCTATAGTAGAACCAACAAAATAGTTGAAAATGTCACATGCTCTTGGCCATAATTTAGCTATATAGACATATCCTAGTTCCAAGGAGACTAACAATGCAATCTTCATTCAAGATAGAGGATTCTGAGTTAAAGGTTAGCTTGGGCTACATAATGAGCTCCAAGTCAGCCTGGCCTACATGGTAAGACCCTGTATTACTAACCCTTCCAAATTGTTATAGCTTAGATATACTAGCTTACTGTTTAATTAATGAGATAATTTCTCTTACTACAGATATATTTATCAAAATATTATCCTAGAGAAGATGTTCTTATGAATCATTTCCATTTCAGAATTAACATTATAACTCAAATACATGTAAGCCAAATAAAACTTTCAAAACTTTCATCAAAGTATGCAATCAAATATTTTCATTAGAATCCCAGACATCATTTAGAAGGTATTTTTAATTACTCAAATATTTCACACAACTTATTTTGATCATATTCATTCTAGTCCCTCCCTTCAAATCTTCCCAGATCTACTCCTATCTCCCCACCTCCCCAAATTTGTGTTCACTTAAAAATTTTTTTTTAAAAATTTTACTTAATAGCCAACCAGTTCTAATTTGTACTGCCCATACAATCCTGGATGTGAAGTCATTTGCAGGAGCTTGGTTGATGTACCAGAAGCCACAAGCTTAAGAAAATAAAATAAAATGAAATAAGAACATGACTCTCCCTCCAACATAAGACATCAACTGTCCCTAGCCCTGCAGTTAGGGCTGTGGGCGCATGAATGGCCCAATCCCTGGTAGAATGGCTTGATTTTGTGTAGATCTTTTATAGGCAGTCACAGCTATTGTGTCCATAGGTAGTGTGGTTCAGTCATATCCAGAGGCACTGTTCTTCTCTGGTGATCATTCCTTACCTCTTGCTTTTAAAATCTTTCTAATCCCTCATCTGATTGGACCCTGAGCCCCAAGGAAGGAAAGTGATATAGACATCTGTCTCATATGTGTCTGAGCGCTGGACAGTCACTAATTCTTTGTACTTGGACCAGTTGTGAGTTTCTGTGTTAACTACTATCCACGCACAAAGAAACATCTCTGATGAAGCCTGAGAGCTGGACTTACTATGGATAGAGAAATACAGATTTAGAGTGAGGTTTGCTACTATGTCTACAGTAATCGCTGGTTTTCCCCTAAGGCCTGGGAGTCCCTCAAATATGGGTACTTGACTACATTTACAGTACCAGGCATGCATTTATTCCTGTGGAGTGGGCCTTAAATCCAATCAGAAGGTGGCTGGTTACTTACATAACATTTGTATCACCAGAATTGTTAATCAGAGTTGTTCAAGAGACTCCCCAAACAATATAGGATATTTCCATTGCTCTTGGTTGCCACCAGAACTTAATACAGTCCCCAACCAAAACCAAATCTCATACATCTTGTGAAAGTTTCATTTCTTCACTGGTTATTTGATTCCCTCAAATACTTCAAAGCTTTGCTAATTATAATTTGTAAAATAAAATAAACAGTCCACCAGACTGGCCAAAAATGTTACCTGTATTAGTACATTCCTAATGGCTCTGTTTTCCTAGTTGGGAAGCAGCTGTTGAACAAGGGTTTGCCTATGCTAAGTAAAGGTTCTACCATTATAATATACCCCTAGGCTTTTTATTTCTTTCCTTTTATTTTGTGACAAGGTCTCGCAGTTAAGTAGTCTTGTCTGAAATCACTGTGCTTCTCAGGCAAACTTTGAATGTGTCACATTTCTGCCTCAGCATCCCAGATATCTAGGCTTACAGGCCCATGTGCCACTTGCCTGACTTACTCAGTTTCTTAAGTATTTCTTTACATCTAAAGTAAAGTTTAATCCTCATGTTGATCCATAGTGAATACTTTCAATTTCCTGGTTCTTTCCCATTTATAATAGATTGAACCATATCTGTGACATATGACATTATGATATTTATCCAGAGGTCAAGTTGAGTTAATTTTAAAATTGACCTGATCTTGTAGGTGAGGGCAGTTTGGTTGCACGTTAATGTTTCACTGTAGGTAAAATTTGTACTTACAGCACCCTTCTGAGACTTTCCTTCAAACTTAACTCATCTATTGCTAATTGTCACTGTGAGCAATTTGATACTAATGTTGGCACTTTCTCTTACCCAAGTGAAAACACCATTGGAAATTTCAAAATAATAAAACCTATACTCTTGTCAAGGACCCATCACATCCTATCAAAATTGATTGTAACTAATTACCCCTGACTGCCCTCTGTGACTGAGGTGACATTCCAGTCTTTCTTATTTTTGTCTGTTGTGTCTACCTCAAGCCTTGATGTTAAGTTATTATAAAGGGAGGAGAAGAGGGAAAAAAAGAAAGGAAAAGATAGAAAGAAAAAAGGGAAAGAGTATTATAGTTAAAATTGACTAGCTCATTGTTTAATATTTATAAATTATCTTAAAATGGAAGAATGGATCCAAGAAGATATTCAAAGAATCTGTTGACAAACCATCCCACGATTATTAGATTTTTACTGATATACTGAGATGCGTAGTTGTTGAAATTCAATGGAGGACACAGAAAGTCTTGCCTGGTTTCTTGGTGTGTGCCCCACAGTATCAAGGTAGGACTATGATTTATACAGGGGCACCCAGTGATTAGCCTTCAGAGGATAGCATCAGAGCATTCATTGCCAATGCTTGTCACAAGGCATGAAGTAGAGAAAAGTCTCTGTCTTAGTTAGGATTACTGTTGCTGTGATTAAACACGGTGACCAAAGAAACTTGGGTGGAAAGGCTTTATTAGGCTTACACTTCCACATCACAGTTCATCACTGAAGGAAGTCAGGACAGGAACTCAAACAAGGGAGGGACCTAGAGGCAAGAGCAGATGCAGAGGCCACGGAAGTGTGCTCCCCATGTCTTGTTCAGCTGTTTTCTTATAGAAACCAGGACCACCAGCTCAGGAATGGGACCACCCACAACGGGCTGGGCCCTTCCCCATCAATCACTAATTAAGAAAATGCTCTACAGGCTTGCCTGCAGTCAAATCTTATGAAGGCATTTTCTCAGTTGGGGTTCCCTCCTCTCAGATGACTAAAACATGTGTCAAGTTGACATAAAATTAGCCAGCACAACTGACCCCTTTTCAACTTGAGACAGAATGCTTTTAAAGACATAACCTTTTCCTTTCTTGGTTAATACTCAAGATATCAGATTAATAAACATCTCAAATATAAAACATATTAAAAACTTAAAGCTCCCACAGTCTTTACCAATTCAAAGACTTTAAAAGCTCAGTCTCTATAAAATATCCAAAAGCTCTTTTAAAAATTCAAAGTCTCTCAATTGTGGGCTCCTATAAAATAAGATAAAAAATAAGCCAGAGTCTTTCTTCAAGAAGGAAGATCTAGGACACAGTCACAATCTGAAGAAAACAAAACCACTATTCAACAGTATAAATAATTCAGTGTCCAATGTCTAGGGTTTACTCACGATCTTCTGGGCTCCTCCAGGGGCTTGGGTCACTTCTCCAGCTCCACTGTCTGCAGTACACACAACTTGTCTTCTAAGCTTAGGCAGGCTCCACTCCCTTGCTGCTGCTGTTCTGGATGGTCCTCCCACAACACCAGCATGTCTAAAATGCTGGGCTCTTCTGTTACACCTGGGCTGCACTTTCACAAATAGCCTCTCCTGGGCTCTCACAGTGCCAAGCCTCAGCTGCTCTCCATTACTCCCTTGTGCCTTGAAAACCAGTACCACCTGGGTGGCAAACTACCAAATTTGGCTGCAAACTGGAGGTACAACCTCAACTGCTTCTGGAGCCCAGTTTCTATGGAGCTGACCTTGAGGAAACACTTCCCAGAAGACCTCACCTGGTCTCTTTGTAACTTCAGCGTATTGAGTTTCAGATGATCAGATACCACAGATTCTTCACAGAAATGGCATGGTAAGGTCTTTGCTTCCCTCTGAAACTTCACAAGTCAGGCCTCTACTGTCTGCACTGCTTACAACATTCTTATCTTCCAAACTCCTGCAGGACAGCCCATGGGGCTCTCAACACTCAATGGCCTTTTTAGCCCAAAGTTCCAAAGGCCTTCCACAATTACCCCCAAAACAACATGGTCAGATTTGTCATAGCAATACCCTACTATACTGTTACTGACTTCCGTTTTAGTTAAGGTGTCTATTGCTGTGATGAAACACCAGGACCAAAGCAACTCGGAGAGAAAAGTGTTTATTTGGCTTACACTTCCATATCACTGCTCATCATCAAAGAAAGTCAGGACAGGAACTCTGAACAGGACAGGGACCTGGAGGCAGGAGCTGATGCAGAGGTCATGGAAGGGTGCTGCTTACTGGCTTGCTCCCCATGGCCTGCTCAGCTGACTTTCTTGTAGAACCCAGGACTAGTTCAGAGATAACCCTACCCAATGGGCTGGGCCCTCCCCCATCAATCACTAATTAAGAAAATGCTCTACAGTCTTGCCTACAGCATAATTTTATGGAGGAATTTTCTCAGTTTTATGGGCTTCCTTCCTCTCAGATGACTCTAGCGTGTGTCAAGTTGACATAAAATTAGCCAACACAGCCCCAAGCATATCCTGTGAAAGGACATCTCTGCATCAGCATGTTGGAAGTTATAGTGCCCTCTACTTCAGGAAGGATTATAATTATAATATAGCTCACCGATATTACTTTCTTAGACTTTTAGACTATCATTCAAAACCTATTATTTTTTTCACCCAGCTTTGAATTCTGGTCTCAGGCTCATGATGTGATTTAGTTTGAATATATGGAAGAACACGGATGTATCTCTGTTTTTACACATGTTAATTGTGTAAAATAATGAGTCCTAGACGGTATTACCAGACAGTGGCAGTTATTATGTGTCATCTCGATATTTCTTCATCTGTACCTCCTAGAGAGTCACAGCAGAGGCATCTCTGTGGGTGCCACCAGTGAAGTCAAATGCATCAGTGTTTGGGTGGGTATTTTTAAAGGACAGTAGGCTAGAGACACCAGTCAGTACTGTGTAGCACTCACATTGGCTCCCAAGGAACAGAATCACATTAGCACCATGCCATCAGGGAAATCAACATGAAGAAAGGTAGCTTCTAGCTGATGGTGATGCTGAAATGGTGAGATTCTTGGTGTCTATAGTACTCTAGGTAGAAGCTGTCAGGAGCAAAGGGCTCATCATAAGCAGCATTGCAGTGTGTTTTGGGGGGGAGGTGCACACTGGTTACATCTTGCCCCAAAACACTACTGCTTAGCTCCTACTCCCTTTGTCATCAAGCCTACAGGGAGGTGGAAATTCATGATTTTGGTTTAGGGCAACTCTATGTTTGACTGAGGGTAAATGTCTCCCAGGGAGCACTGTGAGTTTGGAAGCCTTGGAAAATGATGGGAAACAAGAACAAACCTCCAAAAACTGAATGATCAAAATTATCGTATGGGATTTGTCCTGGGCCACATGGAGATTTATCGTGGCCACATGGCTTCCTACATTCACGGTCATTAGACAAGTGAATGCAAAGTACAAGGCATAAATTTTTCAACAGAATTAGCAGATAGCACATGCATTGCATCCTTGTAATTGGTATAGTGCCTGCCATGCCACATACTGGGTTGCTAATGTGTGTTTGTTTCACTAACCTAAACTAATAGCAATCTTTCTACCTGATCATACACAGTAGTAATTGGGGATGATCTTTGTTAGAATGATTGGTCGCTGTTTCTAGAAATAAGGATGTCTGGACCAAGATGCAAAAAATTGCTGCAAGGCTTAATTTTGATTTCTTTGAAACCTACATCTAGAGACTACAAAAGATAAGAAGAAAACAGAACAAATCAAAAGCTTACACGGGAGGCAAGCACTGTGAAGACAGCTTAATTGGAAAGCAATCCCAGCAACCGAGGTAAGAAATCAGAGTCTAATCATTAGGGGATGAATCAGGCAGGAAGGAGGGATGGGGAAAGGAACCCACATAGATGTGTGGTAGTCGGAGCACATCTATGTGTCACTGGTACTCAGCCTTACCTTGGCCCTTAGAGGCCACGCCCATCACAGATGTGCTATACTCACAGGATGGTTAAATATAATTCCCGTTTCACACCAGGCAGGCACTTATCTGTAGGGGCCACTAATTATCTGGCATTTTTGTTTGTCCCATCTATGAGACCAATGGTCAGAGAGTACATTATCTATCTCTCTCCTTCTTTCCTTTCTTCCTCCTCCCTTCTTTCCTTCCTTCCTGGCTTTCTTTTCTAGCTTTCTTTTCTGCCATTCCTTCCTTTCTTTCTCCCTACCTTCTCTTACCTTCATTTCCTCCGTTACTCTCTCTGTTTCAACAGGGTCTTACCATGTAGTCACAGGCTGGCCTCCAACTGTTGATCTTCCTGCTTCAGCCTCCACAGTTCTGGGGTTATAGATGTGAGCCACCCTGCCCAGCATAGAACTCTAATCACAAAATATGGGGTGATTTCAAGAGAAAATAGCTGATTTTTAAAAGAAAGATGAATTAGAGATGTGGATAAGGTACTAAAACATCAGCTTCAGAAGCTTAGACTGTCTCGACTTGACTCTCACTACAGTCTCATGAGACCTTGACCACTTCATATTCGCTATTTCCCCACCAACAACACGGTAGAATTTTGTCTCAGCCTCTAAGCTCAGAGATGCTGTGTGGATCAAGCATAACAATGTAAGATGTTCCAAGGTCCAGAAAACTCGGAGAAGAATTTTCTTAGGCAAAAGTAATCATTAAATAAAAACTAAGATAAATGAATAAAGAGAGCACAAGACTGGGTAAAAGTTATACTTTAAAATATGTGGCAACTTGATCAGTGGGAAATATCCAGAGAAATGAAAAGGCTAACGGGCTAGACAATACCATTAAGAGATTGGCATATCTTTTAGCTCAGAATTAAGGTATTACGAGAAAGGGGAGAGAAAAATACTGAAACTGATATTATCAGTAGGGGAGGTAGACATTGAAGGAGGAAGGGAAAGAGAGAGGAAAGAGAGAGAGAAAAGAAGAGAGAGATATTCTCTTTTGTGTATCATTGTGTGTGTGTGATGCATGCATGTGTAGGGTTGTACACAGGCATGCACATGTACGTGTGGGCCTGACGCTTATATCAGGAATATTTCTGGACCCTCTCCACCTTTTTAATGAAGACAAGGTTCTGGGGATCTGAACTCTGCTCCTCACACTTGGGAGACACTTTAACTGGCTGTCTTGGAACTTGCTATGTAGATGAGGCTGGTTTCAAACTCACAGTGATCCTCTGGTCTCTGCTTCCTGTGTGTTGGTGTTATAGACACGTACCACCATGCCCAGTGGAGACACAGATTCTCGTTTACGCTTTTAGTTCTGCTCAGGAGGACATATTTATAGCGAGCAGACCTTTTCTGCTTATTATCCAGGTGGTATATTGCTTCAGGGTTCCATGAATTCACTGTACAGGCACAATCAATCACAGGACTTCCTTCTCACTAAAGCACCCTACAGAGAAGGCCCACAGTGACTGCAATTTTGGAAGCAGAGACTTTAAATCACTTTGTCCCCAAAGTGAGAATGGAAATAGTCTCAGAGCACACATAAACCCTCCATAAATGCTGAGATGAAGCTAACTATGAAGATTACTAGGGAGAGACATGATTTCTTTCCAGTCAGTCCTTCTTCTGGGAAAGGAGCACATTCACTCCCACAGGAAAACAGGCCTGCTGTCCAAGTCAGGAGTGAATTACAGAAGAAACAGTGCAAAACTTCACAGCCCGGAGAGAAAAATCCCAATTGCAAGGAAGTGGAACTGTGAAATGATGCCTGTATTTCAGGGAGAATTATTTAATCTTTTTTTCCTTTTTGCTAAGTCACTGAAATAAACAATCACTTTGTTAAGCTGTGAAAACCAGAAATAAACACAATACACACTGGGAACACTCTCAGTACACTCGGTGCTACTTTCTGGAGGAAAATAAAGGTAGTAAATAAGCTTCTCTGCTTGACTGCATGATCCGGATGGAACAAGGTGGTTTCCCAATGTTGTAGACAAGAACTTGATGCTTAAATAGGCTGAAGTACTTTTCCTGTGGTCACAGAGATGAAATTCTGTGATATTGGGATTGAGACTTTTGACTTCTGAATTTCAGTTTATACACTGAATTCTTGGCTATTGAGAGTGAGAAAACATCTCAGAAGCCAGTTTTGTTACTATAATCCTGAATATACTGATCCTTTACCAGAATTCTTCATTGTGGTTTTCTTAGGTTTTTGCTATTTCCATAGTATGCATAAGAAAACCTTGTGTAGCAGTTCAGTACAATCTTTAACCCTCACTCTAGGGAAAGAAAAAGGAAGAATAGAAAGAAAGAAATCTTCACTGCTGTTGCAGGCAGCCTTGAGAGATAGAAAGAGAGAAAAATACAAATCTCCACAGCCCTTTTAGGCTGTCCTAAGCTTGGAGAGCAGGAGCTGACAGTGAGTCAGACTAGCATCTCAGCTCACTACCTGTGAACCCAATCTCTCCAACCAATGCCATTTGTTCCAACAAACCAAAGACAAACCAACCAATCAACCAACAACCAACAAAACACAACATAGTCAAAATGCCATTTTGCGTTAAGAAACCAAAATAACAAAACTTCTTCCAAGCATCCCACTACAACCTTGACTCTGTATTTATGTATGTGCTTACGTGTGTCTCTCCCAGTGAGGGACTTTGGGGTTTGGAATCATATAAACAAGTTGTAAAACAAGTTTTTACATTTGTGAGTTCAGTGACTCCCTGAGTCTCTTGTGCCTTTCCATACATATCAGTTGCAAATACTATTTACCTTAGATTTATAGTCTCTCCAGAGCCTAGTGAGCAGAGCACAGGTGATACATGGCAGCTGCCTCTTTTATTTCTATCCCAAAGCACGTGGGTATACATTGTGTGTGCATAAACAAACAGTGGTTAGAACAGGGTTGCACACACAAGATGAGAAATAAAAGGAAGACAAGAGGAAGTGCTGGGGAGGCGACCACAAGTCACAGTGTTAGCAAAGAGTTTAGTCCCAGTCCCCTGACATTCAGGAAGACTAATAACCAGCATGCTTTTCACTGACTGGACGAATAGCCTCATCTTCAGCATCCTGATCTCCCCTTAACCTCCTACATGCTTGGGTAGACACGTGTCATCAAGATTAAAATTTTCTGAATGCATAAAGAGCTCTTTCAAATCACTTAAAAAATGAGAGCAATAGTAAAGAAGGAAAGTGACCACATAGATAGTTTACAAATATATCAATGAAACTGGTGAATGGATACATCTACATGATTTCTAATATAATGATAGCCCATGGTTATAATGTAATTACTCCTGTTCATGACTCTTTTGGATGAAATAGGTTGGGTTCTTAGAACTCACGTGTTGGCTCCCAACCACTTGTAACTCAAGTCCTAGCAGATCTGACACTCTTCTGACCGCTACAGTTTCTCGTAGGCATGCAGACATAATCATGTAGGCATGCACTCTCACAGGCAACATGTACACATACACACACTATAAAGAATTTTTTTTTAAGTTGAAGAGATGTTTCCTGAGCAGAATTGGGTAATATATTCTATACAGTGGGGACCATTTGAAATACATGGCTTATATAGAAAAGGTGTAACTAGTGCTGGAATAACGTGTTTGGGGGCTATGGAGGAAGGAAGCTTGTAAGGGCAGTCGGTAGGGGGGCATAATACACCATCTACTCAACAGTTTTATAGTACCCTCCCCAGGAGACAGGAATCTTCCGAGGTGTCCTGATAGCACTTAAAGCATACAGTTGTATTTGTGATGCTAACAGTACGAGAGCAAAAGGACTTGATGGGCACTTAAGGGAAAAATAAATATTTATGTAGAATTCCCTGGAGCTGGAGTTTTAGGTAGTTGTGATCCACCTGACATGGATGCTGGAAAACAAACTATGGTTATTTATAAGCGCAGCAAGCACTCTTAACTGCTAAGTCATTTCTCCAGACTCCACATAGGAAATTCTTGTGTTGATTAATTTAGATGAGACTCGATGGAGGAGGTCTATACTCAGACACTGGCAGGGATAATAGAGAGGAAGACACAACTTTCTAAAGTGCTTACTATAGGTGGATTTAGGTGATGATGACTTTTGTTTCAGGCAAAAATTAGTGAAATTTAAATCTGACTTTCCATAGTAGTAAAGGAAGTTGGAAGACAGTCTCTCTGGATGAAAGCCTACACTGCTGTCCTTATTTAAGAAACTTTAAAAAAAAAGCACAACAAGAATAACATATACTCATTTTGTTTCTTAAACGGAAGATGGAACTATATCATCTCTCAGAAAGAAAGAAAAATTATACTTGACTTTTTAAAGTAGGTTTTGATTTTAGTAGAACAATTGTAGCAAAAATCACCCCAATCTTCCAACTTTCACCAATAGTAGATGACTTACTGATGCCAGAAGCTCCCTTATTTCAACAACAATCAGGGAATGACAGGCAGTGAGGCCAGGTGATTTGAAAAACTTTGGTGCCCATATTATATGGACATCCTGACAATCAGAAGAGCTCTCTGGTCTTTTGAATTAAAAGATTTTTATCATACGGACATTAAGAGTTAGTTTGGGTACTCTCAGCTTTATAATTTTTTTCTGATGTGTCTTCATCAAACTATTAATTTTCATATTGCTTTATTTATTGACCTGTGATTAGCATTTACCATTCTCACCCTTTATTCTAGTTATGACCAGTTATTCCATAAATCATGGATATTGTAACATAGTAATAATAAAATACCCAGTTCTGTGCCAAATACACACACACACACACACACACACACACACATATATATATGTATGACACAGGAAGGTGTCATGCTAGATCCAAGATGGTTAAAATCACACATGGAAGACAAATGTGTTTCAGTGGTTGAATATGAGCTTAGCATACACAGAACTGTGGGTTCTACTCTAAGCACCATTAAACAAAAGAATAATAGAAGGTCACACAAGGATAAAATTTAAGCATAAGATCAGAACCCAATTATTTATTAATCACTATTTTCTGTTTTCTTTAGTTATTAACGATCTCCCACAGTACTTGGGAGAACAAGAGTGCTACATACCTAAAAATATTAAACAAAAATTAGTAATGAGCCACTGGAAAAATTTCAGAAATTGCAGATCCCATTTTACCTACACTAGACTGGAGAAGATAGAGGGAAAGATGCCAGAAACCCGGGACCTGTAGAATTGAATCTAGGCTCCCTGCCACTTTCTCTTGGATGGCTCATATTTGGAAAGGGAATGTTTGCATACAGGACTGTCCTTCCTGGACAGGACTGTCCAGGCTTTTTTTCTTGTACCTGGGAAAGACAGGAGAATAGGCACAGGAGATTGAGAAGCTACAAAAAGATTCTGTTTGCCATCAGCTTGGTCATCTACCTCAAATGCAGAGAATTAAAAATTCCCTCAATCTCCCTAGTTAGTCAATGAGAAGAAATTGAAGCACAGCATGGCATGTCAGTCTGGTAGCACAACCCAGGACAGGGCACAATAACACAGCATCGTAAGAGATTATTAACTTGCTCTTAATAGTCTCCTTCTTCTTCCAAATGACAACAACGGAAACCCCAGAGGACAAGAGAAGTTATTCTGCAGTCAGAAACCAAGCAGACTAATTAATTTTGTCTTTCTAAATGACCACTTAAATTGTAGACATATAGAACATAACTTCAACATTTGAAATAAACAAGATACTGTCTGGCCTGGATCTTAGAGATTGGAAACTCCACCCAGAATAGGAAACATTAGGTACTAGCAACTAAGTGATTTTGATCTTAATTGTGGGTCACTGAGCATAAACATTCTTAATAGAAACACAAAATCATACTCTTAGTTTGTATTTAGTGGCTAACAGTAATATTCAATGGCTGTTTTCCATGAAATTCAAGAGTTCACCCCCAAATACAAGTTTTTCCATGGTTGCTCACCAGTACTGAATACTTAGACCTTATCGTTGAAGACATAAATTACTCATTTTGGATACAGAACACAGAGAGACAAAACTGTAATTGAGCTAGATGCTTTCTTATTACTGTCTAAGTTTCATAGTACCAGAAGATACTATGCAACCTGGGGTAGAAAGCCATCAGGTGTCTTTCCCAGTTGTATTTCTTCTGAACTACATACTGATCTCTCCAGGCAAGATGTGCCCACTGGAGCAATAGTGGCTTGTGGGTCCCTGCTTTCTGGTTCCCTCCCTGGGCCAGCCAAGCTGTTGCACATCAGCTCAGCCTTGAAGAAGGAGATACAGGCAGGAACTATCTGGGCCAAGAAGGTCTTGGGTGCAAGCTTGAGAGTGATGAGAGACAGACTTCTCAGGAGGTAGTGTCAGTGAACAGCTCATTTATTGAAGCAAAGGAATATATATATATGAGGGGAAAATGCCTTTATGTGGCTATATGTTATTGTTATTGGCTAGAGCAGTGATACTAGGAGAACTCTATTTGCACGTCGGGTCTCAAAATTAGATATGAGTGGTCATGTGTTATTGGCAAGGATAGAACATCTCGAGGAAGTCTCCTTTGAGTAAGCAGATGTTTTACAGGGGCCAGGGGAAGAGATCTTTATAAGATCATATAGGGAGAAGGGAAGTCCAGCCCGGGGCCCTCCATCTGCAATGACTTTGCTAGCTGTTAATGCTAGCTAGGGTCTGTCAGAGTAAGAAAAGGGGAGCAGGCAAATGCCTTCTGCTCTCAGGTTGTGAAATTTCTGGTTCACAGCATGCTTCAGCCTCCTCTTAGCTCTGGACTAGCCCTAAAGTGGCATGGTTATGATGGTTGGAAAACCAATTGCTTTCTGATTGGAACTGAGGCTTGCTCCACTGTAAGGAGCCCATGCTTGTTACTTTAAATCTTGTGAAGAACCCATGGCTAGTGTCTTTGTTGCTCTTTTTAATGTGGTAAGACACCATGACCAAGGCAACTTATAGAAGGTAGCATTAATGAAGGCCTATAGTTCAGAGGGTGAGAGCTATAGTTGAGAATTTACATCTGATCTATAAACAGGAGTCAGAGAGAGGGGAGAAGGAGAAGGAGAGAGAGAGAGAGAGAGAGAGAGAAAGAGAGAGAGAGAGAGAGAGAGGGGAGGAACCCTCACTGGGAATGGTGTGGGCTTTTAAAACCTTTAAAGTACCCTGTTTCACATCTCTTCCAACAAGTCCACACCTCCTAACAATTCCACCAACCAACTGGGGACCAAACATTCAACTACATGGGTCTATTGGGGTCTAATTTCATTTAGACCATCATAGCTGGAAATATCAATGGCTCAGGAAAGGTACCTACTACCCTTCCTGAGTGTTTTTCTAAGTGGACATGTTGTTAAATTCACTTCTATTTGTTTGTATTTACACTTACACTTCCCCATGCCCTCCTCAGAAAAGCTTCTTACAGGTGCAGGTAAGTAAGAGTCTTAGAACTAACTAAAGTGTCAACAGTGAGTAAGGATGGAGTGCTTAGCCTTAAGCAGGACATTTATACCACTCCTTCCAAGTCTCAGGGAACACCACAGAAAGAATGTAAGAGCCAGAGGACAAAATAGCATGCTAGGGAAAGATCTCCTGGATGTGACCCAACTGTTGCCCTCTAGAACATCTCCAGCTGTGGATACTTGAATGAGGCCTGTACAGGAATGGGCCTGCCATTTTACTTTGGATACGAAGGGTCACAGAAGACCCCACCCCTTCCTGTGAGATTATTGGTAGCTAATGACTGGTAGAGAGTGGTGTCCTTTCATTGGTGATGTAGCTACTGAAAAGCTGTCTATACTCTGGCAAGGAGTCGTTCTCCCATTATTATGTAATTAATCTTAATCAAATTCAGTAGTTCTCTTCCCCCAGGCATGAAAGCTGGAGCTGAGGGGGATTTCTTGGGAATAGGGATGGCTTCAGTGGAATAGGTTGGGATATGATCGAGAGTGACTAGGTTAGGAAAGACTAAAACAAGCTGCTTACATTCATAAAACTCAATATTTTTTAAAGTTCAGTGATCTTTCTCTAATAGTTATATTTTTGTCTCCATGTATATATTACTTTTATTATAGCTATATATGATATGATCAAACAATTATTTAATATTTTGTTTTAATTGAAAAAGAAGTCAGTTTATAACCAACTTATGCCATGGCTACTTTTTGAGAGATGTTTAAATTTTCTTGCATAAAAAATGGAATTATTTTCTTGAGCCAAGCTTATATTTTGATCTTCCCTCATGCTACACGAATCTAATGAATTTTAATAACTCACATGTTTAATTCAAGATCTTACTCAGCGCTAAGCATGCTACTCTTTGAAGACTCTCTTATTCCCTTTCTCTTTTCTTATGACCACATGTGTATTCCCTCTCAAAGGATGAGGAAAATACAACTTCTTAGAAAGTTTTCCTTTCTCAGGACCTCTTCCTCTGTCTTCAGCACCATCTCTGTGAAGGATGAGTCAAGCACAACTCTCTTGCTCTAATTGTCTGGCTACCGGTACGTTTCTTTTTCTTCCTTAGTGTGTAGCTTACGTTACAGAAAGTGGTATTTGCTCAATAATCATCAGATGAGTGACACCGAATTACTCATTGTTGTCAGAAAACAGTGGCATGTAATGTAGGAAACACAAAGCTTGAAACTGCTGAGTCTGTGTTCAGATCTTGCCTTCATTGTACAAACTCTGTAACCCAACAGGAGCCACTGAATTTTGCTGAGCTTCACATTTCCTGTATAAAACCTGGATAAAACATTTAACTGACAGATTTTATAGTTCACATGAGTCAAGCTGACGCTTTCATAAAAATATGGTATAAACTGTATAAAATTCTGAGTCAATCTTTGATGTGAAAAGCTCTTCCTAGATTTTGGGCCCATGTTTGATGAAAAATGTTTGCTTCACAGGTGAATATGGAACTTTATGCTGTTATTTCAAACTAAACAAGCTGGCTGGCTTTGCTTCCTCTGACACAGACCCCTCCCTACCCCGCTGCACACACACACACACATCACATCACAGCTGGGTAGAGCTTGATTTCTGATTCAATGCTTTTTTTTAGCCACTTTCCTAGCAAGCCAACTAGACAGAACACAATCTTCTTCCTGCAAATCAATGCCACATGAAGTACAATGAGCAATTAAGCCAAGAAAAGGGAAGAGGGCATTAATAATAGAATGCTTGATTGTGTGGAGATTAGAACCTGAGATTGTGTTTGCATGCTCTGTTGGAAGGTATAATTTAATTAGCCAGGTTGGGAAAGTTCTCGATGTGACAGAAAATCCATCTTCCACTTCTGCAATTTCACCCCACCTGCTTTCTGAAAAGTCAGAAAGAGTTTCAGAATGAAGTTTTTAAACATGTAGAGATGTCAGCATCAACATCAACGGATCACCTCTTCTCTTCCTCAAACACGCGTCTCCTCCAGATCAGGGACCATGAGTAATCACAAAAGCTTTCACTCTTCTCTGTTCCTATTGCTGTATTTTCTCCTTAACCAAATGCACCACAAAAGTAGATAGGTCTGATGCCAGCCTTAGAAATATGTTTTGAGAGCCTAAACTTTTACAATATAGGCCACTGAAGAAACCCTGGGGAATTTAACTTAGACTTACCTACATTAATTGAGCAATACAACAGCAAGATAATCTTGCAACAAATGTATTTCCACTTTCTAATTCTTTAAGAGCATTTATGACACTTAATTCAGCTGTAAATATGCTAGAAGAGATTAACTTAGAAGGGATTTTGAAGTGAATATGAGAAAGTTACACTTATACTCGTGATGATTCACCTTCATTGTTAACTTGACTGGATTCAGCATGAACTGGAAGGCATGCCCCTAGGCACCATCTTGTGAGAGTATTTTCAGAGAGCTTGTACAGGGCAGAGATCCTGTACCTTGAAGGTAGAACAAATCATCTCATGGCTTTGAGTCCTGGAGTGGATATAAAAGGTAACATTCAAAAGTCAATTGAATGCCACCATTCCCTGTGCTCTGCTTTCTGGTGTTTCCACGTACGATCAATCCTAGCAGCATGCTCCTACTACCATGAACTCTGCCATGCCTTCCCTGACGTAAGAAATTATGCCCATTTAGACTGCAAACATGACCCTTCCAACCCTAAGTTGCTTCTTGTCAGGTGTTTGATCACAGCAATCAGGAAAGTATCTAGCATGTGTGTTTTGAAGACTAGGTTCATCAACAGTGGTTATGAAGGGCAGAGGCTATGAATCCCGGACAAAATACAGAATGCTAAGTTAATTTTTAACTTAGAATGACTGACATATTTTTTTGAGAATAAGTATTTACCAAATGCAATGTAATGTATTTAATTTAACAAAGGTATGTGTCAAGCTGAGCATGGTGGGGTGGTATACACCTTTAATCCAGGCACTTGAAAGCCAGAGACAGAGCTCTATGAGATCAAGACTGGTCTGGTCTACATAGTGAATACTAGGTAAGCCAGGACTAATATATAGTGAGACCCTGTCTAAAAAAAATTGTACTTGTTGTTTACCTGAAATTCAAATATCCTGTATTTTTATTTAAGAAATATAGATACTCCATTTAGAAGAACTATACCGGAAGAAACAATAAAAAAGTGAGAACAATAGCAACAACAACAATAATAGTAATAAACTGGAAACACATAGAAAACAATTGGAAACTCTTAAAGTTCTGTAGCCACGCCTGTGGATGAATTTATATGTCCTTCTAAGATCCTAAACCTCTGGATACAACTGTCTGGGTGTACAAAACTGAATTTCTCAATACTAGATTATAATCACAGGCAAATTGACTTCTTCCCAATTCAGTTTATCCACCTACAAAATAAAAAAAAGCATAATAGATGAAGTTGTCTTATTATTTATTTAAACTTAAATGAATAAAACCACGTAGTGTTCTCTGAGCAGGATATGGGACGTGGTAAGCTTTTAATATTTATTGATGAAAAACAATAACTTATTTCATCAGATCAGTACCATAAGGATCAGATGTCACATTGGGGAAAGCAGTCTTTGAACATCATTTTACAAGGATATGGACTTCTATTCCCCAACCACTCCAGTTTACTAATGTGAAGACGTAACATAAGCCATCAATGGATACTGTGCTTAGAACACTGGGGCAGTAGTGCCATCTAGAACAGGTGGAGCATCAGAACTGCCTATGATAATCAAGACCACATTGCTGAGAGGTGAAAGCCTATTGATAAGAACATGCAGATATTGATGTGTCTTTAATGAGCCACCCCATTAGCCAACCTAGGAAACTATCAATGCTAAAAACTTTTTCATCAGATGAATATGATGAACAGATGAGCCAGGGACCTCAGCTCAAATGACCCCAGCCTGAGCCTTTTTCCTGCTTGAGGTTACAGCCTTAGCTTACTCTGCTTTCACTTGAGTTGCCTGCATCCAATATTTAACTTAGATGTATAATCACTTGTTCCTCTTTTATCTCTGAAAATAAGCATATGGTCTTTGTGATTTAAAGCATTTTAAATACTCTTTAAAAGAGCTGAACAATAGAACCATGGTACCTCGGTGTAATCCATTAAGTACTAGAACTGACAGATACAATTTGGATCTGCTTCAGGGCTTAAGACTACTAGCCCATGATGTGGCATTAGGTTGACCAGTTACCCGACTTGAGCCTCAATTTCCATAGCTGCACAAGGACAGTAATATTCCTGGCATAAAACAGGGCTTTTGTAAAACTCTAATGAAATCAGACATGTGGAATGATTATGTAAACTATTAAAAAACACCAAGAAGCTGTTTTTATTGTTATTAACTTTCACAGTCAGTGAGAGACAAAAGATTTGTGTGAGAGACATTACCATATGTTTCCACACACTGGGTTTGGTTCATTATTCATTGTAAGAGAAACAGTCAAATTAAAATGTTAAATTCAAGTGTACTGCTCTGTGTCTGAATCAAATATTTTTATTTCTGTAATGTGAGTGAAATTCAGGCTGTCACCCTTGAAAAAAAGTGACTTCTTCTGAGTTCTCCTGACTCATACAATCATGCATAACTGCCAAACAGTGGCTGAATTCTATTAAATTGGAAAAATTCTCTTGGTATATTCTCAGTAAGTATACTAAGATAATATTTTAATTTCATGTGGACAGGACACATTCAATTTATCCTCTTTGCCAATATGTCTAGGAATGCTAGAAAAATAAGTAGAGTTAAATAAAAAGAAAATTAACCTAAGATATAGCTTAACTTCAAGTCAATGACCTTGGTTCACCTAAGTCAGAAAAACTTTCTTCCCCATAATACTTGCTTAACAGACTCCAGAAAGGCTTATTTAAAAAATATGGACCTTTATAAAAATATATAATGTTTAATTTGGTGTAGGGGCATCAACTTGCCTAGGCTTTGATGTCCAGTTGTTTGGTCAGACATGTATCTAGCTGTTACTGTGGAGGTACTATTAAACATGTGATTAACTTTTAAGTTAATACACATTGAGTGAAACAGATTATGTTTCATAATGTAAGTGAGCCTCATTTAATCAAAGGGCTTTAGGAGAAAAGACTGAACACCTAGAAGAAAAAAGAATTCTACCCCAAACTACCCCCAGACTTAAGCTCCAAAATCAACTCTCCCTTGGGTCCTCAGCCATCTGTCCTGAACATTTTAGGCTTGAGGACCCCAAAATTATCTGATAAGGGATTTCTGTTGTATCTGTTTCACATTTTAGTCTTTAAAATGCAGGTGGTTTAAACTCAGGTTTTAACTCTTGGAAGATCTGAAAACATGGCAGTGGATTCACACAATGAATGGCTTACAGAAGAGATCTAATTGGATGAAATACCAACAATATTTGGGATATTCTTTTTCAGGCTGGTCTTCCTAGAGGAGATCTTGACTTCAGATTCTGTGAAGGTGTGAATGTGAAAGTATTATGGAGAAATCAGCTCTGTGATAGGCTAATGTCAAGGACAAAATGGTATATTTGGGGGTTTAATATATATTTGTCTCCATAGATACCAGAGTAAAAAGAGTAACTATACATACATCTCTTCCAAATGTATTCAGATTCTACCTCTGATTTGGTGGACCTCCCAACATCTTATTCAATTTTTTAATTTCTCTTTTAATGACATGCAAATGCTTTATTAATTCTTTGACAGAGATTTTAAGGAACAGAAATTTAGTGCTCTAATAGTATGGAGACATGTATCAACTTTTGTGTAGCCAGTAGTTTTGAACACATGAAAATATATAAAGACAAAATTTTGAATTTTCAGGGCTGATTACAGATTTAAAAAAAAAAATCAGGTCCAGAAATCTAGGTACCTATAAATATCCCATTATGCTTCATAAAGGACCAATACACAGTACAGCTATAATATTATGTAGTTTTTCATGTTTGTGTGTGTGTGTGTGTGTGTGTGTGTGAGAGAGAGAGAGAGAGAGTGTGTGTGTGTGTTTGGGGCTACCACAGACTAGTGGAGGACATCAGGTCTGCTACTTTATACCTGGCATCTATGTGGGTGATGGCAATGCAAACTCAAGTCTTCATGCTTATGCAATAAGCATTCTTAGCTATGAAACCATCCGTCCCTCTAGCCCCTACATTTTTCCCAAGTGGTGGGAAAGTGATGGATGCATTCCTGTAATTCTCTAACATCTCAGAGTTTTAGGCTCAACTGCACTATGAATGAGATAAAAAAAATATTTGTAGACAGACACACATACACAATACATGCACAAATACACCCTGAATTTCTCCTTTTAATCCTTTTTTTCCTTCCTTTTCATCTCTTTTCAGAGCTAGATTCTCCTCTGAGCCAACTTGAAATAAAACACATGGTACTTCAAAATAGTTTTGTCACTTGCTGATAAATATCTTAATTTCTATAATATAGAGTTTTTGTTCATAAAAGCTAGACATTGGAAACAACCTAGATGTCCTTCAACTGAAGAATAGATAAAGAAATTGTGGTACATTTACACAATGGAGTACTACTCCACTGCTTAAAAAATGACTACGTGAATTTTGCGGGCAAACAGAAGAAACTAGAAAAAAATCATCCCGAGTGAGGCAACTCAGTCCCAGAAAAACAAACACTATTAATGCCTAGCCCAATCCTCAACAGAGAGGATCCCCAGGAAGCTGAAGGGAGCATGTGCAGAGGCCCAAGGCCAAACAAAATGCAGAGCTCGGGGAACCCCTGCAGAAGAAGTAGAGGAGCAGTGCTGGGATCAGAGGAGTTGAGGACACAAGAAGAACAAACCCTATGTAGTCAACTGACCAACACTCTTAGGGACTCACAGATCCTGGAGCAGCAGAAATGGAACCTGCTGGGTCCTCCAAATATGTCTGGAGTCCACCTGACCTGGTGCTCTTAGAGAACTCATACCAACTGGAATAGGGGGTGTGTATCTGAAACTCTTGCCTGCCCTCGAGTACCTTGCCCCACTACTGTGCTGCCTAGTCCAACACTGAAGTAAGGAATTGTTTGCCATGTTTGAGCAGTAACCTCGGAGGACTGCTCTTTCTTGGAGAGCGGTGGGGTGAGAGTGGGAGGATGAGGGGGTAGATCTGGGGGATAGGGAAGATGGGGGGCCAGGAAGGCATGAAGGGAGGGGTGGAAGGGTGTTGCAATGCAATATATAAGAGAAGAAAAATTCTAAAAAATAAATTTTGAAAGAGTAAGCTTTTAGTCATTTCATCAATATCATTTCTTGTCCATAAATATATAGAACTCATACCAAATTAACAGGTAGCAGTTTTTAGCAATTATGATATAGTTAAGCAACTATGCAGTTATTTACCTATAATTGTGATTAGATAACCATCAAATAGCTGCATGACAATTTTAAAAATAAACATTATTTTCTTCAAATACATAAAAAAATATTAGCAAGCAAAGAAGCCTTTCTTTATAAGATAACATCATCTGAGAGAAGTGGGAAGAAATTTTGAGTCTAAAAATTGCTCCATAAAATCTATCTCTGGGTGGACATTACTCAGTTTGCTCCATTCCTCTACAGGATGACATTATAGCATAGCTAACAGTGATTGTTTCTAGAGCCTCCACCACCCCAGCAATCATAACAACAACAAAATATAACTATATACAAAGCTCCTTAATTCTGGTTCTTCATTATTTTCTTAGATTTTTGTTTATTTATTTATTTGTATGTGTCTCTCTGTGTGTCTCTGGGTGTGTGTGAATGTATGCATGTTCATACATGTGCAAGCATGTCTGCAGTGGACAGAGGTAAAACTCAGGTGTGATTCTTAAGAATGTCATCCAACTTGGTTTTTGAGTCAGGTTTTCCTACTTTATTGGAACTCACTGATTCAGCTAACAGCTGGTTGGCCAGTACGCCCCAGAGATCAATCTGTGTCTGCTTCCTGATAACTATTCTTTTTTAATTAATCAATTCATGTTATTTTTATGGCTGGATAGTACTCACCATTATTTACGTATCACATATTCTTGATTTATCCATTGCTTAGCATCTATGTCCATTCCATCTTAGTTACCCTGAATAGCACAGCAATGAGTATGAGTATACAGATGTCTGCTCCTTATGCTGATATAATTTTCCATTGTCATGCATCCAGAAGTAGGGTAACTGGATCTTAGAACAGACTTGAAGATGATAAGAAATAATAGTAAAAATAAATGCTTTATTATATCAGCGTAAGTAGCTATTGTACAGCAAAGGAAAAGTCTGCAGAGTGAAGAGAAAAATCTCTAGAATGAAAAATATGTTTTTTCAAACTATGCATCTTATTGTGGAAATTTACTTTTAGCTACATATAAAATAATTGTTTTGTGCAGTGCGAGTGAGGGACTCTCTAGGTGTTGGCCTTTTAGTATTGTCTGCAGGTATTGAATTTAGGTGGGGGATGTTTGATTGCTTATGATCTGCATGTGCTATCAGTAGAACACCTAAGGAGTTCTGAATCAGTAAAAACACCTGAGCTGAGATGCTCGGGGTTCCACTGTCAAGTATGGTGCTGACCATGATGGTTTCCCTCTGTTGAGGTCTGGAAGGGTTTGCACCTATGAAAAACGCCTCTGTCTCTTCCTTGCTGAGCCTACACACCAGTGTATTACTATGGCATCTAACAAAAAGGAGGCTACATAAGGAATTTTTAAAACTCAATAAAAGATGTTCGTTGTCTTGAATATTTTTTTTCTGGCCAATCAATAAGCTGATTGAGAAATGATACCTACCATTCTCAAAACACAACTGATCAATTGACTTCTTGCTGTCTACTTGCCATTCAATAGTAAAACTCTGAATCAAATTAAAATTGGGTCTAGGATATGAATACATATTCATCATCAGGGGAAATTTAATTGTCTGGCAAATTTATGAAGGAATGCTCAACCTCTATAGCCAGTAAAGAAATTAAAAGTCAAAATCACAATGACCATATCTCATCTGGTTAGAATGGTTATAAATGAATAAAATGAATAAATTTGGATAAATCACAAATGCAGATGATGATGTGGAGAAAGGACAGCTTCTATGCATCCCTTGTTGGCAAGAAGTCATTATAGCTGCAGAGAAGGATGCTAGGGTTCCTCAAAGTTCTGTCGAATGAGTTGATTTGAATGTTTTTTTTTAACATATGTAAAATAGTGATGATGAGAGCACCTAAAACAAAGAGTTCCTGCATTGACAGAATGGGTTAAGACACAGAAAGTTCCATTTGCCTCAACCCCAGGAAGCTTGTGAAGGAATTTCATATTTACCAAGCGCTAAACAACCAGAGAACAAAATATGTGGTTTGTCTTTTCATGTTTCTTCAAGAAGATGATAAATATTAAATAAATTCATGTTGGGAACAAATCACATGATGTGGATGTGCTGGATCTGTCCTCATTCTGCACAAACTCTTACCTCTCCTCACCCCTTGTGAAGTCATGGAGTGGTTCGCCTTATAACCACTCCTTATAAGAGAAGTCCTGAGATTTTGAGCAATTTTAGCTAATTTATGGATCAAAGTATAATTAACTCAGATAAATTTGGCTTCTTACTTTCGAGTTCTTTAATCCAAAAAGAAGTGAATCTGAACCTCTTCATACAACATAAACACACACACACACACACACACACACACACACACACACACACACACACACAGTAGGGGGGCTTGCAAATTGACTTCTGTTTAATCATAAAAATTCACACTAAGAATGCAAATGGTCTATGATGGCTTTTATTGATCAACTGATAAACTGAGAAGATACACCTACTAGTTTCGAAACATGATTGGTTATTTGCTTTCTGGTCCTCTTGCCATTCTTGAATTCCTTTCTCTTGAAGATCTCTCTAGTCAAACTTTTTTTGCCAAGTACCAGAGAATCAACTTCTCCTGGGAGATGACATTAACCTTTGAGAGCCAAAAAAGTTCATCCGTGGAGAAGTTTGGGAAGTTTGTTTTTTTTTTTCTCCAAAATTTATTTATTTATTTATTTACGAATGTTTGTGCAGTGTGAGTGTATGCATTTTCAAGTGTGTTGGAACATGTACATGCATGTGTGTAGGCTCAAAGTGTATGCCCAGCATCTCCTGCTATAGCTTTCTATTTTATTTGCTGAGATAGTATGTATTCCTGAAGCAGTTCCTGCTAAGCTAGCTAGTCAATTTGCCCCAGGAATCACCAGTCTCTGCCATCCAGGTAAGTGCTGGCATTATAGGCTTTGGAGAGCCAAACTCTGGTCCCCATATTTGTACAGCAAGCACTTAGTATATCCCCTTGACTGGCTCCCCAGTCCCAAGAACAAAGGTTTAGGAAGAAAGAACATCAGTAAACAGCTATAATTTTTGGGTCTGAATGGAGAGGAAGAGAAAAGAAACGAAGAAGGGAGGGAAGAAGGCCCTCAAAATTTGTTACTCCTGCCGCTGAAAATGTGTTTCAGTACAGCAGAAACATGGCACTAGAACAAAGTGTCCTCTTTTTCTGCACTAAAGATGAGGACATCTTGATCCTGAAGTACAAAGCCAGGTTTTATTAAACATGTAGTCCTGGTGGTCTGTAACACTTGAAGGAATTGGGTTGTGAGAGATGACATGTAGGCATTTTGCTATATACTAACCTTACCTTTTCTCAACCTTTTCTTCCCTTCTTTGCAAAGAAGCAATGTCTACTTATCTTTCCAGTGTTCTATTTTGGGGGGTCAGGGAGGCATTGCAACAGGACTTTATCATTTCCAAGGTGTCTCATTCTCTGTATGACAATTCAACATTGGATTAGTAGCCTCCTGCCAGGGCTTAGCCTCTCCCATGACCACATCTTTTCTGGGGGATTAAGAGCTTTCTGGGTTGGGGAAGAGGGAGGGCTGATCAGTATAAAAAGTCATTCTAGTTCAGTGCTTTTTCACTGTGGAGTCTATGGGACAAGTCTCTATACAGATTGGGAGTGGAGCCCCCAGGTGCTGTTAGATGGCAGTCACCTGTTGCTGATCCACATCTGCTTCAATATGAGTGTTGGGGACCTGAACTCTGGTTCTCAAGATTGTGTGGCAAGCACTTTATCCACTGAGTCATCTCTAAAACCCAGTTGAGAAAAATACTGCTTTTTTCCTTGAAAGTTATCCCTGCCTCAATTTCATTGATTGCTACAGACCTGTTTGTTGTTTAAAACCTTTTGACCTAATTTTGGTTAGATCATATGTGTGTAGGAATTTATCTACTTTGACTAGATTTTCCAGCTTTTTGGAGTATGGCTTCTCAAGTTCTGTGGAATCCATCATTAATCTCCCTTTTGCATTTCTAGCTTTATACTTTTGGGTCTTTTCCCCCTTCTTCTTAGTTGCTTTACCTAAGATTTTGTTTATCTTATTTATTTTTTCAAAGAACCTACTCTGGCTGATTCTATGTATTGCTCCTATAGTCCTCCATTTCATAGATTTCTGTGCTGGCATTTATTATGTCTTGCTTTTCTAGGCCTTGGGGTGCATTATTAGGTTATTTATGCAGGATCTTCCTGACTTTTGGATAAGCATTCAAATCTGCAAACTCTCCTCTTAGTACTGCCTTTTCTATTTCTTAAAAGTTATGGGTATTGTGCCCTCATTTTCATTAGATTCCAGGAATGTTTTCAATTTCTCCTTGATTCTGTCAATGATTGGTCATTCAAGAATGTATTATTAAGTCTCTTTGTGTTTGTGTCATTTTATAGATTTTCCTGATATTGATTTCAAGCTTTTCTGCACCATGACTACTATCTGATAAGGTACCAGAACTGTTCTTACCTATTTTGTACTTGGTAACCTTTATTTGTCATCTAGAGTGTGGCCTATTTTAGATAAGGTTCCATGGCTTTTTGAGAAAATTGCATATTCTTTATCCATTGAATGGGATATTCCACGTATGCATGCACACACACTCACTCATGTTGCTGATTTTCTCATATGTATTGTTGATTTATTTCCCCCCCATATCGTTGACTTTTCTATTTCCTGGGTAAACCTTGCCTGTTCATAACTCTTTCAGGTTACTCTTCACTTTCACCACAAAACTTTTGAACTTTTCATCTACTGCTTTCATGCAATAATTGAAAAATTGCAATTGTTTCATGTGCTGTCTTGCTTCTTCATGTTTCTGTATTGTGACTTGCACAGCTGTGATTTAGACAGCTCTTCTGCACCTATATATGTATGATGCTCTTCTTACGAATGGCCTACTTTAGAAGGTCCGATCTCCCATGCCACAAATAAGGAAAAAACAAATTACTTTAGAAGTTGCTTCCAGTTTTCTTGCCAGGACTTGCATGATATTTAGCTCATCTATTTGCATTTTATTTCCTTTCTTTCCACTACCATCTCATATTTATAAATATTAATCTTGACATTTAGCTTTCTACCATCTCTCTTCTCCGCCTATATCTTAATTAATACTTTAGGGAGAACTTTAACAGGGAAAGGAATATTTTTTCACTCTCTTAAAACCTGACTTCATGCTAATTGATTATTAAATCACTGTAACATAGGTTCACTTCTGTCTCTGTTGAACTGTGATAATGAAAATGGCCTTCCATATTGTTCTGAGGATGAATTGTGATAATACACCACATGTTTTCAGTAGAGGTGATGTCACCAACTTCCATGCTGTTCATGGAGTCAGCTTGAATACCAAACGGCAAGATGAGTCCTCCAACATCATTGTAACTAAGAGGCAGAGCCCAAGTAAAGAATGCATAGAGTTATAGGCAAAGGGCTCCTTAGAGTTTTTTCAGAGAATTCCCAATAATAATAATTAAAAAAAACCTCAACTCTTTTCAATAGGCAAAATGTGGTCCAATCTAAGAAAGTAGAGTTTTCTACAGCGTGAGACAAAAGGAGGCATCAGACAAAGGTCCACACAAGCTATTCAAATATTAAAGTGTAAATATTAATGACAATAACAACTGCCATTTACCAAGGGCATGTGGTCAGTAATCTAATGGTGTTATCTAAGCCAATGCTGCAGATTAGGACTTTTAGGGATTTTGCCCTCTCCGTGATCACACCACTAGGCTTGTAAGTGTTCTCAGGTAAGCTGTCTCCATGCTAATGCCTCGCTCCTGAGAAATAATAACAGATGACTAGTCAGCTCAATCTTTGGAGGTGACTAATATATCAGGAGATACTTGATAATAAGTCTGTTAATAATCAAAGGAACATCAAAAGTAATGGAGCTTGTGAGCGAGCTAGAGCCAGGCTTCCTAGCAGATGCTTTCACTTTGAGGCCTGTGATTTTAACCTCCACCTCAGAACAGTGTACTAGCCAATGTGAAAGACAAAATTTGCTACTGAGGCTGGATCCTGGGACAAAGATCTCACCTGGTCTCTAGAAACCCAGAAAAGCAGACGTTCAGATTTCTTAGAACTGCTTAGAGTAAGTCTCCAATAAATATTTGTTAAGTTTATTAATGCATGCCCATTCACTATGTAATTTTTATTTGCTTTAGAATTTCAATGAAAATGGCCAAGTCCACTTGGTATAGGTCTAAGGAGATTCAACACAAAGTGTAATAAGATTTTTTGTTTTAAAGCTAACTCATCTCTCAAGAATCTTCCAAAGAAGTTAAATGATTTGTAATAACAGGCCTTCACTTCAAGATCTCGGAGATAGAATCAGTCTCTCTGAGCACACTTATCTGTGAACACCAAGGGACTGCCTGAATTAATTCTAAATTATATTTCAGGAAGCTGTTGGTGGGCCTATGGCATCATACTTCAATGGGACAGATGGGAGGGTTGTTCCACACAGTCTATTTTTTCCAACCTGTCCTCAGACATCCTCTTGTCCTAATTTGTGTACGGAGTTCTAATTGGCAGAGTATCTTTGATTTAAATTTTCACAAAAGACAAAAGAAAAGACTAAGTAAAGATGAAAGGAAATTGTGTTTTAATTTTTTTCTTTCTTTTATATGTGCTTCCCCTGTCCCCAGTCGCCTGATAAATTCTAAGCGTAAAGCAACTCAAAAACTTAATGAGTTTTTGCTGTTAAGTAGCTGTTTGATCTTAGGGCAGTCATTCAACATGATTATATCAGTTTCTTAATTTTCTGAGTGATAAAAATATTGTAGTAAATTAAATATAAAATCTTTTGTTCTCTCAAAAATTTGTTTTGATTCTACATCCATCCATGGGCCATTTATTAAGTTTGCCTGAAGGCTAGGTGGGCCTTTCTGAGTTTATCTTTGAAGAATCGTGTACTAGGTATTGTTCTAGAAAAAGCAACATGAATGCATGCAGGAGAGGCCCACATGCACTTAGAATGCATCCAAAAAGGGACAAGGAGACTGAACATTGCTGATTCTTTCAAGTTGGGAAGCAGCTGGATGGTATTTCTAGACGCAAATGTTCTAGTGCATCCCAGAAAGAGGGGAAGAGGAGAACTTAGTCATCTAAATGCCTGCAAGTTACTTGGAACAAAGGTAAACTTGGGTTACCTTAGCAAATGGAGATACTGTCATGGTTCAAGGAGGGCAGAGGATCAGTAAGTTCTGTCATCAGTGTTAAAGCAGTGCCACAGAAGAACTCCTGAACCAGAATGCAATACTTATTCTTAACTAATGGCCTATGTGTTTTGGCAGTGAAGCCCAATTTTAGATTGAACGTTGCTATGCTTAATCTCAGGCTAATATAGGCCAGGTGACACTCATGATCTGAACTGCCCACTGGTACCAAATCCATGGTCATGTCAGTGATCCATGTTACCACCACAAAAGTTTGACTTAAATTTTTTTCTCTTTTTTTTTCTTTTTATCTCCCCCTCCCCCCACACCCAGAGGGCACAGGGGTGGGAAGGTGGACCTGGGAGGAATGGGAAGAGGGCATGATCCAGATCCATTATATGAAACTCAAATAATTAATAAAAGTATTGTGTTTAAAAAACAAAAATATATATTATATATTAAGACATGTAACATCGGTTTTGTAGAAACAGAGAACTGTGATTACTAAATATTGCTTTATTATTTTCCCCTTTCAAGTGTATTTAAGTGGATCCATATGACCTTCTTAAGAAATAACATTTGGCCATTTGTGATGGTCATTTCCAGACTATAACGCTATAAAACTCATATATGAGTTTTCAGTCTAGGTTGATCCAGAAGGTAACTGAAAATTACGCATTTTCTATTTGGTGTAAAAACATCCATAGATTTAGGTCCCAAAATAACAACTAAGAGCATGTATAAAAGTACGTATAAACATGGAATAAACATTTGTTAGGCTACATCATCAAAGCTGCACATTACCATAACTGCTTCTTTCTAAGACAGGGTGCTAACTCAAAGGGCTGCTTTCTTTTATTATGAAATGAGCAGATACGATTTTTCTGCACACTTAAGATGTTTTCCCCCTAACTAATCCTCATTTTATGTTCCCTAAAGGTACACACGGTATGCAGATGTGTGTTTATGTTCAGTCCAGTAGTTTGCAGCCAGTCTATCCAGCTTATGATATGAGAGAGGTACAAAATATGGTCATTTCTGCCACAAGGAAGAGGGTAATTTTTTTTTTACAAGAGACCTGGGTCATTTGAAGAATCTTTACAAACGTTTCAAGCTCTCATGAACTTAAGGCAGTAACTTCATATGGAGACATCAAATCAAGCTACCTTATGCTTTAAGGACCTTCTATCAGCTCTTTATCCCAGTTTCGTGTGAATGCTAACCCACACAGACACAGTTAGCCAGGGACTCATGAATGAATCAGAAGCCTGGGGGAATAAACATGCTAGAATTGGTGATTTTTTGCAAGAACAAGGTGGCAGAGAATTAAATACAAGGAAATTGCCTTTGGCAGAAAGCCAGTCCTTTGGGAATGACATCTCCTTTATGGAGACTTCTGAAAACATCTCAATTCCCACTATACTTCAGCAAATACCTATGGTGAGCTCTTTCTGCTCTCAGGTCACTTTACTGAAATAACTGCAAAGGCAATATTTTCTACTTTTTCTTCCCCATCTAGAAAGATCTACCTTAAAGAATAGGCTTATGGATTTGAGCACTGCATTTTGCAGGCAGTCACGAATAGAGGCATTTGGTCCAGGCAGTAAGGATGGGTAATGATTCTACCAGAGCCTGCTGCAAACACCCACCTGTTCTTCTGCAAGCAACTAATCTTAGGTCTCAGCAATGTAATATCCCAGTGAGTAGAGGATGAAAACCAAATGAAAAGTGAAATGCTGCCAACAGAAAAGTACTGAGAAGAGCCTTGTTCTTCAAGGATCGCTCACTGATGTCAACTTGGGTCAGAATGCTATTGCAGTAGCCCAATTACTGATGGATACAACCCTCACACCTCAGCCAAGGAGATGGGATGAGAGTATTGCCCTTAGAGAGTAATACCTGAGAGCCACAATGTACCTGTAAGTTAAAAAATAAAATTGGAGAAAGTGATTTCAAATTCGTCCTGAATCATAAAGGGCTAAGAATTTTAAACTGGATTCTGAGAGCTTAACAATAGTAATTCATCAATCATGAGATATCCTTGGCACTAGATAAATTCCAGAGGGAAGTCGACACATATCCTTTTCTTTAAAGGATTTATACTTTTCCTGGGGAGACAAAAATGCTCTACAGACAAACCATCAATGAGTACAAAGAATCGAAACCAAAACATATGACTGGATTGACACGTAGAAGAGTTTAGTGGCCAAGGAGGCAGGCTGTGTAGCCAAGAACACTGGGTTTAGACCTCAGCTCTACTTTTTATAACACCAGGCCATATTCACCCAAGTAGTTTCTTCATTTAAAATGTTAAGAGCATACTACTTCAAAGCGTTGCTGAGAAGTCTAGAGGACAATGACTGGGTGTCGTAGCGCTAATGGCTACGATAGTTATCGTTGTGGGCAACTGAGAAGTATAGGCACATCTACTTTTGTCGGTCACTTCTTGTCAAATCTTCTTTCTGCTCCTCTATGCCCTCTATAATGATTTGCTTCACTGGGACAACGCTGACTGTGTGGGTAGGACCAGTTTGGACAAATCCAGGACCCTGATTTAGAAGCCAGATTGCTGCAAAGCGTAGCTGCCTCAGTTAAGTCTCTGTTGTCTCTCTATGATTCAGATGGATGAATCTAAATTTTAGGTTTTCATTTAGGATGATAAATGACTCCCCTTTAAAAAATCTATATCCTTTTATATGTCATTCCTTCTTTTATTTCCCCCAAATGAAAATAATCTCTCTTCTCCCCACCAACAAAAAACCTGCAGGACTCATATCCATAGTCTAGTGCAGGATGCATACATCAATATGATACGGAAAGAAAGAAGAGATTTATTGACCGAATTAAGGACAGAAATTTGTGTCGTTTTAGAATTGCTGGATATTTTGACCTTGTAAGTGCCTGAATTAAAAATACTGTTTTGTATAGACACACGGTACAAAATGGTAGAAGTATGTTTAAGACAATTTTCAGAATTTGTAGACATTCTGTTTGAATCCCAACCAAAATTCATTTGAAGATTCCTTACGAAACCCAAGTTGGGAATTCAAACAACAGTTTTCAAAGCCAAACATTCTAACATAATGGAATCCAATGATAGACTGATTTGAAACTGACAAAAGCAATTGTAATTCATAGTGTATAGCAGTCTGGAATCAGAACTGAGGTATTTCGGGCCACGTTCATTCGGTTGTTCTGGCATGACAGCATGAGCAGAGCAAAGGATGACTGTTGTATGTTCAGCTCTAAGGTTGAATGAAGTCACATGATGTAATTGTCCCCAACACATTCAATTCAATATATGTCTAGTTTTAAATTGATTTGGGCCATAGTGTGTTCAAAACTTTTTACTGGTGCCAGACTCGTTTCTACCCCATATTCAGCTGTGCGGCCCCAAATGGGGTTTTAACCCACAGTTTATGCAACTGGGATCTAGATGGTCCTTAATTATCATCCAGTTCTCAACGTTGATGATTCAAAGACTAATGTCATATTTCCAAAACTAGTGTGAAAGTAGCACAAGAGATTTTCAGTTCTCTCCTCTATTTTCAGAACCTTGTTTACAGCATAGATTAATTGTTTCCAATATTCATTTTTGCCTTTACTATTCTAATGACAGAATTCTCCAAGTTTTAATAGGGAAATTAGGAATAGATTATAAGTCAGCATTTCTTACAACTGTGCATGCTTGTGATTATATTCTGGAAGACTGTGTGACACTTCTGTGTTATGAAACGAAGGAAAATCTCTTCGACATGCAGTTCCTGTTCGTTCACTGACTGCCTTGTTCCGACAAGCAGAGGCACATGTTAAGCAAGGCAGCCATGTGTTCCCTCTGGCTCTGAACTATTCAGTGTCTGACTCTTCTGAATTGAAGAGGTACAGTACATTTTATGTAAATCAATCCTTTTTAGGATGAATTGAGAGCTTAAATTATTTTAAATATAATATTGTCTTGGATAGCAAAATCCTTTATAATTTTGGTATTGGTCTTCTAATCTATCAATGAGATAGTTTCAACATAGAATCCATAAAGGTATCTCAAGATTCAATACTGTATAATATTTGTATTCTGGAAATTTTCGGGCATGAGAAGATCCCTTGTGATGGGTTCCCTTCCCTAGAATTTACCATTTAGCCTGACAGAAAGAATATAAAATGTGTCCTGATTGTATGAATCATATTCGTGTTTCTTAGGCAGACTGTCTGGATGTCTTAATTCTTTCCTATAGAGACTAGTAATCTGTAATACTAAATAGGTCTGATGTAGAGTAAGAATACATCGTATATCCTCTCTTTAGAGTCTCAAACTCCTGAGTGTCATCTTCTTGATTCTAATGACCCACTGAATTCCCATTTACTAGTATATAGACTCAGAGTATAGGAGGCTTAAAGAAAGAAGGTCCCTTCTAGACTTCTGCCTGCTTCACATCCAAAATTCACCCTTAACTTCCAATAGCATTTCATCAGGCTTGGCCTGAAACCCATTACCAGTTTTTGCACACTTCCACCATCAAGTTGACATAAAGAGGAGAATAACATGCTGCAGAATTCTAGAGCATATCTCAGAGAAAGGAAAATGAAGGATGTTATTTTTAAACAACAAATCTACTTTTAGATAAGGCATTTTGTGTGCAATTCAAGTCATATAACCTCTACGGCTATGCTGGCAATGAGAGCTAAAGCCTATAGGACTTTAGTTAAAGCTCTTTCTCCTTCGAGATAGCTTGAACACTCCCTGGCTACTGTTGAGAACCAATGGTTTATTTCAAGTGTTTCTAGATTTCACATAGGAACATTAATGAAAGATTGAAAGAATCGATGACTTGTTCAAATCGCCAGATTCCAAGATTAAGATCTTCCAACTGAGCAAGCTGCTACCCCCCCCTTTCTTCTTTATCAATTTAATTGTATCTATAGTATAAGACTCAGCAAACTTTCTCAAGGAAAAAATACTTTGGGAATAAAAGTAAACCTCCTGATAGGTGTTTCCCTCCATGGGTCTTCTGAGGTCACCAGAATGCAATCCTTCAAATATAGCTACTGAGTCAGCAGTTTATTTTCTTCACCAGTGGAATTATTTAATCTGAAATATCTCCTCAGTGCATTCAGGAGATGGTAGCTGATGACATTTCCATTGCATTAAACTTCTAACTAAAGGCTGAAAACAGCACAGAATCCCCTATACTGTCTTCTCATTAGAGCTGATGTTCTTTGAGCTCTGGCTTCTTCTTCCTTTATCTCAGATCAGATACTATATGCTCTATCTTTCTATGGTAACTGTGACAAATGACCCTACTATGACTCTCAAAGCATCACAGAGTCTTACTGACATATTCTGGAAGCTTCCACTTTTATCTTCTGGGCCAGAGGCAGCTTTTATTTCTATAAAAATAGTAATTATTTTAGACTTGTAAGTTGTATCTTCTATCATACGTATCATACGGTATTCTTTTCTCTCTTTAAAAATAAATATACTTCTGAATCACAGTTGCTATTTGGAGACAAAGTTTTGTCCTCTTCCCTTTCTTGCTTATGGTTGTTACAATGACCATAGAGTGAGCTGGAAATGCAGTATCTGAGACATGGAGGTATTGCCTGGTCCAACATCTGTGTGAGAGGTAAACTGCCTGAGAGAGTCTATGGTTTTATTACTCTTACCCTGGAAGCAGGATGTCCCTCAAAGCTTGGCCTAATGAGCCAAAGGATACTGGGTAGGCAGCTTTTCAGGAACTCTTCACACAGGGCTACATGCAGTTAAGACTACCCATGCCAGAGTATTTCTTGAACCTGAGAGGGAAGAGCATGATGGGCCTGTACCTCTTCTTCCTTGATATGTGCCCGTCAGTGAGATACTCTCCTGATACCCTCTGCTTTGTGTGAATGTATCGTGCCACATGATGTCACACAATTCATAAAACTATAGCCACAGACACAGTGGGTGAAAGTGCTTGGACTTTTAGTTTTCCTTATGTGCCATGTTTCTCCTCTCTCTCTCTCTCTCTTTCTCTCTCTCTCTCTCTCCCACCTGGGATTGGTAATAATTATGAGAACTTGCTGTAGAACTCCTGGAAAAATGCAAAGCATTTCCGTTCCTCCAAAACTGTGTGAAATCTGCTCTGAACCACTTCTCAGAATCCTGAGATTCTATTGTACATTTGTACCAGTTCTTTCAACTTACTTCCCATCTTCTGTTTTCCTATGAACAGCAATGGAAAAAAAAAGTAGCAGCTTGGACATCTCCCCTGAAAGACCACACCCATCTTTTATGAGTTCTGCTTCCACATATTTCAGTAGACAATGTCACTATGCTAACTCTCTCTCCACTTGTTCTTTGCCTCCAAAGCTCTTAGTAGCTCAACACAGGAGTCATTGCTTTCTACTAACAACTGTTCAAGGCAGCTAATACATTTTGTGCTGGACTCTCCTCTAGTCTCTGCCCACCACCTTCTCATCACAAAGAGTCTACTGTATCCTTAGGTTCCAGATATAGCAGCATTCCACTCCCTGCCACCAAAATCTATGTTAGTTATCAATTTTTGAAAAATATGTCACCATAAATTTTTCAGGTAAAACAATTTCTGCTTACTGTCTTGTGATTCCTATGGGCATGGCTTGTAGCATTCTAATGGGGCACCAGGCAAGATGTCTGTCTCTTCTGATGCTCAGGATCCTCATCCAGCTTCACATGGATGATGGAAAAATTCTTTGCCTTGAATATGTAAAACTCATCATAGCTTTGCTCCTTTGAGATAAACAAATGAGTCTCCCTCTGGATCTCTGACTCCTTTAAGCAATTCACTTGATTTGCTTTGCTCAACTAGGAAAATCTCCCTTTTCATTAACTCAAAGCCAAAGCCAGTCAGTTGATTAGAACCATAATTACATCTGCAAAATCCCACAGGCTTTATCATACGAAGTAAGATAAGCATTGCAGTTGTATCATATGCTGTTTACACCCACAGCCAAAGAACAAGGAGCATTGTGGGAACATCACTGGGTGGGGATGAGAGTCAGTGGACCACTAGAAAATTCTGTCTACAACAATCTAAAAAGATTTCAAACAAGTTCATATATGTATATGTACATATGAATAAAAGAATAAGAAAGAATGAAATGAGGATAAATACACACACACACACACACACACACACATATATATTTCAGTTTTAACTTCATATATATATGAATAAAAGAATGAAAAAATGAAATGAGGATATATATAAATCATTTTTTCCAGTTTTTAACTTCATCATGCAAATTATAATTGGTTTGGAGTATGGACTTAATTAAGCTTCATTTGGACTGTTTTAATTGTCAGCCTTAATGCAGAGCCCTGGTCTAGGACTCAGACTCAGGGATTTTCTTTTTAATCACAAGCTGAGGGGTCACATGGTATAGGCTTCAGCTTACTTAGTTCCTTTTTCCTTTTAGTATGTTCATTGATAGTTTTCCTTCTAGAACATGGGTTCTGCAGTTTATAGATCTCCATTTCTGAAGACATAGCTCTTTATTTTATAATAAAATATAAGACATCTTTATTATAAGGATCACAATCTGTAGGTCATGAAAACAAGAACAGAAGGCCATGAAAAAGTAGAACAAAGAATGAGGGAAGGCGAGGTGAGAGTTAAGGACCCTTTTTTCCCCATATGATGCAGACCTTGCTTTGTTTCCGTTCAGAACATCTTCCATGGAGAGGCCAGAGGAACATGGGTACTTTCGGTCTATGTATTTGCCCCTCCAAGCCTGAGGCTGGAACCACCATCATCTGGATAGAAAGTGTGCCTGTCAGGTCAGCAGTGCTATTTCATATGGTTTTATTACATAAAAAGCCAATCCAAAAAGCTAGCAGCTCTGAAGCTAGAGGACTGCATAAATTGAATTTAAAACCAATGAAGACATCCCTAGTTCCTGTGTCCTGTATGGTTTTCAGGAATCAGAGAAAGTTCTTCATCAGCAATATAGTGCAGCATCTCTCACAGATGTGGCAGCCGTGTTTGTGGCTATAGATTTCCCACAAAACAGAATCTGCCTGGCAGATGAACAGTACACAATGTGCTTTCAAGTGAAACGCGGCAGTGATCACCAGTTAGGAGGTTATATGGAGCTGAGGTTATTGGATATGCCTGCTGTAGACCTGAGGTGGCTATCACAGACCCTTCAATGGCTTGAAAATACATGTTCTGAATGATAAGCATCAGCCGGGGTTGGCTGAACTGTTGAAGCTCAGGCACACTTGACTCCTCTTTGCAGACTGATGTCAAAGGAAGAATCTTGAGCATGCAACAATCTATATGTGCTACTAACAGATTTCTCAATGGTGAGCTACTCTGTTCTTTATTGGTGTTAGAGAAAAGCCATGGCTGGAAGCTTTTGTGTACACAGTTAACCTGCTTCCTGCAGAATACTGCCCCCTCCATTTATACTGATTAGGCTAGGAGAAAAATCTGCAAAGAGGACACCATAATCAACAATATGCAAATGAGATAACTAAGGCAGAAGGGAAGGGTGACTTGCCTAAGCCTACTCAGTTGTTTGCTGGGAGGCTGGAGGAGAAGGCAAGTGGAAAGGAGGTCAGAAGCAACGTTGTAGGTATCTGAAGAAACATTCTTTCCATCCATTCCTTCACAAGTGGGAAACAAGGCTTTCTCCATCCCTTTTATGATAGGAGAGCCATCCCCATGTCAAGGGTACTGTGATCCATACAAGTTAAGTTACAACTGAGCTGTCAAGTAAACTCTAGCCAGTGTTTAGTATCTGTAAGATTCCCTAAAAGAATCAGGTTTCATATTAACCAGATTGTTTGTCTTCCTGCTGATGACAAAACCCCTGTGCCTCCTTACCTCCAGGTGTGCCCATATTTCAAAGTCTCTCAACAGAGGCACTGTGGACATTTTGGACTGGGTAAATTTTTGCTGAACTAGACCACTTTGTGTATTGAATTATGTTTAAAGATATCCATAACTTTCTCCTAGAGGTGCTATCAGCACCCCCATTTATAGTTGTCACACTCAAGCATGTTTCCAGGCTTTGCAATATTTGTCTCTTTAGGTGCAGATTTACTTCACTTAATAAAATATTTTCCAGTTCTACCAATTTTTCTGAAATTTTCCCAATTTTATTTTTGTTTATTTACAGAGAGTAAAATTATATTGTGTATATGTATCACATTTCCATTGTTCATTCATCTGTTGATAGACATTTAATCTGGTTCCATTTCCTTGTTGTTAAGAATAAAGAAGAAACAACCATGAACATTTAAGTGTCTCCCTGGTAGGATAATGAATCTTTGAATAGTCTGTGTTATTCACTCATGGATGTTCATGAGTGAAGTAGTGAGCTTCTACACTGTGAGAAAGAGGGTGTTAGTCATATTGGAAGCAAGTCAAGCAAATTCTCCATCTGTTTCTCTTTGTAGGCTGAGGTAGACGAGGTGAGGAAAGTCAGCAGTGAACAGGGGCATTTCAGTTCTCAAAAGTGTAATGATGTACCTATGGCAGAGACGTGTATACAGCCTGGGAATCTTCCCTTAAATCAGGTTCTCTGAGCCTCTCTGAAGAGATAATAGTGGAACTAGGAGCAGAATGACTTAAACTCTCAGGTACATGGAGATCCAGTATATACAATTCCAGGTTGTGAAATATTGCAGGTTAATATTGAGATTCTCATGTTCTAGAACAAAAAGAAACATGGAGACTCAAAGAGCTCAGGAAATAGTCAGAGCCTGCTAGGCTACTGTACGGAGTTTGCATCATTTTTCCCAGAGTTCCTAAACATCTCCCAAATGTTTTACATATGAAGCTATTTGACGGAAGGGGAAAGAGATAAGATATGAAATTGGAGGAGAACAGGATCCAAGTTTTATACACATTTGTATATAAATATGCATGTTATACATATATATTCAAATTGTGAAGGGGCAAACCACAACAGCAACAAAAGTCAGAAGAGTACATTGTGTAAAAATGGATTCTGTGGGGTAGTTTGAAGGTTATTTCTAATAACACATCAGAGTGGTTAGGGGTGGGTGGATTGATGGAGATATGCAGACGGATTTGGGGAAGCTGATGAGTGATGCTGTGGTTTCATGGGGTTGCTAACTATGCCTCCTAGTTCTGGACCAGGGATTATTTGCAGGGTCGTTCTAGTCATTTAACCGTAGGTAGATTCTTTAGAGAAAGTCAATTTACTCATGGTCATAACACATCTCCTACGCTGAAATACTAGTAATTACACTCTCCAAGAGCACTGCCTTCTTTGCTTTGTGTTTATGCCTCAGGAAGAGAAGCTGGTATCATCTTGCAATATTACAGAACGATTGCATGCACAGAAGCATTGAGTTTTACATCTCTCCAGGGCATGGTTGGTTACTGCAGCACAGGGTATTGTTCCCTTCAGGGTCCTGGTAGAGAGCTTGGCGTACTAATTAGAGGTGTTTTACAGAGACTTAGCATCTCCTGGAGCTTCTTCCGGCTTCCGCCTTTCCAATACCTGCTGACTTTTGTTTGGTAAACATAGTGATTAGCCCCTAGCGGCTCTTAGGCAGAGCTTTACTTAATGTTTTCATAATGTTCATCATGCAACATCAAGCTGACTCTCCTCCAAATGTGGAGGTGGCAGCAAATGAAGACACAGTTGCATTCTGAACCTCATATGGCTATATCCCTACTCCTGCCTCCTGGATACTTTTTAATTTTCAAGGTTCCTAAGGAGTCAAATGTCACACCATGTTCCTTACGGCCCACCTGAAGTCATCTTATAGCTCTTCATTTCTCAGAGAAACTGAAGGCATTCATTAGTTTATTTTGGGTCCCTTTACACACACACACACACACACACACACACACACACACACACACACACACAAAAGCAAATAAAAGAGAGCCCTGGTAAATTCAGATACCCATATCCCATTAAGGATCATTTTCCACAAAAGTTACCCGTAATTCTATTTTTTAGAGTAGCACTTCCTCAGTATGTTATCACCCTAAATTTGAAGCTTTCCAGCTTTAAAATAGGTTGTTTTTAAATCTCCTGCACCTACAGATACCCTACTCCTTTGGTTTTCTTATATTGGTTGAAGAAACTGGGCCATTTGGCTTTCAGAGCTTTCCAGGATCTAGATATTGTTGACTGCTCGTTTGAAGACAATTCACTGTCTGAAATTGTTTTTTTTTTTAAATTCTTTATATTTCCCTCTACAGTTTTGTTTGTTTGTTTGTTTTTATTAATGATTTACTATTTAAGAAAGTCCTTTGCAGTTTGTGAGATTCTTTCCACATCTGAGAGTCATTAACTTGTTAATTTAGGAATTATCAAGTACCCACTTGCTACGATTTATATGTTTGCCAACTTCCAAATTAATTTTCAATTATATTTGCCATTGTAGCAACGGACATTATGAGGCAATTAGGTCAAGAAACTTATACTCTCAGGGGTGCAGTGTCTGCTATTTATAAAAAGCTGAACTCAGCCTCACTTTTCTCTCTTGCCTTCATTCCATCTGTTATGGGATGATAGAGTAAAGAAGGCCCTGCCGTGGCTTAGTCCCTAGGCTTCAGGTTTCACTGCCTCCAGAACCAACCGCGAGCCAATAAAACTCTCTTTTGTCATAAGTTAGCCTATCTCAGGCATTGTTATAATAAGCCAAGGCACTGCTTTAGCTTTGAATATTAGATCCAGTGGGCAAGGCAAGCTTATTTTCCTATGAAGAAAACATTAATTAAAATCATGATAAAACAATTTCAGACAAGATTAGTGCTAGACTGTGTTTTAAATAGAAGAATGAACTTGAGAAACTTCTTAGACTAAGGGTCATAGACAGTCCTGCCCAGATCATTACCTTTTTTCTGAGAACTCAATGATAATGAGGGAAACAACCATGAAAAGATGAGGCTATGGAGTTTTAGGAGCAAAATGAGAACGGACTCACATGCTTATAATTAGGATGAGTTTCATGTGCCTGAGGCACAGAAAGTAAGCAAGTGCAGTAAGGATTGTGTTACAGCGGAGAACTGGCAGCTGGTGCCACTGAGGAGTGTGCTTGCTTTACATTTCTGTAAGAAAATACCTAAAATAATCAATTTAAGAAGGAGCACAAGTTCACCCTGACACCCTGACTCACTCTGCCCCTGCCATGGCTGATTGACTTCACTGCTTTGGGGCCTATAACAGAGTAGCGCATTATGGTTGGGAGTATATGGTAGAGAAAAGACATTCATCTCACTGTACATGGAAGGTAAAATGGCAGAGGAAGACATGGAGATTTGTGATGGTTAATTTTAATTATCAACTTGATGAATTTAAGAAAAAGCTGAGGAGGGGGCTGGAGAGATGGATCAGCGTTGAAGAGCACATGGAGAGGACCTGAGTTTAATTCCCAATATCTAGATCAAATAATTCACTCTGCCTTTAATTATGGTTCTGGGTAGTCCAACTCCCTGATCTTGCGTCTGCAGGCACCTGTTCGTACATTTTACATATACATACACTCTGGCACAAACACATACACATAAAATAAATAGATAAATATGAGAAATAATAAACAAAAAACCTAGGACATTAATGAAGTATATCTCTGGGTGTGTTCTTGAGGACATGAGGTATGCCTTCTGCTTCATGAAGGAGTCAATCCCCTAAAAGGTAAGCCAAAATAAATCCTCCCTCACTTAATTTGTTTCTTGCCAGGTATTTGATCACAGTGAAGAGAAAGTAAATAATATAGAAGTCTACCACCTTCACCATCAATGACCTAAAATCTCACACTAGGATCTACATCTTAGAGACTCCTACTGTCTTCCAACTGTGCTAATCTGAGGTTCAGCCTTTAGCACAAGGTCCTTTGTAATGTTCTGTATCCAAACTAAACAGCAAGAGGTAACTTGGATAGTGAAGGACTTTATATTTCAGGTGGAGTTGGATATTTTAAAGAGAAATTAAATGTATGGAGTGGTTAAGCATTAATGAAATTACTGCTAGAGTCCAGGTAAGATGTGGTAAATAAAGAGAAAAGTAACGAAAGAGATGAAAAGAGAGAAGATATAGTGTGTATAAGAAATAGTTCAGGTTAGAAATAAGGGTAAAGATATGATACATGCTGGTGACATAGAGTAGAGATACAATAGCAACAAAAAGATGGGAAGAAGTATTAGCAGAGTGTTTTGGAAGTAGGACAGAGGCAGAGCTCCCACGTAATGTTCATGTGGGATGATGGACAGAGAGTCACCAAGGACAAACTTAAGTTTTGGGGCTAAGTTGGAAAGACAGTGGTGATTTTACTGAGCTCAGAAAAATAAGATGGGATAGAAATAATGGTTTTTGAGAAGGTTAGAGTAGTGTTTCAGGAACAATCTAGAGTTTTGTTTCAAATAGGTTAAGTTTTAGATGCTCTCTTGGTATTTAAAGGGATGTATCAGGAATGCCTTAGATATACAAATTGCAGTGTTTCCCAGAAGAGACTCAAGCTGAAGATGTAAGTATTATGTCCTTGACATATAGCTATTACTTAGCATTAAGTGAATTTTAGAGATTACCCAGGGAAAATGCACTAAAGCAGAAACCTATTGATTGTGTTGGGAGACGAAAAAAAAAAAAAAAAAAAAAAAGAGAAAAAGGGAAGCCTGAGAAAGAGACATTAGGGCATTAGACAGGCAGGCTGATCAGCATAGTACCCAAAAGCCAAGGAGATGCATGAGTTTGATAAATTTAGAGTGGTTAATACGGAATGTGTCAGGGACTTTGAGTATGTTAAGGTTATTAAGGTGACAATAACAAGTAGAATCTACTTAGCAAATGCTGTCTCTCTCTTACGCTGAACCAAGTCTTTGTGCTCTAATCACAATCTCAAGTAAAAGCAGAAGCATTTGATGAGAGACTCTAGCAGGTGATAGCAAGTGGTGTCCTGGAGAATAAATTTCTGGAATGCACGGGTGATTGGAATTAGTATTTAAGATGAACAGACTCTTCAAAATTTATTAAACTCAAGGCTGGGTTATAAGTTGGTGACAAAATCTTTGCCTGATATGGGTAGATTAGTTACTTTTCTATTTCTGAGATAGGACACCATGACCAAGGCAAGTAATAGAAGAATTTATTTGAACTGATGGTTCCAAAGGGCGAGAGTCCATGATGGTAGAGCAGAGGCAGCAGGCACAGCAGATTGAGCAGCTGCTGAGGGCTCACATCTTAAACTGCAAGCACAGAGCTGAGAGAAAATTAAAAATAGAGCAAGTCTTTAAGATCTCAAATCCAGCCTCTAGTGTTATATTTCTGTGTGCCATATCTCAAATCTCCCCAAACAGTGGCACCAATTTGGGAACTAAATATTCCAATGCATGAGTCTTTGGGGAATAACTCATTCAAACCACCATAAAGAACAAGGAAGGGTCTGTATAATCTCCAAAACTATAAAAATAGACAAATAAAGATACATAAGAATACATGATATAGCAAGGGACATACATCTAAGGGCTAACTTGTGACTCTCTATGGTAGATAGAATAATCTCACTGCTACCATAACTGTATATACCTCAATTTGCTGAAACTAAAGAATGTGGCATCTTACATGGCAGGAGAGAATTAGACGGAGTTGAGTTGTTGATCATAAGTCCTTCAGATAAAAATATTGCTCTGTTTGATTAAATGGATCAATACAGTCATAAAAACGCTTTAAGGTGGGACAGGGTAGGAGGAAGTCAGAAGGAATATTAGCTTCTCTTATGGCTTTAAAGATGGAGAAAGAGAATACAAGGCAAGAAATGAGGGTATTTTCTTGTGTCAGCATAGCCAAGGAAACATCCTTGTCATCAAGTCCCTCACACTGACAGTCATCCTGCTAAGTTCCTCTATGCCCATCAATCCACATCATAAAAAGGACTGGAAATGTCTCTTTTACAGTAAAGCAGGATCACATTATTTTCTAGTGTAATCTCATCATCATATTTTCCAAAATGAAACATGCTGGCTTTGCATAAGAAACAAACAAATTTTTAATATAACTCCACTCCTCTGTGTAGACTTTCTCTTTAAGGTTTATGGGAAGGGACCAAGTGCAGACTTGCATTACAAGGCCCCTTCACTGGCTGGAGTGAACAGGAGGTAACTAGCGTCTTCTAGAATGGAGCTAGAAGCTCTGCAAGGCTTTGGTGGTATAACGAGGTGAAGTACCCCTACGTCATTATCAGAGAAGAAACTGGGGACATTAAAGGAGTTATGGAGACAACAAGATGTCAGGTAGGCCCATTACTAATTCTTCCTTAATTAGATAATTTTTTTTACAATATAAATTTATATGCATGGTTTAAAAAAAAATTAAGGATTCACCTTTGATTATTCACTATTTTCAATAGCCTTCACACTTATCTCTATGGACCCACTTACTTTCTTGGGTCAGCTACCATTTCTTAAATGAAAGCCAGCACTGGGTAGGTTTGCTTTGAGCTGCTGCACCTGGACAGTCTCTTTGATGAACTAGGAGCTGAGCAGAGGCTTGTGTGAGATAGTGCATGGAGGTTCCCAGGAGGAAGTAACATGGCAAACATGGCATGAAATGGCAGAAACATCATACAGTGACCCATTAAAATGAGTAACTCGGAAACAATAAACCACTACAGGGTTGTTGTTTTCTAAAGGGTCAAAAACTATAGAAGAACTATAGTCCTTCCATATTTAAAAACAGAGGCATTAACTGTGCAGAATAGCCTATGATCATTGAAAGAAAAATCAGAGCCCAACTGCTTCTTTATTAATCGTTTATTGGTGATGAGGCATGGCTTCCTGCAGGAACTAAGAAAAGTTCCTCTGGAGAGAACTGAAAGTGGGCTGAATACCTATAGCCCTAAGGCTTGCCTCTCACAGATCTTAACCTATCTAGGCACAAGGCTGGAACACATGGAAACAATGGCATCCAGATGAATAGCAGTGGAGTCTGCATGATTCATAGAAAAGATTAGACTCTGCTTCTTCTGCTGGAACACTGTTCCTGACAGTCTTTCAAGAGTCCCATATAGCACCAAACAATCCACCAATGAAAATAGGGGAAGCCTGCCTATGTCCTATACAAAGCTGGTATGTTTTAGTATTGAGAAGATGATGAGATTGTACTAAAAAGTAATGTGATCATTCTTTCTTTATTGGAAAGGAGCCATTTTTGGTCCATTTTATCATGTAGATTGACGAGTGTGGAGGAACCCTTCTGGAAAAGCAGCAGTATGAATTCCATGATAATTCTTTCTCCTGAAAACTTATAGTAGAGAAAATGGGTCCCTCCCCATTCTCAGCCTCACAAACCCTTCCTCAGAATCACAGCAACCATCCCAAGTGAGAAAGACAGTTCACACTCAACAGGCTGTAAGGGTGGGAAGCCATTAGTGGTGCAGAAATGCAAACTATGTAAATATCTTTCTTGGAAAGAAAACAACAGGATTATCCATGTCCTGACAGGGATGTTGTTTGAACCTCAGGAAGGAAGAGAAGGGACAAATGCTTTGGAAAGCAAGCGAGTTTGCAACCAGAAATGGAGAGAATCAGAATGTGGTTGGAAATAAAGACTGGGAAACACATGCTTCTAATTGCTGCTGTCAGCAAGGAAAGGCAACCCCATTGCTGTCACAGTGTCACGGGTGTCAGACAGACAGGATGAAGAATTTCTATCTTTCCCTCAATGCACAAAAAATGCCAGGACATTTGGCCAATCACAAAAGTCTTTGTGGGTCCTTAGGGTCTGCAGTGTGCAGCCATGATGCCTCCTTATTGTCCTCTTCATAAAGCAGCTGAACAAATGATGGGGTGGATTTTTGCAGGTATTTCTACCTGAGGAAGCTGGAGACTCATTAATATGGTGCAGGTGACATATTGTTCTTTTTCACAGCCCATCCGGGTGGCCGAGATATGATCAGACTTAGGAAGACTTGGGCTTCATAAAGAACAGGTTTATGTACGGTCCAAGGCAATTCTCACAAGAAGAATCTGTCTGCACAAATGCACAGCACAGTGTGTGTCAATAGCTTTAATAAAATCTGCAAGAGAGAGCCCACGAAGTGAAGCCTCAGCCACGTGCTTACGGGATTAGAGCTTGTCAGTCACATCAACTCTCTTCCGCAAATTAGTTTTCAGGGTGTGAAGTTTCAAAATCAGACCAGATCTCTGAAATCCATTTGGTGCTGATAGTCCTAACAGATGAATTGTTTTCTGATATGGAAATATAAATCTTACGCAGAGGGATGCATGTGACATAGCCTGGAAAAGTATCTCACACCTCTCCTCCTGGGACAGTACTTAAGACAGTCCTCTGCACAGACGGAGCAGCCGCTCCTCACATTTCTGGCATTTAACTCTACACACTAGAAAAGCTAATTTATGAACATAAGGAGCTTGGGGATCCACCATTGAAAATGCTTGATTATCTTGTTTTAGTAGAGAAGTTATTTTCATTTTGCCTGAGGAACTAACTAGAGGGTGGATAAGAGTAACTCTGAAATAGACTTCAGCAGCCCTGCCCTGGGAATGAAGGCCATGGGAACTGAAACAGCATTAATTTGCTTTGTGTTGCTTTAACAAATACCTGAGGCTGGAAACCACACAGCATGGGGCCGGCATCCTGGCAAGGTCCCTGAATGGTCATGACATCATTATTTATAGTGTCATAACATGGTGGAGAAGAAAAAAGAAACAAGACACCAAATTAGGCTGGACTCAAATTTTTAGGTAGTCAGGATAACTTTTGTCCTAGTTTGGTTTCTGTTTTGGGGATAAAACTGACCAAAAGCGACCTGAGGAAGGAATAAGATTATTTGGTTTATACATCCAAATCACAGTCACACTGAAAGAGGCTGGGGCAGGAACTCAAGGGAGAAACTGAAGCAGAGAAAATGTCAGACTGCTGCTTGCTGGGCCACTTCTAGGCCCAGGTTCAGCTACCTTTCTGATATAGCTCGGGCCCACCTGCCTAGGAATGGCACTGTCCACAATGGGCTGGGCCTTCCTACATCAACTAAAATTAAGAAAATGCTCCACAGACATGCCAATCTGATAGAGGCAACACCTCACCTGGGGGTCCGTCTTCTCAGGTGACCCTAAGTTTATGTCAAGTTGATAGTTGACACTAACTATGACAGTCTTCCACCCATGATCTCCTGCCTCTACATTCCAACTGCATGCATGTGCCACCATGATTTGTTGGGCTAATTAAACCCCATCAGTCCCTGCCTCTTTAAGGTGCCCTCATCTCCATAGTGCAGAGCTGGAGAGCAAGTTTTCAGACAATGAGTCTTTGGAGGCTAACTGTATATAAGCCATAGCAGCATTGAGAAAGCCAATTTCACACTTACACAAAGAGGTTATGAGCACAGGATCTGAAGCTGCCATTTACTAGCAAGTTGCTGTGTCCCTGTGGGTTACTCTTCACTCATTTGTACTTAGATAAAGATGAAGCACTTTTGCGAGGATACAATGCATATAAAATATTTACCACGTGACTGGATATTAGCAAGCTAGGTATCGAGTATTTGACTTGTTATGTGAGAGTCCCTAAGGAATTTGTTGATATTAATTTGGAGCCATAGCGATGTCTTTCTTCAGCCAGCATATCATGCCTACACACCCAATTCTGCTTCTCTATAGTTTCCTGCCTTTCATGTAGCATATCTAACTTAAAATAGGTGTCCATATACCTGAAAACATAGGGATTTACAAGATCCTGCAGTAAAAACTTATTCACTTAACTCTTTTAAAGATTAGATTATATACTTAGTACTGTGATAACATACCAGGGTGACAGATGGCTATCTAGTAATGGTTTTTTGATATGTGATGAGAATGTTTGAACTATTTGTTGCTTTGATCATTATCTTTGGAAAATACCTATATAAACCAATACCCATTATTTATTGGAAAATGTAACTTCTTATTGACTGTAAGAGTTCTTTATATATTCTGAATACAAGTCTGCCATTATATACACGATTTACAAATATTTTTGTCCATTCTGCATTCATACCTACATGTTTTCAAGAAGCCAATTAAAAAAAAATTATCACTGTTCTTGTGCCCCAAGAAAAAGTTTTGCCTGGTCCAGAGTTATGAAGATTTGTTCCTATTTTCTCCTTGGAACTATAGTTTTAACTGTAACACTTGGGTCTTTGTTGGTCTATCATTTAATGAACGCTTGTGTATGTTATGAGGTACCAGCCCAGATTTGTTCCTTTGTATGGGTAAATGGTGGCCCCCATTGCCATTTGTTGAAAGACCATTCAATCTTCATTGAGTTTCCCTGGCATCATTATTGAAAATCATTTCACTAAAAATGCAAGGTTTTATTTATTTGTTTATATATGTGTGTGTATATATATATATACACACACACACACACACAACATAATATACATATAAACATAAGCATGCACATACATATGCATACATAGGCAAACACACATATAGATATATATCATCATTCTAATACACATTCTAATTATTGTGCCTTTGTGGTTAGATTTTATTAGTCCTCCAACTTTGTTTTTGTTTATACTCTTTCCACTTTTTATTTCAAATGTGCTGAGAGAACGACTCTGTCCTACCAAATCCTGTCTGAATTCCTTGAGTACGTCTTGGCGTATAGATCCAGATGCTCCAATAGTTCCTTTTTTATATTCCTCATGTGCCCAATCTCTACTTTATGAATCCAGTTATTGCCTTCTCATGTTTTTTTCCACACAGTTTGTTGTGCCCTCTTGCCACTTAATGTAGTCTTTTTTCTCATGGTACCATAGCTCCTTGCATGCTAATTGATATTACATAGAGAGTTTTGGATTTTACAGAGCAGAACTATTTCCTGCATCGTCCTTATCCTGAGCCATTAAGAGCATTGACTTTTCTGAGCTGTAACATCCTTTTCTTTAAGCTTTGCGCCTGAGAATTCTACCCTTATCTTAGGGATTCATCATATATGTGTATTGTATGTATGTGTCATATGCGTGTATATTTCGCATAGTTTACTACTCATATGATTCTAACTGAACAATAAACAAGGACTGTTGTATTTCCATAGAACTTGCTTTGTTGGATCATGGCTTGTACCAACGGGTTCCAATATGTCTCTTCCTTTAGCACCTCCATTTGCATATGATGCTTGTGTTACTTTACCATGCTGTACTGTGTCTATTCAGCACACAGCCCCAGCCCTACCTTGCCTGAGGAGATCTCTGCACTAGCTTCTCTTATATTCTGCAGGGAAGCCTAAATCCAAAGTCATGCTGGGAGGGAAAAAAGTTCAACAGAATCTGGCAATCATAGGTGCAGAACTATAGGACCCAGTAAAGGACGTTGAATCCGGTCATATGACCTTTTTGAGCTCTGAAGCAGGTATAGAGAATCAAAGCATCCCCAGGCAATAGGCCAGTGGCCAGTTTAGAAGTCAGGATGGTGGAGCTTCAGAGAGAGAGTTGGGATGTCCTAGAAAATCTGTCTAAAATAGGACATGAAAAAAAAATAAAAGATTTAGTCCATGAGATGAAGCATGGCAGCTCAGTCAAGCACATTGTTAAATGTCAGATGGGCTCTGACTCTGGTGCCTACTCAACAACATTTGCTTCCTGAGACCTGAAGGAACACTTTCCACTGGGCTTCAATGTCCTGATACAAAGCTTAAGAAGTGACTCAGATGTGCTTTTCCAGGTACATTAGGACTTAGTGTGTCACTTGGTGACAATGAAGAATGTCCAGGACTTTCTACTCTTGATTGCTACTATTTCCAAACCTGTTTTGGGCTTTGACTAACAAGAGTTACTCAAAGCTTGACTCATTGATTTCTTCTTAGTTGTAAAGTAGCCGCTGGACCACTACTTGTTTTATGTTCACCCGGTTCCATATAGCTTTTTGTTAATCTGTCTTTAATGTAGGAGTATAGTTTGTCAGGAAGGATGGAGGAGAAAAGGACATAGACTATTAAAGGAAACCACCCCGGACCTCCTCTGCTGTCACTTCACCATATCAAATTCTTCACAGACTCTGTTCCCAAGAGAATTGAACCTGCCCTACAGATTCTGGTTTTGTGATGGTCTGGTTTTCTTGATGTGGTATTTGTTTAAGATGCAGAAACAGGGTCAATCTGTAAGTTCCTTTTTGAAATTCAGTGTGGTTCAGGCAAAAACACTTTTTTAAAAAAATTTTGTATTACAATTACCACATCAGTCAACATAGTCAGTCTGACTAAGGGACAGGTCTGATCCACAAGGCTAGAAAAAGACAGACTGCCACAGCATCAATGGTCCCACAATATCTTACTCTAGGAACAGATGAGAAAATATAATACATTTGATGGGCCGACACTATTATTTATGATGTTTGTTGCTTTGCCTATAATAGAAGGTAAGATAGTAGAATAACTATAGACCTCATTGTAAGCTTCCTTAAGTGGAAATTGACTCTGAAAATTATATGAAACCTTAAAGAAAATAAAGGATTGCTTTCTCTGAGGAAAGAGATTGTAGGAACCGGAGGTCAAATTTTTGAGTCTCACTGTCAATAACTGAAAACTCAGTAGGGTTTTACTTACTGATAAGATATGGTTTTCTAAATAAGTAAAAGCATTGGAGTTTTCTGACTCTTTAGCTGGCTAGAGGATTTAGAAAAATTGATCTGTTCAACTGAAAACAATCTTTATCACATAAGAACACTGGGCTATCCCTAGAGAACTGTAGCACGATGCAGTTGGGTTTGGTGAATGAGTTGTATCATTCAGATAAATGCTCTGTTTACTTGAAGTTTACCTCATTTGATAACAGGACATTTAAAAATATGTTGCTTAAAAGTTTATTTGACATATTCTGATGTATTTCTAGAATTTATTTTATCTTTATTTTCTAGGGAAGTTTCTCTGTAAATCTAGTCTCATGGCTTATATTTTGAGAGTGCGTAAAATGTTTTCAAAGTCAAAAGTTTGGGCAATGCTTGTTAAAACAGCACAGACACCAAAAGGTTTATTTATTGCAGGGAAATTTTGCATATTAATATCCACTATGAATCACTATAGCACGTGTAAAATGCAGTATTTCAAAACTCAGAATTGCAAGCTGACTCAGTGGTAAAAAGTGCTTGCCCAGCTGCGAGAGCACACCACCTGGAGCCAAAGCCGCATTAGTGCCTGCTTTTAAATAAATCTAATTGCTTCACTTATTAGCTACACATGGGGTGCCGTTTGCTCTCTTGATAACCTACCTTGAGGAGGGCTTAAATGGCAAGTTATCTGAACAGGGACAATGCCTTCCCCTGGGACACGGACAAGAATAAAGGAGCCATGGTAACTGTGTAGGTGGGTCTGATCTGTGTATCTGGAATAAATGCAGATGTGGAGAGAAGCTCTCTGCCCTCCTTGTCCAGTTATCTTGATCATGACAGGATTTAAAAATAGGAAAACACAGCAAAGAGCTGGAGGTAGGATATGTTTTAAAGATAGGTTTATGTTGTCCAGTGGACTAGGAATGACAATACATTTTTCCCCCTTTGGTCTAGTACTGCCTGGCAAATCTGACCTTTTTACTTGAAGGATGAAGCATTTCTTACAGAATCCACTGAAAGAATAAAGCTCGCTACTGTACCCAGAAAAATGAGATAAATCTATTTTTTTAAGCCAAATGCTTAATAAACATTAGTTGTATATATCAACGGGATTCTGTGTGGTTTTTCTACACATGTATGCAAGTGTGTGTTGATTGTGCCCAGCCACACTTCTGTGTTAGGCTCTCCAGTGTCTACCCTGTAGTCTCCTTTCAGGTTAGTGGTTTTAGCTTCCACATACAAGAGAAAATATGACATTTGTCCTTCCATTCCTTTCTCATTTCACTGAGCATAATGTCTTCTTGACCCACCCTCTTTGGCACAAAGGACAGGATTTCATTTGTTCTTTGTGGCTGACTTATACTCCATTATACATATGTAGAATACATTCTTTATTCATCTCTTGTTGGGATGAGTCCATATTTTAGCTACTGTGAGGTTTGTCACAGCAAACACGGGTGTGCAGAGATCTCTTTTGCAGGCTGATTGCATTTGCTTTGGCTATTTACCCGCAGCAGCACTGTAGAATTATATAATGGCTCTGTTTTTAGTAAACCCCATGCTACTCTCCATATTTCTTTGTGGACAGACTAATTTACACTCCCACCAACAGAGCATGAGTTCTCTTTCTCCACATCCTTACCAGAATTTATTAGGAAATCTAAAGTTAGTACGCTAGGAAAATAAACCTAACAGTACCATGGTGCTGGCACACTTCTGATCCATGTCAATCACCTAGGAAAGTCTGAATGCTTTTTTTAAGGGGCAACCTTTTGTGAGTTTAACAATAGTGATAAGGAATTGAGGTAAAAATTACGTTATCTATAAAAAAGTTCCTTTACTAGTAATATTTATTCTCCTATTTATAAACTTCTCTCACATGTGACCTTTAACTTTATTATAGCCTTGTGTATAATTAATTTTAATAAGCATAATTAAGTTTGAGAGGTTAAGAAACTCACTCAAGTCATCCAGCTATTAAGCAGTATGAACTATACATACAGAGGTGGGCAGGACTTCAGAGTCTCAATTTCTTTTCTTCTCTCAGGCATTAGGCTCTAAGAATATGGAAGGTAAGTTGATCTCTGCTTTCTTGTTTCATTTTGATATAGGGTTGGTAGATCAAAATCAGTTCACAAAAACTGTGTGATGATATCAAATAATTATAAGCAAGGTGATTTACACTCAGTAACTGGCAGGTTGAGGTACTTATGTAATCTCCCCAGGGTGGGCCCAGCAGAGCATTATTTAGAAGTCACTAACAGTTCCTGAACACCAATCCCTGCAGAGGGAGCTATGTCACATAATGAAGAGGCCAGGAGGAATGTCAGGCGGGTGTCCCTGCAGTTACCACGCCAAGTGCTAGGACGGTTGAAGCTGTCTATTCCTGAACAAACAGTACTGCCATGGTCACCATCACTAGGTTCTCATTTAGCAATCTTAGAAGGAGGCTTGGGCTTTCTTGTTCCTTTCATCAGGAGGAAAGAAAAACTGATAACTCAACCAAAGTCTTTAACTGCTTCAGGTCTTGGAGCCCTGACTGACATCAAATGGCCAAACCTAACCCATACATAAGAGAAAGAGAAAATTGAAACACTGGATATTTGAATAGAATTAGCAGATGTCTCTCTTAGACAGTGGTATTTGAGTTGAAGTTTGGGTGAACTGAAGGGAGCCATTCAGCAAGAAGTGGGGAAAGAACCTGTTGATAACTCCATGACACCCTATCTTCATTCAGCACACTGTGTGTTCCAGGAGCTGCTTCAAGAACTACAGGCATTAACTTTGTAATCTCAGAAACTCTATTGGAAGGCTGTTTCTATCATGGAAGAGAAGTTGGGGAGCGGTGTTGAAGAGCAGGTTTGATCAAAACACATTAAATGCATGTATGAAGTTCTTAAACAGTAATTATTTTTAAAAAGACCAATTTTTTAAAAACCATCTTCATAATAAATGCTCAGTTAAATTATATATAGGTGTTTAGAGACATAACAGCACTACACTGTGGGAACATAATGTATGTTGTTTTCTTTGTCCGTTTGCCTGGCAACGATCACTAGGTTGCTTCCACATTTTACTCTTGGGAACAACATTGCACTGAACAAGACAATGCAAATATTTCTGTTCAATCTCAATTTATCTTTTTTCAATATATTATTTTAAGTGGGATTGTGAGGGCAAATAGAGGCTCTATGTTTAGTTATTTTGAGGAGTAATATTATTTTCTATAGCAACAACACCCCCCTCCAACAGTACTCAGGAGTTCCTTTTCTGCACATCCTGACCAACACTATTTATTTATTTATTTATTTATTTATTTATTTATTGCTTTATTTTTTGATAGTAGCCATTATGATAGTTGTAAAGCTTGAAGATATTGTACTACCTCACATAAACAAGTCACAGAATGACAAATGCCAGATAATTCCATTCATCTGGGATGTCTAAAATAGTCAAATCCATAGGAGTGGGGAATGGGAGCGGGCTGTGGAGATGTGCTGCTCAATGGATGTCTGGTTTCAGCTACTCCTAATGAGTAAGCTCTCAGAGTGTTGATGCAATATCTTGTGAGTAGTTAATAAGCCTATACTGTGCCCTTGAAAGATTTAGAGGATCGATCTTGCCCTGAGTGTTCTCACAAAAATAAAACAACAAAACCTACACAAAGGGTTGCAAAGAAACTTTCCGAAGTGATGGGTGTACTTATTAACTTGATTGTTGTGGGAGTTTCTTATATCTTTGTAAATTTCCAAACTCATCATATTATAAATATTTAGCATACACAGATATGTTAGATACGTTATATCTTTTTGTTTTTGTTTTGTTTTGTTCTGGGACATAGTTTCTCTGTGTAACTCTGGCTGTCCTCGAACTCACTCTGTAGATCAGGCTGGCCTCAAACTAACAGCAGGGCACCTGCCCTCTGCCTCCTAAGTGCTGGGATTAAAGGTGTGGGCCACCACCACCCAGCTAGATATGTTACATCTTAATAAAGCTGATAAAAAAAAAAAACAGCATATAGCTTTTACCATTAATGAGAAAATAATTCCTCATACCCCCTCTGTCTTAGTCAGTGTTTTATTGGTGTGAAGAGACACCATGACCAAGGCCACTCTTATTAAAGAAAGCATTGTTTTCTTTAACTGTGGCTTGCTTACAGTTTTAGAGGTTTAGTCTGTAGCCATCAGAGTGGGGAGCAATGCAGCACACACGCAGAAATGGTGCTGAAGAAGTAGCTGAGAGTTCTACACCCAGATCTGTAAATGGGAGGAAGAGACAGACTCTGGGCTCGGCATGGGCTATTGAAGCCCACCCCCAGTGACACTTCCTCCAACAAGGCCACACTCCTAGTCCTTTCAAATAGTGCCACTCCCTGGTACATTCATATCTATGAGTCTATTGGGGCCATTGCTACTCAAACCACCACACCCTCCTTCCACGAAGTTCTTTCCTAGCATCCCACACCTTCTTCCTTGGGTTCTCTTTGGAGGAGCATCTGGGCAAATCACTGGCGATCAGTAAACTGCTCTACCATGTGCTGACTATTGTGTTCAGCTTGTGGTTTTATTACTTTGAATAGAAGCACCTAAAAGCACAGAACTGAGTCACAAACTATTCTTCAACCTCTGCTACCTACACTGGGGTTAGGTTCACAGGTTTGCCTCATCTTACCATCTACACCAGTCCAGAACATCAGCTATTATACTTGACGAGGAGAAGAAATAAGTGAACAATTTTGAAGCGTCATTTTTTTTTTTTTTTTTTTTTTTTTTTTTTTTTTTTTGGTACCACTGGTTACTTTTGAAGCTGGAAGAAACACCACACTCCACAACTAAAATATTTACTTTTAGCCTGTTTGCAGAATTTTAGCAAAAATTCCAATTTTCCAAATTCTCATATTTCTCATTAAAGTTCTACCCTTAATGTGCGAATCATATAAAATATGGCATTTATTCCATAGTATTAGCTTCAGAAATACATTGTTTCCTTCAGAACGTGAAACTAAAGAGTACTGCGTGTGGTCTCATCCCAACCTTGAACACCAACAGTAAATTCCACTCTTAGAGAGAACTAATCTGTGTTCAAAATGTACAGAGTCCAGGTTTCTCTCTAGATAAGACTGGGGGAACTTGTCTCAGAACTGGCAGGATCCCTACCCTTCTCAATTCAAAGAATTGAGAGAGGAGAGGAGGTTAAAGAAATGATATACTTGAAAAGCAGTGTGAGTCCCACACATGCTGGGATTTGGCCAGGGAAATACTGTGAAGTAGCAAAGCTCTTAATTAATGCATTTAACACCTTAATGATGCAAATTAACCTTTTAATCCCATTGATACCAAAGGACCAAGAGAAATTAAATGACTCTGTCTTTAAAGCTAAAGGAAACAAATTCAGTCAGAAGTGATTTGTACTTGGACCATTTGCAGGGGGAAATACTGGATCTGTTCATACAGCATCTATTTCAAACCCTTCCTCTTGTGATGCATTATTCAGTGTGTCTTCTTCTGTTACTTCTGAAGAAATAATTGATCCAAGACAGGAGATCTGGACCCAGCAAAGGAAGACTAGGAAAGCTTTCAAATTTCACTAGAAAAGAAGGACTCAAATCTTGATTGACCTCATATGAATGACACTTACCCCAAAGAAAGAGAAGAGGACTGAGGGTTTTTGATTGTCCTGAGTACCTCACTATTACTTGATAAATTTCTCATTCCATTCAAACTTTTCAATTACCCCATGTCATAGACCTATTGATCTCATCTGATACATAGCAAGCTTCATTGTTCGAAGTGTTAAGCATTAACTGAAGCTATTAAGCAACAATATTGTGATCTGAACTGATTCCACAAGTTATCATTATTTTGACTGGCTGGTTCTGTCAGGATAGCACCATGAAATTTCCACACAGCCATTATAAACTGCATAGGTTTGGGGAAAAAAATCACTTCTCCTCTCTGTATCTCTACACAATCAAGAGAATGGCATGGTTTCTTGACTGTTCAAATTTATCTATGGGTCTAGAGAAGAGTGCTTTTCTCATTTAATATATCCAGGGACAACTATATCAGGAACTGGGCAATAGCTGACTGAGATTTTATGCCAGCAACAACTTCATCATAGTTATTAATGGAAACTATGAAACTCATGGGTCAGAAAAACATACTCATAGCATTCCTGGCAAGAGGAGCTTCAAATTTACCATGAGTTACTTTTATCCTCTGAGCCCTTGGGGACTAGGAAGGGACTCACATGGCTGGCTGGTGCATGATATTTAAATCATGTCTCTACTGGGAAACCCTTGGCTTAGAAAGTCCTAGTATTATCAAAGACCATCAGAAAACATCTTCAAAGTTTAGGGAGATAAATTTTGACAATAAAGAAGCGAATTCGCCCCTCTGCCTTAGAAGAAGACGTTACCATTACCTCCCAAGGCTTTTTACAATGCAGGAGTCTTTGAGACAGTTATATGGAACAAAAGCTGTTGAGAGATGGGGTGGAACACCAGGAGTACTCACTTGTTAGTAAACATCATTCTGAGAAGTGTGAAGTGATGTGGCCAGGGTTAAACCTAGGGTCTTTTCTGGATCATTTCTAGGCTATTTGAGCTTACCTGAGACAGACTGACTGATACCTTTAAAAATGCCATTTCAGGAAACATTATGTACAGTTTCCAATTACACATATAGAAAACAAGACACCAGGTATTTTTTTTTTTTTCGTTATCCAAATGCCCAAAGTGGTTTGTCAACATGGGGTACAAATCTACTTCCTTCAAAACAGCTAATACTGAATATACCAAGATTCTGGAAGATTTTTAGAAGACACCCTACCTGTAAACTATTTACTCAGGTTAAAGAAACATTTACTGAGTAAGCATTTATCCATTTTTTTTAAACAAATCATCAGTGTTCAGTCAGTGCCACATGCAATGCACAGGTGCGTTTCATTTTTATAGCATTCTTCCCTGTGTTAGACAACATCATCTCAGTTTCTCTCCCTCTTCCTTTTCCAACTTAGTATGCCATTAAACACCAATATGTTTAATTGAATATGTGTATATATAGTGGAATAGACTAGAAAAAGTGCTGGTGAAAGCCAAACTCCAAATGATGTCTTCAGAGAGCAATTTTGAGTCACCAGTTAAAAAGAAGGAAGAAAAATAAATTTCATAAAGGATGTCTGAAATTTTCACTTCTCTCCACCGAGACAGGTCTGCACAGACTGTACACGGATTCAAATTTAGTTACTGCAGCTATTTGGCTCTCAGTGGGGAATTGATAAAATGTTATCAAGCATCATTCTGTATTGCATTGTGGGAGTTTCAGCATTTATCTACAATAAAGAAGACAAAATCGGAGGAAGTGAGTGCTTGATTAGGATTTGAAGACACGTACAAAATGTTCTCAAACTGTCAGACAGCTCCTGAGAGCAGCTCTCTGTGATCTGATAATTAACTTATAAGTGAACTGTTGAGATTCATAATGTTTTTACTGGGTCCCCTGTCTTTACACTTAAGATGGTTGATTACAGGTCCAAAGTTTGAACTTATTCTGGCTCTCCATTTCTGATTCTCTACAATCCTAACAATCAATTAAAAACCAAGAAATGACACTTGAAAATTAAGTGTAAGATTGAAGTGTAGTCACTCTAACCTAGAGATGACAAGAGTTCATTTATTTCACTACTATTTTAAAAATTTAGTGCATAAAATGTACCCAATATTTTTGATCAAGTATTTGAAATATTCCTCATATTGTATCTTTTGCTACAAACTCAATTCAAATATCATTCATTTCTTGGGTTACTAAAAGAACCCTCAGTGTAATATTTGTTCCCCTTAAAGTCTTTTCCAATAACCAGAGTGATACTTTTACAAAAGTAAATTAGATTGTGTGTCTGCTTTGATGATTGTCACTGAGCAACCTTCCTGTGCATCAGATGATACATAAAGCTCCTGTGTGGTCAACTCTACATCCATCTCTTCCTTAGCATTGACCTTTTGTACATCAAAGTCCAGACTGTCTGGCTTTTTCCTCTCATGTGTATTGGTTCATTTTCTTGTCACTTTGTCAAAAATATTTAACAGAAGCAACTTGAGGGCAGAAGGCTCATTCTGGCTCTCAGTTTCAGGGACATCTCAATGTACCATGTCAGAGAAGGCATGGCATAGTTCATGGCAGCAGTAGCTTTCAGCTAGGGGGGCCTCACATCATGGTGGCAGAAAGAAAACAGAGACATGGTGAAAAGCATAAGTGGACATAATCTTCAGAGTCTCACCCAAGTAATCCGCTTCTATCAGTCATGATCTACTTCCTGAAGGCTCCATAGCACCACGGGATGAGGGCCTGGTGTTCAAAACATGATTTTCTGTGAGACACTTAAGATTCAGTCCATAACACCATCAACCCTTCAAGCTGACTATGTGATGTTCTTTCCATACTCTCTCCTTGCTCATCTCACAAATCAGCTCTTAACTTGTATTCTTCTTACACAAAGGGATCTTACCCAGAACAAATTATGCCTAAGTTCCTGATCCTTTCACCAAAGCCATCATCAACTACATAGCAATTCTGTAAGTGTGTGTGTGTGCACACACATGTATGTGTGTTCCTGTCTCTTTCCTACTGAGTAAATATTGGGGAATCATAGTTATATGGGCAGTATCTGTATCATATTTTTAGTTACTTTTTAATATTTTTGAGAATTATACATATGACTATTGAATTTACATTAGATCAGATAACCTATCAGGGGGTCTGTCTTCCCTGGAGAAAATGGATTCTCTATCTACAGCCATTGATTGCTCTAGTTCTTCATCTATGCATGGACCCTTGAGACATTTCACCCATCTACATTGGCATGTTGACTGGAGATATGTTCTTTAGAAGCCCTTGGCTGTCTACTTTCTATTTATTATTCTTAGTTTTTAGAAAGTATCTTCTAAATTTCCTTTGCTCACTGTGCTCAGCTTATTAAAGATGCTGGCCCCACCAGGGAGAGCTGGCTCTCCCTCCCTTGATGTGCTCCTCTTTCTGTACACCTTCCCTTAAAGTCTGATCCAGTGTCACAGCTTCAAATGCTGTCTGTTTGTTGTCCACTTGCAGTTTCACTTGCCTTGTTTCTCCATTGTGGTGTAAACTTGCTCAACCAATGGCTAAATCAGGATTTTTTATTCCAGTTCTCAACTGGCATTTCAAACTTAATACATCTAATGGTAACTGTGATTAAATTTCGCAAGCATGCATTTTTAGCCATCTTCATCTCAAAAACGGGTGTCTCTTCAACCTATTGTCCTATATGTTTAGTAAATTTAATCAAAACACAATCATTTCCCAAGTATGCCTATCTCCATTCCAACTCTTACCTGGAAAATTGAAGAGAACCTTCTTCTACTCTATTTTACTTTCCTCCTGAAATCTCTCCTACACACATACCTACACACACACACACACACACACACACACACACACACACACACACACATCAAAAATAAACAACAAAAACTACAGTGATAGGTGTCTTCAGAACATGATAGGACCACCAAACTTATGAACTCACAGCAGCTGTGGTTTCCTATACAAGACCTGCACAAGATCAAGCCAGTCAATATTCCAGAACGAAAAGGGGAAGAGCTGCTAGAAGGCATATTCAATATTCTTTAGGAGTGTAGTCCCTGGAAGGTTGACCATGCTTCAGTATATGGCCCCACAATTAAGCGCATATGAGCAATACTATTGGATTTGGACACACACACACACACACAGACACAGACACACACACACACACACACACACACACACACACACACACACAGGTAAATATATATGACATTGAAGTTGGGTGAGGGACTTGCTTGGTGGAGGATCTAGGAGGAGTTGGAAGGGATGATATGATCAAAATATATTGTAAGCATATATGTAAGTCTCAAAGAATAAATACAAATATCATATTAAAATGAATACATTAGATTCACAAGCCCCATCTTTTAACATGCCATGTTGACTGTCTCCTAAGGGAACCCTGCCATTTTGTGTGGAAGATGTCACTTCGTAGTATTCCTTCTGATCCTCATGCCTCTGCACTAACATTGTCTTCAGGAAAGGAGCTCTTGTTCATTGTTGCACCGACTTCTGTTGCCAGCTTCCCAGGAGACCTCTCCTCTATCACTTGTTTTCTTTATGGTAAGTTTATAACATCATTTTTAATGTTTAACTTATAACCCAGTAAAGATACTTTCAGGTTCTTCTGCATCTTTGGTACCTAGGACAACATCTGTATGTTAGAAAATGGATGGATGTGATTTGTATGAATAGATGGTGCACATTGACGGTGAGATTCATTCAACCAAATGCTATTTCCTTCCTGAATCACACAATGAAAACTTCAGATTTAAACTAGACCAGTGTATTTTGAAAACCCTCATCTTTTTAATCTCTAAAACTCAGAAAATGAGGAATCTTATCATATTAGTCTACACCCAGCTTGTACCATAGTCTATGCTTTCATTTCTTTGTTGTAGTTGTATAGCAACTACCCTCCATTGCGTTTTTTCAAGAAAGAGATCAAGAGGCAAACCTTTCATGTTGCACACAATCAGTCAGACACACATGCTCTGAACTGGTTGCTCTCTCTATGGTCTATTACTTCTGGGCCAAGACAGGTGAAACTTGAAACAGAAAGGTTGCATGCCATTCTATTTCACACCACTACCAAGCCCGTTCAGTTCCACGTAGAAAAGCTCTCAATTGCTTACAGTTATGTTCATTCAGTCATTCATATATGTCTTAGTTTACTTTCTATTGTTGTGATAAAGACTGTGGCCAAAAGCACCTTGGGAAGGCAAGGGTTTATTTCACTTTACAGTTGCACTCCATCAAGATAGAAAATGATGACAGGAACTCAAAGCAGAAACTTTGAAGCAGGGACTGAAGCAGATCCTGGAGGAACACTACTTACTGGTTTGCTCCCTATAGCTTCCTTCATTAGCTTCCTTATATTCCCCAGGATCACGTGTCCAGAGGTGGTACTGTGTGAGTGGGCTGGACTCTGCCACATCAATTATTAATTAACAACAACAAAAAAAGAGTCCCACAGACTTGCCAACAGGCAATCGGATGTAGGTATTTCCTCAACTAAGGTTTCTCTTCACAGGTAACTCTAACTGGTGACAAGTTGACAAAAACAAGATAGCATGGTCAATTGTAAATCATGGTTATTATTTAAAATTATAAGTTGTAAAGATGGAACAATGAAAAAATAAACACTGTATCCTAGTAGCAGCAATGGCACTAAAGAGACAAAGAAGGATAGACAATAGTGGAAAATAGTGAGGGTGACAGGACCAAACCGAGGAAGAATACAGAGATCATAGCTGGCTGACCCGGGGGCAGGCACTATGTACAGGGCTCAAGACAAGGTGCTGTTAGGAAGTAGTGTTGAGAAGGCATCTGAATGAAAGGGAATAGGAACTTGTGGATGCCAGGAGAGCGTTCCAGATGGAAGAAAGCACAGCAATAATGGAAGTAAACATAGCAATAATGTCTCTAGGCGCAAATGCGCTTAGTGTGTTTGAAGGACAGCAGAAGCCTGAACCATGGGGTCCTGGAGCTGAGGGCACTATCCTTTTGCCCTTTGCCTTTTGTTTTAAATGTAAATGCTCCAATCACTGGCAAGGTCTTCTGTCCTCATAGACATGCTCCCACTGCCCGTAAGATCTTGTGTTCCCCACTGTTTTTAGCCAACTCTCATCTAAACTTCCAGTGTGTGGATAAAATTTTCTCCTCAAAAGCAATTTCTCTTTTACAAGACAGCAGGAAATGCTGTGTCTGAGGTCTCACTTCTGCACTCCTCTTCTATCACAACACTTACAACACCATCCTAGTTATTTTTCATTCACAAGGACCCCTCACCAGTTCTGGAAATGTTGGATGTTTCAAATACCTCCCTTTACAACAGAAGTGAGGAAAAGAAGAAGGAGATAAAATAAAAAGGCAGCCTTAGAAACAAATTATAAAATATTTTGTTGCCCACAAATGTTTATTTTGCTGAAAATCTTTCTTCCTTTGCTTGGTTGTTCACGGAAATACAGGCATAGAATCCCGGTGTTCTCATGGAAAATACGACCAGGGAAATCATTTGATCACTTTTCCTTGTGAGAAATGCTTGTGTGGAATCAGGCATAAACCTGTAATGGCAGGTTGGATCATGCACTCCAGACTTACACATCATCTCGGAAAGGCTATGTTTGTTGCCACAGTAACAGAATCTCTATCAGAAAACAGAAGTTGACTTGTTAAAAAAAAAAAAAAAAAGAATACAGACATAGTATGGAGGGCTCAGGCTGAGTATTAGTGGAGGGACTGCATCTGGCAGGCCTGGTGCTCACATAACTCTTGCTGCTGCTCAGTAAAGCCGAATTATGAATTTCATGCGGGGCCTCTGAGGAGCCACAACAGAAACTTGCCCAAGGTTATTCATTAACTCTGTTTTTATCCTGTGTAGCTGTGGTTGCAGACATTTGAATTAATTATATTTCCCCAGGTATTATTATGAGCAGTTTGGGCAAAAACTCACTCTTGTTTTGTCTGGATTTCATTTCTTTTACCCATTTCTATTTTCAAAGTCTTCCACATCGATAATGTATTGATATGATTTCTCAGATAGTTTAGTATGAAACTGGTAATTTGGATAATTAATAGTGTGCTGTGAATCTTACTCTCTTCTTCAGTTTCTCTCAATTCACATTTAAGGCCAACTCATTGTTGTACTTTATTTATCTACTAGATTTCTTGATTATTTCTACTACGTCAACATCAGCAGCAGTGCTCAAATGATGTCTTTTTTGTGTTACCCAATGGTGTGGTAAAGGGACACAAGTTTCTTGCATACATGAAAGGGAATGACAATATGCTAATTCCTTCTCTTCCCATTCCCATTATCATCAGCATCATCCTTCCAAGAATCTTTACTTCACTGAAGAGACAGAAGAGGGCAAGCTTGAGCAAACCTCCCTAGTCACAAACTGGCAAGTAGGAAAGTATCCAGTTCTGTGTAAGGATGCACAGTAGCAAAAGAGAGATGATCAAATTCAGTATTTCATCTGAACCCCTATTCTGACACAAAGCCAAAGTAACAAAGTGCATCTGGAAAACCGAAGCATAACACACCAAACCTAACAAAGAGATAACAAATAAGTCAGAAATTTAAACAATGAAAACACAAAACAACACGAAAAGGAGCTGAGAGTCTGTATCATAAGAATTAATAGGACTCATGAAAGACAATGAACAAAACAATCACAGAAATGTAGAATAAATTGTTTGCCAATGGATAGTAGATGTAAACACAATACAGAAGGAATGAAGAAAGACAGGGATAAAGGAATAGGAATGAGAGAGGAATATGATTGGGCCAAATCAGAAGTAATTGGACAGATGGTACAATGGGAATCCCGACCAATACTTTGGAACAGACTAATATTTAAAACTGAAATCCAGGAAACCATACAGAATGAAAAAATATGTAAATAAATAAAAGGAAACTGTCCATGGGAGAGTTGACTCCAATTAATTAATTCTGAGATGGCCTCAAAAATCATAAGTGAACAAGAACTCCTCGGGATCTTTAAAGCAGCGAGAAAACAGCATAGTCCTCAGGCTTCTCGAGACCAGACATACAGCAACGACGCAGGAGGAGAATCTTCTAAGACATTCTAGAGCATCTGGCCATGTTGACACTAAAGCAACAAGGCTTGAGAGTGCTAGTTCTGAACGTGGGAGGATCCAGGCTACACCATCCTGTCTAGCTGTTTTTGAAATCTGTATTAAAGGACCAGAGCAGAGCTGGCTGTGGGAGATCATCACATTGTAAACATGCATATGGTGCTTAGAGAGCCAAGAATTCAGCAAGGTTGGGGGGAATTTGGAAATGTGGTTTGTGTGTGTTTTAGCCAACTTTCATCAATGTGGAAAAACCTTGAAACATTTTTTAAAGGAGTAAATGTTACTGGGGCTTATGGTTTCAGAGATTTGAGTCAAATTATTTGGCTGTGGTGAGGCAGAACATCACGGCATGAGCCTGGTAAAGCTAGTCATTTCATGACGGATGAGAGACTAGCCGAGGGAGAGGGAGAAAGAGGCGGGAAGGAGGAGGAAGAGAGAAGGAAGGGAGGACAAGAGGGTGAGGGAGAGAAGCCCTCCAAAGATATGTTGCCAGTGATCCCCTAAAGGAGCCTCACCTCCTAATTCCTCAGTAATGGCATCAGAGTGTGGTTTTATCAACAGACTAAGGCAAAGATCAGTGCAGAGCATTCCTTCTGGGTTGCTCCTCAGCAGCGTCACCACCTGGGGACCAAGTGACAAAGTCTTCCAGGCCTGAGCCCCTTTGTTTTCTTTCCCTATTCCTTTTGCTTTGATCATACTTTATGTATAGCAATACAATTTAAAGTTTAAGTAATACTATAGTAGAATGGTTTAATATCATTTTAAACAGAACAAATGAAGCAAAATTTTCAGGTTACAAAGCCCTCGGCACAGAACAAGCTTACGAAATAATTAACTTTCCTAAGTGGGTCAGTTCAGCGAATGCATTACGGCGCTTCCATATCTCATCCGAAAACAGCAGGCAAGCATGAGTCTATCAAAGTGGGAGATGACGGAGGGAAGTGACAAGAAAGGGAAGTGGAATTTAACACTGACTGTGATATAATCAACAGACTGAAAAAAAAAACAAACCAAAACAGATGAACACCAAGGTTTATAATTCAAAATTATAAAGCTGTCAGCAAATTTACATAACAAAAGGTGGCTGAGGGGAACGCCATCACTTGTCTAGTGGCAAAGATAGTTACAAATGCTGACGATGAAACATTTTGAAATTCCCAAGTACTTAAAACTAAACTCATAGACATAGAATTAGTTGTAACGATACCCTTCCACTACTACCCAACACTGTACTTGAGGTACAGTAGTATAAACAGATAAATGCAAATGACTGTGGTCCCACAAATGCAAAAGTAACAGTAAGGTTATCGGTATTTGGAGATGACATACCATTATACTCAATAATCCCACTGTGTCAATGATAAAGCTAATTCCCCAAAACAAATACTTACTAACGTAATAGGATAGAAATTAAAATATAGACACTGCTGTCATTCATGTGCAGCATTAATAACAGCTTGAAAAACAATTATGAAAAATACCATAGCAACAAAGACGTGTAATACTTAGGAATAGACTTAACATGAAGTATTCAAAACTTATATGAGGGAAACAATGACAATCACAGATCACTCGTGAGAAGGACATGTGTGTACTTGAATAAATGGAAAAATCCATCATCAAGACAACTCAGTCGTCAGTGTTCCTTAACATAATTTAAAATTTAATTAACCCTAATAAAGTATTCTAAGTCATTTCACTACAATCAGAGAAGTCTGTGTTCAAGTTCACATAGAGAAAGTGAACCTGTAATTATAGTCACAGTACTGCAGAAGACAAAGACCTGTGAGGGAGCAAGGATGGATTTTCCTGAGAGTTTTGATTCTGGCAAATCCTAGAACACTGTTGCATGAGTTGACAGAACAATGGAATAGAATAGAAAGTTCCAAATTACACAGAGCTATGTAACAGAAACTGGTATATAAGAAAGCTAACATCTTGGGGGCTGGAGAGATGGTTCAGTGGTTAAGAATGCATACTGACTTTACAGAGGACAACAGTTCAATTCTCAGCACCCACATCAGGCAGCTCATAACCCTCTGCAACTCCAGCTCCAGGGAATTTGATGCCTCTGGCCTCTGTGTTCACCTTCCTAGACATCTAAGACATAATTAAAAACAAAATAAACCTTTAAAATGTTAACATGTCATATACATATATGCATGTAGCAAAAATTAATGAAAAAAAGGGCCAGGATTTGAAAGAGAAAGTCATATTGGACATATGGAAAGAGGAAGATGGAAATGACGTGATTATATGCTAATCAAAAAAGAAAATTAATAATTTTTAAAGAGCAAAAGATTTAATATATGAGTTCTAAAAAAATAATTTCAAGTCAGTGAGAGAAAAGAGGGAAATTTTTGTAAGCTGTGTTAACTGGACAGCGATATAAAAATAGTTTTAATGGGGATCATTTATCCCATCTCCTGTAAGAATAGATGGTCTCTTATGAACTGAAAAAAATCCTACATACATTAGCTGCACTGTCATTATCTTCATAAACCACGCCCTTTCTCATAATTATTAATGATTTATATAAAGATGTGTATCTTCAGATCTAAGTAGGAAAGCAGACACTTCTGTGTGGTGCTAAATTTTCTTTCACCACACGAAGAGGGACCATAAGGGAAGAATTAGAGAGAGGCGATGGCAGCAAAGAGTCTCTGCAGGTCTTCTTTGATTGATGCTTCCACAGTGACTCCTGCCCTGAGAAGCCTGAAGAGGAAAAATAAAGAAGCAAGCCTTCCAAAAGCTGAAAAACTCATTTTGAGACTGCAGAGATGGGGCAGAAGTTCTGCGTATCAAGAAATTGATCCCTTTGAAGTTTCGTGTTAGGAGAAGCCAGGCTCAGAACAGAAGCTCTTGATCTCATTAAAGGGGAAAGGAAATCCCTGAGAGATGTCTGCTCACAGCTTAATCGTGTAGATTTTGATACTCCTCAAGCAAAGTCCTAGCTACACCAGAGTCATCTTCTTATAAAAATCTGACATCTGAAATCCTAGACTGAGTAATAAACAGTTTGTGGAAGGGAAAAATAAAAAGAGTATATAGTCACAGAAGTGCCTTAGTTAGGAAGGTCTCCCCCCATCATATCACATACTGTTTAGTTATACATATTAACTCTTTAATTTAACTTTATTTTTTCAATAGCTAAGAGCTGCAGAGAAATTGCATAAGACCTAAGCTGCCTAAAGACAATAACTAGTAAGGTACAGAAGCCAATTTGAAACATCTGCATACATACAAAGTCCGTGCTTTTAACTGTTGAGACAACACGTACTAGACTACCAAAATATCCTTGCACAAAGACCTGTTTATTGCAGGGATCCATGGAAGAAATAACATTCATTACAAACTACCAGTAAAATTGAAAGGCTTAATATTAAAGGCGTGAAATCTTGAATCTACAGTAAAAGTTTCTGGAAGTAGGTTAAAGTCTTGGTAATATAGACTGATTTTCCTAAGGAGAGCAAGCTTGTGGGACATACAGGAAAGAGCATTCACTATAAACCAGGCGAAGAGGGTGGCTGTCCTGAATCTGACCTTAGTTAGATGATTTACTACAAGGTATTTCACATCCTCTACCCTACTTTCTAAATTACTCTAATAAAGTGATCAGGTTAGCTTGCTTTAATGGGTTGTTTTGTTTGTAGTTTGTTTGCAACGTTCTCACTCATTATGAAGCATTGGTCTCACTGCTGCTGAATTAAACTGGAGACCCAGTTAATAAATTCAGGTATTAACCATCAGAAAAAAAATCTACATGTGCGAAGATGGTGAATGGCTCAAGTTTGCATATCAATGTGGTGGTAAAACATGGATAAGGACTCAAACATCCTTCATGTCAGCAGTGGTTTTGTCTTACTGGGACCCTGCGAAGTCCAAGTCAACAATGCAGTTACTGGAACGCAATAATCACTGATCACGTGGACCCTGATCATGTAGACATCTGACATGAAATAATAAATACAATTTCCCAGTGAACAATTGGAATAAAACAACAAATACTCATAAGGCACCATGAGAGTCAGAGAACTTTGGTGGGTGAACTTGGATCTGAGGACAGACTGTCCAGGATTTGGGTATGTTACTTTACTCCCTGTGCCTCAGTTTTCCATCTGACAATGAGGATATTTGTGGCAACTATGGCATATATTATGGGAAGGGTTAAAGATGTGTACCTGAAGTGTTTAAGACAACACTTGGGAAAGGCTACGTCCAGTGAGTTCTAGCTATTAACATCTCAAGACCATGGACAATGCAACTGATCATAAGCGAGTAATGATCCAAGAACTTACAGCCAAGTAAATCACTGTTTTCCTTATCCAGATCTCTGTTGGAGTCGTAGAAAGACCAGAAGGCAACAAAGAAATTATAGAATTTCTACAGAAGAAACTATAGAATTGGAGCCAAAAGATATGAACATAAGTCTGTCTTCTATTCCATCCTCAGTTTCTAATCTCAAACCAATTATTTCAATGATTTCCTCTTTATTTGCTTCACCTATAAATAGGCATAGCAGTGATTTCTATTCTATAAGTAGTCATGAGAGCCAAATGTTGATATTTTATCACAGTAGGTTATTGTGGCCACTATGACAAGTTTTAGCTGGGTTACAGTGCGTGGCTTACTGAAAACACACTGTCTCCCAGATCCTGCAGTATAGTTCAGTGGAAACAGCAGAAGTAGATCCTCGGTCCCGAGGGTCCACAGACCCCAGCACGATCACTAGCTTGAGAGTCATCTTCAAAGCCAGATAAAAGAGGAAGGACCTCACATAGCTTATAGAAGACTTTTCAATTGCTTTAAAGGAGCCCAATCCTTGATGAAAGGCATCAGAGACTTGTGTGATGGACTCACTGAATTCCTGGGGTGGATGCTGGATGTTTTGTAGGCAGCAGGGGTCTCCAGTTAGTTCTCTAAGATGTAGAGTAACATTCATAAATGTAAATTTGACCAAGAACCACTTCAATGGCACAATAAAATGCACAGCAGTTTCAAATGAAGATCAAATCCTCTAAGAGGAGCATGGGAGCTTTTTCTCTATTTGATCTGCCTTCCTGCACTCCTGGCTCCTTCCCTGGCTCTAGGCCTCCAGACAGTCTGGTTCACAATTTCTTCCACCACAAGGCAGTGCACATATTGCTTCTACTCTAACTCAATTTTCCCCATATCACCTGTTCTTGTCGTCCAACATAGCCATCAGATTTCAGGTAAGTCGCCACTTTGGCATAACCTCAGTTGTTGATGTGCTAGACTTTGTAGAAGGTTAAATCTGTTTTGTATTTTCTAGATACCAAAACCTCCCTTTGAAGCAGATGTGTCAGACAAAGTTTTACGTGCATTGGTGCTATGTTTCATTCACCTAGGCAATGAGTTCAGGGACAACTGTATTCTTCCTTACATCCTAGAGCAGTGTCTAGGAAATTGTAGGCAGTGAAAATGAAATCGTAAATTGATGAGATAATGCCTGAAAAGATTAAAAAAAGACTTCAAAATTTCCAGGAAACTTTTCTGTGTATCATTTTAAGTAAAAACATAAGAAAATGAAATATGTAAAAATACAAAACAAACAGTTATGTTGGGAGGGAATAATTTCCAAATGAAGTAAACTTCAGTTTTTAAGATTAAAGTGTACCCCCATATCAGGAAAAAAGTATATTTTAATTGAGGATAATGGCATTATTCTAGATAGGTTACTTGCTATAATGGACAAAGAAGTATTTTTTCTTATAATTAAGTACAATTAAAGCAGTCTCTCATGCATTCTGGGAGAACTGACATTTTCAGAATTACTCAAACATTTACTATAAAATCACTTGTGGCTCAAGAGAAATAACAATCTAAGGAAAGGAAACATAACGTACAGATCTTATACTCAGTCAAGTTGCCTTTTAAATCTGAAGAAGGCAACAGACAGAAGTTTGCTACAAAGAGCTCAGATAATACAACCCTCAGGGGCTCTTCTTGAATGAAATCTTAAACATCAAGTCTATTGGGGCTGGAGAGATGACTCAGCACATAAGATCATTTGTCATTCTTCCAGGGGACCTGGGTTTGATTCCCAGGATCCATATGCCAGCTCACAACTATCTGTAACTTCAGTTCCAGAGGATTTGACACCCTTTTGTCCTTTTGTCCTCCATACACATGCTTGTGATGCACAGACATACTTGCAGACAAAACACCCATACACATAAAACATAAAATTAAAAAAAAAAAAACACATGAAGAATGAAGAAGGAATGAAAAGCCTCTTTCCTGTTAGAAACATCATTGCAGAGTACCAGAGACCAACGGAATACAGACCAAAATCTAAATCCCAAGGGGAAATATACATTGCAAACAGAAATACCTACAAATCCTGAAAGAATAAACTTTACCCACATTGATAGCATGAAGCTGGAAGCAGAAGTGAGTGGTATGTGAAAATGTTCATAGCATCATCTTTCTGTGAAGCAGTCCAATGATGACCCTAAAGTGAATTCCCAAAGCTTAAAAAGATATCGCAGACAATTGACAGTTTCTTGTGATCATTTTAATGACACTGGGGACATATGTTAGGAAGTACTGTCTCTCCAAATCAAAAGGTATTGGTCTCTTTTATAAAAATATTTCTCCCTTTAAGTAAATCATTGTGGAAATGTTTTACATTCATAGTGTCAAATTTATTTTAATTACTTTCAACACATTTATTTATTTACTGGTGGAGATTAATCCCAGGGCCGGCACATGTGAGGCAGGAACTCTGCCAATGAGTTAAATACCAGCGAATACTTTTAAAGCAACTGCTAATAAGTGGCATGACTCTTCTGAAATTAAACTCTTTTATTGGCGGATATTTCTGATTCTGGCTGTCACAGTTTCATGTACCATTGATCTATTTATATCTTCACTCCCAGGATAAAATCAAATCTGAGCATTTGTTCACAAAATGTCATTTTTTCCATTTATAGAATTTTGGATAGGTTATGGTATTCTTACTTTAATCTATCACTTAAACGAAGTCATGCGCTTATCATTCACACGCTGTAGAGGGTGACTGACGACATGTAAGTAATCGAAAGACACTCTCACAAAGCAACGTGTTAGTTAAGACCATTAGGTGTTGAAACCCAGGGAAGCCTTGACTTACCGATGTAAGAAGTGCCACCTGTAACCTTGAGAGTCATCTCTGGGATAAAGTTGAACTTGATAAAGCCCAAAATATTTCATATTAGGGCTTGTAAGTTATTGGTAGACAACATTCGGCACACTCTTAAGAACTGCTCAGAATTACCAGCTTGGGGTGTACACAGTGTCCTGTATGACAACAAGGCTTCTTAATCAGCTACAGCTTGAATCGCCATTCAGTATTTTTAAAGACATGGTCTTATCTTTCTTTCCATACTATTTTAACCTAGACTGGTGGGATAGCTCAGCAGACAGAGGCATTCGTGTGCAGGCCTGAAGGCCTGAGTTCAATCCCCGGATCCTACAGTATAACAGGAGTGAATTGACTCCTGAGAATTGTCCTCTGACACACATTTACACCTACACACACACACACACACACACACACACTAATTAACTAATTATTTAAAACAAATCTTTATTTTAAAAACATTTTAGAACATTTAGATATTTTTAGGACTTTACCAAATAGTTCTTTTTCTTGTCATACAAGAATTCATTTTGGGGCTGGTTAAGAGCACTGGCTGCTTTTCCAGAGGACCTGGGACCAATAACTTGTACCTACAGGGCAGCTGATAACCACCGGAAACTCCAGTTTCATGGGATCTAATACAGTCTTCTGGCCTCCTCAGGCAGCAGGCACTCACAGGGTTCAGAGACAGACACGCAGACAAAACACTTATTACGTATTACACATCAAATAAATAATGCACAATTAAATAATAAAAAAGAATTCATTGCTGTGAGGATGCATTAGAGATTTGATAAGTTATTTTCATAACTATGTAAAACTGTACTCAAGTATTCAGCTATATGAAGGGATCCACATAAGCACTTTACTACTGAGATATATCCCAGCTCTCGTTTTCACTTTTGTTTTAGAGACAGGATCTCATTGCCTATCTGGTCATGAACTCACTCTATAGACCAGGCAGCCCTTGAACCTGCAACCCTCCTCCTATGTTTTCCTAGCAGCTAAGATCACAGGCCTGAGCCATAGGCTCTGCTGTTTTAGAATTAATAGAAAGGGGGTGGTGGTGTGGATTTTTTTCTCAAATTGAATTGAAGAAAGAAATTCCACTAACAAATGAATCACTCATACATTCTTTATTAGTTAAGGGGATGTGGTAGTAACTTTGATTTCATTCAAGAATTTAATGCTTTTGAATTTGTAAAACTTTCTTTTTTTACTTAAAAAATTAACCCTAAGTTTTCAGAAAAAGTTAATTGCTAATAATAAAAACAATTGGCTCACTAAAACTCTGCTGTCTGCTACATGTATAAAGTTAGAACTAATCATTTATCAAACTGGGGAAAATAATCCAGACTTTACTATTTCTGCTTCTCCATCTTGTTAGAAGAGGGAAACATAAAGGAAGGGTCATGAGTTCACGCTCTGCCCCCTGGCATTTTGGCTGGAGTTTTTCCTGTTCTACATAAAAGAGAATTTTAAAGTGGCTAAAAGTTATGGAGCTGGAGATTCAAGAGGTAGCTAGTCTTCCCAGGATCAAAACTAGGAGAATTAGCTTACATCTCATCTCTTCTTTCCCCTCCTCTCCTCTCCTCTCTTCAAAAGTGCTACAAGAATTGTACCACTGAAGAAATATAGTCAAATGAGTAATATTAAAACCCAGGTATACGATGGCTAGAAGAGACGATGAGAGCCTATACTGTCAATACACCAGCATCAGAAATGTGTGGACCTGTGATGGAAAAAAATACTACAAAGGAGAACGTAGCTTTGACGTTCTAAAGTGGGGAGTGCCCAACATATAAGCCATGTGTAAAGGAACATACAGTCAGTCATACAAGTTATGCATGAAACAGAAGTTAAATTCCATTGTCATTGTATTACATGACTGAAGGTTGAAATTCATTTTCCCATGGTCGTCCTCAGAGCAAAATGGGGAGAATAACCTCACTCTAGATATAGCCACTCCCTCAACTGGAAGTTAAAAGGAGGTCAAGATCAAGGACTCACCAGCATGAAGCTGGACTATGGATAATGACACCCTTGAATTGGGTAAATCTATGCCTGGGTATAACACTGTCCTTTATGGACCGTGTGCTGAAAGAAATGTAGATATGACTTACAAAGGAACTTACCGCTTTGACCCCATCAGACTTTCATACAGAAAGCCATATAGAATAGGTGTGAGGTAATCTCATGAGATAAACAGGGAAGAATCCCATATTAGTTACTTTTCTGATGCTGTGACAAAAAGCAACTTGAGGGGAGGGTTTATTTTAGCTCACAGTTCAAGATACATCCAGTAAGATGGGAAGTCAATGCAGCAGGAGCTTGAAGCAGCTGGTTGCATGCATCTACAGACAGGAAGAAGAGAAGAAAGCTTGTAAAGCTTCAGACAGCCCAGGATTCCACATTAGGGTTTGGGACAGGTCTTCCTACTCCCTCTTTAACATTTTGTATCCAACCCTTGTGATGGTTGATCTTGATCGCCAACTTGAAAGGAAGAGACAAACCTTGTCTTTCTGAGTGTAGACTCATGTGACCAATCACCTTGCCACCAGGCCTGCCTTCTTCTCCATGAGCCAAAACAAACCCTTCCCTCTTTCTATTGCTCCTGTCTGGTGTTTTTATAGCAAACATAAAAAATAGCAACTGTATTCTTGAACTTCAGCTGTCTTTCATAAAATTGTACCTCTCAAAATGTAACTGTATGTATAAAACGGTGTGGAAGAAGTGGATACGTCCCTCATCAGCTGTTTTCAATATTTGGTAATAACGGATCAATCTGATCTAAATGTTTGCGGGTTGTATACAGACATGTTTTTTTGTTTGGGTAAATGTCTATGATTGTGATGGCTAGATCATATGGTAAGAGTATGTTAACTTTCTAAGAAACAGACAAATTAAATACCAAAGCGCTGCACCATTTTGCATTCCTGCTAATCTTCTTCATCCCAGCATTGGGTGGTATTGCTGTTGGAATTTAAACATAGATTAACATTTTAACTATCAGAAACCATCTTGTTGGTTTAATCTAGTTACCAATAGTTATATACAGTAATAGTATAGCCAGGTAAGATCAAGAGTGAGGATTTTTTTCTCTTTTGCCAACTGACCCATTCCCACACAGAGTTAGGAAAAGAATGCCACACACACACAAACACACACACACACACACACACACACACACACACACACACACACACAGAGGCCTGCATAAACACTGATTGAAAGAATGGGCTAGGTGGATTAATTTGTCTTATGAATTGGAAAGTCAATTATTACTACTAAGTTCATTAATACCCACACTTCACAGTCTCTCTCGTTTCAACTCCATCAATCCTCGTACTTTACTCTTTTACTGTTGTTGCTCTTGACTTTTTATTTTGGTTGGGGATGGGAAGCTACTGCACTATTTTTATCTGACACAAATGCAGCTTCATATCTTTGAAACTGACTTCATGGACCCATTTGTTAGTGCATCTATTTATTTTCAGTGCTTTTCTGTGTTAGGGAAGCATAGGCTTGTTTTCCCTCGTTCCTGCTGGCTTTCTATTTTTGAGGAAGAAATCAAGTTTATAACATAAAAAACAAACAAACAAAAAAAAAAAAACAATGAATTCTGTGAGAGCTTCTGCGAACCCTAATAAACTGAGGACATGAAAGCTCATTCTATTCTTTCTCTGTCAGGTGAGGCATATTTCCACTAAGACCTTCCAGGGTTCAGGCTGGGTAAAGCACAGCAAGCAAATGTTCGGAACAGCCAAGAGAGCTTTTGAGAAATACTTCAGCTGACTTTCTCTTGCAGCTGAATTTGAGATCATCAATACTACCAAATACACAGGGCAATGTTAAAGAGAAAAACAAGTCGAAATGTCCAAGCAGTTCGTACAAATTCAACGAACTCTTTCTTAGAAGCTGCTCCTCAGCTATTTGGGGCTTTCACAGGACCCAGGTAACCACCTTGACATTCTAGGCAGGACACACAGTATGTGAATGAGCAGCAAAACAGGCTTCTGTTCTGCCTTTTACTGCAGTGAGCTCATTAATCAGGTACAAAAATCTCTATTATCAGAAACATTGACTTCAGAAGAAGGTGTGGCTTACTCTACATTAATGGAGTAGCCAAACATATTTCTCAAATGGAAAATTCAACAGTAAGAATTAATCAGATGCATTTTTGCTTGTACCTCAGCACAATAGTTTGAGTTTATTACCAATACAGGAAGAACACTTCTTTCCTAACATACTTTGTAAGACTGAGTCATTTGGCATGTTCAAGGACATGTAATGAATCTGAGGCAGAACACGGCAAACCATTGATGCTGATTTGAACTCAACGCCTATCCTTCTGGCCCTCACTAAACAGTCTCTTGGTTCTTCTTGCAGACACAAAATGAAATAATTGTCTAATCCTCTTCAGTACACAGGAGCATCAGTAGTTCATGACTGATGGACTACACTGTTAGTTTAGAGCAGTGGTTCTCACTATTCCTAGTGCTGTCACCCTTTAATATCTGATAAGCAGATGGTCTTAGGAGACTCCTGTGAAAGGGTCATTCAACCCCCAAAGGGGATGTGGCCCACAGTTCGAGGACTGCTGTTTTAGATTGCTTGAGGACATGTGGTTTCTGAAGGTTACATCTACTCTAGGATGAAAGCCCTGAGTCCTCCAGGATATTTCCTTCTCATCAAAAACTTTATATTTTTCTGTACAACTTAAATGAAAAATTTCAAAGTGACTATTGTAAAGAGAATATCTGATGCATTCTTTTTGAAAATGGTATTACCTCAGCCAAGGAAATGTGTCTGTTGTAGTTAACTTATTGAAGACTCTAGCTCATTCAAAGCAGATTCAGAGAACTTTGCTGTGTGTAAATAACAGAATTTCAAAATCTCAGAGAATCTGCTAACAGGGAATACTGCCAACACACTGGGTAGATCCAGGGTCCCTTGGCAATCTTGAGAACAATACAATTCCATTGACAACTCCCACTATCTTCACTACCCAAAGGGAAACCTACGAAGCTAGGATAACGCACTTGTCCCATGTATTCGCAGGAGTTCTGGGCCTCTGAAAGGGCTGGGAAATCCTCCTCTTTCACGTCTCAGCTTATTGTTGGGATCAAGGACTAGCAAGGAGGAGAGACTTCTCTGAGGTCTTAAGTTCTTCCTGCAGCAAGATTGCTATTCCACATGAACACTGAAATACACACACACACACACACACACACACTCAATCACTCTTACATTGTCCTTTCTAAATAGTCTATGAGGTAGAATGCTCTCTATTCTCACACCCTCGCCCTAAATCTAAAGCCTAAGAATGCATGAGTATTCAGGAAGCTAAGTATCTGGACAGAGTTAGGTACTTGTCTTCTCCGGGTAGCACATTTCTAATGAACTTAGAACCGTATTAGAAGAGCTGGCTGGGTTAGCAAGACTTTAAAATGAAACTCCTCAAATCCCCGTAGCTCTGCACATTCCCTAGATCCTCTCAGACAAAAGAAAACTCTGTGCCTTTGCAGCAGAGGCTGTTCCCCTGTCTTCCTCTGATAGAATCCTCTTCATCCTGCCAGCCTAATCTCACAGGAGACTTCTGTGAAGAGTTCACCAGCCACAGCAATGACTACTCTCTTCCCTTTGCTGTCCCTGAACTCCGTATGTATCTCCTCCACAGCACATCGCACATTGCTTTATATTCATTTCCAATTTGTCACTCTGGTGCTCCAAACTGTGAGATGCTACTCAGTCAACTCTTATGTATCTTTTATTGCCAATTCCTCGAGCACAGCAAGCTACTGAATAATATGTGCTCCATAAATATTTGGTTGAGTTTCTTTCAAAACCCATTCATTTGTCTCTAAAACAAAACAAGTTCGAGTGTTGCTGGGAGATCTCCTTTGTAGAGTTCCCTTGAGCCTTTGAAATTGTAAAAATGAGAGAGGAGACACTTATTCACGCTCCAAAGAGTTCTATTTCTATAAGGGGGGGTTAGGGTGGGGTGGGCAATTGCTAGTGAGAAGAGATGCTAATCTACAGCCAAAATATATACCCAAGAAATAATAAAGATACTTCTTAGTGATTTCATGAACTTGAAGTCTCAATTCGTTTCATTATGGTCCTATCCTCTGCCCTAATTCCACAGTCCATCATCCAATTAATACTTATTCAGCATCTATATTCTCTCAAGTCTATGAGGAATGAAAAATAAAAAGAAGAAGAGGAGTTAATGTTCCTAGCCAATTTTTCTTTTTTATATCATAGATTTTCTACTAGGGACTAAGAGTTTAAAATAATTTCATTTGTTGAACAGGATTTTTCTGGTTTTCCAGAACATAATAAAATTCAGAGAAAGATACTCATTTACCTGATATCATACACCTTTTAATTGCTAGACTTTAGAGCTTAAATTAACATCTACCTAAGTCCAAAACCTGTGACTATTTCACTGCAAATTGATATTAAAGAGTGACACGGTAGTTGTTCTGAAGAAGCTGGTGATTTGACAGAAGATATTCTGGATTTAGCCACCAGCTACAAGCCAGCTTTACATCATCACCCTCAGTTATAGACCCGGGTAGAGCTCAGTTTGGCAACTGTAAAAGGGCCTCAGACCTCAATAGGACATAGGCATCATAGACATCACCGCCTGCCAACACTAAAACAAAGACCTAATCCATTCAAAGTCCATACGGTTTTTGGAAAGTCACGAAATGTACTAACTCTGCTTTTTAGCTTCTATAGTTCTGCTTTTGGCTAACTGTACTTATTAACTGGAGTATTTCAACCCAGAATATGGTTTTTGTGCTTAAAAGCCCATCCTGAGAAAGGCTCAATGCTACAGTGGGATCCTGAACACCCAGTAGTTGCTGGCTAGCTGATAAAGACTTTCCACTGGCTTAAACTCATGTCTGAGCAGTCTTCTCTCATGAATACTCTGCAGCAGAGACCGGTGGGGTCTTGGAGTGCTGCCCCCTGAGCTCTAGAAGAGGTACGCTTAGTCAGGCCCTTGTTCTGTAAGAAGTGAAAAGGGTGTCATGTGTCACAGCCCTAGATCAGAGTGGCTCTTTCTCTGTCTGAGGCTCTCTCCAAGGTGATATTATGGAAGTGAAGACACAGATTTACAGAATCAAACTGTTCATTGTGAGTCCTCAGAGAAGACTGTGTATTTACAGTGTCTTTCAGCTTCAGACTTTTATGGATCCTTGAATAAGGTTGGCTCCCTTCTGAGCATAGGCACAGTCTCAGGACTAAGAGTCAGTATTTAATCAGAGATATCCCAGACACCATCTCTTGGTCTTTCTCCTTTCCTAAGGAAGTTGTGTTTGGGGTGAGCATATTCTGCTACTCCTCTTCTTACAGTAATTCTACAGAATACGGCAGTTCTAGATTTGGGAGGCTGAGACATGAGAATCTCCTTGGGGCAGGATAGCACAATGTTAGAGGACCTTCCCACCCCTGTTACCTTCACACATGGATTCCAGATTGCAAGTCCTTGAAGTGACAAAGGCAATGACTCCACAGTTTCCTTTCCTGAGACAGCAATCTAATGATAACCATGTCAGACTTATTTCATACAGTCTCTGTATCTTAACATAGTTCAGGGAGAATAATAGGTAGAAACATGACTTTTAGGGCCAGCTATCAAGGACAGGATTTGTTGCATTCTGGATAATTCAAATGAGCAAAATGAACAAACAAGTTTGCCTTCTTTCAGGTAGGGAAATTAAGTCCCTTAAAAATAGTTACTGTCTTTAGATTCTTCCTAGATGGACGATGGGAGATTCAAGATGAGTTGGAAAATTCAGTAATTCCTGGATGCATCAGACCTCTGCTGGTGAAATATACTGCTTCATATACTCACTGAGGCCTCATTTTTTTTAAAAAAAAGGTAAGATAGATAATATATATATATATATACATATATATATATATATAATACGTATATTTTTCTTAATAAAATGTCTTAGTTTGACAATAAGATTGAGAAAAAAGTGCTGTCCATCATCATGGGTAAAAGGGAAGTTGGGAAAATTTCTGTTTGTTTGATTTGGGATAGGAAAGCATGAATGAGTTCTTTCAGGCATTGCTGATCATGCCTGGTACACCTTCATTAAGAGATGAACTTTCAGTGAAAATCTAAGCTTAAGTGCAAATTCTAAGAAAGAGGCATGCACTGAGGAAAGTGGCGAGAATACAGATGGCGCATGACAGGTGACCTTCTGAGAGGAGTAAAGGTAGTGCTGGAAAAAAGCGAGTGATGCTGAAATTTATAGTGGAGAAGACTATATTGATCAAGATTTTATGAGGAAGTAAATATCAATGCAATGAGTAAGAGCATAAAGGACCTTGCTAATAGAGTCACCATGCATATTGATGATTCTAAGAAAAAAAAAATCAGAAAAATCCAGTCTTAATATAAAGGAAGTCCCAAGGTGTCTTTGGCTTACTTTTATTCATTCTCAAGATTCATATAGGCTATAATTAGTTTTTACATGTCTAAAAATCTCACATTTTCTATAATAATAAGATAAACATTTTGTGATAAGTTTAACATACTTCGACTTTTTTGTTCAATGATATATGAATTAATAGAACATTTAAAACCAATGATGCCTTAGATTTGAAAAGTCTATGGCACAAGAGTTCAAAGCACTAGATAAAATCATGCATTTTACATAACTGCGTCTATGTAAGCTTAAAGAAAATATACTTTCAGTGTTATCATATCCCAGCCCATAAAACAAAATGAATATCTCCCCAGTTCATTTGGTGGAAATAGTAAAACCTTTCATCAAATTCTAGAAAAAAAAAAAAAAAACCACATGCAAAAAAAAGGAAAACTAGAGTTTGGTTTAATTTGTGAGTAATATACAATAATTATAAATAAAAGGTTTTCAAATTAAGTGTAATAGCATATTAGAAGCAAAGCATATCCAGCTAAAAGGAGCTACTAAAGAAATAGAGTGATAGTTTGCCACTAGAAAAACCTGTAAGCACATTGCCTTTCACAAAAAATTGCACATAAAATTAAGTCAACAGATGATGTGAATCCATTTGATAAAATGTATCAGTATTTCCTAATAAAGATGCTAAGCTGGTTCCAAGGTCAAGAATATTGAAACAATCAGTAATAGAATGAAGGACCTTCTGTTAAAATAAAAAATAAGGCAGGCAGAAGGAAAAAGTGATACTGCTTACACATCTCTAAAACACACACCATCCTTTTTTTCTTTTTAATAAAAATGTATAGGAACTGACTAGTAATCCATACTTTACGCTGAAAGGCCTAAAACCCAACTGAATAATTTACTGCAGTCACAATAGCAGCGTTTCTAGAATTCTCAAATATGTTTCATATTTGTTGCTTTGTTGTTTTCTTTTGTTATTTCTAGCTATTCAAGCCAGGGAAGAAAATTAAACTGAAAAATCAGTACAAATATCATGAGAAGAGTATCTATATTTCGTGGTGCTATGAACCACCACCACCACCAACAACAAAAGATCCAAACAAAATAAATAACCGAATCTCACTGGCCTACCAATAGAAGTCCATGAAATGATGTTGTGTGGAAAATGCACATAGATCCATTGATTTTCTCTGAACAGACATTTCTGAGTAGCTGTTGCATGAAAGCTGCTGTTTTGGGGTATGAGGAATGTAGAGGTGAATTGACATTTCCATGGACTTCTATTCTAATGGAAAAAGAAGTAACATAAAACACCTTCTAGAAGTCAGGGAGATATCAGATAGTAAACATTATGAACGAATAAAGCAGGGTTGAAAGACAGGTAGAGAAAAATATCAGGTAAGAAGTGTCCCTTTCAATCAGGTGATGGTGAGAGATCATGCCTGGAGCCTGAGACACAAACATCACAGATCTGAATAACCGTCACTCTTAAGAATAACAGACGAGCAATGCAAATGAGGAAAGCATCCCTTTGCTCTTATGACAAATATCTAAAACATACACCTAAGTCAATTTTTTTTTAAACAAAACCTATGGGAACTGTGAAGGGGCAGCTATAATTTCTGTAGAATACCACAAAACACTATTGAAAAACTTATTGCTGGAATAATGTCACTGTTTCTAATATTAACATGTGCATTTAAGCTGTGCATTGGTGTGTCATTGCTGGTGGAAGACTGAAGATAGAAAACTGCCCTACTTCTTTTGTCTGGAAGCTGAGAACCCTAGGAGGAAGATGAGGAGGAAGTACAAGGAGGCAGATATGTCCCAGCTGCAGTGCCTGTAGGCGTCCTCTGCTCTCCAATAATAATCAGAGTTCCTCAGCCCCAAACGGGACAAATCTCCATGACTTGAAAGACCAGGAAGACAATTTTCATATTAAAACCATAATAGATTGACACCAAAACCTGTCAACAGCACCGTATAGACAGATGTCTGTATTATAGATACTGCACATCTACCTCACAGACAAAAATCCTGTATGTGACTTTCAGGTTCAACAACAGGTGGTGAGTGACAGACGGTCTGCCTCACAGCTATCAAGAGAACAGGCATTATCTCTACACCAGGCTTGGGATCCAGGCCATATATCTCAGTCCGTAAGTGGAGTGGCAGTCGAGGACTAAGGTCCTCCTGACCAGCTGTGCTCTCACATCCTTTTGAATTATCAGATAACACCATCCTAGTCTAAGTTTAAAGGCTGGACTGATACTTCCAGGTTTTTGGTCTTGTTTTTTTTTTTTTTTTTTTTTTTTTTTCACATAGTAGTTCAGCTGTCCTTCAACCTCAGCTCAGCTCTATGAAAAAATCAAGACTGAAACTCGGTGAAGTAAATATGCTTAAGTGAGGTGTAGGAAGATACCTTTCAATTACAATTATTTAACAAGAGAAACTGACAAGCACCATGGTTTCAGCTGACTTAAGGACTTGCTTTAGTGTGCAGCACAGAGAGGAGAGAACTGCTCAGGGTGCAGTGGTCTGGCGTTGTGTTGGGACAGGAGCCCAGCTTTCACAGAGTGAAGAGCTGGATGAGAGATTGGATTCTAATAGAGCAATACCAGAACTTCTCACTCTTTGAGCCTTGCCATCTGCCAGTCTCCTGGACAACAGTTAGCCTGAGATGTTCTGTGTGTCCTGCCCATCTCTAAAGGGCCTTTCCTCTAAGACATACCTCTTCTAGACAAGAGTTTTCAACTATAGGCAACTATGCTCCTAGATGACCCTTGACAATGTCTGGAGAATGTCCGGATTGTTTTGATTTTGGAGAAGTAGCTATAGACACTAAAATTCTAGAGTTCAGAAATGCCAGCAAATGATTTACCACGTAGGGTCAGCATCAACTACAGCAAAAACCACTCTTGCTGTACAGAACAGCTCTTAGGGTGACAATCCTGTTACAGATTACAAAGTCATAAAATGTATAGCCCTGGGAGTCCCTTTCCTATGCCTTTGTCTTGGCATTTCTATCTTTCAAGGAGCTACACAGTTGTTTTGTTTTGTTTTACATACATTGATTCCAAATCTTTTAATTTTTATAGCCCATATTTACTTATTTATTTGTGTGTGTGCCTGCATGTGCATGCGTGCTTGTGTGTGTGTGTGTGTGTGTGTGTGTGTGTGTGTGTGTGTGCATGCACATGCTCGTGCATATGTCAGTACGTGCAACAGTGCATGAGTAGAGAATGAGAGATCAAGCTGCAGTAGTCAGTTCTCTGCTTCAGCCTTGTAGAGCCCCGGGACTGAACTCAGATCATCAGGCTTGGCAGCAGGTGCCTTTCCTGGCTGAACTATCTCATTGACCCCAATAATTTTCCACTCTATTTCACCATAATTACAGCTATATTTTCAGATACCAAGAGAAGTTTGATGAGCCAGAAAACTTTGCTTTTACTTTTTTTCCCCTAGAGAGTGATTCGTTGCTGTTTAATCCATCCTTTGGAGCAGACCAAAATGATTTAATCAGTAGTTCATCCACCCTTTTGTTTATACCTCAGCTGTCTCTCCAGCCAGTGATATCAACAACTACCTCATTAACGAAGACTTCCCATTAGCTGCTATACCCTACCTGCCCAGCTCCTTGAGCATCATGCCCCATGAGCAGAGAAAGAACTGTATTTCAGGGGAAGTGTCTGGCTGTTGACAGGAAGTGTTGACAAGCTCTGGAAGCTGACTTGCTCAGCAGGACCCTGCTAAGTGCTGGCAGTAACAAAGGGCATTTTCTAAGCCTCTTTAAAGATAAAAATAAAAGGGAATAAAAAGGAAAAGAACAGAGCAAAGATGTGGCCATTATTGGAGACCCAGCTGAGTAGACACTGAGAAAGGGTCAGGGATGCTGAGAAGAAGCAGAGGAGGGAGGGTTAAGGGTTTTCCCTACCCACCTTATTCAGTTATTTCTGCATTTTGATAAAGTAAGATTTGATGCAGATCTCTAATCCAGTCCTATACTGCAGTTTCTTCTTAACTCAAACCTGTGATCCAGAGATCTCTGGCATGGTCTGTTGAACCATTACAGAAGTCAGGCATAAAGGAAGGGCTAGGTACCGGCACAAGACTGTTCAGCCATCCACAGCTGGGCAACAGCTGGGGAATACCCACCTAAACTGCCAGGATATTTCTAAATGAAAATTTGTGTAAAGAGGGCAAACTGAACCTGCATTGACTGTACTTGAGAGGAGCAAGAATTCACAAAATATGGAGGCTCTGGGATCACATACCATAGCAGAAGCCTTCATGTCCTCTGGATTGCTTGGCTGATGCTGTGAGCAGAGTGGAGTGTCACCTGGGGTGTGTGGTAGGATTTGTGTCGATATTTGAATGTACATTCAAGATTGATATGTGATCATTTTTTTTTTTTTTTTCCAATTTTACCTTATGACTGACTAAACACATTATCTCTCTGTCCTTTCATCCTCCAGCCTTACATAATTAAATTCAGGTCATATCAGGATTTCCTTTTCTCTTATCAAGTACACTGAATGAGAGGCTGACTTAAACATCTGGTCTGAGTATAAAAGCTTAGAGAGATCCATAGCATTTGCCACAGTCACAGCTGAGAGCCTAAATAGATATTAGCTTCATAGCCTGGACATGGTTTTGGTTCAGCAGCTCCATATTCTTTCTAATCAGGGATGACTCTCACTGGGTAAGGTTTTTAATTGCGATGGCTTATGTATTATCATCTATATGCTATTTCCTAATAAGAGAGAAAAAGGGAGGAAAGAAGGATGGATGGAGAGAGGGAAGGAAAAAGCAAGGAAGGGAGGAATGGAGGGAGGGAGAGGGGGAAGAAAAAAAGAGGAAGACAAGGGTAAGAAAATTTCTGATTTGCCGTATCTGTGGTCAAAACTCTGAGTCTTCCAAAGAATGGAAGGATTTTTAAAGGGACAGTGAGTTTTCTGATAGTAAATAAATGAGTTTCCTTGAGTAGCAAACCCTTCAGAAGCAATTGTGAGCCCTCACCGTAACATCATGTGACATGTCACATGTCTCCTGTTGGGCAACGCAAGCCTGCGAAGATGAGATCTAAAAACGGAGCTGAGAATGAGACAAGGCAGGGATGCTGAGGGGCAAGCTCTGTCTGACCTTTGAGAAGGCGGGAGGCAGAATCAGAAGACTCCTTCCAAACATTTTGAACACATTCCAACTGGTTTTCCCGTCTCTCCGGGAATACACAGAAGGACAGATTTCAGTATTGCTAGCAGAGAAAGCTCAGTGAGTAGAAAGCACAGAATACGTGAATATCAATATTTAGCAAAGAGTGGTATTTAAGTCTTAACATCTACTTTAGAAAGCAAATTGAGGCCTAGTAATTTAACTTAGTAGTAGAGAACTTGCCTGAAAAGTGTACGACCCCACCACTTTGTAAATAATTGAATAAATTATTTTAAATTGCATTATAAAAATTGTAAATTATATTAATTTTAAATAACTAATTTAAAAACAGAGTATATTGGGACTGTTTCCCAGACTAATGATTCCTTGTGCTCAAAACAATATTGATTCTAGTCATCGCCAGTTCCACAGGGCAGAGTGAGATCACTAGATAATATACTTCTCAGAGGAAAAATAATTTCAAAAACCATAATCCAAAACCAATTGATTGTAATAGGGAGAAACATTTTTAGAACAAACAGAAATATATATATATATATATAATATATATATATATATATATATATATATATATATATAGTTATTTTTTTCAGTTAATAGTAAATATAAAGCTATAATATAGAATGTCAACCAACATTGAAAAAGATGAAGGAAAATGACACTGTTGCCATCGGCTTGGCAGCACCAATATGTATACACACACACATATATATGTACATATAGGTGTGTGTATTTGTGTGTGTGTTTGTATTAGGAAATTTAAAAAGAAGAAAAGTCCCTCCAAGATGAACTCTTGACTCAGGTCTGTGGAACTGTTCTTCCTCCTGAGAAAACAGCCTTTGTCAACAGGCAATAGTAACAATTTATAAACACTGCATTCTGTGACATTATCGGAGGAGGTGAGAGAGGTGTACAAACAGGGAAGAATGAGTTATGAAGAATCACCACAAGACATCTGGAACAGAATATGTAAACATTGTAGCCAAGTACATTGTCATAGATTAAGACAATGAAACTGGTGTACTCATTTTGGAGGAAAACAGACCATCATAGCATGCCATCTTAAAGGCCATCTAAGGATAATACAGTGAGATAAACTATGAGCTGATAAGGCCCAGGGAAAATGAACATGTGAGCTTCCAGAAGGATCCAATCAGCAAGGGGAGGTAGAGCATATATTGTCGGGAAGGGGACAATATTGAGTGTTGTAACACCCAATCAAGGAAACAAAAATTTGGCTTGTTTTTCAATATTTTAAATTCTTTTGCATATACTTTATCAAATTGATATAGCACTCGACCCCTTCATTAAGAGTCAAGAATTCCTGAAACAACACACTATGGTAATAAAAGAACCGCATGCCTTCATGAAACACTACTTAGATACTAAATTGTATAACAGGAAATCAGTGTGATTAAAATATACATTTGGAGGAATCAACTTGAGATAATAATTGTGCATTGTGTAAAGCAGTATGTGAGAAGCTATTTTAAGAAGTGCAGGAAAATACTACTTTCGATTGCCAATATAATCACATGGATTTTCTTCCTTTTTATTATCTTTCATTACCTTTCTAAGTCAGCACACAGTGTAATGGGGTCTGTCTACACTTCCCTTTATGTTTCCTTTTCAGTCACTCCAGCCCCTCCGTCAATCTCCCTCCTCCCTTCCTCTCTGGCAGGTTCCCCTCTTTCCCTCAGATAATATACCCATCTGCTTTCACATGCATTCCAATACCCTCTTCCTTTCCTCCCTTCAGATCTCATATATATTAATAATTTTTTCTAATGAGCTACAAAAATTCAGAACATTTCTCCAAGCAGAAGAGAAAGTCAAAAGACCAACTAGGAAAAAAAAAATGCAATTCAAGACAAAAGGAATCATGCAAAAGACTCAGACAAGCCTCCAATGCATCTGCTGATGATCCCATGGATTCACCAAATGGACAGCCGGAAGGATGTGTGTGTGTGCTTGAGTTAGATGCCAAGGGATTCTCTGTGTGGCTTCACAGAGCGAGCCATCAAATACAAAGGAAATCTTTTCTGCTTTGCTTTTGCATTCTTGAAGAGTAGCCTGAGAGCAAGCCTGCAAACCCAACACACTCTATGATATATAAAGAATTCTGATAAATCAATAAAGAATACTGACACCATAGTATTTCATGATCTAAGTTTATGAATGGAGACTAAGAAAGAAATATCCCAAGGGCTCTGAAATACTCAGCTACGGGATAATCACACTGATGCTCACTCAGGGAAGTATGTAACTGAGAGGACTGCCTGTGTTTTTGTTTTGTTACAAAACAAAACAGTTTTGTTACAGCTCTTGGCTACCATGGGCACAAAGAGTCATACAATTATCCACTATCATTGCATGGTAACATTTTCAAAGAAAAATATTGCAATACTTACATAATGTCTGCTGGCTGTAGAAGCCACTGCTGTATGGTCTTAACTGGGAAAATACTGACATTGTCAATATGTCTATCTTAAGGATACTTTGTTTTTAAAAGATTTATTTTATCACTTATTTATGGGTCTTGTGTATGACTCTGTGCGTGTCTCTTTGTCTATGCACATTCATGTGGAGTGCGTGCAGAAGCTGAAAAGGGCACCAGGTACCCAGGAGCTGGAGTTACAGTGGTATGAGCCACCCGGCATGGCTATTAGGAATCAAACTTTGATCCTCCAAAAGAGCAGCAAGAGATGTTAACTGTTGAACTGTCTCTCCAGCCCCTCCATCTTGTTTTTAAAGACAGGTCTCTAGGATCTGGAGCTCACTAATTGAAGTACAGGGGCTGACTAGTGAGCCCCAAGGGATATTTCTCTTTCTGCCAACCGTGTACAGTATTACAAAGAGGGCATCATCATGCCCGGATTTTCACTGAGTTCATGTCTAAATGCTTGCACAGAAATCACACTGCCAGCTGAACGAGCCTCCTAGAACCTCGGTTATATATTGAATCTCCGATGTGGTTGACCATAAGGATTACCACAGACTTTTCCTCCAAGCAAACTTGTCTGCTGATGGTGGGGATATTCTAAGCACTTCTGCCTTGCTTCTGAGTGTAAAGTGTGTAATTACTGTCTGGAATCCAATTAAGGTGAATTTGAATCCCACTATCACCTGTCTTTTCCTTTCTGATGCATTACTCTTTGTCACAGCCTATTCTCCAGATGAGCTTAATAACTTGTCACTCCTTATACAGACCCACACATTGCTCATCTCATTTTCTCCAATTTGGATCACTTCATTTCCTCATCTTTGTCCCAGTGTTTTCAATGACAAGGACTCCACTCCTATCCCCAGCCTTGAAGTTCATTCTACTACATGTACTTATTTAGATCTTTTATGTCTACAAAGCTTTCATTGCCCTTCATCTCCCTTAGGACAATAGCCACTTCCTAGATGTGTCTACATCACCCCTCACCTACAGCACATCATAATTAAACAACATGCGATCAATGAATAAGTTAATTCAAGACCAAACAGTGAATAAATAACAAAATCAACAAATGCAAAATTATCTTGAAACAGATGGTGCTGTGTGAATGCATGTCCATCCAGGAATGATCCACCTGCAACTAACAGATGACATCATCCCAGGAGATCCCAAATACATCTTAAATGTGATCCATCTCAGGGAGCACTCCAGGGAAATCAGGTGGAAGCAGCAACCTCCAAGTAGACTACCTCCACCCACCTGCTAGCCCTAGCAAGGCACATTCCTATAAGGTGTAATTTTTTTAGCCACAGGGCTGCGACTGTCATCCTGGCCCATGTATTGATTTTATTTTTAGATATAATGAGCTGTAATCCCAGTACCTATTCTAAACTAAATTAACATGTTTATTACTCTCCAATAAGAGCATTAGGCCACACATTACCCATTTACTTCAGCTGGAATTCTAAGTCTAATGTTCCTTTTCAACCAAAACCTGAAATAACTCATATTTAGAGTATGTGGCTTCACATGAGGCACCTCAATTTGATCCCGTTAGATCCTCTTGCCTCCAGCTTATTTTAAACCATCAATGGCAGAGCCTCCAGTGTTTCCTCGGCCTGAGACGCAGTGTGTTTTCTTGGATGAAAGAGATTCAAGCTGTGAATTACAGAGTTTCTGAGCCATTTTCTGTTCTATAGATTTGATAGTCACTCCCTGCTGCTTTTTGCTTCTGTGTTTCTTGTTGCATATACCAGGTTTCTCTTTGGAAATACAGTTGGCGCACTGAATAATCTGTCATTTCAAGCCTCTCCAGTTATTTTTTATTTAATGAGGGCTTGACTCTTTTCACACTCTCCATGAACTCAGGGTGTTAGCACAACTTTGGGGAGCTTCAGAACGGAAAGTCTGACTGTTACTTATTTTCTTCCTCTAAGCTGCTGGGACCACTGGTATCTCTCTCTCTCTCTCTCTCTCTCTCTCTCTCTCTCTCAACTGATTGATAAAATACACAGAGGAGAGGACATACCAGTGAATGTTCTCAAACTGAATTCACAAAACCAAATCTAGGAGCAGACGGAATCCATTATCCCTAAAGTCAGCCTTCACCTCCTGCCACTGCTCCCCTTCGGAGAGGACGTCTGCCTTGGCTATAAGCAGCCTGGGTGACTGATGTATACATTTGATGAAATGGAGTCGTATAACGTGCTTGTCTAGCTCTGGCTCCTTCCATTCAAGAACATACCTGTGAAACGATTCCGTATTATTAGGTGCGGCTGTACATTTTTTTGTCATCATGGTTGTATAACGCTCTACTAAGTAAATACATTACCATTTTCTTTCCTGTCTTTTATTGTTTTGTAAATTATTCATTTTATTTCATTGCTAGCCATTTGTTTCTCTGTTTTACTCTTTTTTACTTATAGATAGTTTATAAGTACTGAATTTATATTTTTGAGATTATAATATAATTACGACATTTCTCTGTTTCCTTTCCACTCTCCAAACCCCACTCCCATATAGCCCTCTTTACTCTCCTTCAAAGGCATGGCTTTTCACATTAATTATTACTGCATAGAGAGATATATGTACAAATTATATACATATGCATTCCTAAATATAACCTGCTTAGTCTGTATAATGCTACTTGTCTGTATGTTTTCAGGGCTGATCCTTTGGCACTAGACATTTATGGCTTGGAGCTCAATGTAGTTGCAAGCACTCTAGTAGATGCTTTTTGGTGGAATATATATATATTTCTTATTCAAAGGGTTTTTATAGGTATATGTAATTTTAATCTCAACATGGATTTTAAATTTTATGCTGATGAGTACTATTAAATATGCCTTCTCCTTAGCTTGTTGACCAATTAAATAACTTCTTTCATAGAATATCCATTTGATTAATTTGCCCAGGTTTCAATTAGGCCATCAATCATTCTTTTATTTCTAGGGAATATATGTGTGTGTGTGTGTGTGTGTGTGTGTGTGTGTGTGTGTGTGTACATATATATGTATATATAATTCACTCATGTGTATTGTGTATGTTATACATATATATATATATATAACATAATGAGTGCATTGTGAGATATAAGCATTCTTTCTTTTTTCAAGACAGAGTTTCTCTGTTGTAACTCTGGCTGTCCTGGAACTCATTCTGTATACCAGGCAGGCCTTGAACTCAGATATCTGCCTGCCTCTGCCTCCCAAGCGCTAGGATTAAAGGTGTTCACCACCACCGCCTGGCGAGATATATGCATTCTAAATACATTTTTATATTTTGTTAGTTGCCTGTATACCCTCTTGATATGTTTAATGGTGAAAAAAAATCTCTTAATTTTAATCTAGATGATCACCAAAGTTTTCTTTTGTGTTTAAAAGATTTTGTACCACATTTAAGAAATGCATTCACTTTCATTTAGTAAATGTATTCTCCCACGTTTTTATCTAAACCCTTCACTTAGAGATACAATTAAATCCAGAGTTGATTCCTTAGCGTGGCTTGAAGGAAGCCAAGGACATCCTTCTTCCTTTGACATCAACTGCTTTAACACTACTGATTTAGTGAAATATGATAGCCCACCATGGTACTTCAGCCTCATCTTCCTCATCGTGCAGTGACCACACAGGTGAGGGCCGTTTTCTGAACAATCAGTTCAATTCCATTAGTAGATTAGCTAGCCAAGGCAAACAGTCTTGATTTCCCTGTCTTCCTAGTACACACTGGCAACTGGTAGCTTCCTCCTCCTCTTTGTGTCCTTGCTCACTTTTATGCCCATATCAATTTAGACTCAGCTTATTTACTGCTTTCCTCCACATACCCACCAAAAAATCTGTCAGGGTCTGACCTAGAATTTTATTGACTTTATACACTGATTTGGGAGAAAAATTAACATCGCACAACAGGGAATTTTTTTTCACCCTTGAATATGATTTTAGTCAGGTCTCATTTGTCTCAGTAAGGTTTTTTTTTGTATATGTGATATAGAACTGATTTTATTTTCTTATCCATTGAAGATTAATATTTAAAAAAGTGTGTGTGTGTGTGTGTGTGTGTGTGTATGAAAGAGAGAGAGAGATTTCCATGCGTGTGTGTAGGTAGACATGTGCTGTGGAGTACATGTGGAAGTCCAAAAGCAACATTCAGGAGTGGGTTCTCTCCTCTTATTGAGGCAGGGTCTTTCTTGTTTCTGCTATACTCTGGTTACCCTTCTAGCTTCTGGAAGATTCTCTTGTATCTGCCTCCTATCTTTCCACAGCATCTAACTTTTTATCTGGCTTTTGGGGGACTGAACTCAGGTCATCAGCTTGCAAGGAAGGCGATTTTACCTGCTGAGCCATTTCACCAGCCCCCACTGAAAGCTAATGTACTCCTGACTACTGATATGGGCTTAGTGTCAATGTCCCTCAAAAGGTATGTTTAAAACTCTCCTCTCCACTGTGCAGATTAACATCATTAGAGTAAGGCCTTCATGGTGAGACTAATACCCTTATGAAAGAGGAGTCAAAAGATCTTTATGTGTGCATGTGGAGACACAAAGAATAGCCCACCTGCAAACCAGAAAGCTAACTCTCACAAAGACCCACATCTACACTTACTTTGTTAGCCTTCAGAATTATGAGAAAAGCATGAATGCATTTTGAGACACTCAATGTATTATACTGCTGTTTTAATCATTCAAACTGAATGAAATAACAATTACAAATGACTTAGTCATAGCTTGTAGCACGTACGACCAGCCAAATGAAAAAAATACACAGAGTATTTGCATACATTTCAATAAGCAAAAGCACTAGACAGAAGCTAAAATGTTACAATGATGTGCAGTGACTGTGGAGGCTTCTGAATTCACCTTCAGCTGCAGTACTTTCCGTATCACCAACTGGCAGGGAAGAAAATCATCATTTAGTTCTCAGATATTTCAAGAAGAAAACATAGAGAGGTCTCGCGCAATTCTCATTATTTTTCTTGTGCTAAGGTTCTGCTTTTATAAATGGTATTCAAAACTCTCCCACTGATTTTTGAACTAATTAATTCCTTCAGCATCTTACTTCCCTCAATGAAACTGGCTTTTGGATACTATTGTTTCCAAAACATCTGTTTCTAACAGATTCTCTGGTTGTTTCGATTTGCCATGTTTGGAAAAGCAAGCCAGACTATCCTGGCATCATCTCCTTGAAAAGAAGGAAGCATATTTTTCTATTCTTTATTTCCTATCCTCTTTTGATAGCCTTAAGATGAATGTCAGTCACATTAAGTCATTCACTTGAAGTTCACGAGTAAAGTTACCGTTTTCTTTAAAGGAGTTTAATAAATTGGCAATATTCTACCTATTTACTATTTATTACACAGGTAAATAATAGATGAAAATGCATTCTGTAAGAGCTCAAACAGATCTATTGATTTGTTAAAGAGCACCATTGCTTCTATTCTCCCCTCAAGGCTGATTATGAAATTAGTCATGAACTAAGAGTAATAATGGCTCACAATTTAGAGGATTTCTGCTAGGACAATAATATATCACATAAAGAATTTAAATGGTTTACCTGAGGTTGTCAAAGGTGCAGTCAATCTAAAAGTTTCTTGGGACACAACATGTATACTTGCCCTTCTCAATTGCAGAGTTCACAGCTTAGACATGAAGATTTATTTTTACTGGTCTGTCATACTCTATAGAAAAAACATGTGTGTTCTTCTCAGAAGGAGAAGCAGTCAGTAAAGTGGTGCTGCTTTTGAACCCGTACTTCAAAGGGAAAAAAATAAATTAAAACAAAAATAATCCAATTTTTCTTTTCAATCAGTTTTTTTGATTTTTTGAGACAAGGTTTCTCTGTTGCAACTCTGGCTGTCCTGAAACTTATTCTGTAGATCAGGCTGGCCTTGAACTCACAGAGATCCATCTGTTTCTGCCTCCCAAGTGCTGGGATTAAAGGCGTGTGCTACCACCACCTAGCTTTTCAATCAGCTTTTACTTCTGGAATCTCAAACATATCTCTTCATCAAAACCCCAGAAAGGAACACATGCACATGTAATTCTGATCTTTATCTGGGGTAGACAAAGTGACTTCAAAATTAAAAGTGACAATTTTCATCGGTCATAAAGTGAATTATCTTCCTAATGAACCACTTTCAAGAGAAGTCTGGGGGAAACTGCTTCATTAATCATAAGAATTAATCATAAATATTTGAAAATGTTTACTCTTCATGAATTCTAATAAGTCATTCACTGTGGGAGAAACAGACAAATACTATAAGGGAAGAAATAAACAAAACTACGAAAAGTAATACATATTAAAATGGTTAAAATTTACTAATGTTAAACTCTCAGAATACAAGTAAGTTTCATATGATCTCTAAATTCAGTGCTTCCTATATTAAGTTGAGGAAAGTATCAAGAATCATTTAATAAAGTTTTGTAATACATCAGATGGTACTTCTGAATAATTACACAGATACTAACACCTACATTCACGCAACAGATTTGATTCCTTCTGCAGTATATTCTGGGTACAAACAACACGTGCTATTGCTTCTTACCCACGTCTCGTCATACTCTAGCATGGCTCTTCTGAGACTGCTGTTTACATATTACAATGATTCAGTTACTCCATCTCACTTTGAAGAGTGTGTAACTTTAATCTGTCTCTCCAGAGGAGAGCCTTGGAAGGGATATTTGCAGCCTCAAGATGTATGGGTAGAAGCTGTACCATGAAACCCCAGACACGTATTATAGACAAGACATGTGCTTCATTCCCCCCACAAAACCCCAGGTGCACCGTTTCCTAAATTACAGGAATTTACTGAAAACACTTTTGAAATTTAATTATGTATTAATTTTTCAGCAGACACCTTTGTAATGCATTAAAGTCTGATCTCCATAATTTTTTAAGTAGTGACTGAAAAACAAGTTTACATACAGATCACAGAAATAAAGTCCAGAAAGTATCAGTCAGAAGAATAAAACAATCAAGTTTTTAAAGACTTGATCTTCCTAGACTTTTTCCAGTTTTATCACCAAACAAGGAAATACAGAATGCTGAGGAGAATGAATACTTTTTAAAATTCTTTAGTCAGTTCAACGCCAGTGTAAACACTGCCATTCCCTCACCACATTCTGGAGAACCTATGAGGAACACCCTTAGGAGATTCACAAACTCACTGGCAAGTTCTAGAAAAGATGGTTCTGAGCGATGGACTGAACAGTGGAAAATTTACTCAAGTACCATATTTATGAGAGTCTCCACAGGAGCCGGCAGGTGTAGCCCAATGACCATGCATATAAAGAGCAGTGGACTGCTCTTTACCTCTTATTATTTCATTTGAAGTAACCCAAATTTGAGATCTAAAATGATCACCTGAACTGTTCAGCTTTATCTCACTGTAATTTTGTACAGGAAATTACAAGCTTTGAAAGTATTTACAAACTAGAGAAGTATTTACAGCTTCAACATATAACAAATAGCTTAAAACTAAATAAAACTTTAAAACAGCTCAGAAGCACTCACAAAGTCTAGATAACTATTTATTTCTCTTCAAAATTTGCAGAAACCAATGGTAGCTTCCATCACTATGGTGAATTTCCTAGTTTGTTAGACAACACTAGCTCTAAACCCCCTTCCTGCCATTTTCTTACACAATACCCCTTGGAACCTGGGAAGGTATAAACTATTCTTGCTCTATGCAAATCTTCTGATAGAGCTGATCTTCATTCCATATATTCCTTTCTTCATAAAAAAAAAAAAAAAAAAAAACAGTGTGCTGCTTCTCACTGAAAAACTATCAAAGTTTCTCCATTTAAAAAAATTTAAGCTTGACATTCAGTATCTCTAGTATGGGAATCTATCCACACCTTTCTTTGCAAAGATAATTTTCTAACAAAAGATCAGTTTTTGCTTCTTCGAAGATGTGAAGATGCTAGCCTACTTTTTTTTTTAAGTTGCACTCAATTATTTGGTCTCAGAATTTTGTACTTCTCTTAAACTTGAAATCATCTATGCTATTCAAGGAAATTGCTAAAATTCACTTTTACTGAGAAAATCGACCAGAACACTCAGTGTTCTAATATCTTATTAAGTGCTCTTTAGATCACCCACTGGGCACTGATACTGTTGTTCTTGGTATTGCTGGCTGTGTGTTCATGTGTGTCATGTATTCAACTGAGGTTTATTGAAGATTTATCCGTGACACTGTTCTAAGTCCAGAAGAAGAGGTTGATAAAAATTTCTGTTAAAGACTGCTGGATTTGACAAAGTATTCACTCAAATAAATTTTCACTCATGGAAATTTTGTGTGACACAAACACAGGAATTGAGCTATAATATAATACCAGAAAAAAATCAAAGAAAACTTGACAGGTAAGTTACCAACTGCATCTGACCTTGATATAAAATTAAACAAAAACAGCCACTATGTATTCAGGTTTTGAGATAGCTGTTAAGCTCCACAGGCAGGCCCTATTAGTCCATCTCCTGAGGATTTTACTAAGGCTCCATTGAGAGTCAGCAGATCTATGATGAGTGTCAAAAGTCTTTCACACAAGTACTAAAGCAATATTGATGTTTCTGGTTTATTCCTATAATATGTTTAGAGAGGGGAAACTACTCATTTTACATATATGAAAAATGAGGCACAACAAGAAAAGGATATGCAATAGGCTCAAGTTTACATAGCTAAGACAATCCATCTACATTCATTTTCAATCCATTGGTTAATTAGACTAAAGAGATTTAAATGAGGAAAAAAATAGTATATGCTCAGATTAGCTCTGGGTAAAAATAGTGAATAAGCTTCTGACTTTTCTCTATTAGGGGTTCACCATCACCTGCCTCTTGAACTTGAATCATTTCATCTTTTGCTGAAAACACTAGCACCTTCTCTCCAGAAACATGTATCCATATGAAGATTGTAAAGGGAGACCTCTGAAGGTGACATTATTAAATATTCACTGTCCCTTTTCTTAATTCCAGAGACAGAATGTTTAGACACAGAGAACTGGAAATAGTCATTTCGCCTTCTGGCATGACCTCATCAGCAGGCAGTTGTCCACTGGTGTTTAAATCAGGGCTTTGTCAAAGTGAAGGGAAATAAGTGGAGATTTCTTTAGTGTGTCTCACATACATGTGGTCAGCTATTCAAATCTAAACCATATAGTACTCGGAAGACACAGTGTGCCAGTGAGCATGACATCAAGGATGGCAGAATCCCTTGTCTTCTCTGTCAGACCCATAACATGACATCAATACTAGTCACTTCCCATTACAAACCCACAAGGGGTGGGACTCTTTGCTGCATACTTCACTTATATTATCTTTCCCTCAAGTAAATTCTGAAAATTATTTTTCTTGTCCCAATTTGTCTGCTGATAAGGTCACAGCTATCAGTAAGTCAATTCGTAGTCAAGGCCATGGAGCTGTTGACAATTAGGACCTCAATACAAATCACATCCTCCCTATATCAAATCCCCTATTGTTACCACAAGCCACATTTTGCTACTTTCATTGACTACTTAGGAGTAGCCTTGTAAGTTGAACGTCCTGGCCTTGTGATAATACATGGAAGGATGGTTGTGTCCATTGCCTTATGCATACAAGGTTCTCAATTGGCTAGATCAGAACTGCTGCTGTTTAGAGGGGCAAATTATCAACATTTCACCAAAAGTAGTTAACATGCTTGAACTTGCTCTAACAAAGCCCATTCTGGGATTCATTATCACATGTGAATTAGGGGACTTTCGGTATCTGGTGAAAAAAACTAATCTCTTTTGATAAGCATTCTTCAGAATCTGAGGATACAGGATACAGCGTCCTTGCAGAATTTGCAGAAGAGGAAATCATAACATCTGAGCCATAACTAAAGTGTCTGAAGCTTAATCTACAAATGAAAACATGTGAATTTTCCTGGGGAGATGTGAACAAAAGTCCATTCCCCACCCAAATAAAGCAAGGACAAGACAAAAGAATCATCCTCCCCAAGTCCATCCGGGTGAACACAGTCTATTGGTGTTTCTTCCAGGAAGATAAGTGAAGGGTTACTCTGGAGATACGATGACTCAAAAGCGTCTGCATCATCTAAACCTGCAACCCAGCATGGGTGACAACTCATGAATACTGCACCACTGGAGTTCTCTGCACAATTTGCAGGCAACTCCTGAAGAGTCTTCTTCCTTCCACAATTTTTAAATGTCTATATAACCTGGTAAGAGGACAGATTAGTCTTGTGACTTTCTTAGACTCTCCCTTTCCTCCATAAGAGAATGGTTCAATTTAGAGGAAATAACTATACAAGTTTAGACTTTTAGGGTCCTAAGAAGCCTTTTAGAGCCCCCTGGCAGGACATACTTACCATATTTTGATGAGTTTGTTGCTTGTTTTTGGCACATGTAACATCTTAAGAAATAGTCATGAAGTAAAGAATAAAGTAAATATTTATGGGAGGTTACAGGAGCCCAAAAGGAAACTATTGTAATTTCTCTTGGACAAATGCAACTTAGCTCTTTCTGAGTAACTGGTTCCTCTGTTGACAGACATTACAAGAATAATTTAGATATGTATTTAACTCTGATCATCATAAAATCGCTATAAAAGATAGATTAATTTGCTTACCAAGGAATGAGTTTGGGACCTGTCTTAAAATTACAGTGCTTGAAAGATTCAACTGAATTCAGCCTACATCAAGGACTCAGGACTTGCTTCACCACTCTCAAGATGTTTTTCTGACATGCGGCTTTTTCTAGGGAGATTTAAACAAATGGAGAAATGACACAACAGAGTAGACTGAAGTAATGATCCTCTGAAGTCCAACTTGATGAAGCAATGGGGTTGTTTATGGGAGGACAGCTGATGGGTAACTCACAGGAGCAAAGCGAGTTGAAGGCAGAGCAGCCACATTACTGAAAGTCCACCCTCGCCCCAGTGATGGCTCACAGTAGTTGCCTCCCTGGTGCTGCCTGCAGGACTTGCAAGACGACATTCTTTTCTCCCCAGCAGTCTTTACTGCTGATACAGCCTTTAGGAAGAGCCTTGTGGCATTGTAATTTTAAAGAATATTCTGAAAGTTCTGAATGCTTTACTTTGTGAGTCCTCAGGAGTTCCTGTTCAGGATGGAATGATTCAAATCAGAAGAAACTGCTACACAACATCCCCATGTCTAAAAGAGATCAAGGTGGAAGCTTTCTCACTGTCAGGAACATGAGAAGACATGTCTCTTCTGATAGGAGAGGTTCAAAATGTTCAAGGAAACATTTAAACATAATTAGACCTGCCATACTGTTTACAGACTGAAGAATGTGATGGGTAAGACAATCTGTCCTTCAAGATAAACAGTAGCCCTTCTCTTGATAGAGATTAATGGCCATTTGCATGCTACTTAAGAGTACTGCAACTTTCAATAAAAGCATAGTCTTTCATCATTTGGGCATTCATGCCCATGGTGACCTTGCTGCAGCAAAGCCTAACCCAAGCAGATTGTTGTTGGGAGACCAAGAGCCTAAGAAAGCATACAGCTTTAATCAGAGAGCAACTTTCTATTAAATAGACACTAGTCACTTGATTAAGTGCTTTCTTCCCATGATATCAGCTGTTTCAAGTTGAGGTTCAGGGCTGAGTTGTCCCAACACTAATTAGTTGGAAAACAGATTGTGATTTAAGAGCTAAAACACGGGAAAAACGTGAGACAGAAGAAGCTGGTGGCTAAATTGGTTTCCTACAGAAAAGAATTTTTATGAGATAGTTATGATGGTCAAAGAGCTACATATATGATCTGTACACACAGAGAACTTGAAAAAGAAAGACATGATGGAAGTAATTAAGTAACTTCCAGTAGGCTTGGCCACAGAGAGGCCACTATGATTCTCAAGGCAAGGTTGTATAGCTATGAAGACAATCCCCATTAAGCATATTTTTTCTCCCTTATGCAAACAAGTCTAAACATTAATAGGTAATCAGCTTCATTGACTAGACATATGATATCCTAGTCATTAATGAAATGATTATTTACCAATTGTCCTCCATATCATATCATAATTATGATAATCATTTTAATATGCAGACATGGCCATGTTACTTTTTTTTTTTCAGAGACAGGGTTTCTCTGTTGTAACTCTGGCTGTCCTGGAACTTGTTCTGTAGACCAAGCTGGCTTCAAACTCACAGAGTTCCACTTGCCTCTGATCTCCTGAGTGCTGTGATTAAAGGCATACATTACCACCACCTGGCACTGCTTCTATACATAATGCTCACTAATAACAACTTATCTCCTATATCTTAAAAACTAGAGCTTTTATCTTAACAAAGATCTTCCTTTTTTTTTTACTCTTTTTACAGACTGAGAAGTTAATGCAAACAAGACCACCTGTCCTGTAAAATCTTTTCAGCTCACTCTTCACATGAATTTAGCTATTTAAAACAATAAGGATGCCTTCTCCAGGCTTATGCACCTGACTTGCATGCCAGGCTCAGTTCCAACACTTCCCCCTTTATGCTTATAAATAGACTGAGGTTTGTATTCCCCAATGCACCCACAGGATCTTTATATGATTTTAGCTCAGTGCACTGTAAATCCAAGCTTACGTTTTATTTCTTCTAGTGCACTGAAACTTATTTGACAGCAGAAATATTGTCTTTTATGTTTTGGTAGAAGTGCATTTGGTACTTTCATGCCTAGTGAACAGAAGTAATATTCGGTGAATATGTAGATAAAAAGGAAAAACAACTAAACCAACTGTGTGTCTGGATCTCACTTACCATGTGCTTCTCCAATAGATAATTTAATTGATTTTAGGCTAATTTCATGACCTTAATCATAGATCTGTGTTCTTTCTGTCTGGACAGCAGTAACAAGTGTCTACTAGATATATTTGCCTTTATCTGGTCTCTAAAGCCATCAATCACAGATAACCACAAGAATCCAGAATAACCAAGCTAAAAGGCACAAATAAGTTCAAGCTTGGGGCTGTGTGACTCTCTGGTGAGATTTCTGAAATTAATGTTGATGCACAATAAAAATTTGGGAGATGTTTTGCCTTCTTTACTTTTCCATCTCATTTCAGCTTTATGTTTATCTTCTCGTTTTTTTCCCAAATCCAAATCTGTTAAATGGGGCAAAGGTGATGGGATAGAGCCAGAGTTTCCCTCTTGCTCCATGTTATACCTCACCTACTCTTTCCTGAGAAGACCCAAGGTTGCATCTTTCACCGAGGTAACAGCTGCCCCCAAACGCACATACAAATTATCCTTAGAGAATAACCATAGTGGGAAAAGGTGACAGAGGTTCTTGATAAATGTGAGTATGGTATTGATTGGACATCATTTAAATTAGCTACAAATCTTAATCTAGAAATCTAGAAATAAAATATATTAAGTTATTAATTAAACAGATATATAGGTTTAGAATCTACAATGTGTTATTGAAATCAAGTTCTTGTTCTGGCAGGCGAGGGGATGGATATTGGCAAAGGCAGAAAAGCTAGAAAATACTGATCCAAAGAAAGACACTAAAGCAAAATAAATCACAGACCAAAGACTCTCACAGAAATACCAGAAGAATAACAAATTGTACAAAGTTTTGTCTCTACAAAGATTCAGTAAGATCTGACAGTGATTAGATACATTATTTCAAAAGGCATTTGATATTTCCTCATATAGATACATATTACTTTTCTTCCTACCCTTCAGGACTCCGACCATCATAGAGTTTTATCTGTATAAAAGATTTTAATTCCATTGACTGTCACTCTGTCAGTAGATAGACATGAATCAGAATACAATAAAGTAAAATAAAATACGAGAAAAAAAAAGCTGAAATGCAGAACACACAACCATTTTAAAATCTAAATCCAACCAGAGAAATACATGAATTCTTGCAGGAACTCATGAAAAATAAGTTGGTTGCTTTATTTTTTTTCTTTTTCTATGATGTATATAAACATCTTGGGGATTTCAAATAGCATTTACAACACATTAACCCTGCAAAGCATTTAACTACTCATTTTACGCTCAATTTCCATAAAAATCTCTGTTTATTTGTCTCCAAACTGCTAATTTATGAAATTCTTAGCTCCATAGCAGAATTATGCCACTATACAGATTCCTATAGAAAAGGTGGATGGCATGGACCTAGGATAAATTTGAAGTGCAAAGCAAAGGCTTGAATTCCTAAACATTGTTACCATAGTATTGACTTTATTTGGAAATAAGTCTTCATTGAAGGAATCAGAAATAACATTATTACAGAGTTAATTGGAGAAGATGCCGTTAGGGTAGACTTAATACAATACCACTATGCCTTTATAATACGTTCAGTTTGGGATCCAAAGACACACACACACACACACACACACACACACACACACACACACACACACATGAAGTCCATGAGGATGACAGTAGAGAGCAGGGCATTACCAGTGTCCCTTGGTACCTAAGATCGCCAGTAAAATTTCAGCACCTAGGACAGAGTCCCACACCTTATTCTATAGCCCTTTTGGGAGCTTATACTATTGACACTTTGATGTCAGTCATTCAAGCTCCAGAATTGTAAGAAAACACACTGTTGGTGTTAAAATCTCCTGGAGAGTGGTCCTTGCTTACAGCAGTCCTGGGAAGGTAGTGGCACAGTATTCTGCCTGAACACTCATGTGGCTGTTTTTCTCCTTACCCTCTTTACAAAAGTCTGTTTCTTGGTTTGACAAAAAGGGCCTTGAAACTCAAAGGGCTCCCATAAGCAGACCCACTGGCAGAACCTTTTTCCCCTCCATGTTGACCTTCTCCTGAATGAGACTGCTGACTGCGTCTCACCTCTGGGAAGGTGGGGAGCAGCCTCTTGCTGGAGACTTCAGGATTCTAGATGCCGTGTTGCTAAAATTCACAAATAAAAGTTGCAATTGTGCTGAGGAGCACTGCTGCATTGTAGAACATTCACAATGTAGGGTCATTTTCTAGTGAAACTGGAAGGAAAAAGGCTGAAGAAAATAAACTAGAATTTGTTATTTCAGACTAGATAAATTTTTTTGCAAAAGAAAAAAAGTGTGTGTGTGTGTGTGTGTGTGTGTGTGTGTTGTGTTTTCAAGTCTCCTTCACATTGTAAAATTGGTTACAAGCATCCTTGGGTTCAGCCTTCTAGGTGCCAGTAAAACTGCACTGCAGTTGTGATAATCCAAAATGCCCACTGAAGGATGTGGGAATTGGGGAATGCAATTGCTGAACAGGAGTCTAAAAATGAAGTGTGTTGAGTCAGGCAAGCTGGCTGTGATGGGCAGGCAGGAGGAGACTGAATGGTTCTGGAGTGCTGCATGTAAGCAGGTAGAATATCTGGGACTCTATAGTAAAATACTAACATTGTGGCATGTAGGTTTTCTGTTGTCAGTAGTACTTAGGGGAAGCAGTCAACCCTCAGTTAACAGCAAGTGGGCAATATGGCTGCATAGTCCGAGAACCAGAAGAGGTGGCCTTCATCATTTATCCAAGTTAGTCGAACAGCATGAAAATGGCTCCATCACCATTTATCACTTAGGTTACCTCTTTACCTCCACATCCTAATGTCCTGCATTCCTCAATGCATCAAAGCACTGTCTGCTTCTCAAAAGACTCATTTGCTGCTTGTCATATCTTTAAAAAAATGTTCTCTTGACTTACCTTTTGGGACTGACCCCAAATTAATCCCCAATTTAAACTTTCTCTAAGCTTTGAAAGCATAGCACACCTCCCACTGTCCTGGGCCACCTGTGGGTCTCACATCTAGCACCAGTATGTCTCTTTTCACTCTCTTAAAAGTATCCATCTAAAAAATATTTTTTTATTTTTGATTTCACATTGCACATGATGCAATGTGATTGGATTCACATGCCTACATTGCCTATTTTATCTTCCTTACATTCCCATTGACCTTCTTCTTGTTCTCAAGGATTCCTCCTCCTACAGTCATGTCTTTTTTTTTTGTGACCCACTTAGTTTAATTACAGTTGCTTGCATGAGCATGATAGGGAGTTATATATTGGGGTTCAGTGACTACCCTACCTCCTTCAGTAGCCATGAACTGTGAATAGCTCATTCACAGGGAAGGGTAGGGCCTCATGAGCCCTTCCTCATCAGTGATGGGATGTTGGTATGCCCCACCTTACTCAGATGTGTGTAGCAGGTAACCACAGCTACAGTGAGTTCATGAGTGAAATGGCCATCTCATGTCTAAACAATAAGATCTCATGGGACTTCTCCCCGTCCTCTGGCTGCGTAACTACTTATTTTATGTTTCTCTTTCAGCAGTCCTTAGTTCTTCAGTGAGTAACACTGTCCCCTTTACATCTATAAACAGTTCTGTAATAAAAATCCAGGTCTGCTAGCCCAGGAGCTGTTTGTGTTGCAACACCTATTGTTCTTTCTTTCCTACCTTCCTCCTTCCCTCCTTCCCTCTTTCTCTCCATCCCTGCCTCCCTCCTCCCTCTCTGCCTCCCTCCCTTGTTTCCTGTGTGTGTGTGTGTGTGTGTGTGTGTTTCTGTCTGGGGACAGCTACTCTATCATCGAGCAGCATCCCAAGTCTTTCTGTCCAAAGAAATGATCTGCTACTGGAGAAAACCTTCCATGTCTTATAATGACCTAAGATTTTATTACCCATCGTGTCTCCAGTTTTCATAGCATCAATAAAGCTACTCATGCAATTTTTAGATGTTTACTCTGAAGTGATAGATTAATAGTCATTTTAAAAAGGTGTAGATTGCCGGAATTATTCTAACCATTATTCATTTAAATGCCTGTATGACATATTAATCTTTTCTCTGAAATAGAATTCTTTATGATATAAAGGGAGGGAGTTGTCATTTAAAAGAGATGCATTTAAACTTCAAAATATATATTTGAATATTCAAAGATTTGGCAGTCCTTGTTGAAATGTTTATGGCTGTCTGGAATGTAATAATTCCTTTTTACAATACTTTTCTTTTCTGATCATAAAACTTGAGAAATAGTTCTTGAAATTTTACTTGAATAATCCAGTGTTATAATAACAACTGCCAACATTTATTGAGTAACCCTGCATCCTATCATAAACCACTTTACATAATTTTCATAGCAGCACTGGGATGTGGATACTTAATCTTACAAATGAGGGATTTGCAATTCAAAGAAAGATGTGGTCTGTTCTAGAATATACAGCTGCAAAGAGAAGAAACTAGGGTTTGAAGCTGTTAGTCTGGCCATGAACTTCATAATCCAAGACTTCTACAGTCCAGCTATGAATGATACTTGAATGTATAGGGCCCTGTGTGATTCATAACTCTCAGCTCCACTAAGTCAAATGACTTGGCTAAACTCAAAGGACTGAAAAGCAGCAGGTTGAAAACTCAAAGCTAGATATCATGAGTCTCAGTTCAGTGCTTATGTTAGCTGTTTCTATACATCCTCCCTGTGGTCATGGGCCTGACAAGAAGCAACTTCAGAGGAGAAGGATTTGTTACAGCTCACCTTCTGGAGTAACATAGTCCATCATGAGGGGCAGGCATTGTGTGTGGGAACAGAGTTCAGATTAGAAGTATTTTGGACTGTACATCTTAACGCCTTAATACTCTCTCCTTCTCCAATATTCCAGTTCCTCCAGCCGAGCACTGCCTCTTAAAGAATCCACAACATCCCAAAACAGCTAGAGGACAAGTGTCCAAACTCATGAGCATGAAGGAAATGTTTCGGATCCAAGTCATTACAGTTCCACATTCTCACCATTACCACTCATGTTTTCCACATATTTGGACATATGTAATAATTGGGAAAATGTGATGATTATATTGTAATTATTAATTCTATGGGTTAATTAATATGGGCCACATGTATACAGACACTTGGTCCAAAATTTTTCTGGATGTGCCTGTGAGTGTGTTTTTAAATGCAATTGGTATTTGAATAGGGAGACTGATTACAGTCAAATGCCTTCCCCATGCTCTGAGTGTCATGAGATCAGTGGAATGCCTACATGGACAAAATCTTGAAGAGAGAAATCACTACCTGTATTGCTTCAGATAAGACTAAATCTAAGTTCTTTTCCTGTTCTTGGACCAGGACTTCATTTATGGAGCCCCTGTATACTAGTCTTCAGGCTCTGACTCAAGCTATGGTATCTGAGTCAGATAGTATAGTATCTCAGCCTTTATAATTGCTTCAGCCAACCTTTCTTAATAAATACCTTAGCTCAACAGATGATACATAGGTGATAGATAGGTAGATAGGTAGGTGATAGATAGACAGATAGATAGATAGATAGATGATAGAAATTGTTTCTGTTTATAACAATGAGAATCCATTTGCTTGGGTTTTCTAGAAAATGGTAACTAATACACACACACACACACACACACACACACAGACATACTTTACCTAATTGTGAGAGATCCTTAAGAGTCTTATTGAAAGAGACACATCATGCTAACAATGCTCTAGTTTAACCTCAAGGCTAAATAAAATCATATCAATAAACACTGATATAATCTCTAAGAATCGACCCTTCCTTCCCTGGGATAAGGGGATTTTGATTTTCCTGCTGATGGATTGCTTGATGCTGTAAAAACAATTTTTAAAGGATACGCAATTACACATAAGCCTGTGTGCATAATGGAAAGAAATGAACTCTCTTAGACATAAACAAACAAACGAATGTGGCAATTTTACATGTGGGCTAGCCATGGTCATGCTGAAGGGCATCTCATAGCACCAGCAGAATGCTCCCTCAGATTTGCTCTTAGACTCCCACAGTCTGTGTTTGCTCATGAAGAACATGGACTGCATACAGATGACTTCAACTCTGCAGCACAGAATTTAAATCAGGCAAGCAGAAAGCTATCTAGTACCCAAATGCATGTTAATCTGCCTGTAGAACAAGCCCAGAGGCTGACTCAATATTTTGGTTACATCAGAATTCCACCATATCAAACATAACTTCAAATAAGGGAACTGCTAAAAGCCACTGATTTTACTGAGATCCTTTTGCATTTTTGATAAGGACTTGTGCTCTGTTCATCTCCTATTTATCCCTTCATCGAAGAATAATTAACACTAAAAATGCACATATTTAAAGTCTTCAAGGGGATACATTTCCACGTAAATGAAACCCTTGTGACAACAAAGGCAATGCACATATCTCCCGCTTCTAAATACTTGCTCACGTTTCTTGTTCTCCAGTCCTCCCAGCTCCTATTCCCACAGTCAGACACAGTCAGACAGACACTAGCCTACTTTCTATCCATATAGATTAGTTTGAATTTCATCTGTATTGTTTTTGTCTGACCTTTTCTACTTAGCTAAATCATGTTATTACATGTATTATGGTATTTCCCTTGTTATATCTATTAACCCCCCACTCAATTATATTTTGGAAGACTGTCACACTGTTTGGGTGCAGCGTGTGGTTCGGCAAGGGTTTTGTAGGTGGATGTCTCTTTCTGAGGTTTTAGTTCTCCAAATAAAGTAAACATCTGTATGAGTCCTTCTCCGGGTATATGTTGACTCTCTCTTTTGGCAAACTGGGAGAAGAGGAGTGAAGGATTGTATGCTATATGTTGTCTAACTTTTTATGAAATGGCTGTCAAAATGCTTCCCATGAGACTCATACCATTTTGTACTCCCTGTAGCACTGTGGCTCTTCATAGCCCCACCAGCACGTGTCAGATCTTTTATATTTTTGGCTGTACTATTAGGAACACAGGATAGCATGCTTTTAACTATATTCTCCCAGTAATGATGTCAAATGTATTTCATATGCTTATTTTGTATTCTTGTTTTTTTCAGTAATCTGGTTTTCAAATCCAATATATGCTTTGCAAATTCATTGTCTTCAGTCTTTGGATTAGATTTTTTTTCCTTTGAAAATTAATTTTCTCTGAAGAATAGATGTTTTAGTTTCAATGAAGTACAATTTGTCAATTTATTCTTTTGTAGATCTGGCTTGTGGTAGAAATATTTGTGTAACCCAGGAGAGCAGGAGAGAGACCAATTTTCTACTGGATTGTGTTATGGCTTTATTAAAACTCAGTTGTTCATATATTGGTGGGCCTGACTCTGGGATTTCTCTTCTATGCCATTGACTGCAATGCCAAAACACTGCAATTGAATGAAAATGTCACTCATAGACTCATGTCTTTGTAACACTTTCTCCCCAATTGGTGGAGTGATGGGATTTAGGAGGTATCAATTTGCTGAAAGAAGTACGCCACTGGTTTTGAGAGTTTAAAGATTCAAGCCATTTTCAGTGTGTTCTCTCTGCTTCTTGCTTCAGGGTCAAGATGTGAGCTCTCAGCTTGCTGCTCTGGTCACCTTATCTACGGCCATGCCTGCCACTTCCCTGCAATGGTGATGGACTCTTATCCCACTGGAACAATAAACCAAAATAAATCCTTCTTTCTATAAATCGCCTTGGTTGTGGATCACAGCAATAGAAAAGTAATTACTGTAGCCGCCCATCACAACACTGTCTTATCCCGAGAGATGCAACACAAATCAGAATTGCCCCACTGTCTATACATGGCCAGTGATTCCTGCTCCAAATGTTCTTAAACTCAGTGTCTTGTCCCTCTTTGTCTTATCATGGACTGATGTTTACAGACCAGCATTACCCAGTCCACGGAATCATGCTACAACAGTCACCCCTGTGAATAGCTGGGAAGCACGGAGCTTCGGCGTGTATAGATCAAGCTCTATGGGGTTATCCCTTTGAATTCAGATCTTGCACTCATCAAGGAAGCACTTTAGGGATCTAAATACTGGCCCCATAGGGACTGTAAAGTTTACAGCTCAGTTTGCTGATAACTCTAGCAAGACAGCATGAGACAAACCAAGATATTATGATATCCTGGAAGGTCAAATTCTGTTGCTAAGTCAAGGGGAATAATACACAGAAAAAATGTGGCACAGACATCAGTGATCTAATAAGAAGGTGTACATAATGATTTGGAAGCTCAGAGGAAGATATCACCTACAAGATCAACCCCTTGATAACTATGTGCATGGACTTCTTCTCTGTCTTGACAATGGAGGGGTGAAGAGCTTTCCACAAAGTCACAGATGTGTTATTTATATGTACTTCTCCACTTCCACCTGATTCATTACTATCCTAAGGGTTTTCTGCCTGCACAGGGTACCTGGACTCAATGATGCCTGTAAGTACATCTGGACTTTTTGCAGCCCAGTATCATAGACCCACTTACGTGTTACTTTCCTGGCCTTAGTCTGAGCTGACAGGGAGGTTGCTCACCTTCTGTGAATAGGATAGATAGGATGTGCTACCAAGAACAAATCTAAGCTACATCAACTGCTTTGCCAGAAAAATGTGCACCTATGTGTCTGTATGCATGTGTGTAAATGTGTGTATGCATGTGTATATTATGCACATGTGTTGTGTGTATGTGAATATGCATGTATTTGTCTGTATATATGTGTATGCATGTGAATGTGTATATATGCATGTATATGCATGTGTATATGTGTGTATGTTTTTGTGTGTGCATTTATGTATGTATATCTGTGTGTGTGTTGTATTTGACTTAGTTTAAAAATTAGGAAGAGGTTAAATTCTGTGTTGAAAAGAAACCAATGGGGAAAACACTTCTTTGGAAGAAAAATGGTTCTGAGAGATCAATTTGTTTTAGTATCACCCTCTCTCAAACGAAAAGCCTTGTAAGGAGGGTTAGAATCTTTCCCCATCATGCATGCAAGGGCCTGTGTTACATTTTACTGTTGCTTCATGCTTAGCAAATTTTCAGTTAGCTACTTCTGTTATGCTAAGAAACAAATAAAAACATTAACTCATGATGGAATCAAGTCCCAGTGCATTAGAAAGGCCAAGAAAGTCTTTTTCAAGGAAGCTGCTGGCCTCTGCCATCTATTTACTCCTAGGCTTTAGAAATCCATGTGATATTTCACCACCACCCAGGGAAGAAGGAATGAGGGTAGCTGGTTTGTCAGGATGCAAAGAACCTGGGAATATTTCCTTAAAACTTGGATTCAGTTCCTTTTTTATCCTGTGAGAGGGAGGAAATGAAAAATAATTTCACTAGAAAGGTGAGTTGTCTCGTGTAAGTGTGACATCAGGAGAGATGGAGGGAGCTACTCCAGCGAATGGTGAAGGTCAGCTATCCATCCTCTTTGCTCCTTTTCTCAGACAGTTGTGGGCTCTCATCATGGCTCTGAAGGTCTCCAGTAGCCTGGACAGTGGAGATGCCTCATCTCTGTCCTTTATTCAAATTATACGTGGAGGTGTAGGCTCAGTTATCTTGGCATTTAAATGGTGAGTAATTTCCTCAAAGCATTTGCACTCTCTGGGGGAAGAATGTCTCTCTGCTCTGGGCCAGAGAACAGTGGAAGTGAGGGGAAAGGGGGTTGAGGGCCTGGAGTGGGTGGCTCGGTTTTAAGAATTCAGTTGACAACGATAAAAAGTTTCTCACTTCCTGGAAATGGAAGTGAGTTCACTTCTTGGTTGTACCTGTGAAAGTACCATACACATATACAATGAAATGTTCAAAATTTTCTCTTTCCTCAGCAATCCTCACATTGATCCATCATTTCACTGATAACCCACTAAATATGTGCATGGGTGTCACATCATTGTGGAGCACCAGAATGCTGAGGAAAGAAAATGATCTCTCTTAGCAGTCATCAACTGCCAATATGTTCTCGTTGAGGAGGATCTTGAGAGCACTTCTTCTCAGGCTTGCTCTAGTGCAGAAAACCATAGCTATTGTGAGTACATGCAGTGGCCATATTACAGCCAGAAGAGAGAATACCGAAATGCTCTTCTCCGTACTCAGGCCCTTACATTCATCTCCTCTTCTGTGATAATTCCTGAGCCCTGGTGAACTGAGTAGTTGGTAAAGATGTCCCACTTGAGTTTTTCAGCACATTGACAGATTGTGATTCTCTGCATTGACTGTTACCTACAAAAAGAAGCTTCTCTGACCAAAGTTGAGAATAGCCTAGACCTATGGGTATAAACACTCATATTTAGAAGGCACATTGACATTTAGAGACAAGGGAGGCTGACAGAGAGCCCTGGCAATTACCTGCTATAGCAGCAGTTCTCAACCTGTGGGTCATGACCCTTTCACAAGGGTTTCCTAAGACCATCTGCATATCAGACATGTACATTTCAATTCATAACAGTAGCAGAATTACAGATATGAAGTAGCAACTCAATTAATTATATGGTTGGTGGTCATCACAACATGAGGAACTATACTAAAGGGTTGTAGCATTAGGAAGATTGAAAACCACTGTACGATAGCTTTCAATGAGGGAAAGAAGGAACAAGGAACCTTACTTAAGCTAGATACTGAAATTTAAACACAGATCTCACGCTGTTTGATATCTGAGCTGTCTACTCAGGAAAATAATGTTGCCTCTTGCATAGGATGCTGGAAGCAATCTTACTGATAAGAAAGAGGAAAGAATGGAATGCTGAAGTGGCTGCTAGAAACTGACTTCTGAAAGAGCAGGTGTGTCAGGAGAGTTGTAGAAAATAAAGTAGGTTTGTCCTTGGAGTAGGGCTATGCTGGACTATTTGATGCTGGGACTTTGGGCTGCCCAGCATCATCACCATCATCACCACAGTCATCACCATCACCATCATCGCCATCACCGTAATCTCCAAGCTTATGAGTGAAGGTCTTGATGATATTGATGGTCCTGATGACACGTAGGATTGTAATAGTGCAGTGTCTGTGACCAGCTGTCATCTGAATCAGGGAAGGACATTTACTAGAACCAGAGTTACAGGAAACTGATCTACTGGGGAAGAAGGCTATGGCCTGGAGAATTTCTTGTTTTAAGTTCCCTCAAAGAGGAATGTGACCAAGGTTCAGAGCTCATTATCAGATTGTGTTTGAAAAATCAAAGCAGAGTCTAATGGAATCTTTCAGAAATTCCTTCAATTTATCCATGCAAGCTTGCCTGAGGATTTTTTGCTGGAAAACTGTTACTTCTACCCTCTGGCAATTTCAGAGATTGGTTCCTATTCTGAATCCTTGTGATTCTGTTTAAAATGAGGAGATGGGAGAAACTGGGAGGAGCAGAGGGAGGGGAGGAGGGGTTTGGGATGTATTGTAGAAGTTGAGTGAGAGAAGAAAAAAATTTTTAAGTAAATAAGTAAATAAAGCAAACAACAAGACAACAGGACAAGTTCTATTATTTTTTCCAAGAAGCTATGGATGACTTATTTGATAAAGATTTAGTAAGCCATTACTCAGTATGAGACTAGATTCTGAAATCACAGCAGTAACCAAGCCTCTGACCACCTGTGTTGATTTCAGACAAGTGTGAGAGAAGAAAGCAAGCAGCTCCAAAGTGCAGTCTCAGTGTATATGGTTTTACAGGTAGTGTCAGGCAGATGCATGTGGTACCGTGTAAACTGCAGAAGATGAAGTGAACCATCTTTGAGAAGGGTATATGGGAGGAAAGATTGATTTCACAGAGGAAGAAATATGTGAGCTGGATCTGGAAGTGAGAGATTTCATCAGGTTCAGACTTGGCAGGAAAAAGCCTAGGGTTCAGTAGAAATTCCATACATAGAGAAGACTGGATATGCAAACTAAAGTGAGCTTAAACACTAATATTCAGGTAAGCAAGCTGACGGGAAATGATCACCACAGACATGGACTGGCCGACGAGTGTGTGTGAAGTCAGAACAGACAAAAGAACACATGGGTTGGAACTCATGGGTACCAAGACTACAGGCCACCTGATTCAGCCCCTCTAGCTCTCCATTCTCTGGATTATCTTTTAGGCAGCATCAAAAAAGCAGAGAAAAGAAAAGCCTAAGCATATCATATGTAGAACCTGAGTACATTTCAGAGGATCACACTTGTTATAATCCCAGATGTGCTATGACTGCAAGCAGAAGACCTGTGCAAGGTCAAGCTAGCCAAGAACCTAGCAGAGATGGGGGAGGGATTTGTCATGTTTCACCACCTGCTGGGGAGCTGATGGTAAATAATGACTTCTGGGGAAGGGGGTAAGTTTTTTGCAAGGATACAGCTCCTGAGGTGTGACCCATGCTGCAGTAGACTGTACTATACATAGCCACACTAAATGGACTCTTAGTTTGGTTTAATTTTTTTCAAAGACATGAAGTAGAGAAGGAAGAGTGGTGATGGAGAAGAGAGAAACTAGAAGAGAGAGAAAAGGGGTTGATATGATCTAAATGTATTATATGTATATAATAAACTCTCAAATAACAAAACAAGAAAAAAAAGAAATATTTCAAATATTAGGTAAAATAAAATAAGGAAAAAAGAGGTAAATATAGTAAAATTAGAAAATAGTTAATATAAAATAAAATAAGAAAAAGGAAACATTTCAGATATTAGGTAACATGAAACTCTCTGTGTCCTTTATATAAAACACTAATACATAAACAATACAAATCAAGGTTTTCCATTTTCTGGGAATACATAGAACTTTCAGACAATTGGAGAAACTCTAAGAATCATGCCTATATTTAAAACAAGGACTAAGAATATAGATTATTGATAACATACTTGCCTCAGGGTAACATGAGGCCCAGAGAGAAAGAGAGGGGTAGGGGAGAAAAGGAAGGGAAAGAAGAGAAGGAAAAGAGGAGGGGGAGGGGAAGAGGGAAGGAAGGTAAGAAAGAAAATTAAGTTGATTAAACCAATGCAGAAGCTAACCTGACTGAGACTTAGCCTATAGCTTTCTCCAAACCCTTTTTCTTGGTAACTAAATAAGGACGGTAAGAAGCCTTCACTAAACAACAAAAAGCAACAGTGATATAGTTCTAGGTTTTTTTGTTTTGTTTTGTTTTTGTTTGTTTGCGTGTTTGTT